>OY728160.1:1072558219-1073801219 GCA_963277665.1 Viscum album
TTTATCCATGCTTGAAATATTTAAATATTAAAAAGTTAAAAAGAAAATAAATCAAAGATCATTTAATTTGTAAAGACCCCAACCCCAGTATCCCAGAGTCAGTGCCACACTTTATTACATTGGTATTATGAACAAGCATTCTCATCCCAACATAACTAAATAGTTTAGTAGATTTGGAAATCTAGATACAAACATAAGTATTACATTACAACTTGAAATGAAATATAACATATAAACTCCATTGGAAACACCCATAAACTCTTAGATTATCCCTATAAGTCATTCATAATATACATCTTTGCATCCTGGAGAAAAATAAAACATAAGGGGTGAGATCAGATGCTCAGTAAGGGAAATAAATATAGAAAAAGCTATAATAAATAAAAATAAACAATAAGTTATGGTGAATAACTAAAAACACATTTCATTAAAACATAATATTGAGCATAATGTGGCAGGAATAAAATCTGATTAAATAATTCCATAAATAATCACATGAGAAAGAAACTTAACCATGGATATTTTACTAGTCGAATAATCACATAGACTATCAATTAAAGGTATCATAATGATGGAATTCATAATTCCAGACATCATAAACATACCATCAAAGATTCGGCAAAGAATCTATACATAAATGGGTAAAAACCAGTCTAGTTTGTCTCATGAGACCTACTGATGCATTGATGGGCTATAGTGAACTCACCCATCACTTACTAAGTCCAATGCATTCCTCATATGAAAGGAATTAAACATAATCAACATATAAATTCATATTCAAACTATCATATTAAATGTTAATAAATTTTCCCAAACAATAAACATAATCATAAACTATCTAGAGTAATATGGCGAATGGTAATAAGATAGTACATCCCCAATCAAAATAATCATAAACCATTCAATAAAATATGGTAGATGGTAATATAAGAGAAAAATATAAATTAATAATAAGATTAAAAATAGGGTATTGAAATATATTAAAATATTCTAATAAAATCAATGGTAAACTCTTTAAAGAAATACCCTTTTACTTTTGAAAGAAGAGTTCTTTTTGGAAAATCATATGTATTTGTCATAAAAATCAGATTGTAAACATGTATATCCTAGAAAATAACATTGAATGAAATTATATTTTAGGAATATTAAAATAATATTCATACTTAAATTTTTAAATTGGAGTGAAAACATGTAAAAAGTGTATTTAAGAAACTTTAGAAATAAGTCATTTTAGTGCGGTTTAAGGGAAAATATAAAAGATTCTTAAAAGCAGAAAAAGGAATAATTGTTTGCATAGAACAAAAAACTAACTAAGATAGTTTTTCATGATAAAAATATTTATTTTATAAAAATATTGGGTGCTTAAAATAGATTATGGAGTGTACTTAAAAATGGG
This sequence comes from Viscum album, assembly GCA_963277665.1. Classification (NCBI taxonomy): domain Eukaryota; kingdom Viridiplantae; phylum Streptophyta; class Magnoliopsida; order Santalales; family Viscaceae; genus Viscum; species Viscum album. The sequence continues at coordinate 1,072,559,616 of OY728160.1, forward strand.
TAAGAAATTGGGAATTTCCCTTTAATCGGGATTTCTTATTAGGAGGAATTAAAAAATGAACCTTATAAAAAATGTAATTCACCATCAAAGAAAGAATAATTGGGATAGATAAATATATTTTTAACATAAACACATAATTTTTTAGGATTAAATAAGAATAATTAATAATTAAATTAGGGTAAATGGGGAGAAAGTGTTTCCTAAAGGAAAATGGAGTTTCGGGAAGAAACCCTTACCATATGTCTAATAGTGTTACACACATGTACTTAATGTCCTGGATAATGAAATTTGGTTAATTAATAATTTAATTAAGAACCTATTAAACATTTATTTGATTTATTATAATTTTATTAGTTTCATTTATTCCATTTTTATGAGTTGTAAGATTTAATTTCATCGTTTTGGAGTGTTTGTTTCCTTAGTTTTCATGATTGGTTCACTTGTATACATGAATGAATGATCATGTAAAATGGAAATAGATATCCAGAACTGGAATTATATGTTATTAATGAAATTTCAGGATATTTAATGGTCTTATATATCATTTTTTCTAGATATGATGATGATCCATTAGATAAAGCATTAATGATAACTATTTAGATTATTTTGGCATTTTTTTGATCATCACAAACTATTTTTGTATTATGAATTAATATTATATATATATATATACTAGTTAAAGAAAAATAAATAAGTTTTATTACATATATTGAATTATATTTTAATCATAAAAATGGTTTTATGACCATACTTTAAGGAATAATTGAAAAATGAAAACTCATCATCCACGAAGGTAGTAAATCGGCACCTCACGGACGATGTTTTCATTTTTAGAATAAAAAGTGGAAGGGAATAGAATTGATGGTCAATATAACATTAACATAATAAAATTAAAGTATATAAAATGTTATAAATTTATCATGTCACTTTGTAAAGGGTAGGTGAGAGAAGGATAAGAAAATAAAAGAAATTGAAAGAGAGGGGGGGTTTACCTCTTGAGTGTTGCCTCCTTGAGAACCTCCTTAAGGGACTTGGAAATGGTCTTTTTGTGAGACTATAAATACTAGAACGTGAGGGAGATTTTTTGTAGAGTAAATAATCATAATATAAGAATTATTAAAGGCTTTATAGTTTTAAGTATAAGGGTTTGTGAGAGGAGGTGTTTATAGTGGAGTAGAGAGGTGTTTTTTATTCATTTGTTTATTATTTTGGCTCAAGAAAAGAAATATTGTTGATTCTTGTGACTAAATATAGTAACTAGAGAATTTGAGTTTGTGATAATGGTCATTTACATCATTCATGACTTACTCATGACTCAATATTTCATTTATTTACTTATAAAGTGAAATACAGTAAATTGCCGTATTTTATTATTCACCAAAAATTCAACTATTTCAGAAAAATACCAAAAATTCTCCCTAACCATTTTTCAACATTTAGAATTAAAAAATGGACCCAATTTTATGAAAATAATTTTCTATATATGAGAAATTTAATTTTAAATTAAAATTATCATTAATTTGAAAAATACAGATTTTAAAATTATAACTGATTTTATGACACTTTAAAAAATTAATTAATGTATTATAAAATTATATTATAATATTAATACAAAAAAATATTAATTTATGAATCTATTTTGTGCCAATAAATTTTCTTTTAAATCATTATATTAATTAATAAATTTTAAATAAGCATTTACATCTAACAAAAATACCAATACTTAATTTATCTTTTTTAAAACATTTATTTACTTATTAAATTATATAAATATATTATATTTTAATTTATTAGATACCTAAATTTTATTTAAAATTTCATAGGTGAGATATAATTCAAATCAATAGATTTTTAATATAACAAAATTGATAGTTTAATAAAAATAGATATTTTTCACTATTCACTAGAAAATAAATATTATCAGAAAATACCAAAATTTCACCCTAAGATAATTTGGATATTCCAATTTTAAAAATAAAGTTTATTTTATTCAATAGAATTTATAAAATTTTCAATATTTAGTTTTAAAATAAGTGTGCCATTAAAATGCTGTAAAATTGCTTTTAGAAAAATATAGTCTTTTAATGCATAAAATTGGATTAATTCTTATCTTATACTTATAAAATAATTTGAATGAATGTTAAAGAATTTTATTAAATATATAATATATAAATTTCATAATTTGGTTAATACTATTCATTCCCACAAATTTAATGGTTGGGTTATAACAGCCATTTTAAAATAATGATATTTAATTATATATCATTATTCATTTAATCTTGGTGTTTGTGAAACATATGTTGTCAAAGAAATTAAATTTAAAAAGAGACAATCCATAAAATCTTGGGGTGTTACATTCTACCCTTGTTTAATAAGTTGTGTCCTCACAATTTAAAATTCTACTTCAAAAATCAAAGGTTGATACTTCAAAATTCTTTTGTGGGAAACCCACATCGGAAATTAGGTTAATAAAATATCCTCTTAAGAAGATGTAAAGGTAAATGTGAAGGTCACTATAAAATTTGGAATCAAAATAGGATAACATTAGTGAAAATTGAAAATGTGGACATAGAAGAAAATCTAACCATCTAAGTTCTGATGGAGAGTGATAGATAACATGGTCATTATAAAGTTAATCATCACGAAACCATAAATCTTGTGATCACTTAAAAGACCATTGATTTCTCAAAAAGAAAAGTAAATGGATAAAATTTTTATTCCAAAATATTTTTCTTAGAGTTGATGTATTATTTTAATATTTTGATAATCACTTGATAAAATAAACTTACTTCCTAACTTTTCATGTCATAAACATAATCTCATCCTTTGGTTGTGTTTTGATCTATTTTCACATCATCCCTTACACCTATAAATAAATGTCCAAGATGAATTTTTTTAATTTTGAAGCACTCTTAATGAATAATATGGTCCTTAAATCAGTCCTTTTACCTTTAAATGTTTATTGAAACCAAGAGGGTTATCACATGATATCAATGAACAATAATTTCCAAAGTTTAACTTGATCCATTCCACAAGTAGTTAATCTTAAGACTCATCTAAAACATGTTTGTTCAAAGTCAGAAACCAAAAATTTAGAATAAAGGTCACTAAATTTTCAAAATAAACTTAACCTAAGATTCCCAAAATAATGTATCTCTTAATCCCATATATCATATATATGAATTCCTTGATCATCTTAAAACCTTAATGAAAACATGAATGCATCCAAATCCATAAAGAAGTATTGTAGTACAATCCTTATATATCTCATGATTCTTATAAGAAGAATATCATAACATAATTCTTGAATCCAAAAACACAAATACATTAATTATTCCACTTTGACTATAGTAATAGTATAAGCTTGACCTTGACCCCTTTGATTTTTTTGAGCTATATTTCCTTGATTCTTAATAAATTCATTTGCGTAGTGCCATGTCTTCTTATAGTTGAAAATTTTCACATTTACAACTTCTTTCTTTCCCTCAAATTCATGATCCTAGTGACCTTTCTCTCACTGTTGTAACAAACTCGCATTCCCTTCAAGAAAGTATCGGGGTGTTTCTTCCTATAATTATTGTTGGGACTACTTTGTGTATAAGGTTTTATTTTTTGTCAATAGTTATCAATGACGATCAAAATGAAGGAGATCAAGAAGTACTCCAATGAAATGGAGGAATGGAAATTCAGATGATTGTTGTACTGATCATAAATTGAAAGAACTTGTGTCAAAGGTGACACATTGTTTACAACAGTGAAAAATGCTGAGGTATAATCCATCTAGGGATGATTAAATAAGAATGGGGATTTGATGAATACCATGAAATTCTCCATGATTGCATGATCACCATGCGAGAGACTTATTAAAGAATAGAATCGTATGATTTGCATAAAGTAGAGAATGACGGTTGAAGAAGAAGACAGTGTAGAAGGGATTGGAATTCTGAGATGGCCACGCACTTCACATTGTATCAAAATATGATTATCCTAAAGCTAATCTATCAAAGTATATATATCATGATAGTGGAGTTTGTGAAGAAATAAGAAGAGTTGCTGAAGAATCCAAATCACAGAAAAGAAGCATGAAGGTTATGGCCGAAGCATATATTGAAGGTGGCGCTGTTTCCCAGTGTTTGCCAAAATTTTGGGCCTAAAAATTGGAAAATGAAGACATAGGTTGTTGGAAAAGGGAAGTGCACGCAAAGAGGAAGTGGTGTGTAAAATATCGGGAGGCGTGCGCGAAAAATCAAGGGTCACGCGAAAAATAGTGGGCTTGTGCGGAAAACAGCAGAGTGCATGAAAAACAGTGTGGTGCGTGAAATAGCGAAGCAAAGTTTTTTCACGCAATAGGTGTCTCGGATCAGAAACACTGAAAATCAGCAAAGGCAAGAGGCGCGCGAAAAATCTGAGATGTTCGTGCCATGTGCGCGGAAAATCAAACGTCTGCGCAAAAAATTGGTTGTGCGTAAAATGGGGGTTTGAAGTTTTATGCGCAAGAGAGTATTCTTATTCAGAATGATGAAAAATGGCGGAGTCATGAGATGTGAGAAAAACCAAGGCGGTGCGTGAGAATAAAAGGAAGGTGCACTTAATTCAAAGAACTGAGAGACAGTTTTACGCACAGGAAGGGGTTTTACACGCAGGATCAAAACGCCTATAAACATGAGTTGAAACCCTCTCATGGTGTGTGGATTGACACTTTGAAAAATCTAGAGCTCTGACGCACGGAAAAATTGAGTTATAGAGTGGTGCGTGAAAAGAAGAAGAGTTGCATGAAAAATAAGGTGTTGCGTGAAAAAGAGAAGTTCTGCATGAAAAAGAAGAGTTGCACAAAAATCCTTTTTCACGTCAAAAGTTATTTTTGCGCGCAAGGTTTGAATTTTGTGTGCAAGACACCGGGAAGGGTGCGCGAAAAATTTGGGGGTCCCGCGGGCCTTTGACAGGTGATTTTCACTCTCAAATCTATTTTGAGAAGACAGAAGAACAGTGAACCATTTGGTTTTACAAAGATAAGTAGTACCACACACACATGACTGGTGCTTTACACCCTCATTGTGCTCTGAGAAGAGAAGAAGAACGATTCGTACAACTAAACTCAGATCTGCATAGAGAGAGGGAAATATAATGATACACTCAGGTGACGGTATTGGGAATTGGAGGAAGATAAGAAGAAGATTTAGTGCATTCATCTATTGCACTAAAATAAAGGATTGATTTCAAAAGAGCATCAACTCAGGACTTTGATGCAAGCAGAGTCTCATGCTAAGTAGAGGCAAAGACTTCAATGCGAATCTATTGAAGAGACCTTCACATCTATAAACTGAGTGAGACTTCACCAAAGGTAGTGAGCCAAGGGGAGTCAATGGGAGTGTCCCGAGGGACGCAGTGAGCTATCCCTAAAATTTTTTAAAGGTGGTGATCATGGGGAAGTGTGACTATGCCCGAACCATTGTAATCCACAACTAGTGAAGAATATTGGAATTAGGTATGACCGATAACCTGTCAGCGTATGCTCCTTAGACGTAGCCCTTAGTGGTGAACCAAGTAAAATTGTTGTGTCAACTCATTGCATGTGAATGTTCGATTGATGATCATATCCATCATACAGGTTTTACAAGTTCCTACCAACGTGGGAACAAGATCCATCACATTCAGAGAAAAAGTTGACACCATGATTCACCCCTCCCCTCTCAGGGTGTCCCAGGGTCCTACAAGTGGTATCAGAGTGAAAGGTTCACATATGTTGGATACACTACAGTAATTCTATTCAGAAGAATATTTGAGTTTCTTTCCTAAAGTCAACAATGAAGTGCAGTCTTGATGAAGATTCAGTCATTTCTGAGCAGAAGCCTACATCCAGCAAGACCATGACAAATAGGAAAAAGAAAGAGAAGCAGTTTAAGAATTCCCTCGTGTCCAAAGAAGATATAGTGTCTTGTTCTCCATGCCATTCCAATAATGAAGAAATGTTTGTCTTGTAAAGTATCGAGTAGGTGGCCCAGGATCCTACCATAGAAATGGAAGACACTTCTATCTCAAGTAATCAAGAGAAATTAATAAGTTATATGCATGATGTTCCGGAAGAAATAGTTGCTACTGTTTTTAGAATATTTCAATGCATGCAAGTTGAGATAAACTGATTGGAAAGAGAAGATGAGAATTTGGAAAAGGTCTTAGAAGGAAAAATTATTGAATTCTTGAAGCTCACCAAACATATTAAAGTATTTGAAGAAAAAGAGGGAGTCAATAAGACTCTAAAAGAAAATATTTATGTGGTTGAAGCTGAGATGAAAAAGAGAAATGAAGTCGAGAGTTTTTATTTAGAAGAAACTTATAAGAGATTCAGGGAACTTGACTCTTTGTTACAAAACAAATTTAAGATGCGTGAAGATGAGGTTGAAATTTTGAAGAAGACTTGTAAAGAGAAGATGATCATGATTGAAGATCAGAAGATCATCCTCAATATTGAAGGTCAAAAATTGGAATCCCAATTGAAAAATCTTGAGAAGACGCATATTGAGACTTCACAAAAGAATGAAATAGGTGACTCTTGTACTCAATGTTAATTGGAGGATTCTAAAGCTAAAATACCGCCAACATGTGACAAGAAGATCATGAAAACTCTTGATTATCCATATCAAGAATCAGTTGTTGGTGGTACTCAATTCTCACTGGAGAATTATACCGTCAAAATACTTCCAACATGTGATAAGAAGATCATGAATTCACTCATTGATCTATCACAAGCAGCTATGAAAGTAAAGGTATTGTTCATACAAACTTGTACTATTGTTTCTAAATATGTTCCTTCAAAAAGTGAAGGTTGGAAAAAAAATTATAAACAAGTATGGGTGAGGAAAGAGGAGGATAAGAAACCTATCACTATGGCTAGGTTGGATGGGAAGAAAAAGGAGGAAGTTGGCTCCTCAAATAGAGCACAAAAAATTAAGAAGAAGGCCCAACAACCTCATACAGAAGATACAAAGAAGAAAAGATTTGTGGGTCAATGTTGGTGCTACAACAGATTTGGGAATTGTGCACTGGATTGTTGGTACAATCCCTTAAATGAAAAAGCACAAAGAAATCATGTATCAAAGGGAAGAAATCCAGAGAATAAGAAGAAACATCTGTAGGTCCAAAAGTATCTATTTACAGCAAACAGATTTGAAATTATTGATAACATCTGTGATGTATGCAACGGAAGTGGTCACAAGGTGGGAACATACCCAACTCATCATGATTTCACTGTTGATAAGAAAAGAAGACCTCTGATGCTGGATAAGTATGAAGCAACTACCTTGGAAAGAAATTATAAGAATATTGTGAACACACATTTCCCCAGGAAGATCTCAAGTAGGGAAGCTGAGAAGACCCATGATTTTAGATCCATGGAATTGAAGGGTCATCCATCCAAAATAAAAACTAAGAGGGATGAAACTTAGATGAACCCATGTGGAAGATCCAAACCCGCTGCAACAGTTCCAAATGACATATTGGTCATCTAGATAGAATATTTGAAAAGAATGAGGAAACTTGAAGATGAAAAGGCCAAGGCTGGTGACAAAGGAAAAGGAAAAATTTCACGTGATGAAGATAAAAAGCATGAGAGTGAAAACCAAAATAAAAACATGTGTTAATGATGTTCTGTGTGAGAGATTTATGAGATCTGGTCACATCGCAAAAGGTTGTCTAACCTTAATACCAGAGCAAGAAGTATTACTTAAAAGGAGTAAAAATGTATCATTAATGATGGCTATTAAGAAGAACAATTCTCCACACAAATTAGAAGAGAATGTGAAAAGAGACATGCCAAATCAACACAGATCAGAAAATATGTTCGAATGTGCAAGCATGAAGACTAGATTAAATGGAGGAACTTGGTTGATAAAAATACCTCAACCATGCATTTCATATTGATGAAGCAAGGAGGAACCACCTTATTCCCTTAATCATTTTTGTATTGTATTTGTGCTAATAATACAGGGAATTGAAGGTGAAGCATGATCTCAGGGGGAGAACCTGAGAAGTAGTGAATGTTGTCAACTCTTGATAACTGAGCTGAAGAAGTTTCCATCATTAAGATAATGAAGGATCACTCCTGATGAAGATGGTGAGGAGTGTTTCCCTTGAGGGGGATAATAATGAAGAAGCTTCCAGATTTATTATTTCATTCAGTATCAACTTCAGTTGGTATTAAATTCAATTGCTCTAAAAATTGATTGAAGATCATGTCATTGGAAATGGTATGTCATCTCTCAACCTTGGTTACTCAAAATAAAAATTATTTTACAAAGGGAGAGTAACAATGTTAATCGGTGACATAAGAAGAATGGAAGTGCCCCAAGGTCACTTATCCTACCCATTTCACTTGAATGTTTTTGATATGTTTGTTGACGTGAGTGCAGGAGTTTTAGGTGGATAATATCATATCACATTTATTATTCTCATCCTGGAATGAAATCGGAAATCCCTTTAAGACAAGTATATATGAGTTCTCATCTCATGTGGTATCATGGTCAGTAAATAATGGACAGCCTTGTTGTCTAAATCAAATCCTCTTGTTTTCTACATCAAGCATTGCTCAAGTATAAATAGAGTGAAATGATTAATGAAACATTTCTTAAGTATAGATTGATACCCTCTCTTCCATGAGATTTTATTTCTTGTCAATAAGGGGGAGAGAAAGTGAAATGAAAGTTTGAAAAGAAAATTTGATTAAAGAGAAGATTCTCATTTTGACATTGACGAATTCATTTCAGAAGATATGTAAGGTATTGAAAACAAAATACAAAGGGGGATATTGTTGGGACCACTTTGTTTATAAGGTTGTATTTGTTGTCAATATTTATCAATGAAGATCAAAATGAAGGAGATCAAGAAGTACTCCAATGAAATGGAGGAATGGAAATTTAGATGATTGTTGTACTGATCATAAATTGAAAGAACTTGTGTCAAAGGTGACACATTGTTTACAACAGTGAAAATGGTGAGGTATAATCCATATGGGGATGATTAAAGAAGAATGGGTATTTGATGAAGACCATGAAATTCTTCATGATTGCATGAGCATCATGCAAGAGACTTCTTAAATAATAGAATCGTATGATTTGCATGAAGTAGAGAATGATGGTTGAAGAAGAAGACAGTGTGGAAGGGATTGGAATTATGAGATGGCCATCCACTTCACATTGTATCAAAATATGATGATCATAATGCTATATATATCATGATAATGGAGTTTGTGAAGAAAGAAGAAGAGTTGCTGAAGAAGCCAAATCACAAAAAAGAAGCATAAAGGTTATGGCCGAAGCATATATTGAAGGTAGCGCTTTTTCCCAATGTTTTCCAAATTTTTAGGCCTAAAAATTGGAAAATGAAGACACAGGTTGTTGGAAAAAGGAAGTGCGCGCAAAGAGGAAGTGGTGTGCCAAATATCAGGAGGCGTGCGTAAAAAATCAAGGGTTGTGCGATAAATAGTGGGCTTGTGCGAAAAACAGCAGCGTGTGAGAAAAATGGTGTGGTGCGCGAAATAGCGGAGCAAAGTTTTTTCACGCAAGAGGTGTCTCGAATCAGAAACACTGAAAATTAGCAAAGGCAAGAGGCACGCGAAAAATCTGAGATGTTCATGCTATGTGCGCGGAAAATCAAATGTATGCATGAAAAATTAGTTGTGTGCAAAATGGGGGTTTGAAGTTTTACGCACAAGAGAGGATTCTTGTTCAGAATGATGAAAAATGGAGAAGTCATGAGATGCGCGAAAAACTAAGGCGGTGCGCGAGAATAAAATGAAGTTGCACATAATTCAAAGAACGGAGAGATAGTTTTACATGCAGGAAGGGGTTTTACGCACAGGATAAAAAATGCCTATAAATATGAGGTGAAACCCTCTCATGGTGTGTGGATCGACACTTAGACAAATCTCGAGCTCTGACGTGCGGAAAAATTGAGGTATAGAGTGGTGCATGAAAAGAAGAAGAGTTGTGCGAAAAATAAGGTGTTGTGTGAAAAAAGAGAAGTTCTCCACGAAAAAGAAGAGTTGCACGAAAATCCTTTTTCGTGTCAAAAGTTATTTTTGCGAGCAAGGTCTGAATTTTACGCGCAAGACACTGGGAAGGGTGCATGAAAAATTTCGGGGTCCCGCGAGCCTTCGACAGGTGCTTTGCACTCTCAAATCTGCTTTGCAAAGACAGAAGAATAGTGAACCATTTGGTTTTACAAAGAGAAGTAGTACCTCATACACATTACTGGTGCTTTACACCCTCATTGTGCTTTGCGAAGAGAAGAAGAACGATTCATGAAACTAAACTCAGATCTGCACAGAGAGAGGGAAATATAATGATACACTCAGGTGATGGTATTGGGAATTGGAGGAAGAGAAGAAGAAGATTTAGTGCATTCATCTATTGCACTAAAATAGAGGATTGATTTCAAAAGAGCATCAACTCGGGACTTTGATGCAAGCAGAGTCTCATGCTAAGCAGAGGAAAAGACTTCAATGCGAATCTATTGAAGAGACCTTCATGTCTATAAACTGAGTGAGACTTCACCAAAGGCAGTGAGCCAAGGGAAGTCAACGGGACTGACCCAAGGGACGCAGTGAGCTATCCCTGAACTTTTTTAAAGGCAGTGAGCCTGGGGCAGTGTGACTGTGTCTAAACCATTGTGATCCCCAACTTGTGAAGAATAGTGGAATTAGGTACGACCGAAAACCTGTCAGCGTATGCTCCTTGGACATAGCCCTTAGTGGTAAACCAAGTAAAATTTTTGTGTCAAATCATTGCATGTGAATGTTCTATTGATGATCATATCCATCATAAAAGTTTTACAAGTTCCTACCAACGTGGGAGCAAGATCCATCACATTCAGAGAAAAAGTTGACACCCTGATTCACCCCTCCCCTCTCAGGGTGTCCCAGGGTCCTACAATTATTACATGTTAGAAAATATTTATTTACCTTTTTCCCTTTATCCATATCTTGTTATATCATTATTTTCTTCTCTTTATTTACCTTAAATTCATAAGACTTAGAGTATTATTTCTCTATCTTGATAGCACATGAGGCTATATCCTTGTATGATAAGAATTTTTGAGAAACTAGTGCCCTTTGAAGGAATTTTTTTAACCCATCAAAGAATTGATAAATATTTCTCTTTGGATTTCATACATAATACATAGCATGACTTACTAACCTTGTATAGTTGGATTTATACTTAGCAATGTTTTCATCCAATTTTTGTCTCAAACTCAAGAATTTTCTCTATATATCTACTCATTATTCTAGAGGAAAATATTTCTCCAAGAAAATTTCCTTAAAATCCTTCCATTCTATATTTTGAATTTCTTCCTCATCCTTTGTGTTTTGAATCAATGACCACCATTGATCTGCATCTCCCGATAGATTATAAACTACCATGATAACTTTCTCCCTTTCATTACTTCCCAAAGTGAGAAATATCTTCTCTAAGGAACTTATCCATTACTTAGAAACAAATGGGTTTATATTAACATTGAATAATGTTTTTTGTTGTCACATAAAGTGGTCTAACATTGTTACACCGAGTTGTGGATTGGGCTGCTCTATGAGAGTAAGGCCATTATTCATAACCTAAGTTAGTTTTCCCAGTATCCAGTTGCAGCTCCTACGCCAAAATCATTATCTTTCATAGAAGGGTAATACCTAAATGGAATATGTGCATTGATATAGTTTCCATTCCTTTCACAATGTTTCATTTCTAAACAATGGCATACACTAAATTAGATTATTAATTATAATGCATAATTTTGAACTAGTAACACTTAACATAAATTGAAAATTTTATTCATATCTAATCTCATAATCTTAAACATGGTTTCTTTGAGGAAATATTTAATTTTAAATACTTAATAATGGTTTATAAATAAAATTTTAATTGTCCTAATCATATCCCCTTGGAGTTTCAAACCAGGTATGTAGTACGGCTTGTTATCATGTATTGGGTTACATCGAGTTTGGCCTAATGCACCTTGTTAAAGTTGTTACCCCTATGTACATCTATTCCAGAACCACATCTACTTATAGTTTATAGATAGGGATGTATTTCATAGGAGGACACGCATAATATCTACCTTACCAAAATTGTAGGACGTTCCTCTATTATTACCCTCAAAGTTTATCTTAGGGTTATGATCCCTAAGAAATTTTTCCTAAATATAGTTTCCAAGATTTATAATAAACTTAATCTGATACCAACTATAAAGACCCTGACCCTAGTAGCCTATAGTCAATGCCTCACTTTATTACATTGGTACTATGAAAAAGTGTCCACATCCCAAAAGGAACAAATATTTTAGTAACTTTGGAAAGCTAGATACAAACATAAGTATTACATTACAACTTTAAATGAAATACAACATAGAAACTCCTTCAGAAACACCCATAAACTCCTAGATTATCCCTAAAATTCATTCATAATATACATCGTCACATCCTCAGGAATAATAAAACAAAAGAAAGGGTTGATCTCATATTCTCAGTAAGGGTAAGAAATAAAGGGGAATCTATCATAAATAAACATAAACAATAAATAATGGTTAATAACTAAAAACACATGCCATTTTTTGAAGACAAAATCAAGGAAAAGAAAGAACAAAGGGAAAGCATTAGGGGATGCCTCATGATGATCGCTCATAGAGCCTCCATAGCCATGTGGTCGGCGCAGAGCTCTCCCTTTGCGAACTCGCCGTGGAGCAAGGAGGCGGGATGCTCTGCGAGCCAATTTGACATTCGTGTACCCACCGCAGAGCAAAAAGGTGGGATACTCCGTGTACCCCTTTGATGTTTGTGAACCCACCATGGAGAAGGGAGGCAGGATGCTCTGTGAACCCATTTGACTTTCATGAACCCACCGCAGAGCAAAGAGGTGGGATACTCTGCGAACCCCTTTGACATTCTCGAACCCATCGCAGATCAAGGAGCCGGGATGCTCTGCGAACCCCTTTGATGTTCGTGAACCCACCGCGGAGCAAGCTCCATCTTCAAGTCGAGCGATCTCTACTTCGCAGCACCTCTTGCCTATAAATACCAGTCCCCCCTAGAGCCCAAAGGATGGATCCTCCGACCTTTTTCCTTCTAAGCTCCCACATCGTGAAGTGATTCCTACTCTGTGAACCATGATATTTTCAAGGTACTTTTGCATCACGAAGGGCCTTCCCCTTCACATGAATTTCTCCCCTCTTCAAATAGGGATGCCCTTCACGGATCCCACAGGCCTCCGCAAAGGAAGGAGATCCCCAAGGGGACTCAGGTCATCACAGAGCATTTATGCTTCATGAAACACCCTACATACACATGTGATCTGCATGCTAAGGCATGGTCATTATGCTTTGCGAAGTACATTACATCACAATTTTATGCTTCGCAAGGAACCCTTGCTTAATGAGGCATTTCTCTGTGAGGGCCTTTCCATTTCACGAAGCACCTTCCATATGCACCTATTCCCTATACCTAGGCTAGATGACTTCACTTTGCGAATCACATCCCTTCATGAAGCCCCTCCACTTCATGGAGCATCAGATCTTCACAAGGCTTCTACCTATGAACCCCTTTTCTCTGCAACTCCTTTTCCCGTGCAGCCCTTCAGGTTTTCACAAAGCAATTTCAAGGTCCCTTGGGCAATGCTTCCCATTTCATTACTTTGCATCATGATTCTTTGCATAGGAATGATAATGGATATTTATTCTTCACATATCCACACTAACGTGGACCCCCCCCCCAATGGACCACTCCATAACACCCCTCTCCATGACATTGTCATGCCTTCCTTCCCTCAAGGGCGGGCAGGTATCGGTTATGTAAGTCCTAGGGGTGCGGAGAAAACCCACCTCATCCGAGCTGCAGGATGTTAAACTAACAAGTACCATCATCCTCATCACATGACGTTAAACTATGACTATGCCCCATGCATCGAATATGGGGTTCCCCCACCTTGGACATTCTGCATGCCCACTGGTCTCCACAGGAGTGAGATCATTCCTCACATGGAATGAAATCCTCTTTATCGGATCAATGTATGTCCATGGGGAAAGGGATACCACATTGGTGTAATTCCCAAGATTTTCTTGTAGGAGGTAGAATCCCTGCTCCTCCTCCCTTCTTGGGTGCTAAATCCTTCTTCTGTTGGGCTTTGTCACCATTTTTAGGGCCTCCATCCTAGAGTAAGTCCCAATCTCCATCACCTCAGGATACTAACCAGGCATAATCCACTGTTTCTTCTTTAGGCCACTAACCATGCATAAGCCCCCCTATTCCACTTCCCAAGGATTCAGCTTCTGCAATGTGATCGTCAGGTCTTTACTACCTCTTGTTTCTCACACCGAGCATGACTCACGTGGTATTAGAGAAAGCACTGACCATGACATCCTCTTTGGGTCGCCTTAGAGTGTAAGCCCAAAACCCTCCTGAACTACGTGGTCTTTGATCCTTTCCAAGGAAATATATGTAGGAATTATCCCTGAGGTTCAATCCCAACAACCATTGGTGCTGACCATCTTCATGTCGGCTCACTAAACCACCCTGAACTATGTGGTCTTTGGTCCTTTCCAAGGAAAGGTACATAGGAAGCCTCTATGAGGTTCAAGCCCATCAACCATTGGTTACTACCCCCTTCATGTCGATTACCACTCCCACTGAACTATGTGGGATTTGATCCTTTTCTCCTAGAAAAGGTACATAGGATGCCTCCCTGAGGTTCAACCACATCCAGTGGTGAGTTATTGTCAACCCCATCCAGCGGTAAGCCATTGTGACCCCATCCAGCGATAAGTCGTTGTGACCCCATCTAGCGGTAATTCGTTGTCAACCCCATCCAATGGTAAGCCATTGTGACCCCATCTAGTAGTAAGTTGTTGTAACCCCATCCAACGGTAATCCAATATGACCTCATCTAGCAGTAAGTCGTTGTGACCCCATCCAGCAGTAAGTGATTGTGACCTCATCTAGTAGTAATCTGTTGTGACCCCATTGAGTGGTAAGTCGTTTTGACCCCATCCAGCGGTGAGCCGTTGTGACCCCATCCAGTGGTAATCCATTGTTACATCATCCAATGGTAATCCATTGTGACCCCATCTAGTGGTAAGCCATTGTGACCCATGTTCAACGGTAAGTCGTTGTCAACCCCATTCGGCGGTAAGCCATTGAAGTCCCCAATCGACAGTAAGTCATCATTATATGAACTAAAAGGACTTTGATTCCATACCACAGGGATACGTAGGAGGTCTCTTCAAGACTCAGCTACAACATCATCGTCGTCCTTAGGTCGACTCCATCACATTCTCCACCCACTTCACTTAACCATCCATCATCCATTTTGATTCTCACCCGGGCCGCCACATCCTGGTGGGATCATGCCACATAATTCCCCATTCTATTTAACAACAATCGGGTAGATAACCACATGTTAGCCCCAATATAAGTGTTCTCTCTAGGGGTTGCACCCACCTAATCTGCTCTAGTCAGTGTTCCGATCAGTCTGATTTGTCTCTGCTAGACGTTAAACTCGCGGAAAACCCTATTCTAAACATAGGAAGCTGAGGAAAACCTCAGATACATGCCTATGGAATATAACTACACGCATTCTATGTGAGATTACTTGGGCTTCCATGCCCTCAAGAAGACCTATAATAAGGTGAACAAACCTAGATGCACTAGTGTTCTAACATCCAGACACGCCAGTGATGTCCAACATGACTACTTCCCCGACCAAAGGTTACTACCCTGATTGGACCCCTTGGAATGTCCTGATAGAAGCAGTGTAATTAACTAGTGTCCATGAAGGTATGGTACTGGGAAGAGTTTCACAAAAAATGTCTTAAGTCTATG
The DNA here is from genome assembly GCA_963277665.1 of Viscum album. Classification (NCBI taxonomy): domain Eukaryota; kingdom Viridiplantae; phylum Streptophyta; class Magnoliopsida; order Santalales; family Viscaceae; genus Viscum; species Viscum album. The sequence continues at coordinate 1,072,575,472 of OY728160.1, forward strand.
AGGGAGACCCGGACTAGGTGACGAATTTTGAGGAGAAATCCACAAAAGGAAGAACTGACATCCCATCATCCCATTTTGATCATGGATCAAACATCCCTAAATAAGTGACAGATGCCACCCGCATTTGGAAAGTGGGAATGTGGGGCAGCAAACAGCGTCACTGTCCTCGAACAGATGGATGCGCACGCCCCGACGAAAGCGTCAGAAATAGAAATGGTGAACCTGATGTGAAATTTTTCTCCTCAATATGGAGATTAGTAGAATTCAAGACATCAGTGGACTAGCATGTCACTGGATCCAGCTATCTAGCATTGGGTCCTGCCAAGAAAATAGTGGGCCTAGCATGAAACTCATCATAAGTTGGGGCAGTCAGAACATTGGACATCCCAATCTGTGACGTTGTCAGTATGGATACATCTCACCAACCATGGAAGATGGAATGTCAGTGGGGAATTGGTCATCAATTCCTTTCTCTTTATCACTAATGGGTTAATCTCCTTTCTTTTCAGGAACCAAACTGCAGCAGGAATTTGATCACCGTCCGCCCACCGACGCAGGGGCAGGGGTGATGACAACGCAGCAATCTCACATAGCTCCACCACTTTGGCGAAAATCTCCATGCCTACAAACGTCGGGTGCCCATGCCCCATCTCCCCATCTGACTTCATCTAGTGGAGAGTGATAAATGACCTCATACGCCGGTATGAGGAGGAGGGGTTTATCCTGACCCGGGATATGGCCCACCAGGATCTAGAGGCATCTGCGCCTCGCCACCACTGCTACCCCCAAGGGCCGTGTAGGGATCCACTACTCCCCACTCCAATGTACAATCATTTCAGGAGCCTCTCTCTATAATGCCTCGACGACTTTCTCCCCTACTCCGACGAGGTAGGGGATGTTTGGGGCAGCCCGGTCAGGATCCCTTTTCAAGGTCCCCCAAGGAGGGCTCCCACTAGGTCGTGCCAGCACCGCCATCCTATCCCACGAGTCGAGAAGCAAGTAAGCCACTCCCCTACACCATTGTCCCCAGTCTGGTTGACCCGACACCAACGACGGGCATAGGCTGAGGAGGATGCCCACCAAGGGGCGTCAATGTTAGTGACTACTATGGCTCGGGCCACTGCTGACGTATATTATCAACCCCTTGTGTATGCTGAGCAGGGGGACTTGTATACCCAGCCCGGATCAAGGCCCCAACTGCCCCATGGGTAGGATGGGTCAACTCTCCCGGCCGCCGGTGCAGATAATGGCCACCGTCAGTACGGAGGCCCTCCCCATACCACCACCATAGAGAACGCAGTTCGTCCCTGATTCCAAGCTTAGTGTGGATGTTTGCCTCATGCTACCCTCAGTAAGAATGAGGGATCTCCCCATGATGGTGACACCTAGCACGAAAACCTCTCCTGTGCTAATTACATCGGGTATGGAGTCATCCCCCCTGCCACAGACCGCCGGTGTGGGGACGTTGCACATTTGGTCAATCTCCAGCTTGGGGGACCTCCCAATGTTCTTACAATAGCCGGCGAAGGTCCTCCTCACCTCAGCAATGAGAGGGGTGAAGGCCAACCTCGCTTCACCATCACCCGACACGGAGGCCCTACCCATGTCTGGCTTGACTAGTACGAGGGCCTTCCTCACACTAATTTCATCAGGGGAAACAAACATGGGGGTACCACCCGTGCTCATATGGGCTCTAGAAGAGGTCATACCTGCTCCAGCACTTCCCACGGACGTCCTCCCCATATCCCCTTTGATTTATTTCCCAGTGCTCCTCATACCCCGGCTTGCTCAGGTGGAAGCCCTCTCCGCCCCAACACCAGTACAGCTGAAGGTCCTCCTCATGATGAAAATATACCATGTCCTGAAGAACCATCTCAAGGTATAAGGGTAGGTCGTCGCCTCCATAAAAGGAACACTGAGAAGATTTAGACTGAGATCAAACCGGTTTGCTTCTCAAATTCCGAATCCAAATACGACTCAGTGATGGAACCCTCACCCAGATCCTCCATGTCAAGGGTTGGGGTAGGAATGAGGCACATCGTCCTAATACTCCCAGAATGCGAGGTCCATCGGATTCCTTCCTCCCTCCATAAGTATATCCAGGAGGAAGAAAATTTGGTAGCTCCACAGATTACAGTCGTGCGATCGCCACCATCATTGCCAGAAGTACTCTCTACCTTGACCAGAGATCACGAAGATCTATTTTGGGGAACAATGGTAGATGAACAGTAGTGTGGTCCACCACCAGTAGTCATAGACCCCACGCCAAAAACTACATTATTTAGACCATTTTACTATGATGTCATGAATAAGTTATTTCACTCTTCAGAGGATAGCATGAGATAGGGTGGTTTGTCTGCTCACTCGTCGTATTCTCCAGCGGCCATCCTACCATCCCAGTGGTCTACTTCGGTATTGTTACACATTCCTTAGCTTCCTCTTGTTGATGAGTGTGGAAATGAACAGCCAGACTCTGAATCTGAGCCCAGGAGTTTATGGAATATCCTCGCATCATACCACTTCCCCAAGATGTTTTGGTTGGTCACAGTTCCAAATTTCTGTGCACCGGAATCCCTCACCCAAGAGGAAGTTGAATGTTTCTGCCAGACCCTCTAGGCCACTCATTTCCATATTTTTCATTATTTAATGAATTACCCTAAGATCCAAGCACATTTTGATGAAATTGGAGAACAATTTCGTCTGGTTGATTTGGCCGCACTCCTTGTTCTTAGTGCCCTAAGTCACTAGGTCATCGTAGGGCCCTCCAGCAATGATGCATTCAAAGATTCAAGGTACTCTGCATGATTATCAAAGAGGCTTCTCCCCATGTACAGATCTATGGATGGGGGTAGTATGCTTCCCTCCTCTTCAGTCCTATCCGGAAACAACCCGGTTTTCCAGGAGGCATGGAGGATATGCCTCTAGGAAAAGTCATAGTTAACATGGCGGACCTGCTAGAGGGTGAGAATGATCTAGAGATTCTTGGAGAGGACCTTCCCCCCAAGGGAGATTCACACTTATTGGATCCATTATGAAGAATTACTCTTCAACAGAGGAATCTACTGGGTCTTCCTGTGCCCACCGAGGCACTAGTCCTCAGCTGGAATCCCAACAAGGGAAAGGAACTCCTTGGAGCTGTCAAGCCCTCTGACCCATCTGTCTCAATGCAGAAGGTGGAGGATGACCCTGAGAAAGCCACATTGCATCAGCAACTCGCAGAACATAAGAAGGTGGTCAATGAACTTCTTGATGAATGCACTACAGAGCGATGGTCGGACTACTGTGATCCTAGTCCGGGGAAGCAGGGGCAGACGCAACTTCCCCTCGGCGAATTACCTCCAGTTGACCCTGACCATCTTTACCACGTAGACAGGGTTGAGGCTGTAACCTATGGAAGAGGGTGCGGTATGTCTCACCCAATCCTTCTGAACAGTGTGGAAATGCTTGGGACCCAGCTCGGATCCCCCCAACTACCTTGTAGGTCATTCCACTAGTCACTCCATAAGCCGCTAGGCCACCTTATCATGTTGAAGAACCCACCAATGCACTGGTGGTCTGGGATCCCAGTCAAGATAGGAAAACCCCACCCAGATGATCGAATGGTGGCACTCATTGCCCATCTCGAAGCCTTAGAGATGTAGTAGGTGGCGGTCCCGCCTGATGGCAAGCCATATCCAGCATGGATGGATGATATGACAGCATCTCTGGGTTTCATGAATCCCACCTATTCCCTATTCAATGGGACGGGGGACCTACCACAACACATTTCCCACTTTATCTCAAGGTGTGTCCCCATGTTGGGAACTCTAGTGTAGCAGGAGACTGCCAAGCTCCAATGTTTCGTACAGACATTGGAAGGGCATGCGTTTGTCTAGTACAGCCAGCTCCCCAATGGATCAGTAGCTATTTGGGAAGACCTCCATAGGCAATTTCTCTACTAGTTCAGTTCCACCACTTAGAAGACGAGTATCACGGACCTCTTCAAGTGCAATCAGAGGCCTGATGATTGTGTTTCGGAATTTGTCGCCCGGTGGAAAGGACTCACGTACTCCATTGACATGCCACTGACTCGGGAGAAATTGCTGATGATGTGCGTAGGGAATGTCAAGACATATTTGGTCCCCTCTTTGATCACCCATAACTATCCCGAGGGATTCTGAGACTTCTCTGATAAGGACCAGTGCCTAGAGGAAGCCTTACAGTAGGCACGTCCATTGCCTCTTGTAATCCCCACGAGAAGGGCCGCCAGGGCCAAGCCTGCCAGGGTCGAGCCTGTCATAGTGGCCAAAATATAGGGGGCCATGAAACTAGAGTTGTTTCTAGTGGAGCTGCCTCTACATCCTCTTAGAGGACCTCTACCTCAGGAACAGCCACTGGCCCAGCAGCGCTCACCTCAGAATCAGCAGGTGCCCCCGTGCAATGCGCCACCACCGCCCAGGCGAGATAACCAAGCTCCACCTCCTCAGAAAGCTCCTCCATCCCCTTGTTATGGTCAAGCTCCAAGGGCCCCCTTCCTAGACAGGAGAAATCGGACCTACTCATTCAACGAGGCACAAGTCCCCAGTTACTTCCACAACACCTTGGAGCAGGGGATTCTACGTTTTCCGGAGTGTAGAAGGCCAGAAGAGGAAAACCTCACTGATCACCCTAATTACTGCCCCTACCACCAGATCCTGGGGCACAATCTCAAGAAGTGTTATGTGTTCAAAGACTATATTCAAGACTAGGTAGATAAAAACATAGTCCATTTAGGTCTGGATCTAGCATAGGTAGCATGCATCTTGGTGAGGCCAGACAGGAGTAGTGACAGCGAGGGCGAGTGGCATCAAGTTTCCAGTCGCGGATCCCAGATGTATGATGACTGGATGGCTAGAAAAGCAGTTGCATGTACCCATGGTGTCATCCGAGCACTCCTAAATCATCCAGAGCCTTTAGAATTTGCAGCCACCACTTCTGCATTGTCGTCTCATTCGGCCACTTCCTAGAAGAGAAAACACCAGCAGTGTAAGGGAAAGCAAAGCCCCATGCCAATACCATCATCATCCCATACTCTCGATGAATTTATGCCCCCAAAGATGGAAATACCTCCTAGATTCTGTCCATTAGTGTATGACTCTTTGAGTGACAGTCAAGGGTATTCCTCGGTTAATATTGTAGAGCTGGTAAACCCCTACATAATTCCTGACGATGAGGAGTGCCAGGCAGATCATCCCAACATCCCCAGCCGTTGTCAGCGTCGACGGAGCTGTGGATATATGGGCTGTTGAAGTGCCTCGGTAAGCACTTTCATCTAGGTTGTGCATGCTACCAAAACTAGGTAAAAAGTTCAGCATAGATCTCGGCATGCGTAGCCTTCTCATTTGGTGGCATCAGGCCCTCCCTCTCAGTCGTTCGTGTTATTGGATCAGGCATAGCCACCCCAACCACATCGTGACTAGCCATGTCCTGCTATATTCTGGTCTTAGTCATCTGGATCTCATCTGGTAGCCACTCCTCAGGCCTCGACTAGTTATTAGAGGAATATTCCTAGCACCATTCAGCTATTGGCCCAGCCGGCAGGGCCCACCATACCTCCTATCACGGAGCGATCTCCTGTAAGCATAATCCCATGCCTAGTGCGGAAGTACGATGTTCTTAAGCATCTTTCCAGTATTACAAAAAGGTTTTCCATCCTTGATTACCTTCACCTATTTTCAGATATGCGTGAGGCCCTTGCTGAGGCTTTAAGAAGCCCCCTCTAGTTTGAGATGGAAGTAGTTGTCGTAGAAGCCTTTCATGTTGAAGCAGTCGAGAATGTTGAATGCCAGGACATTATCTCATTCTCTAGAGAAGATGAAGGATCCCTCATATAGGGTAACATTCACCCACTGTACATCACCAGCCAGTTAAATGGCATGGAGGTTCGTCGCTGTCTTGTCAGCACAGACTCTAGAATTAACCTAATCTTGACTCAGACACTACGAAAGCTGGGATTGTTTGAAGATAATATGAGTCCCTCTGACCTAAGAATCCAAGGTTATGACAGGAAGGAACAGACATTGGTCGATAAGATATTCTTAAAGACCTGTTTTGGTGGCCTAGTTGCTAGCATCTAATTTATGGTAGTCTCCCAGGACACTGCCTACAATGCGCCGATGGGAAGGTCATGGCTCCACCTGCATGTAGTTGTTCCCTCGTCTTATCACCAGTGCCTAAAGTTCTACCTTAATGGTCGAGCAGGCATTCTTCAAGGTGATGTGTCTCCCTTTTCCTCTTGTGAATCTCGCTACCTGGATGCCAACTACTTCAAGAGTAAGGACAATAAGATATAGACTAATGAGGTCGAGCATGTTGCGGCTGTGACAGACCCATAGATAGATCTAGATGACGCCTACGTCTTTCCAATCCACTGATTGGAGGCTACAACCCCAGACATGTGACAATGCTTCTTTGTTTCTAGGATGGGGGGGAACACATTCCCAGGCATAAGCAACATCAGAAGATCACCTCATGCTCCTATACAAATCAGACTCAGGTGATCCTGGAGCCTTCTACCCTCGTAAGGTATCGGGATGTCCACCCCATGGCAACGGCAATACGTCATACTTTCTTGTTTCAACAGGCTATAATTAACCAGCTCAAGACGATGTGCCACTATTGCTTCAACATCATCAAGCGTGGCCCCTTAGGCTGAAGTTCAGATGGGATTAGATCGACAGCCTTCATTTCTATGGTTGCGGCAGCACAGGAGTCCTTCGATGCAGTGACCACTGCCGCTCAGGCTGGTACCAGCCTCCCACCGAGATCTGCCAACTCAGAATAAATTCCTCCCACTGAGTATTCCCCCTCTATAAGTGAAGAATAAGATTTAGAGGATGCTCCCCCATCCTTTGAAGATGGCGTCTCTGCCACAGTCAATGAGTAGGTGCAAGTAAACCTCAGTAGTGAGGCAGTCCTGATACCCACATTGATCAGTGTCGTCATACCCCTCGAGGAGCAACAGTAGTATGTAGACTTCCTGAAACAACACCATGATGTGTTCTCCTAGAGTTATGATTATATTCCAGGACTAGATCATCAGGTAGCCATCCACCTCCTCAGTCTCCAGGAAAATCATTGTGGGTTCAAGAAGCCTCCTAGAAAGATGCACCCTTCCCATGGTTCCATGGTTGAGGCTGAAGTTGACAAGATCATCATAGCCAATTTTGTTAAGGAGGTCCAATATCCCAAATGGCTAGCCAATATTGTGCCAATAAGGAAGAAGAATGGATAGATTAGGGTCTACATTGACTTCTGGGATCTCAACTGTCACTTTCTGAAGGATGATTTTCCCCTTCCTTGGATGGAATTGTTGTCTAATGCTATAGCTAGTTTCTAAGCCCTCTTCTTCATGGATGGGTACTCCAGGTATAACCAGATCTAAATGGCCCCTGAGGATGAGGAGTTCACAACCTTAAGGGCACTATAAGGTACTTTTTTGCTACCAAGTCATGCCCTTCGGTTTAAAGAATGTGGGTGCCACCTACCAGCGAGCTATGCATCGCATATTTAAACTGATCCTCTGAACGTTGGTGGAATGCTATGTGGATGATATGGTGATCAAATATCACCAGCTCCAGGACCATCTCAAATACCTTGATAAAGTGTTCATCTTCCTCCGTTCCCGTCACCTGAAGATGAATCCATTGAAGTGTTCCTTTGGGGTCACCTTTGGAAAGTTTCTCAGCTTCATTGTCAGATACAGGGGCATAAATATTGACCCATAGAATATCAATTCCATTAGCCAGATGTCTCCTCCAAGCATCATTTGGGAGCTTAGAGGCTTCCAAGGGAACTTATCCTACATACGCCGATTCATTGTGAATCTGGCCGGCAAGTGTCAGCCCTTTTCTCGGCTCATGAAGAAAGGCACTGTCTATGAGTGGGACGAAGATTGTCAGACTGCTTTTGAGGAGATCATGCAGTATCTACTCTAGCCTCCAGTCTTAATTCTATAAGAACTTGGTTATTCTTCCTGAGGTACGGGTCTCTTCTTTTCCCTTTTTCCTTAAGTGTTTTTGATAAAATAAGGAAAATGGGGAAAATACCAAATTTTGTGACTAAAATACATGTACTTTTCCACACGCCATGTACTTTGGCTTTGTGGGATGAGTACGTAGGGTGTGTAGGCTTGTCGGAAATGAAGGGTGTAAAAACTGACTACACGCCGTGTATAGGGTATTTACACATTGTGTATTCAGTCAGAAGGTGAACAGTAAGGTGGTGGAGACCAGCCACCAGTGGAGCGATAGTACATGTCGTGTAATCAAGACTATACACAGTGTACTCATGTCGACAGATGAACAATGTTGTGGTGGAAAGAAGCCGCTAGAGGAACAGTTAAAAAAATGAGAAGTACACATCGTGCACTTGAGAGTACACGCTGTGTAGTTTTTTTTCGCATAAAATGGGCAGTAGCCTCCTCTATTCACAAAGGAAGCTTAGAATGTCATTTGGAGCTCAGGAGGATGGTCAAATCTTGGAGGATCAGCTAACTACGCACTGGGAATCCATTTTTGCTTCTGTCAATCATGTTGGGACCGCACGGGTAAGCCCTTCCTTCTCCTAGTGCATTTCTTACCAATTCTTTCCCAAGGGAAAGTTATTTGAGTTTTAATGAGATTGTGTTCATCTCAGATCAGCACCGTTCTCATTTATTTCAGGAGGCGTCGTTTGAGTATACCGATCAGAGACCATCAAGGTAGGTGGTCTGGTGTTTAAATTCCAACTGCTATGTGTTTTTTGTACCATTGTGCTATGTGCCCTTGTTTGGAGTGTCGTATGGGTTAGGACTTGCTTAATTAAATACCTAGAATTGCATAGGTAGTTTAGTGAAAATGAGTAACTGTTGTTTGGGATCACTGTTTAGATCCAGGACCACCCCGAGGGTGTGTTCCTTTGTTTAGTCGTTTTTTCAGGATACCTGAGGGTATGACATGATTATATTGTTCTTGAATTTGCCTTGAGAGGAGTTATATATAAATTGCTTGCTATGTGTTGGTCTCGGCCCAGTTACTTGCTTCTGTTCTATTCTCCTGAGGGAAAGGCCTGAGGGAAAGTGGTTTTCTAGCCTAAGGGAAACATTCCGATGCCTGAGGGAAATATTTGTATGCCTGAGGGCAATACTCATTATGCCTGAGGGAAAATACCTGAGGGTTTCGTTTCAGTTTGGCCTGAGGGAAAGGTTCTGTTTAGCCTGAGGGCATGATACTGTTTATCCTGAGGGCAAGGTACTTTTGAATTTTCACTGTTGTGATTTTTGTTGTACTGTTGTATAGGATATTTTCATCTTAGTTTGAGTCTCGAGAACATATAATTCAATTATATTGACTTGATAAGTAATAATTAAAATGGAAATGAAACTGGTAGTGATAGTTACTTTTGAGTACTTGCTAGTTTACTGCATTTACTTTTGCACACTGTTGTTGCACATTCTCACTGACAGTTGGGCATGGGCCTTTAGTGGTTGCCTACTGGGATATATTTCTCACACCCTATTTGGGTCATGTCTTCGGCCCAAATAGATTACATTTTTGTAGGTGTGGATAAGGGCAAGGGACCCTATACAGGTACTTGATTGTAGCAGAGGAGTGGGAGAACATGAGACCGAGCTTCGGCTTGCGATGATGCTGCGTTCTGTTTACTCTGCTCTGTTTTGTTTGGTTGTACCTTGTACTTTGAGTTGTATTGTATTGTATTGCAGTGTATTTTGTTCTAGCTGCTTTCATAGAATTAGTGACATGCTGCATCTTTATATATATGACTGTTGATTCGCTTTTACTTCAGTTGTCCGTTTCAGTTGTATTTTGTCTACTACTTCCATTGTTGTATGTTGTTTATCTTTTTCTCTACACTACACTTTGACAAATGAGATCATTTTTTCCCCACTATCAGACATGGGCCCTCGCTACTAGTCATCAGCCTCTGGCATTTGGGGAAATGCGCTTGATGTCATGTGACCAACCGGGTTCGGGGCACCCGTAGAGTGGCACCCGGATCGAGAACGTTACAAAGTGGTATGAGAGGGGTTCTTTTCTTTGACTTACTGTGTGGAGCCTATAGTCAGGGATAGGACGGAAATGGTAGTTGGTAATAATCTTTGCCCAGTAGTAGCTAACCTGTGTACAGGGAAAAGCTAGTCTACCTCGGTTGTTGTAATTATTATTGGTTTTTCAATTTTACAGTTGATTTGATTTTCACCGTTGAGTGACGCACTTGTGGTGTGTTGTTTATATATTATAATTGGGTTCTATTAGTTGCAACCCGATGAGGTGAGGGTATGCCATATCATGCATCATTTAGGAACATTCTAGAAATCACATGTCATGCATTCTTTCCATTCCATGTAGGTGCATTAGAAGTTGCATGTTGTTGTGATAGTTGTTTTGCTATAAAAGCATGTTGTTGTGATAGCCGCTTTGATAAATACCTGCTATTTGATAGGGTATTTTTGTGTGAGGTTTTGATAGGATGAATGCCAAAATTTTGTTTTTGGGGAGTATGGGCCCTCAATGACCGGAATTTAGTGGATCATCGTTGTGTTTATTTTGTTATAACATGTGTAAGATGCCAAAATTTGATTTGCGGGGAGTATGGGCCCTCACGGATTAAAATTTGGAACTTAGATGTTTCTTTCAGTGTTTTTATGGGTTTTAGAATATTTTTTGAGGCTTACTGTCCGGAAAACCTAGGATACATGTCGTGTAGTTATATGGATACACAACGTGTGTTCTTATGTTTGGGAAGAAATAAAAACCTTTAAAGTACACACCATGTACCCTCAGTACACGTTGTGTAGTCTCTTCCTGTGTCATAGACTGTGTGGGCGGGGACGCAGGGTAGGGAATGGTTTGGGGAAACAAGTCGTGTACCAATTGTACACACCATGTAGTGTTGACCCGGAGTCTGCCCATGTAACTAACAACCCAGATGGAGGAAACCTTAAGACATACATGTTGTTTCTACCTTGAATGTGTCGTGTAGTCTAACCCAGGTACCCGGTCGTGTCACGAACAACACGGGTTGGTGTTATCTTTCATAGTACATGTCGTGTCCACCTGGAACACTCTGTGTAGAGTCAGCCGTGTGGCCGGCCGTGTAGTGAGAAACACGGGTCGGTCTGGGGATTTTTTCAACATGTCGTGTCTTTTTGGACACACGCTATGTAGCGTGACTAGGGTACACAGGTCGTGTGAAGAGAAACACGGGCCGATGAAAGCTTGTAAAGTACACGCCGTGTCAACTTCTGAACATGCCATGTAGTCTTGTTTTAGTAGAGTCATGTGGCTTAAGCCGTGTAGAAGGACTCAGGCAGGGAAGGGGGATTCAAGTACATGTCGTGTAGTTAAGAGACATGTCATGTGTTTGGGGTGTTACACGACCAGTTTTAGCTGGAGTACACGCCAATGTGGATGGCTTGTGAGAACACATTGTGTAGTATTTATACACACCATGTAGTCAAGTTTTGTAAATCTTGAATACTTTCTTTCTCTTGTTCCCTTCTTGGTCTCCCAGTTTTCATTCTTTGATAATCTTGATCTAAGGTGTGTGTTTGACCTTGTAGAGTCATGCCACCGAGACGACCACCGGTTGTTTTCCAGGAGAGTGGCGACGATTATACTCTGGAGATGGTGGGTCATGGGCTACCAATGGAACCTCTAGCAGAGCCAGATGTGGCGCCAGCCGTTATACCGGACACAGGAACAGAGGCATAGTTCCGTAAAGGCTTCATGTGGTTCATTCAGACCTTCCAGGGAGCACCGCAGGCCACCACATCTAGGGCAGAGCTGACACGTATCTTCCAGCAGCAGCATCTGCCTATGTTTTCAGGGGATGGTGGACCACAAGATGCGGAGTCTTGGATGGATTTTATGCAAACTATTTTCGAGCATCTAGAGACGCCTCCAGGGTGGAGGGTCAATCTCACTGCTTACATGCTGTGTGATTCCGCCAATAGGTGGTGGGATGTTACCACCCAGTCTGAGCATCACTGAGACATGGTGTGGGAAGATTTTCAGGTATCCTTCTATGACTTCTTCTTCTCGGAGACGTTGCGGGAAGATCGAGCTCGATAGTTCATGAATCTGCAGCAGGGCACCATGTCGGTGATGGATTATTCTGCTCGCTTCACTGATATTCAGCGTTTTGTACCCGTTCTAGTGGGTGATGAGGTGTTGAGGGCTAGACGCTTTGAGGATGGTCTTCAGTATGAAATCTGAGCATTAGTGAACATTTTCAGGTTGCCTACAGTACATGATATTGTGAACCAGGAACTGATTACAGAGAGGAACTTGCGAGAAGCTAGTGGTGCAGGCCAGGGCGGTTCAGCACCATTTTCTGGTACTATTTCTACCGGTAAGAGGAAGAGACAGATGGATTTATCTCATGGTGGCAGTACTAGCTAGAGTAATTCTTTAGGTGGCCTAGTGATGTGATACCAGTGTGGTAGAGAGGGGCACAAGAGACCTCAGTGTCCACGAGACCCAATGGAGTGTTGAGCTTATGGCAAGATGGGTCATCTGCAGTGCTTTTTCTGGGCGTTTCTACTAGCGGCTAGTGAGAGGGGTTCTGTACATACTCCGTGTGTAGGAGCGGGACCAACAGCTTCTTACCAGTTAGGGAACTGGAATACGTTAGGGCGTGTAGGTAGGGATGGTGGTCGTGGCCATGGTATCCAGACGCCAGGATCTCAGAGGCAGCAGGGCGGGTCAGCTCAGGGTATCCAGGCTGTGTCGTAGGGCCGCGGCACTAGGTAGGCATATGCAGTGCAACAGACCCAATAGGAGCAGGATCCTGAACCTTCTACTGTCATAGGTACTATTCTAGTAGCTTCTGTTTTATCTTCAGTACTTCTTGATACTGGTTCTACGCATATTTTTATATATGTGGCTATTGTGGAGAGCCTTGGGCTCTGTGTGTCTTCTTCTTATAATATCATGACACTAGATACTCCGTTGGGGACTAGAACAGCAGGTGTGCATCAGTACAGGGAGTGCCCCTTAGAGGTTGGTGGGTGTCACTTTCTATGGGACATCTATGTCTTAGAGATGACAGCTTATGATTTCATTCTCAGGATGGACTGGTTGGTTCCCTTTCGATCCATTGTATATTTCTATCGTCGCAGGGTGAGTTTCACGTCACCAGAGGGCAAAGAGTTTCTATACATGGGAAAATGGGATGTCCAGGTGAGTCGAGCTGGACCCAAGCATCGTGGGCGAGGTGGTGTGACAGCCCAGATTGTGTGCTTATACCTAGATGATTAGGGAACTTGTCAGAAGTATTTCACTCCAGTGGTTTATCGTTTTAGGGATGTCTTCCCGGATGACTTTTCAGGTCTACCTCCCGAGCTTGATGTGGATTTATCCATTGATCTTGTGCCAGGATTGGCACTGGTGTCCATTCCTCCTTATAAGATGGCCACAGCTGAGTTGCAGGAGCTCAAGAGGCAATTGGAGGAGTTGTAGGAAAAGGGTTTCATCTGACCCAGTACTTCTCCTTGGGGTTCTCCTGTCCTGTTTTCTAAGAAGGCGGATGGTACCCTCAGACTTTGTGTGGATTATCAGAAGTTGAACCAGCTGATGGTCAAGAACTGATATCCCTTACCGAGGATTGATGACCTTTTTGATCAACTTCGAGGAGAACGAGTGTTCTAAAAGATTTACTTGAGATCCGGATATCATCAGTTACGCGTTAGACCATCCAACATACTGCTTACAGCTTTTTAGAGTAGATATGGTCTATACGAGTACTTGGTGATGTCGTTTGGACTTAAAAATGCGCCAGAAGTTTTCATGGCTCTGATGAATTGTGTATTCCATCCCTATCTGGATTCTTTCATGGTAGTCTTCATGGATGACATCTTTGTGTACTCTCACACTCAACACGACCATGCCGCCCATCTTGATATCATACTGAGTACACTGAGAGAGCATCAGCTATATGCTAAGCTCTCAAAGTGCCACTTTTGGATGGACCAGATTCACTTCTTGGGTCATATTATCTCAGAGTTAGGATTTGCAGTAGACCCAGAGAAGGTGAGAGCAGTAGTTTCCTGGGAGAATCCTAAGAACATGTTTGAGATACAGAGTTTCTTGGGGTTTTCTGGTTATTACAGGCGATTTATATAGGACTTCTCCCTCTTAGAAACACCATTGACGGGTTTGACTAAGAAGGATGTGAAGTTTGTTTGGTCAGAAGCTTGCGAGACATCCTTTCCAGAACTGAAGGGAATATTGACATCAGCACCAGTCCTGATACTTCCAGAACAAGGGAATATCTATACAGTTTACTGTGATGCATCAGGCATTGGGCTGGGAGTAGTGTTGATGTAGGGTGATCGAGTTATTGTGTATGGGTCTCAGAAGTTGAGGCCACATGAGAGGAATTACCCAACGCATGAAATCGATTTGGCTACAGTTGTTCATGCGTTGCATTGTTGGAGACATTATCTCTTAGGAGGGCATTTTGTGGTTTTCACCGACCACAAAAGTCTCAAATATATCTTTACCTAGTGTGACTTGAACCTGAGATAGCGAAGGTGGGTCGAATACCTTCAATTTTACGACTTTGAGCTTGCCTATACACCTGGTAAGGGTAATGTAGTAGCCGATGCACTAAGTAAGAAGACTCAGACACAGGCAGTGCAGGAGGCCAGCGGTGAGTGGAAGCTTATGTCTTTGTTCTCTGAGATGCATTTGGAGGTGCACGACAGTCAGGGGAAAACCTATCTTTCCTATTTAGCTGTGACTTCTACCCTCCTGGATAGGGTGAGGATAAGACAGCTATCGGATTCGGAAGGCCTAGTTCTATGGGAGTCGGTGGAAAGTGAGGACCCTCCTCCTAGATGGACGATAGGTGATGATGAGGTCTTGTGTTCCCATATACGAGTGTGGGTTCCAGGGGATATACGCGAGGAGATGATGTGGGAGTTTCATGCTTTAGCATGGGAAGTGTATCCCGGAGTTACCAAGATGTACCGTGACTTGATACATTAGTATTGGTGGCCAGGTATGAAGAGAGGGGTAGCTGGTTTTGTTACGAGATGTTCCACCTGTCAGCAGGTGAAGGTGGAGCATCAAAGGCCATCCGGGCTATTACAGTAGTTACACATTCTAGAGTGGAAATGGGATAATTTCACGATGGATTTTGTGATAGGATTTTCGAGGTCACCTTGAGGCAGTGATGCTGTGTGGGTTGTTGTAGACAGACTTACGAAGGTAGCTCACTTTTTTCTGATCAAGGAGACCTTCGGTGTAGAAGATCTCAGAATGTTGTATATCTGAGAGGTAGTATGTATTCATGGGGTCCCTCATTTTATCATTTCTGATAGGGATGCCCGATTTATGTCTCATTTCTGGAAGAGTTTTCAGAGGGTACTGGGTACACAGGTGCTTCTGAGCATAGCATACCACCCTCACACTGATGGACAGTCAGAGCGTACGATACAGGTGCTAGAGGACATGTTGCGAGCATGCGTCCTAGACTTTGGGGGATCTTGGGAGAAGCATATACCCCTGGTCGAGTTTCCTATAATAACAGTTTTCAGGAAACAATTGAAATGGCACCTTACGAGGATTTATATGGTAGGGCATGATGATCACCCTTGTGCTGGTTGGTGGCAGGTGAGGCAGCTTTACTCGGGCCACATCTCGTGTAGGAGACTTCAGAGCAGGTCCAGTTGATTCAGAAGTGGATGGCTACCACATAGTCTTGTCAGAAATCTTATGCTGATCGCCGCAGACAACCTTTGGAGTTCATGGTTGGGGATCAGGTTTTCTTATGTGTTTCACCAAGGTTGGGACACAGGCGAATCAGTAGACAAGGTAAAATTTCACTGAGGTATGTGGGTCGTTTGAGATTATGGAGAGTCAGGTCAGTTTCCTACCGGTTTCAGTTACCACAGAGGTATCAGGTCATGCACGATGTCTTCCATGTATCTCAGTTACGACGTTACCACTCAGACTCATCTCACGTTTTTCATCCCAAGGAGTTTGAGCTATAGGCTGATGCATCCTTTGAGGAGCATCCGATTCGTATTGTTGATAAGACCACGAAGGTTCTCCGAGGACGGTTTGTTCCCCTAGTACGGGTGCTATGGCATCATGGTCGAGTGTAGGACAAAACTTGGGAGCGGGAGACCGACGTACGTGCTCAGTGGCCAGAACTGTTCTAATCCTTATCTTCGACACCCTTGGAAGGGTAATTCAGGGACGAATTTCTTTAAGGGGGGAATTTTGTAAGAACCTGGTTCTTCTTCCTGAGGTACGAGTCTCTTCTTTTCCCTTTTTCCTTAAGTGTTTTTGATAAAATAATGAAAATGGGGAAAAATACCAAATTTTGTGACTACATGTCATGTACTTTTCCACATGCCATGTACTTTGGCCATGTGGGATGAGTACGTAGGGTGTGTAGGCATGTCGGCAATGAAGGGTGTAAAAACTGACTACACGCTGTGTATAGGGTATTTACACACTGTGTATTCAGTTGGCAAGTGAACAGTAAGGTGGTGGAGGTAGCCTCCAGCGGAGCGATAATACAAACCATGTAATTAGGACTACACGCTGTGTACTCATGTCGACAGAAGAACAGTGCCACGGTGGAAATAAGTCGCTAGAGGAACAGTTAAAAAATGAGAAGTATATGCCGTGTACTTGAGATTACACGCCGTGTAGTTTTTTTCGCTTAAAATTGGCAGTAGCCTCCTCTGTTCATAGAGGAAGCTTAGAACGTCATTTGGAGCTCGGGAGGATAGCCGAACCTTAGAGGATCAGCTGACTGCGCACCGGGAATCCATTTCGGCTTATGTCGATCACGTTGGGACCGCACGAGTAAGCCCTTCCTTCTCCTATTGCTTTTCTTACCAATTCTTTCCCGAGGGAAAGTTATTTTAGTTTTAACGAGATTATGTTCATCTCAGATCTGTGTCATTCTCGTTCGTTTCAGGAGGCATCATTCGAGTATACCGATCAGAGACGATCGAGGTAGGTGGTCTGGTGTGTAAATTCCAACTACTGTGTGTTTTGTGTACCATTGTGCTATGCACCCTTGTTTGGGGTGTCTTATGGCTGAGGCCTTGCTTAATTAAATACCTATAATTGTATAGGTAGTTTAGTAGAAATGATTAACTGCTGTTTGGGATCACTTCTTGGATCCAGGACCACCCCGGGGGTGTGTTCCTCTGTTTAGCCATTTTTCTAGGATACCCAAGGGTATGCCATGATTATATTGTGATTGCATTTTCCTTGAGAGGAGTTATATATAAATTTATTTCTATGTGTTGGGCTTGGCCCGGTTACTTTCTTCTGTTCTATTTGCCTGAGGGCAAGGCCTGAGGGCAAGTGGTTGTCTAGCCTAAGGGCAACGTTCTGAGGCCTGAGGGCAATATTCGTACGTCTGAGGTCAATACTCGTTATTCCTGAGGGCAGATACCTGAGGGTTTCATTTCAGTTTGGCCTGAGGGAAAGGTTCCGTTTATCCTGATGTCATGGTACTGTTTAGCCTGAGGGCAAGGTACTTTTGAGTTTTCACTGTTTTTGATTTTTGTTGTACCATTGTATAAGAGATTTTCAGCTAAGGCTGAGTCTTGAGAACATATAATTCGATTATATTGAATTGATAAGTAATAATTAAAATGGAAATGAAACTGGTAGTGATAGTTACTTTTCATTACTTTCTAGTTTACTGTTTTTACTTTTGCACACTGTTGTTGCACATTCTCACTGATAGTTGGGCACAGGTCTTTGGTGGTTGTCTACTGGGATTTATTTCTGACACCCTATTTGGTTCATGTCTTAGGCCCAAATATATTACATTTCTGTAGGTGTGGATAAGGGCAAGGGACCCTATACAGGTACTAGATTGTAGTAGAGGAGTGGGAGAGCATGAGACCGAGATTTGGCTTGTGATGTTGTTGTTTTCTGTTTACTCTACTCTGTTTTGTTTGGTTGTACCTTGTACTTTGATTTGTATTGTATTTTATTGTAGTGTATCCTATTCTAGCTACTTTTATGGAATTAGTGACATGCTGCATCTTTATATATATGACTACTAATTCTCTTTTACTTCAGTTGTCCATTTCAGTTGTATTTTGTCTACTACTTCTGTTGTTGTATGTTGTTTATCTTTTCCACTGCGCTATACTTTGACAAATGAGGGCATAGTTTCCCCACTATCAGACCTAGGCCCTCGCTGCTAGTCGGTAGCCTCTGGAGTTTGGGGAAATGTGCTTGAGGTCATGTGACCAACCGGGTTTGGGGCACCTGTAGAGTGGCACTCGGATCGGGGACGTTACAAATTCCACCCATCTTCAGAAAGATACTGGTCCTTTATGTGACCACCCTGGAACGATCTCTCAATGCCCTTCTTCCCCAGAAGAACAATGAGGGGATAGAGAACAGCCTTTATTACCTCAGCCAGATGCTCCTCGATACAGAGACTAGATACTCCCCCATTGAAAATAGTTGCCTTGAACTGGTATTTGCAGTACAAAAATTGCGACATTACTTGCATCACCATGAGGTACGGTTGGTTTCCTAAGTAGACCCACTGAAGTACATCTTGAACTGCCCCATACTGACAGGCCGACTAGCTTGGTGGGCGGTAATCCTCCAGCAGTTCGATATCAGGTTTGTCCCCCAAAAGGCTATTAAGGGGAACAAGTTGGAAGACTTCCTTGTTGCCCATCTGGATCCTACAGACCAGTCTCTGGACCTTGATTTACCCAATGAAGCTATTCTCTCGGTGGACTAAGCCATGCTGTACTGGCAAATGCACTTCGATGGTGCTTCCCGGAGCCCCACCAGCAGAAGGCTTGACAGAGAAAATTTACATGCATTTTTTTATCAAATAATGAGTATTTTTTACTGTTTTTCAATGATAAAACCGATGTATTTCATTGTTTTATAAAAATAATGGGTAATTTGAGTTTTAGAATGAAAAGGAGCAAAATTGTGAAAAATGACTAATTCTGGATTTTTGACAGATTTTTACATCAAGGGTATTTTGGTCATTTAATGAAAAATATAATTCCAAATTTTCTAGTTCAAATTTTTTTAGAATCCTTATTTTATTTCCTTCATTGTTTTCTTCTAGACCAGGAGCTGATTCGACCATCTAGAGGGTCTAAAAATTCATTGAATTTGGACATTTTTTCAGGAAGACAGCATGGACACCACCAATGTAACGGAACCCAAACACGTACTACACACATCTAAATGAGGTGTTTCCACCTGGGATAGACCGAAGACATATAGTAACGACACTACACCAAAATTTGTATAGTTTGGAAGTAATTAAGGTATCCATTGAATGACATACTTTTGGAGGAACCTTCCTGGAAGCTTCATCCAGAAAAAGAATCCTTCAATGAAAAATTCATAACTCCTTCATCCGGGATTCAAATGCACTTAAATTTGGAGGATAAACCTACAAAACATTCATGAAAAATATTTAAGAAGGGTTCCATGTGTGAATCGGCCATTTATAGGTCCAAAAATGCGAAAACTTTCGGGGGACGGAAATCTACCTATAAAAGGAGGTCATCTCCTCCTTCCAAAACATCAGCTTGACACCCAAAGCCAAGGAGGGATCCCACCGGGGCATGGGCCGCTGCTGCTCTTATCTTCCTCCCTCATTTCTTATTTTTATTTTATTTTATTTTTAGTTTTATTTCAGTTTTATTTTCATTTGTAATTTAAATTCTAGTTTAATCAATTCATGCCTTTGTGTTTCTCCACCCAATTTTCTTCTTTTCTTTCTCTCTCTCTCTCTCTCAATCTCTCTAAATTCAGACATCCATCCACCATTTTGATCTAATACTATCGGAAATGAGAGGCTAACTCAAGACTTGGATTGGGGGGAGGTCAAGATATTCATGAATTTTCTTTAAAGTTTGTTTTATTATTTGTGGTAGATTTGAGTATCATGCATTGGTGAGGCGAATGTCCCTAATTGGGTGACGGCCCCCAATGACATGAAACTCAAACTATTTATATTCTGGAAAAGAGTAGTGATTCAAACATGATATTTCGTGTTTGTATTATCAAACTAAAATCAAACGCATAAAGGAAAATAATGATTGAATCCAAGACTGAGCCCCAAAACCAAGTTATTTCTTCATTAACTCGTTCTGTTTATAATTGCATGATAGTTTATATTTTTCATATCAAAAACACAAAAAATATTTTTATCGCTTTCATTTAAATAACAAAATATCAAAAAGAGATAGATTAGGTGAATTAGATAAATTAAGTGAACCAAATTGAAAGACTCCTCAAGAGAGATGACCCTGGTCAGCCACTGTGCTGCACTAGGGAAAAAATATAATTGTTTTTGTCCACGCCTCGTGACAGGCGTGCGTCAAAACTGGCACCGTTTCCGGGGAGCCAATCAATTTTTCATTTATTTTTTCTATTTTTACATCTTAGATATATTTCATTTTTTTTTTAAACTAAAAAACTAAAAAAAACATTCATGATGGATTCAAATTCAGATTATTATGCATGGATAAATTACTCACAGGTGCATCAACAACAACAAGAAGAAGAATATTTTAGAAGGACTCGGGTGAAATAACTTAGAGAAATCATTGAACAACTGATGATAAAAGCTGAAAGAGCATTTAACTATGTTCGTGCATTAATGGAGCAACCCAACACCGATCAAGATCATGAACCTGACGTAGAAAAGGATGATGACTTTCCTGCTGAGCCACAAGTAGGAGATCAACCAAGATTGGATGAATTCCTGATTAAATGTGAGGAACTACCTGATCTCCCCATACAATACAAGAAAGAAGATCCAGCACCACTGAAGGAAGACACCACCCAAGTGGTGGAATCTGATGTCAAGATGGAGGAGCCCAACTACCTGCCTCCATCTTCAGAGAGTCTACTCCAAGAGGCAATTAACACTAATGCAGATATTGAAGCTGAACCGACTCAGGGAGTTGAACCATTATTTGACTCCATCTTTTCTAATTTCATTGAATCTGAATTCTATATCACTCCTTGTGGTTTTGAATATATAGAATCAAAAAATCTCAGATATGCATTGGAGGATGACGAAGAACCTGGATGTGAACTTGTTGAGGAACATATGGAGCTCCCTGGACAAGTTGAATATTTATTGAAGGAAGCTCGTGAACAGATGCTAGTGGATTTCCCTAAGGAGACCATGACAAAAGCTGCTTACTTTTATGGGGAATAATTTTATCTTAATACTTCTTGTTTTAATTTTATTCAAATAGAATTAAATTATGACTTTCCCATTGACTATTCTTTTGATGCAGCATACCTTGAGGAACCACTAGACATAGAAGAAGAGGTTTCACAAGTAGCAGCCAATATGGAGGATTATTCATACTTCATCCTACCCCCACCATTCAAGCTATACCTCATTGTGAAGGGGGTGGGGATATGGTGTACTCTATCCATGGATCATTCCTCAAGAACAAGGATGAAGCACAAGCTGGGAAAAGCCACATGTAGTGGTTCAAATCAAAGAAGCTTCATCCTCCATCGGATTTTGGATAACAGCTGGTACTGCCCTCTAGAGGCAGTAAAAATTCAGGGCCCACTTGAGGGATAGTACCAAGATTTATCTTTACATGCTTTCTAGGAATTTAGATTTCAATTTATTTTCTTAGATTTAGTGTAGCATGCATCCCACTCCCTATATCTTTTTGAGCTTTAAGGACACGATCCTTGAGTTTAATTGAGTTGTTTTCTTTTGTAGGATCATGATGGTAGAAGGAAGCCCCAAACATCGAAGGATGAGGACCAAAGCTTTATTTTCAAAAGGGAGTTCATTTTCATTGTCTATATTTTAAAACTCTCTATATTTTAGTCCACAACATGTTTTGAGCTTTAAAGATAAAATTGCATGCCCACACTTGAATTAATGTTTTACTCGACTTATCTAGGAGACATGAGTTTATTAAGAACCTAGTGATTCCATGTTTTAGATTTCAATTTTTATATGATTAAATGATTGAAATATAGAATTTAATTTTTAAATATGAATCATATATATTGAAATGATGACTCATGATTTGAAGGAATTAATTAATTCATGTAAATGAAATTTCTCAACCATCTTTCATGCTTTGAATTTCTGAAATTTATGTGAATTGATTTATTATTATTATTCATTCCATGAGTGATTGTCCAATATTATATTTCTCATTCCCGATAGGATTTATTGACCAAGTACTTCATATTTATTCTTGAGCATATTTCTTGAGTGATCATGGGACGTGTAACTGACCAGAACTTGTATTGAAACTTTTCAAAGCTATGATTGTACAAAAACACATTTAAAATGATTGAGGCATCCTTTGAAAATCCACTTATCATTAAAATACCACCTTTACATCAATCCTTCTTTTATCCCATGGAGACCATGAATGACCTTTATAGGGATGAGCCATGTTTCAAGCCATTTTTATCCATTACTACCCTACTCTTGGTATTTGCATGATATTTTGAAGTTGAAGTATGGGGGTAAAGGGAATCGTGGTGGACGGGATGATACACATTGTGAGGAAGAAGTGTGGGGGTGTTATTGTGGGAATTTTAAAAGGTTGTGAAATCATTCATTATACTCTATTGTTTTCCCCTCTTGAATTAAAAAAATGACAAAAAATGACAAAAAGAAAAAAAATAGAAAAATGGGTTTTGATTTTGGAGAACCAAAAATCACCATTTTCCAGACTAACGATCATATGATCATATGTGGTTAGGTGATGGATGTGAGGTTTGATCTAATCATAACTTTCGAAAAATGAAAAAAAAATTACTAAATAAAAAAATCAAGAGGGTGCACAAATCATCCATTATGCTTACTTGATCATAACCTTTTCTTTGAGTTTTGGGAAGTGGGTGTTGCTATTTTTGAAGAGGAGAATTTCATTACACTTTTAATTTTAATATCATGCATTGTACTTCAGAGATTAGCCTCCTTCTTGAGCCTTAATTTTTAAAGCATCAAATCCTACCAACCTTAAGACTCAGAGTCATTTGAACCTTTATTGCAAGTCCTCATGATTTTATGTGTCTTTTGTCTTTACAAAGTGGATAAAGTAGTTTATTTACAAGCATATGGATAAGGATCATGTTATCATGATATGAGCATAACTCTACTTGAATTTTATCATGAGTGATGAGAGAAAAAAAGTGAGGTAAATCATGAAATGGCATGTTTAATAATGATGAATCAAGGAGCTTGAATGAATGAAAGGATAAGTTCCATCAATTTTCAAATGGGAAAAGTAAAATATGTGAATTATTTGTTTCTTTGAAAAATGGGAACTTAAATTGATATTTTATGCATATTTTTGAAAGTTTGATTTTATATTGAAAATTGTTTGATTTTATTGCATTGAAATTTGAATATTGGTAACATTGGTGTCCTCTGATTTCCATGTTGAGATTTAATGCTTGAGGACAAGCATGGTTTAAGTGTGGGGGTATTTGACAGAGAAAATTTACATGCATTTTTTTATCAAATAATGAGTATTTTTTACTTTTTTTCAATGATAAAACCCATTTATTTCATTGTTTTATAAAAATAATGGGTAATTTGTGTTTTAGAATGAAAAGGATCAAAATTGTGAAAAATGACTAATTCTGGATTTTTGACAGATTTTTACATCAAGGTTATTTTGGTCATTTACTGAAAAATATAATTCCAAATTTTCTGATTCAATTTTTTTTAGAATCCTTGTTTTATTTCCTTCATTTTTTTCTTCTGGAACAAGAGCTTATATGACCATCTAGAGGGTATAAAAATTCATTGAATTTTGACATTTTTTCGGGAGAACAACATGAACACCACCAATGCAACGGAACCCAAACGCGGCCTACACACATCCAAATTATGTGTCTCCACCTGGGATAGACCGAGGACATAGAGGACTGACGCTAAAACAAATTTTTTAGAGTTTTGAAGTCATTAAGGTGGCCATTGAATGACATACTTTTGGAGGAACCTTCCTAGAAGCTTCATCCAGGAAAAGAATCCTTCAATGAAAAATTCATAACTCCTTCATCCTGGGTCCAAATGCACTGAAATTTGTAGGGTGAACGGAAAACAGATTCATGAACAATATTGAAGAAGTTGTCCACACGTGAATCGGCCATTTATGGATCCAACAATGTGAAGAATTTCATGGGACGGAAATCTACCTATAAAAGGAGGCCCTCTCCTACTTCCAAAACATCAGCTTGACACCCAAAGCCAAGGAGGGATCCCACCGGGGCACGGGCCACTGCTGCTCTTCTCTTCCTCCCTCATTTATTCTTTTTATTTTATTTTCTTTTTAGTTTTATTTTAGTTTTATTTTCATTTGTAATTTAAATTCTAGTTTAATCAATCCATGCCTTTGTGTTTCTCCACCCACTTTTCTTCTTTTCTTTCTCTATCTCTCTCTCTCTCAATATCTCTATCTTCCTATATCCATCCACCATTGTGATCTCATACTCTCATAAATGAGAGGCTAACTCGATACTTGTATTGGGGGGAGATCAAGATATTCATGAATTTTCTTTAAAGTTTTTTTTATTATTTGTGGTAGATTTGAGTATCATGCATTGGTGAGGCGAATGTCCCCGATTGGGTGACAGCCCCCAATGACATGAAACTCAAACTATTTATATTCTGTAAAATAGTAGTGATTCAAACATGATATTTCATGTTTGGATTATCAAACTAAAATGAAAGACATAAAGGAAAATAATGATTGAATCCAAGAATGAACCCCAAAACCAAGTTCTTTCTTCATTAACTCATTCTGTTTATAATTGCATGATAGTTTATATTTTTCATATCAAAAACACAAAAAATATTGTTATCGCTTTCATTTAAATAACAAAATATCAAAAAGAGATAGATTAGGTGAATTTGATAAAGTAAGTGAACCAAATTGAAAGGCTCCTCAAGAGAGACGACCCTGGTCAGCCACTGTGCTACACTAGGAAAAAAATATAATTGTTTTTGTCCACGTCCCGCGACAAGCGTGCGTCAAGGCTCAAAACACCCCAGGCTCAACAGGGTAGTCCTGGGTATCGTCTTCATTACCCCAGCACAAGCCATCCTTCCATACTCATTACTGTTGTCAGAAGGCTTCACCAATAATGAGGCAGAGTATTAGGCTCTCATCACTAGCCTCGAGATCTCTCTCGAGATTGATGTGCCCCATTTGCATGTGAAAGGGGACTCTGAACTAGTCATAAAGCTGATAAACGGTGACAACGTCATTAGAAATCCAGAGCTCATACCATTATTGGAATGCACTCTCCAGCTAATGGCCCAGTTCCCATCTCGGCCAAAAGTTACTCATGTCCCTCGATCACCGAATGGTCGAGCTGACGCCCTGGCCGGCCTGACTGCATCACTCACAAAACCTAAGTAGGATGATCTGATTATCCATGTGGCACATTGGGGAGTCATTACTCCTATCACTCCAGATGACAACAACAGCCTGTAGGTGATCCATCTTACCACCAGAGCCTCCACGTCAGGATCCTCAGGTCCCTTGGATGTAGTGATTGAAGTGACTCCCAACTGGAGAGCCCCTTTTTTTGATTATCTCTGGAATGGTTACCTTCTAGATTATTGGGCTAAGTGCAAGCGAATCTGACACTGTGCATTGCATTTCACCCTCTAGGACGGCCCTATCCATGAGAAGATCCTCTACATACGCGGGTTTGATGGGGTTCTCCTCTACTGCATCCAAGGAGTCGAGATTTCCCAAGTCATGCAAGAGGTTCATGCTAGTTCCTGCGGGGCTCATCAGACCGGGCTGAAACTATCCCATCAGATCTAGAGACCGGGGTACTTTTGTCCCTCTATAATCCATGACTACATCGAGTTTCCCAAGAGATTCCATGTGTTCCAAATTTTTTCTAACATCATGCATCAGCTGCCAGAGCCTCTCCACTCCACCAAGTACTCTTGGACATTTGCGGTATGGGGACTTGATGTCGTGGGACCATATCCACTGACAACAGCTCGCCAGTTCAGATTCATCCTAACTGCCACAGATTTCTTCTCCAAGTGGGCAGAGGTAGTTCCACTCAAAGGGTTAAAGGCCTATTTCATTATTGACTTTGTGAGATCCAACATAATCTATCGATTTGGAGTCCCTTATTCCATCCTCATTGATAACAGCACGAACTTATGGGCAGCTGAGCTGAAGAAATTGTACACTAAGTACAACATCTGTTCTAACCACAACTCTCGCTATCATGTGCAAGAAAATGGATAGATCGAGGCATTCAACAATATCCTCTCTAACATTTTGCAGAAAATGGTTGGTCAGAATAAGAAGAGTTGGTCGGACAAGCTCCCCAATTCCCTCTAGGATTATCGGATGACGACTCATAATTCCACCCAGGTGACCCCATATTCCCTGGTGTATAGAACGGAGGTCATCCTGCCCATTGAGATTCAATTTCCCTCGATGCACATGGATTTCTATGATCATAAAGTGCCAGATAAAGTATTTGAAATTCGTCTGTCCGAGTTGGAAGCAATTGATGAGAACATGCTTTGTTACTTGCACAGTCTAGAAAGGCATTAGAACAGGATATCCAGATCTTTCAACAAGAAATTTCACCTCCGCTCCTTCTTTCAGGGCGACTTGGTATTGGCCTGGATGGCACTAATGATACCTAGTAGGAAACCACCCAAGTTGGAACCCAAATGGGAAGGACCATACATCATTCAAAAGGTTTACTCCGTTGGCACGTACTCGCTGGTTATAATGGATGGTGAGCATATAACTCCTCCCACCAATGCTAATTTCCTCAAGTAATACTTTGCTTGATCCATAGGGTCACACATGACCATAAAATGTATGGTCCTGCACGACCTTAAATTGGCTGGTCCCGTATGACCCTTAATTGCATGGTGGTCCTTCTTGACCTCAAACTGTACGGTCCTGCATGACCTTAAACTATGAATCGTCCTACATGATGTTAAACTGCATCTTAAGAACTATGTATGGCTTGATTCACATTCCCATGGGATACGTAGGAATTCTCAGATGCCTCATATTGATCCCAGCCCTACCTTATTCTTTGACTATCCCCTCCTGGGCATAGTTCTTTTGGGGGATCTCACATGGCGTCGTGTAGGCTTCTTTGGCCCCACCCATGTCAGGGTTATGATGATTGCACCATGTGCCCTCCTTTGTTCTTCTAATCCTCCCACATCCTCACCACAGGATGCTAAACTGCATTTCCTCTTAAGAACTACATGTGGCTTGATTCCCATCCTCATGGGATATGTAATACCGCCCGAACATTTCATCCGTAGACCTTTCCCCAAACTTTAGGACCGCCCATTGGGACGAAACACATGGTGTGGTGCAGGCTTTTTCCCTCATTCACGTCAAACTGATCATGACCGTACCATGTATCCTTCTCTCCTGAAGATCTCTATTCCTTCTTTTGTCTAACTTTCTTTGAGATTTCACGGGCGCATTCATGCTCTATATACCCCATCATTTGGGTTCCCATTATCTTTCACATCTAGAAGGGCCCCCGAATTTCATGGATGCTTGTCCTAAGGGCTCTCCTACCATTTTGGGCCAAGACAATAAATAGATATGAGTCCTGCGTTGTGAATATGGTCAGTTGTCGACACTCATTTGTTGTTCCCATTTCAGGTCACACGATATAGATGTTGTGTTTCGAATCTGGTCAATAGCTGTCTTTTTTCATTGTCACCACCCCCATATGTCCCAAACATGGAGTGTAGTTGTTCATTCAGCCCCTCCATCTCTCCAAATCTTGGCCTACTTCGATCAAAAGGGTGATTCCGTCTATCGGACCCTTATGTGATAGGGAGAGCCTAATCCTACTCCTTGTTTCCCACACCAATCATTGCTCACGTGGGCTTAAGATTTATGATGAGGCAATGTCTGCATGAGAGGCCATATGGCTACAGTTGGCTGGGGTGCCCAGCCTCAGGTCCTTTGACCGCTTTGGCCCCCTGTCCCGAGTTCTCATTTAATATTGTGTGGTACAGTATGGACTCACATCCCCATTCAAATCAGGCTATTTCTCCATGCCACACATATCCCCTTGATGCATCCATACCTTCATTTATCATCTATCCTACGAGCATAGGCCCTACCATGCTTCGTGAGTCCCATCATTTGGGATTCTATCACCTTCTATATTCAAAAGGACTCCCAGATGGCATGGATGCTAGGCCCAAGGGCTCTCCTACCATTACAGTCTAACGTCCTTGAGGATTGCGGGAGAAAAATTGATACAAGTCCCATTTTTTGAATATGTTCAACGGTCAATTCTCAATTGTTTTCCCCTAACTCTGGTCACACGAGGGTGGATACTGTGTTGTGAACCTAGTCAATAGTTTTCCTCTGTCTTTGTTTCCACTTTGTGGTCTTCCATAGGAACGATGATTCGCCCTCTTTGTCCCTTGCATATGACATTAAACTAGCCATACACGGTCCAAGCTCTATGACCCTAAACTAAGATCACCTTCATTCTCACTACAAGATGTTAAACTGCAAGATGGCCATGATATTTTGTCCATGGCCCAGCCTCAGGCCCCTTGGCCTTTTCGGGCCCCTGGCCCAAGTTCTCACTTAGGGTTATATGGTGTGGTGTGGGATTATGTCCCCATTCACTTCGGGTTGCTCGCCATGCCATACATATCCCCGGATGAGATACTTTACCCCTACCTTCATCATCACTGCAAGACGTTAAACTGCAAGCTGGCCATGATATTCTATCCATGGCCTAGCCTCAGACCCTTTGGCCTTTTCAGGCCCCTGTCCCAAGTTCTCACTTAGGGTTGTACAGTGTGGTGTGGGATTATGTCCTCATTCATGATGGGTTACTCGTCATGTCGTACACACCCCTCATTGGGGTATCTTGCACTTATTAGCATCATCCTTTCCCCAGAACTATGTGTGGCTTGATTACCATCCTCATGGGATATGTAGGACCACCCAAATGTCTGTTCTTCGGGTCCAACCCTATCTCTTATAAACCTCCCTATCATTTTGGCCCCTTGTCCCGTGTTCTTCCAGAAGAGGGGTATAAATTGTGGTGTAGAATTATGTCCCCATTCATGTCGGTTTTATAACAACCACACCACATACCTCTCTCTCTCCTGAGCGGCCTTTGATCCCCTTCCCTGCTTTCATCTCTTTGATTCGACTGCCCTTAAGTCGGGTCCCTCTGCCCTCTTCGGTGATTTACCAATTATCCCATGAGTACTATGGTCTATAACCTGGAGTGTCAGATTCTATGTGGACATGCTTTCAGCCATTTTCAGGCTTCCTGTTCCTCTTCATTTGGGATACTATTATCTTTCACACTCGAAGGGACCCCCAAATGGCATGGATTCTAGGCCTACGGGCTCTCCTTCCATTACGGGCCAACGTCCTTGAGGGTTTCAGAAAACAAATCGATAAAAGTCCCGAGTTGAGAATATGGTTAGTGGTCGACACTCATCTATTATTCCCATTTCAGGCCACATGGTAAGGATGTTGTGTTTCAAACATGGTCAATAGTTATCCCCCATCATCACGCCATCCCCTTCGATCCTTGAATGTTGGTTACATGATTCACATTATTTTCCACCCCATCATGTTCAAATGGAATTTTGATCCCTCAGTGCACATTTGCACGTTATAAGGAAAAAAGCCACGGTAAAGGCATCATTCGGGGATCCTCATCGAATTCCCTTTTGTGTGCATTCCAGGTATTGCAAAGACTTCGTTTACCCTTGTTTCCCACGCCGTGCACATTCCCTCTAGAGCCTCATATATCATGTATATGTCTGAGCCATATGACTTTAAACTATGCTTCATAGTCCTACATGAAATTAAATTGTTGCATCCATACTGCATGATGTTAAAGTGAATGGTGGGTCCCATCACATGACCCTAAACTATGACGTTATCGTCTTGGCCGCACGATGAAAAACAGAACTGCATTGTGGTGTCCTCACTCGAGAGTACATCATGTGTGTTATCGGTCATACATTGTACCATTTTTCAATGCTTGCATACATCTTTATTCTTGTTGCAATGTCGGGACTTTATATCCTAATTCCATCGCTTCATAAAAACACTCATTCATCCTAAAGGACAAACAAGATCTATCAAATACCACTTATTTTTGTGTAAGGGATAGGCCTGCATGACCTCATCGTCCCTAGCACTGGTAATTCACCATGAAACCCCAAAAACTAAGTACAGCTTGATTCTCATCCTCATGGGATACATAGGAATGCCTATGCACTTTACATCGAGCCCAGCCTAACTTTCATTTTCGGTCCCTCAACCTAAAACATCCCCCAAGGAACACATGGTGATCTGGACTCCAAATCCTCATTCATTTCGGGTTACATAATTACCTCACCATGTGTCTCCCATGTTCCCTACCACCTATGGTCCGAGCTCTATGACCATAAACTAAGACCACTCCACATCTTTGCCGCAAGATGTTAAACTTCACGACATCTTCCAGAACTATGTAGGGCTTGATTCCCATCCTCATGGGATACGTAGGAACGCCTAGACATCTTGTCACCGGTTCCAGCCCCAGGAATCTAAAATCATGTTTCCCCTTATTTTGGCCCCTTGGGCCGAACTCTTCTGGGAACATGTGGTGTGGTGAGTACCTCATGGGTTCTCATTCACGTCGGGTTTTTCAATAGTCGCACCATGTGCCTCCCTTTTCTTTTCCCAATCTATTCCAAGTTCTATGACCCTAAACTATGATCTCCATATGGGAACTATGCGTTGGGTTTGGCTACTTCACCACCCTACACACAGTCCATTAAATCACGTCCCCCTTAATGGACCATCTTAGGACCTTAATCTGGAAGCGTGCATCCCCAGGACCCTCTTCCTCAGGAAGGGACTCGACTCCCTCTATTTGATACATATTATAGTTGTATTTAGATGCATCTTGACAAATATCCCAAAGTGTGGAATTTCCACGGGGACATTCCCCTCATTCCATGTCCAAGCTTCGTGAGCCCGTTATTTGGATCCTCATCCCCTTCCACGTCTGAAGGTACCCCCTTTACGGCCTGGTCTCATGCCACATTGGCTTACCTACCGACTTGAGCCAACATCCCTGAGGACCCAGGATGACATTTGTGATAAGTACTATGTTTCGAACATGGTCAGTGGTCGACCCTCATTTGTATGTCCCCATTCAAGGCTAACATGATATGGATACCATGTTTCGAACATGTTCAATAGTTATCCCCTATCGTCATTCCACCGTCATTGTGGTCCAAATCTCGAGCATCAGGATTCACATATTTCCACTTCCTTATGTTCAAGTGGAATTCTAACATACTCAGCTTTTCCCCTCCACGCATCTAGGTGCATTATATAGGTGGTTCAACATCATTGGGACATCGTTCACCTAGTGTCCCATTTCCCCAAACATGTGCCTTCCTATGCTAGGAAAGTCCCATCACTACTCCTTGTTTCCCACATCAAGCATGACTCATGTGGGCTTAGTAGTTTTGCTAGGATGTGTACTGGCACAATCATGCCACACATGTCGTTCATCATCCTATGTGATGTTAAACTATGCCCTCAGAACTACATATGGCTTGATTCCAATCCTCATGGGGTATGTAGGAACGCCCAGGCATGTTGCCTCAGGCCCAACCTAACTTTCACTTTTGGTCCCTTGACCTAAATAACTTCCTCTAGGGATATGTTTGTGGGATTATTCCTTCATTCAAGTCGGGTTTACAACTACTACACCACATACTCCCTTCTTGGGATCTCCCCTTTCACCCTTCGTCCTATCGTATGACATTAAACTAAATGAGTCCTTATGTCCTCAGCGCATGACACTAAACTACAATTCTACCCTGAACAAGTTTAGTATTCCCCATGTTGATCATGGGATGCACCAGACCCCTTTCCAAAGAGGTCCTTCTCAAAAGTATGTTTGATCCATTATTAGACGAATACACCCACCTAATGTTCCTTTATCACAGTGGCGTGATTTCAGGAGTGTTGGACTCTATTCGAACAACCCATCACTCCAACTCCATGCTTTGCATGCCCTTTATTCAGACCCTCGTCCTCTTTCATGTATGAAATAACCCCCTAACTATATGGATTCTTGGACCATGGCTCTCCTACTGTCCTAGGCCAATGTTCTGGAAGACAAATGGATGAAATTTCGAGTCAGGTCTCGTGTTTCGAACATGGTCAGCGGTCGGCCCTCATTTGTTATCCCCATTTCAGGCTAACACAATAGGGATACTGTGTTTTGAATACGTTCAACGGCTATTCTTCATTGTCACTCCATCCTATAGTGCTCTTAATTTTGGGTATTGTGATTCACACATTCCACTCCCCTATGTTCGGATTAATTCCAACACCCCTGGCGTTACCCTTCTCATGCACTAGTGCACATTGGGAAAGTGCTTATTAGACTATTTTGAGGTCCTAATACTTCATTCGGGCCTCTCCCTTTCTTCCTAGAAATCCGGATTGGTTGTTCAAAACCCCCGAATGCCCGAATCTTGGTTTTCACTCTTACATTTGTGTGGAATAATAAGGTGGGCATCCCTTGTTTCTCACATCAGGCCCGACCCACATGAGATTAGGGATTGATCGTTGGATGCTCCATGAATATGACGGGAATGCAATAAACCAATACAAATAGTGGAAGTCCTGCATGCATATGGAAGAAAACAATCAAAGCAGGAAAGTACATTTGAGGGTTTGTAATCATTACAGTACTCGAGGGTCGATTCCCCCCATGGATGGGTTAACCCCGTAAAAAGAGTATTGCAGCTCCTCCACCCTCCAGATTGTGGTGTTTAGGATTCACTGTCCCCTGTTAAGATCCCGCTCCTCCTTGGCAGTGATGGGGCACAATTAATCAGCCACAATTCGGGCATGCTTCACATCGGTCCGGATAACGGTCATTTCTGTAGAGTCTTGCATCATGTGCTCTTTGGACTCTACAACTGGGACTTCAATCATAATATTAGATCTAATTGTGAATTGAGGGAGGCTGAGTGCTCATCTACCCATACCTACAGTCGCTAAAACTCATTTTCAGCCTCTCAGAGCCTCTTGATGTTCCCTTCTTTCCTCCGCTACCATCCCACACTGAGGCCACGGTCATATTCTCGAATCTTCTCCTCCATAAGATCTTGGATGAGCATGTGGGGATGTTGGGAATCCACTCCCCTAGCACAAAGTTCATGCAGCCACGAATGAAGTATATCCATCTCATCCAGCCATTGCACTTGGGGGTGTAATCAATGAAGTGTTTGATCAGCTTTCATGATCAGAGATGGACTATTTTGTTGTCCTCTTCATTAGAGGTCGTCTCGCCCCAGTCAGCAAAGTTGGCAGGCTCATATGCAGGGAACTCCCCCAAGAACTCGTCAGTAGGGTCTACATCTGGTGTTTGATCGGGTATGGTGGGGCATGGGCTGTCTGATCGATCCTCATCGTCAGATCCCACCTCAATGATCTCAGGTTCAGCCCCTTTAACGGTCCCACCGGTGATCAGGAGTGTTTCTTCTTGGTTGATTCGGATCTATGACTCCATGATCACCAGCATTCCCCTAGGAAAGGCACCACCAGAAGTCCCGACCAACCTCTCCAAGGAGTCCCACACCATTTGAAGAACTGTGCACACTAAAAAGGGGCACAAAAGTCAGTTGGCATAGTCGATGGGTGAAAGTCATGAATTTTTTTGGGGAGACTTATAGAGATCGAATTCCTGGTCTCGTTCTTGGGTTGACGCCATCGGGACCCTGAGGCGTGGCCCCCCATATATTGTCAGAAGGTTTGAAAGCTCCATAAGAGCCACCTCGGTTGTTCTGGCCTCGCCGGACATAGTAATTAATGCAGTCGCAGGAGTAGATCCTAAAGGTCCCGCATCTACATCTATTGAGGGGAGAGAATGGGTTCTTTGTATGAGACCTTCCTAAACAGTTCAAGTATTAGTAAGGAGTCCAAGCAGACCCTGAGGAAGGGGCTTGGGATTTTACTTTAAGGGCCTCTGCAAATTCTTCAAGGTATGAGTCTTGATCACCAACTTCTCCCTCCTCCAATGGGATCCCTCTACTGACATCCACTCCCCAGGAGGACTCATCCAATTCCTCCAGAAATGGAAAGTGATCCCTCTGTTCGGTAGCTGACAACTGAGGGTGGGTTGTCTGATTCAACAACACCTTTAACCGGTCTGTCATTGGACGTGGGGCACCTCAGGAGTGCACAAATTCCTCCATCTCTTCCAGGTATTGCTCTGCCTCCTCTTGGGGTATTGCAAAGCTGGCCTTGACAGGGTCAATTCTCAGAAATTCCATCCTAAGATAGTTCAAGTGTTTCCACATCTCGGACGGGCTGAGGAACTACCTGTTGACATCCCATATGTCCCAGGCCTCCGGGAAGGTGGAATTCTCTGGCATGTCTATATGGCAAAGCCTCTTCCCCATAGCCTGGGTGGATATTCTATGAAATCCTCTTAGTGGCCTCCCCTCTAGATAACTCTATTCTTCTGGGACCACCAGGTCCATTGTCATTGTTGGATCTACTACTGCTGCCTCTCCCTCAGCTGGTATGGGACTCGCTGTCACGGAAACCCAACCACCGTGGGATTTCCTTGACATCCTCTGGCCCTAGCCTCGAGGTTGGGGAGGCACACCATCACTGAACCGAATGGTTGGCTGGTTCAGCATCTCTCCCGGGTAGGCCGCCTCCTAGATTTTGGCATACTCTTTCACTAACCCAAAGATGGTTGTGGGAGGAGGCAATTCATTCTGCATCTTTCCATCTTCCCGTATGAACATTAGCCACATATGCCTCATCACACATGCATTTTCCTCATGGAGAACCCCTAAATAGACCTATGGGGTCAGCCGCTGCATACACCGAAACTGCCTGGAAAATCGGTGCAGGGTGTATGGATTGCAGAGAAGCTCAAGGTCTATTCTTGCCACCAGAACTCTACCTCAAAAGGCCAAGAGATAGGACTGGTTCTCTTCTGATCCTCGACCATCATTAGTAAAAGAACCCATTGGCAGAGGGAATGGATGAAAGTTGAATTCCTCTATCTTCAAGACATGGTTCAATATCGCTTTCACAATCATTTTGTATAGAAATCTCCCCGCATCATTCAAAATGGACCGACGGAAGTTTGATCCTAGAGGGGAGATGGGTTTTGGATATTCATAGACTCCCCTAATTTGTTCCACTATCCACCTTTACAGGAGGTGTAACGGCCCACATATCCTCTGGGGCCTCTTCCCTTCACTGATATACCATAGAATCTTGTATAGATTGGAGAGCATCAGGATTCCGAGGTTCACCCGCCATCCTATCGCCAACATGGACACCATTATAAATGTGCTTGGTCGCACGCCCATGTTTGTATCCCTCACTGGCAGGATCCAACCACAGATGTGAGCAGCGATGAATGCCTCCAGCTTGACTATCGGTTGTTGCTCAGTGATGACACTGAACCCCCAGGTTTTCCACTGGTAGTCCTCCAGGGGCTGCCAGTATGAGTGCTCCTTGACCCGTTGAGCCCCCTTCGAGAAAGTACAAGGCCTCACCGGAAACTGTCTATTTTCCAAGAAGTTCAGAAACTATTTGAACCATCATCTGAAGTGTATGTCTCTCACTGATTCCTTGTCCTCTCTCGGCACCATCTCCATCAGTTCCATTTCCAGTAGTGACATTTGCTCCAGATCCTCCCACACACTCATAACAGGGAGGAATTCATCATACATCGCCCCTGATATCGGAACCCCCAAGATCTGGTGCATGTCCCATAAACTGATGTCAACCCCCCCCCTGTGGTGAAAATGGAAGGTATTGGTCCTCGATGACCACCTTCTCAGAAAATCCGGCATCAGCTACTTTGGTTGGTAGATATGAAATTGGGAGGCCCAAGGCGCCTTGTACAAACCCACTCTCCTCAACTATATCTCGAACTCTTAACATGAGGCACCTACCTAGTAGGCCCAAGCCCAGTCATCTGTAAAGTTATCGCCATGGCATAGATCCCACTCATCAGACCATCCCTTTGATGGGTTCCTTAGGGTCGCCTTCAATATCACCGGGTATAGAGGGGGGATGTCATTGGCTATAATTTCTTCCTATCAACATTTTTTAGATGTTTGTGTAGGAAATCAGCAATAACAGGTGTGAAGTCCTCCCAGGCATGGCCATCAACTGCCCTGAACCACTAGTGCTGACACGGTGTGCTTTTAATACAGTAATCCAGTTCATCCCTACTTTATTTAGGGATGAATAAATCATCCCTCAGCCCAAATCCATACAACGACAGCCTCTTACATAGTGGAAAGTTCCTCTGGATTTCTGATAGTAGCTACACCAACAAATTATGGTCAGTGTGGATCTGTGTCAACTCCCCTAGGCCCATGTTGTTTGCTATCTCATCCCTTTGGGTAGTGTCCACAAGGACCCCCTTGGAATCCTCCTATTGAACCATTCAGTTTTGAAGTTTGGGTGTTCTTTGGGTTTGGATTGCTAAGCTCTTTTTCGGAGAAAGTTCGTGGATCTCGGTTATAAAGGATGTTCATGGAGGTCTGCCCCAGCCTTCAAACACAGTTCGTGGGGCACACCAATGTGAATTCAAAGACTCTCTATGCACCACGAAGAAGAAGGCCTGGTTCACAGAGAGAAATCGTGGAGTATGAGGAGCTTCAAGAATCGAGAGCGCTACAGCCAAAAAACGTGGAGAAGAGAAAGTAAAAAAGAGAGGTCAGCTTCCCTATTTATAGGTGATGACCCAGGAGCTTCACGGTGCATCTAATCTGTGGTGAGCTTCTCAGCGTGACATCCCATGCGTGCCGCTC
Organism: Viscum album; assembly: GCA_963277665.1. NCBI lineage: Eukaryota > Viridiplantae > Streptophyta > Magnoliopsida > Santalales > Viscaceae > Viscum > Viscum album. The sequence continues at coordinate 1,072,612,357 of OY728160.1, forward strand.
CGCCTCGCATTCCCCCTTCGTGAGACACCTTCACGATTGACCAAGGAATTATGGTGGTTGATCCTCCAACTTCGACCCTCATTTTCTTCTTAGATCAAAGTTTGAGGGGGCATTTATTGATGCCAAAATCGGGGAAAAGAAAGAACAAAGGGAAATCATTAGGGGCTACCTTGTACTGACCACTCGTGGAGCCTTCGTAGCCTCGCGGATGGTGCAGAGCTCTCCCTTCATGAACCCACCGTGGAGAAAGGAGGAGGGATGCTCCATGAACCTATTTGACATTCGCGAACCCACCACGAAGCAAGAAGGAGGGATGCTCCATGAACCCCTTTGACTTTCACAAACCCACCACGGAGCAAGCTCCGTCTTCATTCCAAGCGATCTCTTCTTTGCAGCACCTATTGCCTATAAATATCAGGCTCCCCTTGAGCCCAAAGGATGGATCCTCCAAACTTTCACCTTCTGAGCTCCCAAATCATGAAGCGATTCCTACTCTATGAACCATGAGCTTTTCAAGGTACTTTTGCATCATGAAGGGCCTTCCCCTTTGCATGAATTCTTCCCCTCTTCAAAGAGGGATGCCCTTCATAGAGACCATGTGCCTCCGCGAAGGAAGGAGATCCCCAAGGGGACTTGGTTCATTGCAGGGCATTTATGCTTTGCGAAACACCCTTCATACACATGTGATCCACATGCTAAGGCATGGTCACTATGCTTCGTGAAGCACATTGCTTCACAATGTTATGCTTCGCAAGGAACCCTTGATTCGCGAGGCATTGCTCCGAAAGTGCCTTTCCACTTCGTGAAGCACCTTCCATATGCACATATTCCCTATACCTAGGCTAGACGACTTCACTTCATGAAGCACATCCCTTCACGAAGCCCGTCCACTTCATGAAGCATCAGATCATCACAATGATTCTACCTATGAACCCCTTTGTTCTGCAACTCCTTTTACTATGCGGACCTTCAGGTTTGCACGAAGAAATTTCAAGGTCCCTTGGGAAATGCTTCCTATTGAGTTACTTTTCCACATTATTCTTCGCATAGGCATGTTAATGGATATTGCTACTTCACATAGACATACTAACCTAGACCCCCCCAATGGACCACTCCATAACACCCCTCAAAATGGCATTGTTGATTCCTTCCTTCCCTCAAGGGTGGGTAGGTATCGGTTATGTAAGTCCTAGGGGTACGGAGAAAACCCACCTCATCTAAGCTGTCGGACATTAAACTTCAAAGAACCATCGTCCTCAACACATGACGTTAAACTGTGACCACGCCCCATGCATCAGACATAGGGTTTCTCCACCTTGGACATTCTGCATGCCCACTGGTCTCCACAGGAGTGAGATCATTCCTCACATGGAATGACATCCTCTTTATTAGATCAGTGTCTGTCCGTGGGGAAAGGGCATCCACCTTGGTGTAAGCCCCTATCTTTTCTTATAGGAGGTAGCATCCTTGCTCTTCCTCCCTTTCTAGGTTCCAAATCCCTCTTCCGCTGGGCTTTGTCACCATTTTTTGGGCCTCCATCCTAGAGTAATTCCCAATCTCCATCACCTCAGGCTACTAACCAGGCATAATTCCTTGTTTCCTCTTTGGGCCACTAAACACACATAAGCCCTCCCGATTCCACTTCCCATGGATGAACCTTCCACGATGTGATCATCATGTCTTTTCAGCCTCTTATTTCTCACACCAAGAATGACTCACATGGGCTTAGAGCAAGCATCGACCATGACATCCTCTCTAGGCCACCTTAGAGTGTAATCCCCAAACCCTCCTAAACTAAGTGGTCTTGGATCCTTGCCAAGGCAAGGTATGTAGAAATCCTCCCTAAGGTTCAAGCCCAACAACCATTGGTGTCGACCATCTTCATGTCAGTTCACCAAACCATACTGGACTATGTGATCTTTGATCCTTGCCAAGGCAAGGTAGGTAGTAAGCCTCCCTGAGGTTCAATCCCAACAATCATTGGTTCTGACCCCCTTCATATCAGTTCCCACTCCCACTGAACTACGTGTGATTTGATCCTTGTCTCCTAGACAAGGTACATAGGAAGCCTCCCTGAGGTTCAACCCCATCCAACGGTAAGTTGTTGTCAACCCCATCCATCAGTAAGTTGTTGTGACCCCATCTAGTGGTAAGCTATTGTGACCACATCCAACGGTAAGTCGTTGTCAACCCCATCCAGCGGTAAGCCGTTGTGACCCCATCCAACGGTAAGATGTTGTGACCCCATCCAGCGGTAAGGCATTGTGACCCCATCTAGCGGTAAGTCGTGGTGACCCCATCTAGTGGTAAGCCATTGTAACCCTATCTAGTGGTAAGCCGTTGTGACCTCATCCATCGGTAAGCCGTTGTGACCCCATCCAGCGGTAAGCTGTTGAGACCCCATCCAGTAGTAAGCCATTGTGACCCCATCCAGCAGTAAGCCGTTGTGACCCCCATTCAATGGTAAGCTGTTGTAAACCCCATTTAGCGGTAATCCATTGAAGTTCCCAGTCGATGGTAATCCGTCATAAGATGAACTACGAGGACTTTGATTCCCTACCATAGGAATACGTAGGAGTTCTCTTCGAGACTCAGGCCCAACATCATCGTCTTCCTTGAGTCTACTCAATCTCATTCTCCACCCACTTCACTTAACCATCCATCATCCATTTTTATTCTTACCCGGGTCTCCACATCCTGGTGGGATCATTCCACCTCATTCCCCATTCTCTTTAACAATAATCGGATAGTTAACCATGCATTAGCCCTGTAATGTCTCAGATTTTCCATGTATTATTTTTAAATATTATATGGAATTATTTCGAGACTGGGTGCGAAGAGATCACATCATTCCAAGGCTCAGTGAGCCTGGAATGGTGGTTTGAACTTTTTTAAGTTAAGTGAGTCGGCACTTGTGCGCAGTTGTGGCAGTTTCCAAACGGATGCCCGGATTAAAAATCTGAGGGCACCGTTGTGTCCGGGGCGAAGAATTTAGCTAAGAATGAGCATAATCTCGACCGGAGCGGGTTGGGGGAAAAAGTTAATTTTCGGACGTTTTAAGTAAAAATAAAATAAAATAAATTCACACAGTTTATTTTATTTCTTTTGGGAAATATTCACTGCAACACAGTGATGGGGCAGTTGTTTCAGTCATTAATGTCATGTCATAATAACTCAGAAACAGCAACGCTGACTCATTAATTCCGCAGTGTGATGGGATATCAAATGTGTCTCCCTTTTTATTAGGATAATCTAATATTGCTCTTTGGCGACGATTGAGAGAATCCTCTGGAGAATCTGCGGAGCGTTGGAGCGAACTCTCAGCAACGAACAACTACAGATCGAAGTTGAGATTCGCTACACCAATGAAGTTGAAGGATCTCGATGACAATGGCAGTGTGACCCTTTCGTCAACGATCGATCCTTTCTTAAAGGTAGGGGTTTGTTATTTAAATTTTCTTTTCCCCGCTTTTGATTTAAAATGACGAACACGGATCAACCATGAATAATTTGATCAGTGGATTCATACGTTCTTGCGAGAGGGATTTCTTTGGGATGGTTTGGGGAATTGATTCATGTTGATTTGTTGTTGTTTGTTTCTGCTCCGTTTAAGCCTACTAATGGGAGCGGATCAACTCCATGACGAACGATGACGGAGGTTCGTTCCTCAAATTTGTTTTATTGGATTTATTCCCTTTTTCTTTCATGTGTTCTTTACGTTCTTTGAGGGGCAATGAACAAAGGATCATTGCATGTCCGTTTTGCGACGCAACGATCCCAAATTGAAGAATCGACACCATGGCGACCTTTTGGAGGTGCAACGACGATGGTAGACAACGAATCGGACCGGATCGGGAAGGTTCGTCTTCGAGAGTTCTTCATGTGGGAAGATAAAAGCATGTTTTTGGGGGCGATCGGAGGTCCAGAAACACAAGAAGAAGCTTCGTGTCGTCGGGGAGACCAAAACTTAGGAGTTTCGTGGCGATCGGACAGCCGGATCGATGGTCGGGGCAGCACGTGAGGCGCGCCGGTGAAGAGGCTAGCGTTGTTTCTATAAATTTCTAGAATACACGGTGTGTACTCCTAAAGAACGTGTCATGTAGTACTGGGGTGGAGGCTATGGTTTTGAGGGTCAAATAAGAATCACACGGCATGTGACCCTGGTCACACGGTGTGTTAGACTTTCCCCGAAGCTCGGCGTGTACTTTGGGAAGTACACGAACACGGGATGGACTACACGACTTCAGACGACACGGCGTGTACAGCATGGCAGAGGCGGCTATGCAGAACTCAGCACGTATCCATGGGTACACGAATGCGGGATGGGGTACACGACTGTGTACTCCATCACACAGTCAGGCAAGGCCAGTAACGCGGGTCACCCCATGTACTGATTACACGGGTTGGCGTACACGGGTTGATGACCATGTATGGGCACATGGACAGCGTACATGAATCTAACCCCAGTCACTCGAACATGGCATGTACATCATACTATACACCGTGTACTCAATTTTTCTACACGACCAGCCTTACGACATGGGCCGTTGTACACGGGCAGTACCCGGGTTCAGACTACACGGCGTGTAACTTTTCTACATGCCGTGTACTTTTTTGGAAAAAGGCATGGTACTCTTGTTCACCGCATCTTAGACATCTTTCATTTGGTTTAGTGCCCCTTCTTCTCGTTCCCCTGAAGGTCAGGCTTCGTTTCCTTTTACAGGAGTATGATCCCTTCAGCAGGACTTTCTGTGATTGAGTCAGGAATCTATCTGAGAGGCCCGGATTGAGATCCTCTATACATTCTTGACCCTAGGTAGAGTCCGGCATCTATATGACCAACTCCACTAAGCGTCGATCCTCTACCTATAAAGTGAATTCCGGATGAGTTGTGGTATCCTCCATGGCCCTAGCAGTGATCCTCATCTGTGTATCGTGATCTTTCCCACTCAGAAGTGTGTCTCCCTTAATGAGTTCATCTATCTACTGTAACCTTCTCACTCAGGAGTGTGTCTCCAATAATGAGTGTAACTACCTCTTGTGATGCTTCCCGACGAACAGTACTTCTCAGACGGACGTCATCAGAACTATAAGACTCGTGGAGTGTGTTCTCCTGGAACGAGTTCTTCATGGAATCTTCGAACTAAACCCCTAGCAGGGGGTATGCAGTTGTGTGACTTATCTCTGGACTATGGGTCTAGGTTTTGAGTATATCTGGTTTGTTCTATATGTTTTGTAGACATGTACTGTGCATAGCTGACTGTACCTTTACTTTGTGTATTGCTTTGTGGTTTTTCGGGTTCCTCTACTGAGTATTGTTATACTCACCCCTGAACGGGCTTTTCCCACACGTGTCATCTCTTGTACAGATGAGCATCCTTTTGACAGAGTCCAGGGTGGATAAGGACAGGACCGAGATTTCTGAGTTCCCTACAGTCCGAGGTGTTCCTACGGCTACGAGCAGCAGTCCCAGTACCTTTTTTGTTTACAGGTTGGACTTTGCAGTTTTCAGACTCTTATTTTGGTGGGCTTGTATTCTGGACCAGTTTACTTTCAGTACTTTACCTTCCATCGTACTCTGTTGGTTGGGTTAAGTTTTATTCATGAATTTTTGTTCCTTAGTGTTTTTACATCTCATCATTTGTGGGTTTGGAGATGTGTGTGTGTGTACAGGTACTTAGTAAATGCCTCCAATGATTAGCAATATGCCTAATCGATGATAGTCACCATCCCCTAGCCTATTGGAGGCGGGATTAGGGAGTCACGATGCAGGCCCCACTGGGACGGGTCATGATAGAGTGGTATCAGAGGTGGTCGGTTCTACCTTAGGACCTAGAGTCTTTGAGTTTGGTTTGGGGAAACGGTGTTAAGTGTTTTGAGCTCGGCTTTCAGGCCAGAGACTCTAGTGTTGGTGTGGCTGCCGATGTATCCATACACCAGGACTCTAATAACCTTGTTTTCAACTCGATACATGAAAACACTGGTTACCAGGAAATAAAAGAAAGGTACATGCATCATATAGGAATGGGTTGTGTTTTCTATGTCCTTTGTGTCTGCTATCCAGATATACTCATTGACCATGGTACATATTGTTTCCTTACAGGATGCCTCTGTGATGCATACCCACTAGTATTCAGCAGCGTGATAACGAGGATGATACCTTCAATGATGAGGCTTCGATACAGGGACCAGTTCCCCAGTCATTTCCACCAGGTGGTGTACCAGTTATGCCGCCAGTAGTGGAGAAGCCCGTGGTACATGTGGTACCGACCGACGATGAGCGCAGGCTGAGCGCACTCCATGATTTCTAGAGACAGAGGCCCCTCAGGTTCCGAGGCGAGCCCGATCCTTAAGCGGCTGAGGCATGGCTTGAGGCAGTGACTAGAGTTTTTTGTCTAGTGAGGACACCAGCAGACTAGATGGTGATCCTAGGAGCGAGCCTTCTTCAGGGTTCAGTAGGACGATGGTGGAGTTTGACCACATAGACTCACGACGAGGAGACTCTTTCATGGACGGAGTTTGAGCAACTCTTCAGGGAGGAGTTCTTTCTGGTTATGCTAAGAGTTGTGCGCATCCAGGAGCTTCTTCAGCTCCAGCAGGGCAGTATGATAGTAGCTTACTATTCATCGAGGTTCACCAACCTTAACTGGTACTCGATGGATATGGTCAGGGATCAGTACTTCAGAGCTCGGACCTTTGAGCAAGGTCTAAGACAATACATCTAAGCTAGTGTCGTGCCTATATGCATTTCAACTTATTCCGAAGTGCTCGAGCAGGCCTTAGTGATTGAGAGGTTCTTGGAAGATCAGAGATAGTCGATAGTAGTCAACAGTAGGAAGACAGGTACGGAGACCCCGACAGTAGGGAGCTGACATCAGGCATAGGGATCTGGATGCGGGAGGCGTCATAGGAGGACCTAGGACAAAGGATCGACAGTCCATGGCTCTCAGGATGGATCCAGTCAGCCTAGGGAGAAGCGATGTTATGCATGCGATGGTAGGGGACATATCGCTAGAGATTTCCCGACCCATCGAGCTGCTGACAGGGAAGCGGTGGATGGACCACTGAGGTAGAGGCAGAGAGTGGAGCAAACAGACCTTCCAGGTGGCGAACATGGAATAGGAGCAGGGAGATCTGCGGTTGGTGGTAGATTCTTTGAATTACTTCCACCACCACCCCCAGGATGTCCACACAAGGCTCAAGGAGCTGGGGGATAGGGGCGGGGCCAGCTACATGTGGTCGAGGCATACAACCCAGGGGCTCCAGGGATGATTCGAGGTACGATCTGTGTCTTTTCTACCTTATCTTCCATACTTATAGACACAGGTTCTGGTCATTCTTTCATATCCACATGTCTTGTACGAAACCTCGAGATTCCGGTAGAACCGTTGACTCGATCCTTATGCTTGGAGACACCTACGGGAGGAGACTCGACAATCACGCACCTTTTCAAACAATTTGATCTTACCCTTGGAGGTGAGATTTTTGGTTGGAACCTCTTGGTGGTAGCATTGAGGCCTTACGACATCATTATTGATATGGATTGGTTATCTTCGGTCTATGCCCAGATTGACTATTTTAGGCAAAGATTGCGGTGTGTCCACTATGATGGAATGAGGTTTTCCTTTGTCAGAGAAAGGGAAACCTAGGCAGCGTAGAATGGGCTTATGCATAGGAGGGTACAGCCAATCACTCATGAGTTGGCTAGCCTTTCCCTCGGAGAAGTGGATGTTGTGAGCTCCTAGTTCCCAGTAATAGTGGCAGAGTATGAGGACATCTTTCCCGAAGATGTACCAGGATTACCTCCCCGCCAGAAAATCAACTTCTGCATTGACTTACACCCCAGGAAGACACTGATTTCCTCATCAGCATATCGGATGTCTCCCGTAGAACTCCGCGAGCTGAGGGTGCAGTTGGAGGATTTTTAGAACAAGGGTTTTGTGAGACCCAGTGTTTCACCCTGGGCGGCCCCAGTCTTGTTTTCCAAGAAGACGGACGAGAGTCTGAGGTTGTGCGTGGATTACCGGTGCCTGAACCAGGTGATGGTGAAGAACAAGTATCCACTACCAAGGATCGATGACCTCTTCGATCATATAAGAGGGGCACAGTGGTTCTCAAAGGTTGACCTTTGATCGGGCTATCCCCAGTTACGAGTACGGGATGAGGATATACCGAATATGGCTTTCAAATTCCGCTATGGTCACTATGAGTACTTGGTGATGTCTTTTGGCATGACAAACGCCCCTGTAGTGTTCATGGGACTGATGAACCGGATATTCCAGTCGTACTTGGACCGGTTCGTAGTGGTCTTCATCGATGACATCCTTGTGTAATTGGCGTCAGAGGAGGAGCACGCGAGACACCTGTGGATGGTCCTAGACGTACTTTGGGAGCACCAGCTTTATGGGAAACTCTCAAACTGCCAGTTCTGGATTTAGGAGGTCCACTTTCTGGGACATTTCATCTTAGCAGATGGAGTAGCTGTAGACCCAGCCAAGGTGGAGGCTGTGTTAGCATGGGAGCCACCTCAAAGCATGACGGAGGTGCGGAGCTTCCTTGGGTTGGAAGGATATTACCAAATATTCATTCCTGATTTCTCCCAGATATCATCACCAATAATGTCCTTGACCAGGAAGGGGAAACCCTTCATGTGGACGGAGAAGTGCCAGCAGGATTTCGAGCGGTTGAGACAGAGTTTGATGAGCACCTCAGTCTTGAGATTGCCAGAGGAGGGTGTTGAGTACATAGTTTTATGCGATGCATTGTGGACCGGGCTTGGCTATGTCCTGATGTAGAGGCAGGAGGTGATTGCTTATGGTTCGTGCTAGCTTAGGCTACATGATCAGAACTATGTGACTCATGATCTTGAGTTGGAACCAGTATTCTTCACATTGAAGATGTGGAGACACTACCTTATGGGCGAGCAGTTTATCGTCTACTCTGACCACAAGAGCTTCAAGTACATCTTCTCACAAAAGGATCTGAATCTGAGGTAGAGACGTTGGCTAGAGTTCCTCCAAGATTATGATTTTGAGATCATCTATACTCCTGGGAAGGGGAATAAGGTGGTGGATGCTCTTATCAGAAGGTCAAGCTCAAAGCCGTTGAGTGAGGTGACAGAGCAGTTAGCCGTGTTGCAGTTTTCATTCGTGGATGGAGAGGATAAAACTTACCTACAGTTGATGGTTTTCGCCCCTCCACTCTTACAATGGGTTAGGGAGGTGCATCTAGGATATGTTGACTTTGTGGCCTTACGTGCTCAGTTATCCACAAGACATGTTCCTGATGGATATTCACAAGGTGGGGAGCACGTACTTCTTTTAAGAGGATGCACTATTGTACCAGTGGCATTACAGGAGGAGGTCCTGAGGGAGTTTCATACATCCCCATTGGCGGTACATCCTGGAGTGACAAAGACGTACCAGGACATCTGATGACAGTTCTGGTGGTCAGGCATGAAGAAGACAGTAGCGGAGTTCGTTTCTCGATGCCTTACATGCCAGTAGGTGAAGGTCAAGCACCAGGTTCTAGCGGGATTAGCTCACCCCCTGGAAGTTCTAGAGTGTAAGTGGGATGGAATATCGATGGACTTCATGATAGGCTTACCACGGACATCTAAGGGGCATGATTCCATCTGGGAAATCATTGACTGGCTCACCAAGTCAGCCCACTTCCTAGCTATCAGGGAGCAGAGTACCGTAGAGAGCTTGGGACGCCTCTAAGTGTAGGATATAGTTCGGATTCATGGAGTCCCCTCAAAAATAGTCTCGGACCGAGATGTCTGTTTCACATCCCGGTTGTGGAAGGTATTACATGAGACTTTTGGGACTCAGCTATGCTTGAGCACAGCGTTTCATCCTCAGACAGATGGTCAGATGGAGAGGACCATTCAGGTTCTGGAGGATATGTTGCGAACCTGTGTCTTGGACTTTGGTCGTAGTTGGGAGGACCACCTACCACTGGTGGAGTCTGCATACAACAATAGCTACCACTCCACCATTGGTATGGTACTGTTTGAGGCCTTGTATGGGAGACCCTGCCGGTCACCGCTTTGCTAGACCGACCCCAAAGATTCAGCACTCATGGGTCCAAAGTTGGTGTGAACTACCACCGAGAAGGTGCAGATCATCCAGGAGCAGATGAATACTGCACAGAGTCAGTAGAAGTCTTATGATGACAGACGACGAAGACCTCTGGAGTTCGAAGAGGGAGACCACGTCTTTCTTCGAGTCTCACCTCGGTGAGGGTTACAGAGATTTGGCCGAGGCGGCAAGCTATCTCCTAGGTTCATCGAACCTTTCCAGATACTGTTCAGAGTTCGATAGGTGGCGTACCGCCTAGCTCTACTGCCACAGTTGCATCGGATACTCGATGTCTTCCACATGTCGCAACTGAGGAGTTACATGCATGACCCATCACATGTCATCGACTGGGGTGAGCTGGACATCGAGGACGGAGTGACCTTTGCTGAGTACCTAGTGGAGATAGAGGATTTTCAGAAGAGGATCCTTCATGGGTGATTGATTCCCTTGGTGTGTGTCCGGTGGCAGCACGGGAATCTTTAGGAGAGCACGTGGGAGTGGGAGGCCCAGATCCGTGCCCATTACCCACATCTTTTTGAGTAGCCTTTGTTTTGGATTTTCGGGGACGTAAAGCCCCAAGGTGGGGAGAATTTAATGTCTTGGATTTTCCATGTATTATTTTTAAATATTATATGGAATTATTTTGAGATCGGGCGCAAAGACGGCACATCATTTTGAGGCCTAGTGAGCCCGGAATGGTGGTTTGAAATTTTTAAGTTAAGCGAGTCGGCACTTGTGCGCGGTTGTGACAGTTTCTAAACGGATACCCGAATTAAAAATCTGAGGGCACTGTTGCGTCCGGGGCGATGAATTTAGCTAAGAACAAGCCTAACCTCGACCAGCATGGGTCGGGGGAAAAATTTAATTTTCGGACGTTTTAAGTAAAAATAAAATAAAATAAATTCGCAAAGTTTTTATTATTTATTTTTGGAAATATCCACTGCAGCGCAGCGATGGGGAAACTATTTCAGTCATTAATGTCATGTCATAATAACTCAAAAACAGAAAACTGACTCATTAATGCCACAGCATGGCGGGATGTCAAATACATTTCCCTTTTTATTAGGATAATCAAATATTTCTCGTTGGCGAAGATTGAGGGAAACCTCTAGTGAATCCATGGAGTGTTGGATTGAACTCTCAGCGATGAACAATGAAAGATCGAAGTTGAGATTCGCTATGCCAACGAAGTTGAGATTCTCTACGCCAACGAAGTTGAAGAATCTAGAAGATGATGGCAGCGCGGCCCTTTCGTCAATGATCAATCCTTTCTTAATGGTAGGGATTTGTTATTTAAATTTTCTTTTCCCCGCTTTTTATTTAAAACGACGAACGTAGATCAACCATGAACAAGTTGATCCGTGGATTCATACATTCTTGAGGGAGGTATTTCTTTGGGATGATTTGGGGAATTGATCAGTGTTGATTTGTTGTTGTTTGTTTCTGCTCCATTTAATCCTACTAATGGGAGCGGATCAACGCTGTGATGAACGATGGTGGAGGTTCATTCCTCAAATTTGTTTTATTGGATTTTTACCTTGTTCTTTCACGCGTTCTTCACGTTCTTAGTGGGGCGATGAACAACAGATTGTTTTGCATCTGTTTTGTGATGCAACGATCCCAAATTGAAGAATCGACACCACAGTGACCTTCCAGAGGTGCGACGACGATGGCGGACGACGAATCGGACCGGATCGGGAAGGTTCGTCTTCGAGCATTCTTCGCGCAGGAAGATCAAAGCATGTTTTTGGGGCTGATCGGAGGTCTGGAAACACCGAAAGAAGATTCTTGGTGTAAGGGAAACCAAAACCCAAGAGTTTCGTGGTGATCGAATAGCCGGATCGACGGTCGGGGCAGCATGGGAGGCACACTGGTGAAGAGCGTCGTTTCTGGAAATTTCCAGAATACACGGCGTGTACTCTTGAAGAACACGTCGTGTAATACTGGGGCGGCAGCTAGGGTTTCGGGGGTCAAAGAGGAATCACATGGCGTGTGACCCTGGTCACACGGCATGTTAGACATTCCCCGAAGCTCGGCATGTACTTTGGGAAGTACACGGACACAGGTTGGACTACACGGCTTCAGACGACACGGCGTCTACAGCATGGCAGAGGCGGCTATGCGGAACTCGGCATGTATCCAGGGGGTACACGGACACGGGATGGGGTACATGACTGTTTACTCCATCACACGGCCAGGTATGGCCAGTAATGCTGGTCACCCCATGTACCGATTACACGGGTTGGCGTACATGGGTTGATGACTGTGTGTGGGCACATGGACAGCGTACACGGAGCTAACCCCATAACTTGGACATGGTGTGTACATCATAATACATGTCGTGTACTTAGTTTTTCTACACGACCAGGCTTACAACATGGGACATTGTACACGAGCAGTACCTGGGGTCAGACTACAAGGCGTGTAACTTTTCTACACGCCGTGTGCTTTTTGGAAAAAGGCATGGTACTCTTGTTCACCGCATCTTGTACATCTTTCATTTGGTTTAGTGCCCCTTATTCTCGTTCCCCTGAAGGTCAGGCATCGTTTCCTTTTACAGTAGTATGATCCCTTCAACAGGACTTTCTTTGATAGAGTCAGGCATCCATCTAATAGGCCTGGATCAAGATCCTCTATCCATTCTTGACCCTAGGTAGAGTCTAGCATCGACGTGACTAACTCCACCGGGTGTCGATCCTCTACCTAACAGGTGAATTCCAGATGAGTCGCGGTATCCACCATGGCCCTGGTAGTGATCCTCATATGTGTATTGTGATCTTTCCCACTCAGGAGTGTGTCTCCCGTAATGAGTGCATCTATCTACCGTAACCTTCTCACTCAGAAGTGTGTCTCCCATAATGAGTGTAACTACCTATCATGATGCTTCCTGACAAACAGTACTTCTCGGATGGACTTCATCATAAATATAAGACTCATGGAGTGTGTTCTCCTGGAACGAGTGCTTCGTGGAATCTTCGAACTGAACCCCTAGCTGGGGGTATGCGGTTGTGTGACTTATCTCTGGACTACGGGTCTGGGTTTTGAGTATATTTGGTTTGTGCTATATGTTCTGTAGACATGTAATATGCATATATGACTATACCTTTACTTTGTGTATTTCTTTGTGGTTTTTTGAGGTCCTCTACTGAGTATTGTTATACTCACCCATGTACGGGCTTTTCCCGCATGTGTCGTGTCTTGTGCAGACGAGCAGCCTTTTGACAGAGTCCAAGGAAGACTAGGATAGGACTGAGCTTTCTGAGTTCCCTATAGGCCGACGCATTTCTACAGCTATGAGTAGCAATCCCAGTACCTTTTATGTTTATAGGTTGGACTTTGCAGTTTTCAGACTCTTGTTTTGGTGGGCTTGTATTCTGGCCCAGTTTACTTTCAGTACTTTACCTTCCATCATACTCTGTTGGTTGGGTTTAGTTGTATTCATGCATTTTTGTTCCTTAGTGTTTGTACATCTCATCATTTGTGGGTTTGGAGATGTGTGCGTGTGTACAGGTACTTAGGAAATGCCTCCCATGATTAGAAATATGCCTACTTGGTGCTAATCACCAGCCCCTGGCCTATTGAAGGCGGGCTTGGGGAGTCACGGCGCGGGCCCCACTGGGATAGGTCATGATAAGCCCCAGCATAATTGTTCCCTCTAGGGGTTTCACTCACCTGATCTTCTCTAGTTAGTGTTCCGATCAGTCCAATCTATCTCTGGTAGATGTTAAACTCACGGCATACCCTGTGCTAAACATAGGAAGCTGAGGAAAACCTTAGATACATGCTTATGGAATATAACTCCCCGCATTCGATGTGGGATGCCTCGGGCTTCCACGCCCTCGAGAAGCCCTATAATAAGGGGAAAAACCCCATACGTGCCAATGTTCCAACATCCAGACATGCCAATGATGTCCAACGTGACTACTTCCCCGACTGAAGCTTATTGCCCTGACTGGACCCCTTGAAATGTCCCAACAGAAGCAGTGTAATTAACCGGTTTCCATGGAGATATGGCACTGGGAATAGTTTCACGAACAACGTCTTAAGTCTGTGAGGGAGTCTCGGACTAGGTGACGAGTTCTGAGTAGGAATCCATGGAAGGAAGAACTGATATCCCATCATCCTTTTTTGATCAAGGAGAAAACGTCCCTGAATAAGCGGCGGATGCCACCCGCCTTTGGAAAGCGGGAATGCAGGGAAGCAAACAGCGTCTCCTTCCTCGAACAAATAGATGCGCGTACCCTGGTGAAAGCATCAGAAACACCATTAAAACATAATCATGGCTATAATATGGTATAAATAAAATCTAATTAAATAATTCCATAAATAATAACATGAAAAAGAAACTTAAAAATGGATATTATACTAGTCAAATAATCACATGGACTATAAATTACTAGTATCATAATGATGGAATTCATAATGTTGGACATCATAAACATTCCATCAAGGATTCAGCCAAGAAACCATACATAAATGTGTAAAAACCCGTTCTAGTTTGTCTCATGAGACCTAATGATGCATCGAGGGGTTATAGCAGGCCCCACTCATCACTTACTAAGTCCAATTAATTACTCATATGAAAGGGGTGAAACATAAATAACATATGAATTTATATTTAAAATATCATATCAAATGTTAATAAATTTTCCCAAACAATAAACATAACCATAAACCATCCATAGTAATATGGCGAATGGTAACAAGATAGTACGTCCTCAGTCAAAATAATCATAAACCATTCAATAAAATATAGTATATGGTAGTAAAAGAGATCAATATTAATTAATAATAATATTCAATAGATGGTATTGAAATAGATTAAAATATTTTAACAAAATCATTGAGAAACTCTTGAGAGAAATGCATTTTTACTTTGGAAAGAAGAGTTCTTTTGGAAAATCATTTGTATTTTTCATAAAAATCAGATTGTGAACATGTATATCCCAAAAAAGAAAAGGGAATGAAATTATATTTGAGGAATATTAAAATAATATTCATACTTAAATTTGGAAACTAAAATGAAAACATGTAAAAATAGTTTTTAAGAAACTTTAAAAATGAGTCACTTCAGTGCGGTTTAAAGGCAAATATAAAATATTATTTAAAGCGGAAAAATGTATAATTGTTTGCATAAAATCATAAATGAACTAAGAAATTTTTTCAGGATAAAAATAGTGACTTTATAAAAATATTATTTTCTTAAAATAGATTATGGATTGTACTTTAAAATGGGTAAGAAATTGGAAGTTCCCTTTAATCGGGTTTGCTTATTAGGAGGAATTGAAAAAAGAACCTTATAAAACATGTAATTACCCATCAATTAAAGAAGAATTGATCCAGATAAATATATTTGGAATATAAACATAGAATTTAGGATGATTAAATAAGAATAATTAATAATTACATTGGGGTAAATAGGGAGAAATCATATCTTAAAGGAAAATAGAGGTTCAAGAAGAAAATCTTACCTTATGTTCGAAAGTGTTATGACCTTGTACTTAATGTCTTAGATAATAAAATCAGAATAATTGATAATTTAATTAATAAAATCTTAAAAATGAATTTGATTTATTCTAATTTTATTAAGTTCATGTATGCCCCTTTTTGATGAGTTATAATATTTAATTTCATCATTTGGGAGTGTTTTTTTCCTTGGTTTTCATGATTGGTTCACTTGTTTACATGTACAAAAGATCATGTAAAATAAAAACAAATAACTAAAATTGGAATTATATGTTATTAATGAACTTAAAGGATATTTAATGGTCTTATATTTCATTTTTTTCTATATATGATTATGATTCATTAGATAAATCGTTAATGATAACCATTTAAATTATTTTGGCGTTTTTTTGTATCGTCACGAACTAGTTTTTCATTATAAATTAATATTATGTATATATACTGGTTAAAGAACATTAAATAAGTTGTATTAAATATATTAAAGTCTTTTTTAACTATAAATTTTTTTTATGATCATCCTTTAAGGTGAAATTGAAAATTGAAAATTCATCATCCACGAAGGCGGTAAATCGGCACCTCACAGGCGATGTTTTCATTTTTAGAATAAAAATAGAAAGAGAAGAGAATTGGTGGTTGATATACCATTAATATAATAAAATTTTAGTATATAAAATATATTGTAATTATAATTTCAATTTGGATAGGGGTGGTGAGGTAAGGATAAGAAAAGAAAAGAAATTTAAAGAGAGAGAGAGAGAGAAGGTTTTACCCCTTGAGTGTTTCCTCCTTGAGAACCTCCTTAAGGGACTTGGAAATGGTCTTTTGGTGAGGCCAAAAAGACAAGAACATTGGGGAGATGTTTAGGAGAGTAAATGGTAATAATATAATCAATATTCAAGGCTTTGTAGGTGTGAGGAAAGGGGTGGTGAGGGGTGGTATTTATAGTGGAGGAGAGTGGTGTTTTTTTATTATTTTATTCATTTGTTTAGTATTTTGGATCAAGACAAGAAATAATGTTAATTATTTTGAATAAATACAGTAACTAGAGTATGTGAGTTTGATATAATGTTAATTTACATCATCCATGACTTAATCATGATTCAATAATTCGTTTATTTACTTATAATGTTAAATATCGTAAATTATCGTATTTCACCATTCACCAAAAATCCAACTATTTTAGAAAATTCCAAAAAACATCTGAACCATTTTTTGATATTTAGAATTAAAAAATGGACTAAATTTTATGAAAATAATTTTCTATATATGAGAAATTTAATTTTTAATTAAAATCATTATTTATTCGAAAAATACAGATTTTATAATTATAACTGATTTTATGACACTTTGAAAAATTAATAAAGGTCTTATAAAATTATCTTATAATAATAATACAAAAAAATAATAATTTATTAACCTATTTTTTGAAAATAAATTTTCTGTTGAGTTGTTAAATTAATTATTAAATTGTAAATAAACATTTACATCTCACAAAAATATCAGTACTTAATTTATCATTTTTTTAAATATTTACTTATTTAATGATATAAATATATTATATTTTAATTTATGAGATACCTAAATTTTATTTATACTTTCATAGGTTATATTTAATTCAAATCAATAAACTTTTAATATAACGTAATTGACAGTTTAATAAAAATGGTATTTTTCACATTCATTGGAAAATAAGTATTATAAAAAATACCAAAATTTTACCCTAATATAATTTTGATATTCCACTCTTAAAAATGAAACTTATTTTGTTCAATAGAATTTATGAAATTGTCAAGATTTAGTTTTAAAACAAATGTGCCATTAAAAGGTGGTAAAACTGCCTTTAGAAAAATAGTCTTTTAATGCATAAAATTGGACTCATTCTTATCTCATGCCTATAAAATAATTTGGATGAATGTAAAAATATTTGATTAAATATATAATATATAAATTTCATATTTTGGTTAATACTATTCATTCCTTCCAATTTAATGGCTAGGTTATAATGATCATTTTAAAATAATGATATTTAATTGTATATCATTGTTCATTTAAGCTTGATGTTTTTGAAACATATGTTGTCAAAGAAATTATATTTAAAAAGAGACATACCATAAAATATTTGGGCGTTAAATAATTTTTCATGGTTTTAATCCATGTTACATCCCTTGGATTTTTAATGGTGAAATTGGGTGAATTTCAAGATCTATTGATGATGATGATGATTTTCATGATGATATGTCTGACCAAATTGAAGAAATTATTTGTGATATTAAATTAGAGAAAATTGGGAAAGGATCAATATTTGAGCATTTCTATGGTGATGCTGAAAAACCATTGTATCCAAGTTGTATAGAATTTATGGTTTTTTCAATGGTGTTAATATTGATTAACTTAAAGGCGAAAATGGTTAAGTGATAAGAGTTTTACAGAGTTTCTACAACTGTTGAAAGACATACTTCTTGAAGACGTCAATCCTCCAAATTCACATTATAATGTAAATAAAATATTATGTCTGATGGGTTCAGGGTACATGAAGATACATTTCAACATGAATGACTATGTGTTATATATAATGGAATATAAAGGTCTATTAGAATTTCCAAAATGTGGGACATCATGGTATAAGTTAAAAGAAAGTCCATAGGATAATTTAGAAGTTATAGAGACTCATGCTAAGGAAATTTAGTATTGTCCTATAATTACTTGTTTGAAATGTTTATTTACAAATTAAAATGATGAAAAAATTTTGATATGGAATGTTGATAAAAGTATATCTTATGAAAATTTACATCATGAATATTATTTTCCATATTAGAATAAAATTGATCAATAATTTTTTATATTCATAAATAAAGTTAGAAATATTAGACTTTTACTATGCACATATAGAATGAATCTATATCGAAGACTTAGTACCAAACATATTTCAGGGCCTGTTTTATTGGTAATTTATAACTTATCTTATAAATTTTGTATAAAGAAGAAAGATATCATAGTGATTTTAATGATTTACAAACCAAAACAACCTATAAATTATATTCATGTTTTCTTGTCACCATTAATTAAGGATTTGAAACTTTTGCGGTAGGAATATATTAGAGTGTATGATTATTATAAAATGGAACATTTTCACCTCCATGTAATGACTATGTTCACTATAAATGACTTCCTAATATATGGAAATTTGTATGGATATAGAGTTATGGGGCATAAAGATTATCCAATTTGTGAATAACAGACTTCATATTATCAGCTAAAACATGAGAGGAAAATAGTATACATGGTTCATCATAGGTTTTTATCTATGGATCACTCTTATTGAAGATTAAAAAATGATTCAATGTCTCAAAAGAATTTTATATTACTCCAAAACATTTTTACACCAATTAGTATTTTTATAGGTTTGAAAACATTTATGTCACATTCGAAAATACAAAAAAATATGGTAATTACATAAATATTTGGAAGAATAAATCATTATTTTTTGAGCATATGTATTAGAGATATCATGAAGTCAAACATAACATTGATTTCATGCATATGGAGAAAAATATTTGTGATAGTTTTATTAGAATATTTTTAGATATTAAAGGAAATAATAGAGATGGGTTGAATGAAATATTGGACTTACTCTCAGTGGGAAATGTTTGGAGATAGATCCCACTTCTAATATAAGACAAACATACCTACCTATTCCTTTTGATACATTATCCAAAAGGTAGGAAATTAGTTTTTTTCAGTATATCCATTTTATCAAAGTGTCATAGGTTTATTCTTCAAATGTAAAAAAATTTGTGTTGATAAAATATTTGAAGTTTATAATCATGAAATTTAATTATTGTCATGTCATGATACAAAAACTCATACCAATTATATTGTGTAGAATATTTATCATCCATTTCATAATGATTATCATGAATGTGAGTTATTTTTTCAATTCAATTTGCAAAAAAATTATCAGTCTGAATTCATTGAAAAAAATAGATAATGATGAAGTTTATATACTTTGTCAACTAGAAATGTATTTTTTTCTCCATATTTTTTTGATATCATGGTGTATTTAATGGTTTATTTGGTGTGATAAATAAAGATTTGTGGGCATATATATATATATATATGTTGGATGTATCATTTTGAAAGGTATATGAATATATTGAAGGGATATGTTAAGAATTATTATCAACCTAAAGCCTCTATTATTGAGAATTATATTTCTAATAAGGTTGTGTATTTTTGTACAAGCTACTTGTCTATAGTGGAGCACATCAATTTACCTACATCTCTCCATTAATGATTCAATTATGGGGTAAAGGGAATTCATGGATTGAAATTAAAATAATTTATAGGTGAATAGATAGAGTAGGTATATTTATACATCTTTAATAACATATATAATACTCAACCACATATAACATTTTATATTAATGTGTTAAAACAATTTTATCCAAAGAAAAAATATATGTGAATTTTGAATGAGCATAATAAAACATTTTCCCCCAGTTTAAAGAGATAGTGCATGGTAGATCAGATTCATTAGAAACATTGATATGGTTAGTGGGTGGATCAATTTTAAATTTTATAACATGTTCTATGTATGAAATTAATGGATATACATTTCTTATAAAAGATTGGGAAAACAGAAGTGCAGTTCAGAATGGTAGTGTGTCGGTATTTTTAGAAGCAATGCATTTTTTCGAGTTCCAAATAAAAAAACCCTATATCCACATAAATTGCATATTATATATTCATTGAAGAAATATGGGAGGTTGGTTATATTAAATTTAAAGTTCCAATGTTTAACTACAAATGGTTTATCGATAACAACAGTGTTATACATGATGAATTCAGTATGATACTTGTTAATATGAATAGATTGCAATACACACCTAATCCTTTTATCATGTAAATTCATGAAAAACAAATTTTCTATGTTCTTAATCCATCAAATATAGAGTGGTCTATTATTTTACAAGGAAAAAATATATTAGTGATGAAAAACATGACAATGATAATGATTTATATGATACTCCTACTTCTATATAGATATTAACAGAGAATATTGATGACTATGTGATAAACATGGTTTGCACCATATAGAATGATCATAAGGAAAGAATATGGGGAAAAATCCTTTAATAATTTCTTAATATTTCATGTAACATATATTTTTTTCTTATTTAATTTTTTAAATTTCATAAAATGTTATATATATTAGTTTTATTATTTTTTTACTTAAAAACATATTATAAGTAATAAGTTAAATTATTTTTTTAGATTAATTTAGTTTTTTTGTTTCATTTTTCAATTATTCAACTTTATATGTAACTGTTGGATTTTTATTAATTTTTACTTAAACTTTGTTTTCTTTTATCTACATCATTTTATATTTCATATATTGTGTCAATATTCTCTTAAAATTTTTAATTTCTAAGGAATAAGATAAGGAATATTATCAATATTATTTTTAACATTATTGTTAACTACTCTAAGACCATCTCTAGCCCACACCATTTTGGAATGAAAACACCATTTTGACATGAAATTTAACTCCAATGTACACCATCCCCAACACCAATTTTTTTTACCCTTATATAACTTTATTTAACCCTTTCATAACTTTTTTACCCTTACTTGACTTATTTTTACCCTTATATAACTTTAGCTTACCTTTACTTAACATTTTTTACCCTTACTTAACATGTACAAGTTTCTATTTACATTTAAATAACTTTTTTTTACTCTTACTTAAATTCTATTTACCCTTACATAACTTTATTTTACCATTATATAAATTTGTTTTACCCTTAACTTTTTTTACCCTTACATAACTTTATTTTACCCTTACATAAATTTTTTACCCTTACATAGCTTCTGTTTACCCTTAAATGACTTTATTTTACCCTTATTTAACTTTTTTTACCCTTAATTAACTTTTTTTACCCTTAATTAACATATACAAGTGTCTTTTTACCTTTACATAACTTTTTTTACCCTTATATAACTTTTTTTACCATTACATAACTTTAGTTTACCCTTACATAACTTTATTTTACCCTTAATTATCTTTTGTATACCCTTATATAACTTTAGTTTACCATTATATAACTCTTTTTACCCTTAATTAACCTTTTTTACCCTTACATAACTTTAGTTTACCCTTAACTTTTTTTACCCTTTTTTAACTTTAGTTTACCCTTACTTAACCTGTACAAGTTTATATTTACCCTTAGAAAAAAATTTACCCTTAATTAACTTTTGTTTACCCTTGCATGACTTTATTTTACCCATACATAACTTTGTTTTAACATGTATTAACTTCTATTTACCCTTAAATAACTTTAGTTTACCCTTAATTAACTTTTTTTATTCTTAATTAACTTTAGTTTGCCCTTAATTAACCTGTACAAGTTTATGTTTACCCTAATATAACTTTAGTTTATCCTTACATAACTTTGATTTACCCTTACTTAAAATATGTTTACCCTTACATAACTTTAGTTTACCCTTACTTATCTTTTTTTACCCTTAACTTTATTTTACCCTTAACCTATGAAAGTTTTTGTTTACCCTTATATAAATTTTTATTATGCTTACTTAACTTCTTCTTACCCTAAAATAACATTATTTTACCCTTATATAGATTTTTTTCCTAACTTAACTTTTATTTACCCTTAAATAACTTTTTTACCCATATTAAAATAATTTTTTAATATATGAAAAGTAAATATTATTTAAATAATTTTTCATTTTTTTAATTAACTAATAAAATCACATCATCATATTTATTTTAATTATTCATGTGTGTGTGTGTGTAATTTAATTTAATTCAATATTATTAAATCATAAAATATATTATATTTATTTATTTTATAAAAAAAATAATTAATTTAAATTTAAAATGATAAATAAAAAATGTATAAAATAATACATTCAAAGAATATTATTTTTAGTGTAAAAAATGGTGTCATACATTGGATCATTTTTAAAATACACACACCATTTTGATGTAACTCTACTCCAAAATGGTGTATTGCATTGGGGATAATCTAACGAATATGATAGATAGTGGTTTGTTTGGTATTGTTTTTTTGTATCATTTTAAAAAAATTGATCAAATTTTTTTGTGACTATTGGATTTTTTTCCTTCATTTATGTCATTTCATCTCTCGTTAATGTTGTTATAATTTTGGTTAACTACTTTAACAAATATGAATAAAAAAATTTTTAGTTTAGTTTACTTTTTATTGGATCGTTTTTCATTTTTAATTTAATTTTATATGTAATTGTTGTATTTTTTTTATTTGTGTACTAATTGTTTGGTAGTTTGATTTTTAGGATAATATTAGACCAAAAATCTGATTCACCTCGATTTTTTGGGGAGGACCATACACATACTTCTATTGAGGAATATAACGTCTCTTTACCTTCTTTCAAGTATTTCTTGGCCATTTTTCTAATATCCTTATGTTTCGGTCTTGTCTTGGGTGAAGTTTGAAAATTTTTGGAGGTTTTTTGGGCTAAGCACGGTTGGATCAAGGTTAGGTAAAGTCATTTGGTTTGGCCCAGAAAACAGTGTGCCCTATTGAGAGGGTTTGAGGGGTGGCTTATAGTTTTTCCAAACCATGTGGCCACCCCTCCAAACCATGAACCCTTTGAAAGTGGGAGTTTTCACGGTTGACGCATAGTTAAACTAATCATGCGACAAAACTATACACCCCATCTAGAAGCCCGGTAAGGGTTCATGGTTTCTACTAACCATACGGCCCAACCAGAAAACCATGAACATAGGTTTTTAATTCCCTTTAATTTTAATTAAAAATATTGGGACCCCCTTTTTAACCCTTAATAACCCCCATTCAATCCTATTATGATTCCTTGGTATTTAGAGGCTCTCAAGAGGTGAAATTTACTCCTATGGCCTCTTATCTTTGTGGATCAAAGCACTGATGATTATATTGTATCTCATTTCAGTATGTGAATCTCCTCTCTTTTGGTTTCTCCTGATAATCCCTTCTCACCTTCTTAGATAATGATGGATTATCATGTATTGATAGATCTAATCTTTGATTTGATTTATCCTGATTCTAGGTTTGTTTCCTTGGTATCTTTCTCCTTTATTATTTATTGGTGTTTCCCATGTGGGTGTTGATTTGATCATGTGTTTAAAGGTAGGTGGTTCCATAAGGCTTTACCCAACACATGAAACCCTATTTTATTAATTAATTTGAAATCAGTTTTTAATTATTTAAAAACCCAAATTTGTGATGATTTTAGGTTTTATTTAAAAATGGAATTGAAATTGTGAACCCCACCCCCCCCCAATTTCAATGGAATTGAAATTGTTGGGTGGATTTTAAGAGAAATTATGGCTTGAATTGAATGTTTATTTGATGAAATGATTTTATGTTGATTCTTGTGAAAATTAGCTTAAAATGAAAGAGTATTTGGAAAGGAATGAATTTGATGAAAACATATTATTTGGTTTTGAAATTGAAATGGCATGTCAAACTTGAAATTCAGAAATTGAATTGTGAATGATGAATTTATTTTGAAATGAATGATTTTTTCAAGAATAATTGATTGATTGATTAATTGAATCGCGTGTGATTAATAGTATTTAATATGAGATTAGTATAATAATGCTAGAACTCTGACTCCCTAGCAATGGATTGTGGATGACAACATTCACTAAACCAAGTTCCGCATGATTTCATGCGATGGTTCCCCTAATGGGGTGTTGATTTATTATCCCAATGGATTGAGCCTTAGGGAGTGTTCATGAATACTTTAGTCATCATGATGATTGAAAAGTGTGAGGATCTTATAGTTAGAAACTAATTTACTTTAAGTATTATGATCATGGTGCTTTGTTTTATTTGACTTTATTACACATACCATTTTTTATAGAACTATTTTATTCATGCTAGTATTTTTATATAAATATTTTATATTAAATGTTCATCTAAGCCTGTTTTGATATATCTTCCATCTTTTTTTTTGAAATAATGTTTGGGTTTAAAATATGTAATGACTTTTCATTCCTTATTTTATTTAAATTTAAATCTTAAATGGTTTAATTGTTATGGAATTGATTATATAACACTTGGTGAGACCCTAGTAGGATGTTTAGATCACACCCTACCATTTTCTTCAGGAATTTGTAGATATTGTTATACCAAGTCTAAGGAAATGGAAAGGGCTACTTGGAGGTGGTATTTTTGCTTAATCCATAATTCTCTAGGGTGATGGTGGTGACCAGTGGATTTATGGTCCAATTTTTTTATAGGGATTATGATACTTAATCTTGATAGATGTTGTGTTGTCCTTTGGTTTATGTTTTACTTTGGGATGATTTTTTGTTGATGGTATTTTTCTCCATGAGAATTGTTTGGAATATCAACTGGGTAATGTTTTTTATTCTTCTATTTTATCATATCATTGTGGAAAACCCATTACATTTATTATTTAAAATAATGTTAGGTGATAGTTGACAACTCATGAGGATCGAAAACACCCTTCAGAACATGTAAATATCAGTCTAGGTATCATTATTACAGGGAATTTGGGTTGGTTCATGACAAAATGGTATCAAAGGTAGGTTGTGAATATTTCCTTGATGTCGGTATGCAGTCTGGGATGTCCTGGTAGACAAGAGGTACAATTTTCGGGACTTATAAGGTATTTTCAAGTGAGTGTACAGCCGAATCTCATTATAACGAGACCTAAGTCACCATGGATATTTTGGAAAAGTTTCCTTGAGGAATAATTTTATATAATTCTAGTATTTTCCCTTTTTTGATCTAATTATCTTAAAATACTAGAATTTTTATATTTTTTTGTCTCTTGATTGATTTAATGATCTGAGTAACCTTTTTTATGTTTCCATTTTTTCATTTTGATGTTATGTAGCATCATGCATCTAAGAAGATGTTTGAATATGCCATCGGAGGAAGCTACTAGGGAACCAGATAAATCAAATCCTCTAGTTGACCAGAATCTTGTTGAGATAGTGGTGTGAGCTATCCAATATCTGGGATAGGTTTCCGCACATGTTCATGTTCATTCTCTAGTTGTGGAACCTCAAAGGGAGGAAGTTAGGGATCATGCTCAAGAGTTTATTCAGTAGAAACCACCAGTTTTCCAAGGCTCAAATGATCCTCAAGAGGTTGAGGATTGGTTGAAAAATATTGATCAGATTTTTGAGTTCTTGAAAATGTTTTAATCTATTAAAGTGAAATGTGTTACCTTCAAGATTGAGGGACCTAGAAGGAGGTGGTTGGATTTGATGGTGATAGAGAATAAACATGAAGTATTTGAGTGTAAAGAATTTAAATATCATTTCAATAAGTAGTTATATCCAGTTTCTATGGTCTTGGAAAAGTTCATGGAGTTTCTTAGTCTCTGGTAGGGTGACATGATCATGACTCGATATGAAAATTGCTTTAATAAACTTATTCATTTTTCCCCTAAGGTAGTGAAAAATGAGAAACTTACAGCTTAAAGATTTGAGATGGGTATTTTATCCAATATTTGATCTTGGATTTTCATGCTAAAACTTAATTATTATACAAATATTTTGGATTGAGCGTTTATGGATGAGATTGACCTAGCCAGTAAGTTAGGGTTAATGGGGGATTCTTTTTATACTGGTGATAGTTTTATTAGATCCTTTAAAGGAAAGAGAAAGTGTGATGATTCTCGTGGTTGTTTCAGATAGTAAGCATCATCCAGACCTCCTGAAGTTCCATACATAGGCCTTATTAATTTCTTTTAGTGTGGTAAGGTTGGTCATTCGAAATAGGTTTACACAAAGGCAACAAAGATTTATGGTTCAGTGTGGACACTCAGGTCACCTATATAAATTTTTTCATGTATTTTATTCTTCTTATAGTTTCATAGTCTCATCATCTCCTAAAACTACTATGGTGTAATCATATACTTCAATAACTAATGGGTTCTAGCCATAGACATTTAGAATAAATATTCTTTACATAGTGGAAGAATCTCCAGAGGAATCCTATAGTAACCCTAGCCTTTTATACAAAACATTACATTATTTTAAGCATAATTATACATCAGAATACAAGCCAAGGATCGTGAAGTCTAGTGTCTTTGAAGACAATGTACATAAAACTTAAAACATGGAACTAAATATAACATTTCTTTATTTAGTCTTCATAAAGATCCCCTAACTTATATTGTGCTCATACATCTTCATTGTAACACCCTGATATTTTATGAGATATATTATTTTTAATTTCTTTGATGTCTTCTATTATACACTACACCAAGATTAGCTTGTACTATACGCAACACCGTATTAGCTTGCAGTATATGAAACACTATTCTTGGCTCGTGTTACACACAATTTCAAGTCTGTTTTGTGGAAATTATTCTATGCAACATTAAGTATAGATTTTGTATAATGTATAAATTAAATAAGTTTTGATTATGTTATACACAACACCAAACGGAGCTTTCACTAAACGTAGCCTTGACTTGGCTTGCATTACACGCAATCAAGACCTTCCTCAATAGCGTGTGTAGTACGCAATATTGAGTTTCACTAAATGAGATATTATTATAATATTATTATGAACTAGCTGTTATGAATAGTAATGCCCACTTTTTGAAATTTTATAAATTTTATCTTTCAAAATGGACTTCATTTTTGGATTTGGAATATCGAAATTAGACTAGGGTGAATTTTTGGTATTTTTCTTAAAACTTTCAATTTTTGATGAATAGTGAAAACACTAGGTTACTATTTAAAAACCGACTTTTTATTTAAATAATTATTTATTTTATTTAAATTTATTTTAGGTAAAAATTTATACATAATACCTATATAAGTTCAATGTAATTAATTGGAGTCATTTTATAATAATTTTAGATATATAAAATTTATTGAACTTTTCATCGTCTTTTACACACCTCCTAGGAGAATTTGAAAATTTACATAAAACTTAATTTTACCGCTTCTGTGAGTGGAGTTTCGAAAATCCGAGAGACATGTTTAATATCAAGGAGTAAAATGTGGTTCAATAAGATAAAAATATTTTTTGGTGAATAGTAACTTTTTACTTTTATTTACCACGGTTAAAAGTAAATAGAGTAATTAACGGTAAAAATGATATTATTATTACCCTAACACATGTCCTAATTCTATTGAATAAGTTTAATTCGACCAAAAACAACCTTAGGAATAAAATATGTCCATTTAGGTTCACTTGGATTAGATTATGACATTTATTATTATTTTATTTAAAGAAGAGTTAAATGAGTTAAAATCGAAGCTTAATAACTAAAACATTTTTAATATAGGGTTATACATAAGATAAATTGGACAATAAAAATTAATTAGAAAGCTAAAAATATTTACTACATAATGGTATTTTATTTATAATTTTTAGACATTAAATAATTTAATTTATTAATGACACAATGATGATGAAATAATTACCTTATTAATGAAATACTAACATAAATGATGTTATAAATACTCAAATAAATGTAATTTGGGACTTTTAATGAATTAAAATAATTTTATAGGTTAATATGACATGTTATTATTTATTTAATTAACTTTTTTAGAACTAATCATTCTGATATTATTTTCACAAAAATCAATTACCAAATAGTGTCAAAATTGACATAAAATAGTTTTTAAAACAAATATTATATTATTAATTGATATTATATTCCTAAAAATATAAGGTTCATCCAAAAGACTTATATAATAATATATATGACATTAATGAACCAATTGGGGTTCTATTGGTAGTTTATAGTAAGTTTATTAACCATATAGTGTAAGAAAACAAGAAGACACGGTAAAAGTTAAATTATTTAACTTAGAGTTAAATCTAAATGATAAGGTTAAAATGGTGACTTAAACTTGTATAAAACCTATTGGTTGATATTATTTCGACCCATCCCAAATTTATTTTCTAAATAAGTCACTTTGGAGCCATTATAAACCTAATTTGAATTTATTATAAAATAATATTTTAAGTTTTTCCTGAGGTGCCCCTCTCCTCCGTTATAAAAGGACACCTCCTCCCTCTTCTCTTTACGCAACATTGAGATTTAAATCTCAGCCAACCCCTGTCCATTTATCTTCTCCACTTCCCTAGAAACATTCTAGAGGTTCTGTTCTTCTCAATAGACCAACTCTAGTCCCTTAAGAGGAATCTTAAAAGAGGTGGGTCAAAGAAGAGGTAATCTCTTCTATCGATTCTTTCAAGTTTCTTTCTTCTTAAACTTCTTATTCTTTAGTTGTTTCATTATAAAGTAATAACATCATTATCACTAATATACTGATATGTTATTATAAATATGAAATAACCCCATTTCACCTTCTATCCATCCTACATAAAACAAAATTATCACGCGTGTGTACGTACGGAATACCGTCTCCATGCTGTGGTGTAATCTTTTTTTCCCCCACCACCTTACTTGGATGGGTATAATTGTGTGAAGAATAACTATATATGTTTATTATAACATCATACTGATTCTGAGATATTATATCATCTACTCCAATTCAATTCAATAATTATGTAAATGATATCATCGCTCGTGCGTACGTACGGATTACCGTCTCCACGACGCGATGAGATTCATTTTCCATGTTAACCATTCAAGAATGATTATAAAGTATATATAATGAATAATAATGGAATATATGAAATAATAAAGCTAATGGATTTATGTATATATATATATATTTCATCTACTTACTTCCATTCAAGTCAATAAAGAAAAGAAAACAGCGTTCATGCGTACGTACGGCCTACTGTCTCCATGAACGGTGTATTTCATTTCATTTATCTATCTATTATATATATATATATACTGAATATATATGATATATAAATCATGATTTACTTTCTGGAAGAAATTAAATCATGATATAAGTAATAATAATATCAAAAACAACAAGTCCAAACACGTACGATAAATAAAACGATTTTACCCAAAACACAGCTTTAACGTGGAATTTACAAAAGAACGGGTAATATAAAGTCATAAGTGAACCATATATGATATCATAACAATGAATATGATTCCATAATAAGTCAATGACATTATTTAAATCATTATACAGGAGGTTCGGATACGTACGTTGCATATCGGACCTAAGGTAAGGGATAATTATTCCAATCTCATTCTTATCCGAGATTGTTTATTCATAAGTATTTACTGGGGTTATGTTTATTATCCATGTACATATGTTCTCAAAATGTTTTCATAAAATGTTTAATTTTCTTCCATGTATGTTTAAAGTCAATTTTACCCCTTTTTAACTTTTACCACATCATATGGAAGGAATCTTTCTTTTATTTACCATACGAGGTACTTTTTGACTTTTCTGGAAAAAGTACGAGAAGAATGTTTTTTTAACTTATACTGCATGAACAGATTTTTATGGTTTCATAATGTCTTATTTTCATGAATCTTAATCTACAATATTTCATGATTATTTTCAACAAAATCCTTTTCTTTTAAAATTGCATGGCATTTTGTGAAAATAAAATGATTTTGAAGAAGAAAGGATATTTTCCTCAAGAATTCATTTCAAATGTTTTATAAAAACCATTTTCCATCTAAGATGACATTATTTCATATGTTTATGTTTCAAGTATAATGTATTTATGATTTAAATGGTTTCATTTTTCTTATGATTAAATGATATCCATTTTTTTATATGGATTATGTTATGATTGGATGATGTTTATGAAACCCATTTTATTTGTTGGGTTATTATGAATGATGTATGTTTATTTTGTGGTACACGTAAGAATGATTTAATTATGAGGTGGGTGGGACCTATATATCCCTCAAATGAATTGGGTAAAGATTTATATCTCATGAGATAGACATGGCTGTAACGGCAAGTTAATCTGGTTCAGTGATACAGGATTGGAACGAGGAGTGAACTCGATTCAGAAAGGGACTTTGTCCACTAGGATGGTCTTGGCAGCAATGCCTTGGCTACTATGGAAATAATAACATGTTCTTAATGGTTTCCACAGTTACATTTTTTATTCCCATTCTATTTTATCATTATTAATGTTTCTTTATGATCTATGCCTTACGTACTGCCATGTTTTATGTCATTGCTCAAGATTTTGATGTTTAAATATTATGTTCATGTTTTTAAGTTCAAATGTATATGGTTTGTTTTATTTTATCCATTATTACCCTTAATGAGAATTTGAGATCACCCTTTATATGTTTTATTTTCCCCAGGATATAAAGAAAGGTTTTAGGTAAGAAAAAAAAAGAGGAAGATCTTTATGGGAGATGTTGAAGATCTTTCATCAAGATTAGAAGATTATATTCTGAGTTTCCAAAGACACTAAACTATTATGGTCCTTATGTGTCTGTTTTTGTTATGTATTAAGTATTCCGCAAAAGTAATGTAATTTCCATGTACGTAAATCTTTGGGTCTCTACATTTGGTATCAGAGGAAGGTTTATTTAACCTTTGGAAACTAGGATGTGAAAAACTTTAGTGAGATCCCTAGAGATATTTCTAAGGTATGTCTAGGGATGTCCCTAAGGTTAAGTATAAGTATAGGTTATAGTCCTAGAATTATGGTAATGATATTATAATTAAACCTAATATGTTAGATATTGAATTTACTCCCCATTTATTATGATTTTTTCCTCTCACACTATTCTTTTTGAGTTTTAGAAAATGGATGGAAACAGGATGATTCACGATAATGGAGGATATGATGGACAATGGAATGATATTCTTCATGAGAAACCGAATGAAATTGGATTTGAAAGTCCACATATCATTATTATTCCTAATTATAAATCTCATAATATGATCAATAATCTCAACTTTGATAAGTTTCCCAACTCAGCTAATAAGAGAAAGATGGAGTTTCATGATGATTATAGAGGAAAGAAAGTTCAATTCCCCTCATGTAAATCATGTGGGAAGAGGCATCAGAGATAATGTTTCAAAGGAATTGGAAGATGCTATGGGTGTGGAAAATAAGGACACAAAGCCAGTAATTGCAAAGGAAAAGGATCAGTTAACACCATGGACAAGGATAATGGTATTGATAAGACATCAACAATGGTTAAATGTTTTAAATGTGGAATGTACGAGCATTATGCAAACCAATTCCCAAAGGGAAAGTCTCATGAAGAGAATCAGCATGGTTTTATGGGTAGTATTTATATTGTTGATGATGAAGAGAATACAAATGATATGTGAGATGAAAGAATTGTTGAAGCTCGGTTAATGGTTTAAGAAGGTAGTGGAATGATTACATATTTATCAAGAGTAATGTTGTATAAGTAATCTCATGGTACTATGGAATAAAGAGACATCTAAGGATTGTTACACTGTTGTCTTTCCTTGAGTTTTTTAAAGTATATGATGAATGATACCGGTAACCATGAAAGTTTATTCAGATATTTTTGGAAAGCACCTAATATGCGCATAAAGAAGGGCTAAGGAGATAATGAAATGTTTGATAGTATTAATGATCTCATGAATTATATAAGGAAAAAGTGATATCATGGTTTGAGTATATAGAATTTTTTGGATTTTGGTATATGGAAAGAGTTACCTTGTGAAAGCATTCATGTTTTCACTATGGTTCAAGAGAATACATGATTAAGGTATTCACATGTTTGGAATGTGACCAAAAAGATATATTGTATGATATATGGGGGATAAATGATGGTATTCACATGCTTGTTATATGACCTTTCTGGTAATTGTTTTCTTTTTACTATGAGATTGGACAGAAGTATTTTGGATAAGCCTAAAGATTGGAATAGATTAAGTTAGACATCAGATATTATTGTTTAAGGCTATAAATTTTTGATATTATTTTTGGAATGTTATAATAGTATAGTTTTAGAAAAAGGACAACCCGTAGGATGGGCGACTACCCATCACGGCGGACAAGGATATGGGAATTGAACCCACAACTGAAGTGCGACGGGCCTTTATCGCCTACCTCTGGCCAACAGGAAGTCCCTGGTTAGTAGAAATTAGTTTTAATTTATTAATTGGTATGATATATGAAGTATAAGTCCATTTTAGGAACCATATATGATTAATCTCAGCATAGATAGACTTATGTATATTTCATAAATTGTGCCAAACTTTTTGCGATAGAAGAAGATGGAATGACCTATCATTCTATCGCATGATCCGTTAACACTTCATGGAAGACAAATTCAACTTCATTTCTTTAAGAGATGAAGTGGAAATTGTTCAAGGCACGAACAACAGTGAGATTGTGCCAAAATCAAGTAAGTATTTCTTTCAATTCAAAAATTCTTCAGCATTAGGGAAATGATCTTGAAAACCAAAAATGTTGTCATAGTGATCTTATATGTGATGAATCAAATGGTACCTTAAATCATCACAAATTTATGGCTTTGTGATTGTTGGCTTTTTCATAGCCATGTCCTCTACCACTCTCCATCAGAACTTGATGGTTAGATTTTTCTTCCATATCCATATTTCCATATATGTTCTCCTATGTAGAAACCCAGTGATGAGTTAATCTGGGTAACCGTTACATTCCTTACTTTACTTTTTTAAAATTAAGTTTTAGTATTCCTTTTACGATGTGGGTTTATATGAACGAAACTTTCAAGTAGTAAACGACTTATAACCCCGATGAATTTCAAGGGTGAAATTCATTTTAAGGGGGGTAGAATGTAACACCCCGAGATTTTATGAGATATATTATTTTTAATTTCTTTGATGTCTTCTATTATACACTACACCAAGATTAGATTGTACTATACATAACACTGTATTATCTTTCAGTATACGCAACACTATTCTTGGCTCGTGTTACACACAATTTCAAGTTCGTTTTGTGTAAATTATTCTACGCAACATTAAGAATAGATTTTGTATAATGTATAAATTAAATAAGTTTTTATTATGTTATATGCAACACCAAACGGAGCTTTCACTACACTCAGCCTTGACTTGGCTTGCATTACACGCAATCAAGACCTTCCTCGATAGCATGTGTAGTACGCAATACCGAGTTTCACGAAACGATATATTATTATAATATTATTATGAACTAGCCGTTATGAATAGTAATACCCACTTTTTAAAATTTTATAAATTTTATCTTTCAAAATGGACTTCATTTTTGGATTTGGAATATCAAAATTATCCTAGGGTGAATTTTTGGTATTTTTCTGAAAACTTTCAATTTTTGAGGAATAGTGAAAACACTAGGTTACTATTTAAAAACCAACTTTTTATTTAAATAATTATTTATTTTATTTAAATTCATTTTAGGTAAAAATTGATACATAATACCTATATAAGTTTAATGTAATTAATTGGAGTCATTTTATAATAATTTTAGATATATAAAAATTTATTGAACTTTTCACTGTCTTTTACCCACCTCCTAGGAGAATTTGAAAATTTACATAAAACTTAATTTTACCGCTTCTGTAAGTGTAATTTTGAAAATCCGAGAGACATGGTTAATATCAAGGAGTAAAATTTAGTTCAATAAGATAAAAATAATTTTTGGTGAATAGTAACTTTTTACTTTTATTTACCATGGTTAAAAGTAAATAGGGTAATTAAGGGTAAAAATGATATTATTATTACCCTAAAACATGTCCTAATTCTATTGGATAAGTGTAATTCGAGCAAAAACAACCTTAGGAATCAAATATGTCCATTTAGGTCCACTTGGATTAGATTATGACATTTATTATTATTTTATTTAAAGAAGAGTTAAAATAGTTAAAATCAAAGCTTAATAACTAAAACATTTTTAATATAGGGTTATACATAAGCTAAATTGTACTATAAATATTCATTAGAAATCTAAAAATATTTCCTACATAATGGTATTTTATTTATAATTTTTAGACATTAAATAATTTAATTTATTAATGACACAATGATGATGCAGTAATTACCTTATTAATGAAATATTAACATAAATGATGTTATAAATACCCAAATAAATGTAATATGATACTTTTAATGAATTAAACTAATTTTATAGGTTAATATGACATGTTATTATTTATTTAATTAACTTTTTTCGAACTAATCATTCTGATATGATTTTCACAAAAATCAATTACCAAATAGTGTTAAAATTGACATAAAATAGTTTTTAAAAAATATTATATTATTAATTGATATTCTATTCATAAAAATATAAGTTTCAGCCAAAAGACTTATATAATAATATATATTACATTAATGAACCAATTTGGGTTCTGTTGGCAGTTTATAGTAAGTTTATTAACCATATAGTGTAAGAAAACAAGAAGACACGGTAAAAGTTAAATTATTTAACTTAGAGTTAAATCTAAATGATAAGGTTAAAATGGTTACCTAAACTTGTCTAAAACATATTGGTTGATAGGATTTCTACCCATCCCCACTTTATCTTCGAAATAAGTCACTTTGGAGCCATTCTAAACCGAATTTTACTTTATTATAAAATAATATTTTAAGTTTTTCTTAAGGTGCCCCTCTCCTCCCTTATAAAAGGACACCTCCTCCCTCTTCTCTTTACACAAAATTGAGCTTTCAAGATCGCCCAAACCCTGACCATTTCTCTTATCCACTTCCCTATAAACATTCTGGAGGTTCTGGTCTTCTCAATAGACCAACTCTAGTCTCTTAAGAGGAAGCTTAAAAGAGGTGCGTCAAAGAAGTGGTAATCTCTTCTACTGATTCTTTCAAGTTTCTTTCTTCTTCAACTTATTATTCTTTAGTTGTTTAATTATAAAGTAATAACATCAGTATCACTAATATACTTATATGTTATTATAAATATGAAATAACCACATTTCACCTTCTATCCATCCTACGGAAAACAAAATCACCGTGCGTGCGTACGTACAGAATATCGTCTCCACGCCGTGGTGTAATCTGTTTTTCCACCACCACCTTACTTGGATGGGTATAATGGTGTAAAGAATAACTATATATGTTTATTATAACATCATATTGATTCTAAGATATTATATCATCTACTCTAATTCAATTTAATAATTATGGGAACGATATCATCGCTCGTGCGTACGTACGGATTACCGTCTCCACGACGCGATGAGATTCATTTTCCATGTTAACCATTCAAGAATGATTATAAAGTATATATAATGAATAATAATGGAATATATGACATAATAAAGCTACTGGATTTATGTATATATATATATATATATGCCATCTACTTACTTCCATTCAAGTCAATAAAGAAAAGAAAACAACATTCATGCGTACGTACGGCCTACTGTCTCCATGAATGGTGTATTTCATTTCATTTATCTATCTATTATATATATATATAATTAATATATATGATATATATAAATCATGATTTAAATTATGGAATAAGTTAAATCATGATATAATTAATAATAATATCAAGAACAATAAGTCCAAACACGTACGATAAATAAAACGATTTTACCCAAAACGTTGCTTTAACATGGAATTTACAAAAGAACGGGTAATATAAAGTCATAAGTGAACCATATATAATATCATAATAATGAATATGATTCTGTAATAAGTCAATGACATTATTTAAATCATTATACAGGAGGTTCATATATGTACGGAGCATATCAGACCTAAGGTAAGGGATAATTATTCCAATCTCATTCTTATCCGAGATTGTTTATTCGTAAGTATTTACTGGGGTTATGTTTATTATCCATGTCCATATGTTCTCAAAATGTTTTCATAAAATGTTTACTTTTCTTCCATGTATTTTTAAAGTCAATTTTACCCTTTTTTACTTCTACCACATCATATGGAAGGAATCTTTATTTTGTTTACTATACGAGGTACTTTTTGACTTTTCCGGCAAAAGTACGAGAAAAATGTTTTTTTTAACTTATACTGCATGAATAGATTTTTACGGTTTCATAACACCTTATTTTCATGATGCTTAATCTAAAATATTTCATGATTATTTTCAAAAAAATCCTTTTCTTTTAAAATTGCATGGAATTTTGTGAAAAGAAAATGATTTTGAAGAAGAAATGATATTTTCCTCAACAATTCATTTCAAATGTTTTATAAAAACCATTTTCCATCTAAGATGAAATTATTTCATATGTGTATGTTTCAAGTATAATGTCTATATGATTTAAATGGTTTCATTTTTCTTATGATTAAATTATATCCATTTTTTTATATGGATTATGTTATGATTGGATGATGTTTATGAAACCCATTTTATTTTTTGGGTTATTATGAATGATGTATGTTTATTTTGTGGCACATGTAAGAATGATTTCATTATGAGATGGGTGGGACCTATATCTCCCTCCAATTAATTGGGTAAAGATTTATATCTCATGATATAGACATGGCTGGAATGGAAAGTTAATCTGGTTCGGTGATACAGGACTGGAACGAGGAGTGAACTCGATTCAGAAAGAGACTTTGTCCACTAAGATGGTCTTGGCAGCAATGCCTTGGCTACTATGGAAATCCTAACATGTGCTTAATGGTTTCCACAATTACATGTTTTATTCCCATTCTATTTTATCATGATTAATGTTTTTTTATGATCTATTCCTTACGTACTACCATGTTTTATGTCATTGGTCAAGATTTTGATGTTTAAATATTATGTTCATGTTTTGAAGTTCAAATGTATATGGTTTGTTTTATTTTCTCCATGCTTACCCTTACTGAGAATTTTAGATCACCCTTTATATGTTTTATTTTCCCCGGGATATAAAGAAAGGTTTTAGGTAAGAAAAAAAGAGAGGGAGATCTTTATGGGATATGTTGAAGATCTTTCACCAAGATTAGAAGATTATATTCCGAGTTTCCA
This sequence comes from Viscum album, assembly GCA_963277665.1. NCBI lineage: Eukaryota > Viridiplantae > Streptophyta > Magnoliopsida > Santalales > Viscaceae > Viscum > Viscum album. Next base: position 1,072,649,753 of record OY728160.1, read on the forward strand.
AAGACACTAAACTATTACGGTCCTTGTGTGTCTGTTTTTGTTATGTATTAAGTATTCTGAAAAAGTAATGTAATGTCCATATACGTCAAGATTTGGGTCTCTACATTCATAGAATAACCTAGGGATAACATAAACAAATGGATGATCTGAAAATCCCAGTAAGGGAATAAACATAAGAATATAGCTTTAGCATGTGGGTTAGAAGGCATAACATAATGGTATAAAAAGGCATGGAACTTATGGAATCATAACATATAAACATGGGATCATAAAAAAATGAATTCATATTAATGTGAAAGAAACATAAAACATGACTTTAGAACTATTCGAGGCTAACCTCCAAGACTGTTTCACATGGTAGCACAAGCTAAAGCTAACCACCAAGACCATTGCAAATGGTAGTACAAGCCAAGGCTAACCGCCAAGACCGACGCCCATAACGCCTCATGAGACTCAACTTTACCCAATGCATTGGATATCTATCTGGGCACACTCATCTTAACATGTTCATGAATATTTTTGCTACATAAAGAATCATACATAAACATAAGGGTTACCCATTAAAGGAAATGGGTATCATAATCATGTCATAAAGCATAACAAATGGGCGTATTATAAAAGTTTCCATAAAGGAAAGAAACAAAAATATATATGGAAATTCATTAGGAAAATAGGAATGTATCATGGTAAGTGACTTCAATCATAAGTGGAAACATGTAATAAAATTTTTTAAGAAGTTTTATCATTAAAACATTTTTGTGCAGTTTTAAGGAAAATATTATAGAGCCTTTAAAATAGAAAAGGGAATAATATTTTATGTAAAACTAGAAGTAAAACAAGAAGGTTTTCATAATAAAAATAATGACTTTATAAATACAATGGTGGAATAAAATAAAAGATAGAGTTAACTTGAAAATGGGTAAGAATTCGGGAAGTTCCCTTAAAACAAGTTTTCTTATCGGGAAGTATTGAGGAGGGAAATCACTTAAAAGCATGTATATCCCCGAAATAGAATAGATAATGGATCTTGATACATGATTCTGGACATATAAAAAGAAATTATAAGATTTAAAAAAATAGAATATAGGATTTCATTTTGGTAAAAATAGAGTAAGAATAACCTGAAGGAATAATGGAGGTTCAGGTAGAATCCCTTACGGATTATCGGCATGGTACCGAGTGTACTTAGGAGGGATTAATGAGAGATAAAGGGGTTTATATTCTTTTATACATCATGTGGGAAGTATAGGAGGTGAAAAATAATACCCCATAATTATGAATTAAACATAAAAGGTCATAACATAGATGAGATTCTGGAATAAATGTGAGAAAGATAAGATCTCTTACCTTAAGTTTGATGGTGTTCTTCACTTGATCTTAATGAAATCTTGATTCAATCTTCCTTGAGATCCTCTTAAGGGGAGAGGATTTTGTCTTTTGATGAGAAAAAGGGCTTATGGATGTGGTGGAGGATCTTGGGGGGATATTTGGGTAGAATTTAGGGAAGTCACAAGTCTTGAGAGGTGTGAAGAGAAAAGTGGAGTGTGGGTGGTTTTTATAGTGGAGGGGAGGAGGGTTTTCTTAATATTTTAATCATTAGTTTATTATTTTTCCATAAGATAATAAATAGTGATCATTACATGACCAAAAATATTAATATGTTCATGTGAATTCGAACCAATGTCCATTTACATCATCCATGACTCAAGCATGATGCAGAAGTTCAGGTTTTATCATTTATTGTGAATTATCGTATTTTATTATTCATCAAAAATTCAAGTATTTTAGAGAAATACCAAAAATTTACCCTAAACGTTTTTTGATGTGTATAATCCCCAAATGAACTCCATTTTTCAAAAATAATTTTCTAAATATGATTAATTTAATTTTTAATTAAAATCTTAATTTACTTGAAAAATACAGATTTTAAAACTATAACTGATTTTATAATGCTTTCAAAAATACATACAGTCTTATAAAATTATCTTAAAAATAGAAGACATGAAATTTTTAATTTATGAACACCTTTTAGGAAATTAAATTTTCTTTTAAATTAATTAATTAATTTTAATTATTTATTTATGACTTACACAAATACCAATAATTTTACTATGGTCATATTATCACTTACAAGATGACTAAATTTTATTTATACATTCATGGTCGAGGATAATATTATTTTGGATAATTTAAATTCATAAGGGTCATATTTCTATTCATAAGGTAGGTTACTATTCATAAGGGTGGATTACTATTCACTAAAAACTAAGTTTGTCTTATCAGACTCCAAACATCTTACTGATCACAACCGTGTATGTCATATTTTTGAAATTCAAATCATAAAAGTGAAAATATTATGTTTAAAATTCACATAGTACTTATTATTTCATTATGTTGTGATTTCATGTGATTATATGACATAATTATAAGAAGAGAATTTCCATTGATAAAACATTGAGTCATTACATTATTCCCCCCTTATGAAATTTCTCCCTCAAAATTTCATTTTGCATTCTAAGCTATAAATAAGTGTAGGTACTTTTCCTTCATTTCCTCCTCCAGTTCCTATGTTACCTCTTCATACTTATGGTTCTGCCATATTACTTTGACTATGTGAGTAGACTTATTATGTAGAACTTTATCTCTACGATCCAAGATCTTCACTGGCTGATCCTCGTAAGAAATATCATCCTCCAACTATATCACCTTAGAAGAGAGTACATTTGAAGGGTCTAGTATATACTTCCTTAAGAGGGATATGTGGAAGACATCATGTACTTTAGACATGGTAGGTGGAAGTTCCAGTAAATAGGCCACAGCTCCAACTTAGTCAAGGATCTCAAAGGGGTCGATTTACCTGGGTCTTAGCTTTTCTTTCTTCCCAAATCTCATGACCTTATTCCATGGAGATATGAAGAGAAATACCATGTATCCAACTTTGAACTCAATGTCTCATCAATGATTTTATTCATAACTCTTTTTTTGACTTTGGGATTCCTTGATGTTCTATTTAATGGTTTTTACCTTCTCTATCATTTCTTAAACCATTTCAGGTTCTAGAAAATTATGCTCACTGAATTCATCCCAAAATGTTGATGTTTTACACCTTTTCTTGTAAAGGGATTTGTATGGTTCCATTCAGATGCTCAAGTGTAAAATGTTTTTGTAGGATAATTAAACCAATAGAAGATATTGGTACCATCCTACTTTGAATTCCATAGAACATAATCTCAACATATCTTCTAGTGTTAGAATAATTTGTTCATATTGTCCATCAGTTTGAGGATGATAGGTCATATTGAAGTTCAGTTTAGTACTTAGAGCATGTGGGAGACTTTTCCAGAACTTTGAGGTGAATCTCGGATCTCGATCAGATAAAATAGACAGTGGTACACCATGTATCCTTACCACCTCATTGATATATATCCATTAAATTTGATCTAATGATAATTCCTCTTGAATTATGATAAAGTAAGTTGCCTTTGTAAGATGGTCCACAATGACCCATATAGAATTGCTTCCTCTGGATGTCCTTGGAAGTCCAATGAAAAATTCCATGGTGTTTTTCTCCAACTTCCATGTTGGTATAGGTAGTGGTTGCATCATCCCCTTAGACTTCTTTCTTTCAGCCTCCACTTGTTGACATACCAAGAAACTTGATGTATATTCAGTAATCTCCTTATTCATATTGTCCCACTAAAAGTTCTCTCAGAGATCTTGATATATCTTTGTGCTCCCTGGGTGGATAGAGAAGGTTGAGCTATGTGCATCATTCAGAATCTCCTTCTTTATCTCTGGATTGGATGGTATGCACAATTGTGTCCCAAATCTTACAACTCCTTCCTCATCAATCTTGAACTCTGAGGATTTCCCATTTTTAATGGCTTCCACCCTTTTCTAAATTTCCACATATTTTCTTTGAGAATCCCTTATTTTCACCATGAGGGATGGTTGAGCAATAATTTGAGAAAGGATTGATGATGTTTCTCCCTTAATGATTCCCATGTCTATCCTTAGAAAATCTAATAATATTGGATCCTTTTCAACTCTCATCATTGATAAAGATGCATGATCCTTTCTACTCAGAGCATCTGCCACCTTATTTTCCTTACCAGGGTGGTAATGGATTGAGAAGTCATAATCCTTGATGAGATCTATCTATCTTCGCTGGTGAATATTAAGCTCTTTTTTTGTGAATATATATTTCAGACTCTTGTGATCAGTATATATCTCACACTTCTCCCCATAGAGATAATGCCGCCAGATTTTTAATGCAAAGACCACAACTTACAACTCCATATCATGTGTAGGATAGTTTTTCTCATGGATTTTTATATTCCTTGAGGCATAGGATATCACTTTATATTTTTTGCATCATCACACATCCTAATACCTTCTTTGAAGCATCACTACACACTAAAAAGAGTTATCCACTTATTGGGAGTGTGAGTTCTGGCGTAGTGATTATCCTCTTTTTCAAATCCCTAAAGTAGTCTTCACATTCTTGAGTCCAGAAAAACTTCACTAACTTCCATGTCATCTTGGTCATTGGGTTTGACAATCATGAAAAGTTATTCAAAAATCATTGATAATACTTGGATAGACCTAGAAAGTTATGGATCTCCATTACAGATGTTGGTCTAGGCTGCTCTTCAATTTACTTTGTCTTGGAAGGGTCCAAAAATATCTCTTTGTTGGTGATAACATGCCCCAATAATGATAATTTCTCCATCCATAACTCACATTTATTGTACTTTGCATACAGCTTCTCCCTTCGCAAAGTATTTAACGCAATATTCAAATTCTTCTCATGTTCCTCCTTTCTCTTGGATTATACCAGAATATCATCAATAAAGACTACCACAAATTTATCAAGGTAATATCTAAATTCTCTATTCATTAAATCCATGAATTTTTTTTGGATCATTAGTGAGTTTGAAGGGAGTCGCAGTCAACTTATAGTGTCCATACCTCATTCAAAAGGTATTCTTGGGAATATATTCCTTACTCACCTTTAATTGGTGATATCCCAACTTAAGGTCCACCTTAGAGAAATAACTGGCCCCATGAAGGTGATCGAACAAGTCATCTATTTGTGATAGGGGATACTTTTTCTTTATCGTGATTTTATTAAGCTCATGATAATCAATACAAAGGCACATTGATCCATCCTTCTTCTTGACAAAGAGGATTAGCGTACCCCATGGTGTAGCACTCGGGCGTATAAAACCCTTCTCTAGATTCTCTTGTAATAGCTTCTTCAACTCTTCTAGATCTATGGTGGTCATTATATAAGGTGTATTTTATATAGAAAGAGATTCGGGAATAAGTTCAATTGAGAACTCAACTTCTCAATTAGGAGGAAGACTAGGAAAATCTTCAGGGAATACATTAGTGTAATCCATCACAATGGGCATGTCTTCAAGCATGATTCTCTCCTTTATCTCAATCATTTGAGATAGAAATTCTTTCTCATAAGGAATTAATATCAACACTTAAGAAAATTATTCTAAATGAGATTAATCTTCCTCCTTACACTTGTAAATAATTAGATTATACTTTAGGATGTGAAGAGTGATCTCCCTTTCCTGACAGTTGATGTTGTCTTTGTATAAAGATAGTCAATCCATGCCCAAGATAGCGTTGAAATTCACTAAAGGAAGCATGATGAGATTTTCTGGTAGGTTCAGTCCACAAATGTTAACTGGGGAGGAGTTATAAACCATATACACAATAATTTTTCCATTCTCTATTCTCATAGATAAATTATCCTCCAAATTTTGAGGTGGTGTTTGAATAGTTCTACTAAACTTGAAAGATATGAAAGAATGTGTAGAACCAAAATCAAATAGTATGTTATCTATTCTTGAATGAATAACTTGCATACATGTCACCACATCATTGTCCAGTTCTACCTAAGTATTAGTGATAGAAAAATCCCTTCCTCGTTGCCTTGGAGGTTTTTGTTGATTTCCTCTGACAACCCTCATCTTAGGGAAATTGTTCGCATAATGCCTGTGCTCCTTATAGTTGTAACACTTCACTACGGGATGAGTGTTGATCTAAATCATCCTTTCTTCTTCCACATTAGTAGGATTCTTCATATCCCATCATCATTTTTTATCTATATGTCCTAACTTTCCACATTTGAAGCAATTCTTGGTTCCCTTTAGATAGTTCCCAAGATGCTTCTTCTCACAATTTTTACACATGGGATGATCAGGCTTCTTTCCATCATGGAATTTATTTATGGGACTGCCCACATTAGATTCCATTTTCCTCTTCTTGTCACTAGGCCCATGATACCACTGAGAGTCTCTGATCTCCATTTCAACCTTGAGGGCACAATGTACAATCTTCTCATAATTGTCAAAGTCTTGAATCGCCAATGCTTTTCATAGACTTGGCTTTAGTCTGCTAAAGAAGTGATCCACCTTTCTTTTTGTGTTAAATACAAATCCAAAGGCATACCTTGTAAGACTTATGATGTTTTATTCATATGCCCCAGTGGACTCATCTTCCATCTTCTTAAGTCTGAGGAACTCTCTTTCTATCTTGAGATGGAGGGTTTGGGGAAAATATTTACTGAAAAACATTTTCTTGAATTCCTCTCATTCCATGGAATCAATTTTCTCCTAGAGATTCATATTCTTGATTAGTGTCCGCCACTAATAAGCTTCCCCATCAAAGCAATAGACTTATAGTATGACTTTCTATTATTCTAAGTACTGGAGGACAAAGAATATCTTTTCAATGGAGTTAATTCACTGTTCTACAAGGAGGGGATTGAAATATCCACTAAACATGGGAGGCCTTTTCCATATGAAGGATTCAAAGGCAACTTGTTCTTTCCTTAGAGGAGGAGGGTGTTCCATATAATTTAAGTTATTATTAATAACTTGGGACAGCTGATCAAGTACTGTCATGAAGTTTTGATCACCCATTCCCATCATATTAGGCATATCATTAGGTAAATCTTCACATTCCCTATCACACTTATTGTTCGCACATGTTCTTCTATTTCCTTCCATTAACTAAGAAAAAGAGTATACAATTAGAGGGATTTAATAATTGGATATTGATCATGAAAAGAAAACATTTAACATAATAGGATAAACTTGTAAAGGATAAGTATATCCTAACTTGTGATTCCCTATGTTTAAATCTAGGTTATCCTAGATCTATTTCTTAACTTATATTCTTAAGGGATTTTTTCATTCCCTTAATAATGGTTTGTACCAAGATCATGAATTTACTAAAGAATATCCCCTAGGAGTGTAAAACTAGGAGTTCAACAAGGCCTGTTGTCATGCACCAGTTCTCATTCGAGTCTAGCACAAAGAAGTGTTTTCATGTTTTACACCTAGATACATCTATGCCAGAGAAACATATACTTGTTTTTATCCAAATAGGGGTGTATTTTATTGATAAACCACTTACTCTATACTTACCAAAATATAGGGATTTTTTCTTATACTTAGTATCATCCTTAAGGTTCTTACTAAAGTTCCTTATTCCTAATATCCAAAAATAACTAGACCATCCTATGATACCAACTATAGAAACCCTGTACTTTTACACAAAACATTACATGATTTTAATCATAATTATACATCAGAATACAATCCAAGGATCATGAAGTCTAGTGTCTTTGAATACTAGGTGCATAAAACTTAAAACATGAAACTAAATATAACATTTCTTTATTTAGTCTTAAAAAAGAGCCCCTAACTTCCATTATGCTCATACATCTTCATAGGATAATCTGGGGATAACATGAACAAAGGGGTGATCTAAAAATCCCAGTAAGGGAATAAACATAAGAATAAAGCTTTATCACATGGGTTAGAAGGCATAACATAATGATATAAAAAGGTAAGGAACGTATGGAATCATAACATATAAACATGGGATCATAAAAACATGAATTCATAGTAATGTGTAAGAAACATAAAACATGAATTTATCATTATTCAAGGATGATCTCCAAGGGAATTGCACATGGTAGCATAAGTCAAGGCTAATCACCAAGACCGTCGCACATGGTAGCACAAGCCAAGGCTAACCGCCAAGACTGTCGCACATAACGTCTCATGAGACTCAACTTTACCCAATGCATTGGAGCACTATATGGGTGCACCCATCTTAACATGTTCGTGAATATTTTTTCTACATAAAGAATCATACATAAATATAAGGGTTACCCATGGAAATAAATGGTTATCATAATCATGTTATCAAGCATAACAAATGGGTGTATCATAAAAGTGTCCATGAAGGAAAGGAACAAAAATATACATGGATATTCATAAGGAAAATAGGGATGTATCATGGTAAGTGATGTCAAGTATAATTTTCAACATGTAAGAATAGTTTTTAATAAGTTTTATCATTAAAACATTTTTGTGCGGTTTTAAGTAAAATACTATAGAGCCTTTAAAATATAAAAGGGAATAATCATTTATATAAAACCAGAAGTAAACCAAGAAGGTTCTCATAAAAAAAAGACTGATTTTATAAATAGAATGGTGGATTAAAATAGAATATGGATTTCATTTGAAATTTTGTAATAATTTTGTAAGATCCCTTAAAACAAGTTTGCTTATCAGGAAGTATTGAGGAGGTAAATCATTTAGAAGCATGTATATCCCCGAAAGATAATGGATAATGGATCTTGATACATGATTTTGGACATGTAAAAAGAAATTAGAATATGTAAATAAATATAATATAGGATTTTATTTGGTTAAAAATATAGTAAGAATAACTCGAAGGAATAATGGAGGTTTAGATAGAATCTCTTACGGATTATCGTCATGGTACCAGGTGTACTTAAGAGGGCTTAATGAGAGATTAAGAGGTTTATCTTATTTTATAAATCATGAGGGTATTATTGGGGAGGTGAAAAATCATACCCCATCATTATTAATTACACATAAAAGTTCATAACATAGATGAGATTCTTGAATAAATGTGATAAACAAAAGATCCCTTACCTTAAGCCTAATGGTGTTCTTTGCTTGATCTTAATGACCTCTTGATTCAATCTTCCTTGAGAGCCCCTTAAGGGTAAAGGATTTGGTATTTTGAGGATAAAAAGGGATGATGTAAATGGGGGAGGATATTGGAGAGATATTTGGTCTGAATTTAGGGAATTCACAAGGCTTGAGAGGAGTGAAGATAAGAGGAGAGTGTGGGTGGTTTTTATAGTGGATGGGAGGAGGGTTTTCTTAATATTTTAATCATTGGTTTATTATTTTTTCATAAGATAAGAAATAATTATTATTAAATGACAAAAAATATTCATATTTTCATGTGATTTCTAAACAATGTCCATTTACATCATCCATGACTCAAACATGATGCAAAAAATCATGTTTTAGCATTTATTGTGAATTATCGTATTTTACTATTCATAAAAAAATCAAGTACTTTAGAAAAATCCCAAAAATTCACCCTAACCATTTTTCGATGTGGAGAATCCAAAAATGAACTCAATTTTTCAAAAATAATTTTCTGAATATGATTAATTTAATTTTTAATTAAAATCATAATTTACTTGAAAAATACATATTTTAAAACTATAACTGATTTTATAATGCTTTCAAAAAATACATAAGGTATTATAAAATTATCTTAAAACCAGAAAGCATAAAGTTGTTAATTTATGAACACCTTTTATAAAAATAAATTTTCTTTTAAATTAATTAATTAATTTTAATTAATTATTTATGACTTACAAAAATATCGATACTTTTACTATGGTCATATTATCACTTAAAAGATGCCTAAATTTTATTTATACATTCATGGGTGAGGATACTATTCTTTTGGAAAATTTAATATTTGACACGTGCCTATCGTGGGGTGTGACAAAAACAAATATTACCTAAGTTAAAATGCAGTAGAGTGGATTACCTAGGTTGTCTCCAGAGAGGAGTGCACAACAATTAAGCTGTCACCTTAAAATAGAAAGAAGTGAGGTTGTTTTTAGAAATTGTTTGATTTAGAAAATAAAAGAAAGAAACTAAATAAAGTAAAGTAATTAAGTGAAAGTTTTGAAACAAATTGACAAATGATGTGATCTAAATCAGTGATATGAAATGGTGATCAGGTTAGGGTCAGTTTTCCAGTTGTAATTCTATCATTGTTCATTTTACCCAATTCTCCTCTGCTAAATCGTTAAGAGTGAGAATCCACAATCGTTTCTTCTCACTCCCTTGGTCAAAAAATGTGAGAATAAACCTTACTAAAATCTTAGGTTGGTCTACTCTCCTTCCAATGTGTAATAGAGTTGTAGAAAATACCCCCAATTATCTTAGGCAATTCCCAATCGGGTCTTGTTTATCCCAAGTAATCAAGAACATTCACTACTCCTCACACATGTACCGGTGATCACCGAGTAATACACCACTAAATCCTGGTCTATTCCATTGTTTATAAACCAGAACCTAGTGGAGGGAGATATTGATCATTGACCAAATATAAATGAACAACAGAATCTAAAATCAGATACAATCGTACATGATAATAAAAACTGTTATAAGAAATTGAAACAGATTCACAGAAGAGAAAAGAGGATTTTAAAACATTAATAGAAGGAACTCATGAAATACAATATGGAAAACCTCTCCTTCCCCAATCACACAGAAGTTTAACCCACCATGTTAAGGTTAATTGTGACTAAGGGGAAAGAAGAATTCATTACAAAACTAAGAAGAACAAAAGAGAGAAAAGAAAGAACAGAAATTTGATCCTCTAGAATCTGTCCTCCAGAGGTTGCCTCTGTTCTTCCCACCATCCGGCTGAAACTCACTGAGGTCCCTTATTATAGAATGTTGGAAATGAAGTTTTATATCTACCCTTAAAATTTGAGAGTCATTGGACAGGTTTAAAGAAAGATATGTCTGAATCAATGACCATTACTTTTCTGGCCTCCAAACACTGTTTCACCCACTCCATTTGGACGCGCCAAAAGGATGCATTAATGAGCTCAATAATTTATGAAATTTAATGTGAGCCGTCCTTTGGAAGTCCTCTGTCGACAAAATCTAGAATCACCTCATTCTAAGGTCTTCTGAAGGAGATATTGCATATTTAATGAAGTGGGGTCCATTCTGCCTTCCAAACTGATTTCTCAACTTGATTTAATTTTCTGCACCATTGGGTTTCGAATTGGGTCTTGGTCCAGAAGGAACATTTTAAGCCCACAAGTATAGGAATCCTAAAAAAAAGATTCACTTCAATTGGACCCATATTATAAAAGTTATGGCCGAAAAACAGAAGCTATACAAAACTGACAATTTTACAGAATTACCCCATTTTCACATTTAAGCCCAAAATACACCAAAAACACATAAATGATGCAAATACACTCACATTGAATAATTAGGAGGGATTAAATCATTGAAAAACATATAAATAATAATGAAAATATCAACTCTATCAATTCCCCCACACTTATCACTTGGTCTCCTGGACAAGTCAGAATCAAAATAAATTCAAAGTAAATTCAAAACACATATTCATGAGATCCACTAATTTGAAAACAAGAAACAAAATATATCATGCCTCCTCAAACTCTATTATTTCATATTCTTAAGTTAGGATCATTCAATAAATTTACTCTTCATTTATCCTCCCATGCACACAAAACACTTACCTAACTTTCATTATCTCTCATTACACAAATCTCAATTTTTTAGCAGTGTCTTTCTCATCCAAACTCATACAAGGGTCACCATAGGCTTGATAAATTCCTACCTCTCCACCCGATGTGAGTCAAAGACATATGTTTATCATGAGGACTTGTTAAGGTTGTTCTGTGGCTTTAGGTTGGTAGGATTTATATGCAAAAATTCTGAGGCTGAATGAAGAGGGTTTGGATCTTTTTGAAGCAAAATTGCATTACTCTAATTTTCACAAAAGTATGGTCTTCTCTTCACTCCCCTTAGTAGAAAATAAACTCCTTCTCCATGGAATATCAAGGAATGTTCCCATAGTTCATCATTTCAGTAGCAAACATTTCAATCTTCTCAAATATAATATTTCTTGAAAGCTCCAGAAAAGGCACAGCTTCCTTTTTACATTAGAAGCTCCAGAAAGGCACAGCTTCTCTCATCATGAAAGCTCCAGAAAAGGCACAGCTTTCAGCAGAATGATTTTTTTTTTTACAGCAATAACATCTCTTCAACATTTTTTTTTTCACCCAAAGTATCCCCAAATAAGGTAGTACAATACAAGACATCTTCCCCCCACACTTATGTTCAAATAGATCATGCAATTTCACTTCAAGAGCAGGTTGGATAGGGAATATTGGCTTGTAATGTGGCTAAACTAATAGGATTTTCATGGCTTCTATGGGCTACAAGGATTAAATGTTCAAGGTAGAACATTATTAAAGGGATTATCTTGAAAAGGGGGCTTTCAAACCAAATAAATGCCTCAATCATTTAAAACAAAAGTACCTCAAACCCTCAAGTTTTGATAGGAATAAATCAAATTCTGGTTAAATCAAGCATGATTTGGTTCTCTCAAGAAGTGAGGTGAATGTAAAGAATATGAAAATAATAGGTTTAGAAGCCTCACGGGAATGTGATTTCAAATATAAAGACAGTGATATGTGGCATGGGATTCAAAAAACAGAGTATTTTTCATGAAATTCCCAAATAATTGAACTTGAAACAATGTCATTTTCAGCATTCATTTAAGCTCAGTTTCAAGGAATAAATTATTTCACTCATGGAGATGGGTTTCAAAAATATCAATGATAATCATTTCAGCTCAAAAGTTTCAAAAACTCACAAAAATTGAAAAATAAACACACAAAATTTTAAACACTCACATGTTTTAAAAAAACAAATAGGAAAACAAACAACACATAAAAATCCTACACTACAAAGGTTCCCTCCCCCACACTTAAATGATGCAGTGTCCACAATGCATTCAAATGTATTTAACATGTAAGAATATTGGAAATTGAATCACAACAATCATGAAAATATAAAGGAGAGGTACGACCTGATGGAGTTTATTGATAAACAGGTTGGAGGAGTGTGATCTCCTCCATTGGCTCTGATGGCATGGTCCCAAGGCATTTCTTCAATCTGTGCCCATTAACAGTGAATGGATCCTTCACTCCATCCTTCACAATCTACACAGCACCAAAAGGATATACATGAGTAACTATAAATGGACCTTCCCACCTGGAACGAAGTTTACCTAGCATCAGCTTGAGTCTTGAATTGAATAACAACACTTTGTCTCCTGGATGGAAGTCCTTTGGTTGGATCAGTTTGTCATGAGCCACTCTTGTTCTCTCTTTGTAAATCCTGGAATTTTCAAATGCTTCCCTTCTAATTTCTTCCAGCTCTTGTAACTGCAATCTTCTCTCTTTCCCAGCACTTTCAAGATCCAGATTCATCTTCCTCACAGCCCAGTATGCCTTGTGTTCCAATTCCACAGGTAGGTGACAACTTTTCCCATAAATCAGCCTATATGGACTCATTCCAATTGGAGTTTTGTAGGTTGTCCTGTAAGCCCATAATGTGTCTTCTAACCTTTGGCTCCAATCCTTCCTATTTGGATTAACAGTCTTTTCCAAAATTCCTTTTATTTCCCTATTGGACACTTCAGCTTGCCCATTAGTCTGTGGATGATAGGGAGTTGATGTTTTATGATGCACCCCATACCTTTTCAACAAATACACCATTCTCCAATTACAAAAGTGAGTCCCTTGATCACTAATGATGGCTCTAGGAACTCCAAACCTACAAAATATGTTAGCCCTGACAAAATCACAAACAACTTTAGCATCGTCAGTCCTGGTGGCTTTTGCTTCCACCCATTTGGAAACATAATCAACAGCAAGATGAATATAAGAATTTCCAAATGACATTGGGAAAGGTCCCATAAAATCTATCCCCCAAACTTCAAATATTTCACAAAAATTAAGTGGCTTTTGGGGAATTTCTTGTCTCTTTGAAATATTTCCTGTAAACTGACATTTTTCACACCGTTTACAAAATTCATGAGAATCTTTGAAAAGTGTTGGCCAATAAAGTCCAGATTCTAAAACCTTTCTTGCAGTCCTTTGAGGTCCAAAGTGGCCTCCACAAGATAATGTGTGACAAAACCTAAAGACTGATTCAATTTCATTTTTAGGCAAACATCTTCTGATCATTTGGTCATTGCAAATCTTCCAAAGAAATGGATCATCCCAGATGTAATATTTAGATTCAGATTTCAATTTGTGAATTTGGTGAGAATTTAAATGAGATGGGACCTGAGATGTTACCAGATAATTGACCATGTCAGCATACCAAGGTACTTCTCCTTCAATCAAGTACAACTGCTCTCCTGGAAGGCGATCATTTAGTGGTTCAGTGTCTGGAATCTCAACTTCAGCAGTGTTGGGTAGTCTACTTAAGTGATCAGCCACTTGGTTCTCAGATCCCTTCTTATCTTTGATTTCTATGTTGAACTCCTGTAGTAGTAGTATCCATCTCACTAGCCTTGGTTTTGCTTCAGCCTTCTTCATCAAGTACCTAAGAGCTGCATGATCAGAAAACACAATGACTTTAGTTCCAAGTAGATACAATCTAAATCTTTCTAAAGCAAAAACAACTGCTAAAAACTCTTTTTCTGTTGTTGTGTAGTTGAATTGGGCCGCATCTAAGGTTTTTGAGGCATATGCAATGACTTGTGGCATGCCCTCAATTCGCTAAGAAAGGACAGCTCCAACTGCTTGGTTTGAAGCATCACAAAGTAGCTCAAATGGTTCTTCCCAATTTGGTGGCTGCATCACTGGTGGTGTAATCAATTTCTTCTTAAACTCATCAAATGCTTCCCTACATGAACCGTTGAAATCAAAATCAGCATCTTTCAAAAGTAATCTAGAGAGAGGGAGAGAAATCTTACTGAAATCTTTTATAAACCTCCTGTAGAATCCTGCATGTCCTAAAAATGATCTAACATGTTTCACACAAGTTGGGTAAGGAAAAGAATTTATCACATCAATTTTTGATTTATCAACCTCAATGCCTTTCTGTGAAATGACATGCCCAAGGAAAATTCCTCTCTCAACCATAAAATGGCACTTTTCAAAATTCAAAACAAGGTTCTTTTCAATGCAAGTTTTCAAAACTTTTTCCAGATTTTTCAAACAATGGGTAAACGAATTTCCAAAAACTGTGAAGTCATCCAAGAAAACCTCCAAGAAATCTTCAATGTGATTAGAAAATATACTTACCATACACCTCTGAAATGTACCTGGAGCATTACAAAATCCAAATGGCATCCTTTTGTATGCAAAAGTACCGAAAGGACAAGTAAAGGTAGTCTTCTCTTGATCCTCGGGGGCAATGGGTACCTGAAAATAACCTGAAAATCCATCCAAAAAGCAATAATGAGTTCTCCCTGCCAATCTCTCTAACATCTGGTCAATGAACGGGATAGGGAAATGATCTTTTCGAGTGACCTGATTCAGCTTCCTAAAATCGATGCATACTCTCCAGCTATTCTGAATTCTCACAGGGACTAATTCATTCTTTTCATTCCTCACAATGGTTAGGCCAGTTTTCTTTGGGACTACATGGATGGGGCTAACCCATTGTGAATATGATATGGGATAGATGATCCCGGCTTCTAATAACTTCTCAATCTCTTTTTTCACAACCTCCATCAGGGTAGGGTTCAACCTCCTTTGGGGTTGTCTGACAGGTTTGGAATCTCCCTCAAGAAAAATTCTATGTGAGAAAATGTTTGGGTTTATTCCCGGGATATCACCTAAGCTCCATCCTATTGCTTGGACATTCTCTCTCAAAAGCTCAATCAATGATTTTTCTTGAGTTTTAGATAGATTATTAGCAATTATTACTGGTAATTTCTCCCCCTCCATAAGGTAAACATATTTTAAATCAGTGGGGAGTGGTTTTAATTCTAGATCAGGAGGATGATCAAGAGATGAAACTAAATTGAGGTTCTCCACTTCCAATGATTTGACATCCTGCACACAAGAAATCATATCATCTTCATCATCCTTTAACAAATTATCAAAGAAATCAGATTTTACCTCTTCTTCCAACAGGAAATCAGAACCTCCAAGAGTTTGGGAATCCATATGTTCAGTGATATCTTTAATGGAAAAATTCTCTCCTAATGATAAAAATTCATGAAACATACCTGATTCTTCAATTGGTTCTATGTCATCTTCATGGGAGAGTGCGAAGAGTGAATGATCATCTGATGGGTGCCTCATGGATTCAAAAATATTGAAGTGGACAGTGCTATCTCCAAACTCCATGGTAAGTGTCCCTTCATGAACATTGATGATGGTTTTGGCCGTCTTTAAGAATGGTCTCCCCAAAATGATGGGTGAGTGTGATGGGATCCTATCATCTTCCATATTCAACACATAAAAGTCAGCAGGGAATAAAAGATCTTTGACTTTTACCAGGACATCCTCCAGAACTCCTGCTGGGAAAACTATGGATCTATTTGCAAGCTGGACCACCACTCTTGTGGGCTTCAAGTCTCCCATCTGCAAAGAAGTATATACTGAGTGAGGCAATACATTAATTTATGCACCTAAATCGCACAAAGCATTAGATAAATTTAATGAACCAATGGTGCATGGAATAGAAAATGTCCCTGGATCTTGACATTTAGTTGGAAATTGTGGTGTGATAAGGGCTGAGACGCTTCTTCCCAAATTGATCTTCTCATTCCCTTGAAGTCTCCTTTTCTTGGTACAAAGATCCTTCAAAAACTTAGCATACTTTGGAATTTGTTTGAGTGCTTCAAGCAGAGGTATGTTGATTTCCACTTTCTGAAAGGTGTCCAGAATTTCTCTTTGCAGTGCTTCTTCTTGTAACCTCTTTGATTCAATCATCCTTGATGGAAATGGTGGTGGTATATCTTTCTTCTCCCTTTGTTGCCTTTGAAATGGTGTTTCTTGTTTCTTCCTTCTTGTCCGATCATTATCATCCTCCTCTTTCTTATCTTCTTCTCGATGCATTTTCATAGAATTTTCATCATTTCTAACTTCATTCTCACCCATATTAGTTTTTCTTGTTTCAGGTTCAATGGTGGATGGTGGTTGGAGTTCTTTTCCACTTCTTGTAGTTATAATACTAACATTCTCTTTTGGGTTTGGGATTGTTTGGGAAGGGAGTTTACCTGGATTTTTGGTCAGAAAGTCCATGAGACTCTCAAACTTGTTGGAAAAATCTTTAACAGTGTCTTTCAGTCCTTCAAACTCAGATTTTTGTTGGTTTTGACTTGGAGGTTGGGCACTAGTGGATGGTTGCTCATAGGGTATTTGGATATTGGTTGGTTTTTGGTATGAAGGCTGATTATAAGACTGCTTTTGTTGAAATGGTGGAGGGTTCTGGAATTGATTCTGGAATGGGGGTTGGTTTTGAAACTGATTTTGGTACGGGGGCCTAGCTTGATTCTGTTGATTTCCAAATCCATATTGGACTTGGTTAGGCTCTCTCCATCCTTGATTTTGCTGGAACTGCCTTGGCTGAAAGGCTTCTGCACATGTTTTCATTCCCTGTATTTCAGAACATTGGTCAGTAAAATGATCAGGTGATGAGCATAAACCACATACCTTAGCTGGCGCTTGTTGGTCACTAACTTGCTTCAAGGCCATCTGTCTCACCAAACTAGTAAGCTCTTCAATCTTAGTTTCTAATAAGGGTGATGGATGATAAGTGCGTACCTCATGAATACCTCTTGTTCCAATACCTCTTGTTCCAAATTGCTGCGAGTTTTGGGAAATCTTCTCAATCAAGCCCTTGGCTTCTTCTGGTGACTTGTCAATCAAGGCACCTCCAGATGATGCATCAAGAAGGTTTCTGTCATTGTCCAGTAGTCCTTGATAGAAGAATACAAGAAAGTGGTGTTCCTCAATGGATTGATGTGGACAGCTGGCACATAGCTTCTTAAATCTCTCCCAGTACTCGTAAAGGGTTTCTCCAGATGATTGTCGTATGGCATAGATTTCCTTCCGAATGGCTGTGCTTCTAGAGGTGGGGAAGAATCTTTGCATAAAACATCTTACCAGGTCATTCCAGTCATGTACGTCTCCTGGTTGTAGGCCGTACAACCATTCTTTAGCAGCTCCATCCAATGAAAATGGAAATGCCTTCCACTTTACCTGCTCCTCGGTAATTCCACGGGGTCTGAAAGTTGAGCAAACATGTGTGAACTCTTTAATGTGTTTGTTTGGATCTTCACCAACAAAACCATGAAACTTTGGAAGCAAAGGAATCATGTTATGTTTCATTTCAAAATCATTTTGTAACACTGGCATGACAAGTTGATTGTTTTGATTAAGGAATTGTGGTGCACAGAGGTCTCTAAGTGTTTGGTTTTGATTTTCAGCCATGATGACAGGCTCAGAGTGAACACTTGAAGTTTCACTTGAGTCTGCAAGGGGAACGTCCTCAAATTCAGATTCTAAATTAATGTTTCTAATTCTATTCAACAAGGTTCTTTCAATTTCAGGATCTATGGGTAAAGGTTCAGTTTTTGAGGTTCGAGTCATGCAATTTTGAAGAGAAAAGATGAAAAGAGAGAAAAGAAAAGAAAAGAAATGTTGGCACTACCTCCCCGGCAACGGCGCCAAGTTTTGACACGTGCCTGTCGTGGGGTGTGACAAAAACAAATATTACCTAAGTTAAAATGCAGTAGAGTGGATTACCTAGGTTGTCTCCAGAGAGGAGTGCACAACAATTAAGCTGTCACCTTAAAATAGAAAGAAGTGAGGTTGTTTTTAGAAATTGTTTATTTTAGAAAATAAAAGAAAGAAACTAAATAAAGTAAAGTAATTAAGTGAAAGTTTTGAAACAAATTGACAAATGATGTGATCTAAATCAGTGATATGAAATGGTGATCAGGTTAGGGTCAGTTTTCCAGTTGTAATTCTATCATTGTTCATTTTACCCAATTCTCCTCTGCTAAATCGTTAAGAGTGAGAATCCACAATCGTTTCTTCTCACTCCCTTGGTCAAAAAATGTGAGAATAAAACTTACTAAAATCTTAGGTTGGTCTACTCTCCTTCCAATGTGTAATATAGTTGTAGAAAATACCCCCAATTATCTTAGGCAATTCCCAATCGGGTCTTGTTTATCCCAAGTAATCAAGAACATTCACTACTCCTCACACACGTACCGGTGATCACCGAGTACTACACCACTAAATCCTGGTATATTCCATTGTTTATAAACCAGAACCTAGTGGAGGGAGATATTGATCATTGACCAAATATAAATGAACAACAGAATCTAAAATCAGATACAATCGTACATGATAATAAAAACTGTTATAAGAAATTGAAACAGATTCGCAGAAGAGAAAAGAGGATTTTAAAACATTAATAGAAGGAACTCATGAAATACAATATGGAAAACCTCTCCTTCCCCAATCACACATAAGTTTACCCCACCATGGTAAGGGTAATTGTGACTAAGGGGAAAGAAGAATTCCTTACAAAACTAAGAAGAACAAAAGAGAGAAAAGAAAGAACAGAAATTTGATCCTCCAGAATCTGTCCTCCAGAAGTTTGTCTCTGTTCTTCCCACCATCCGGCCGAAACTCACTGAGATACCTTATTATAGAATGTTGGAAATGAAGTTTTCTATCGACCCTTAAAATTTTAGAGTCATTGGACAGGTGTAAAGAAAGATATGGCCGAATCAATGACCATTACTTTTCTGGCCGCCAAACACTGTTTCACCCACTCCATTTGGACGCGCCAAAAGGATGCATTAATGAGCTCAATAATTTATGAAATTTAATTTGATCCGTCCTTTGTAAGTCCTCTGTCGACACCAGTGGGAATCACCTCATTCTAAGGTCGGCTGGAGGAGATATTTCATATTTAATGAAGTGGGGTCCATTCTGCCTTCCAAACTGATTTCTCAACTTGATTTAATTTTATGCACCATTGGATTTCGAATTGGGTCTTGGTCCAGAAGGAACATTTTAAGCCCACAAGTATAGGAATCCTACAAAGAAAGATTCACTTCAATTGGACCCATATTATAAAAGTTATGACCGAAAAACAGAAGCTATATAAAACTGACAATTTTACAGAATTACCCCATTTTCACATTTAAGCCCAAAATACACCAAAAACACATAAATGATGCAAATACACTCACATTGAATAATTAGGAGGGATTAAATCATTGAAAAACATATAAATAATAATGAAAATATCAACTCTATCAATATTCATAAGGTTCATATTAAAATTCATAAGGTTAGGTTAGTATTCATAAGGGTAGGCTATTATTCACTAAAAATTAAGTTTGACTTATGGGACTCCAAACATCTTACCAATCACAATTGTGTATTTCAAATTTTCTAAATTCAAATAAAAGAATTAAAAATATTATGTTTAAAGGTCACATAGTACTTAGTAGTTCATTGTGTTTTGATTTCATGTGATTATATTAAATAATTATGAGGTGGTAATTTCCATTTATACAACATCAATTCATTAAAAATCTGATACTGGTCCAATGATAGTGAGAGGTGCCATCATTATAGATTTATTTATAGTGACTACTTTATTTGATACAGGTGTGTCTTACTCATTCATAGAAACTGGTATTGTGGATTTTCTAAATATTACTATGGAGCCTATGTCTTATGTGATGGATATTATTATGCCTCTCTAAACAAAGAGAGAGTAGGGTCTTTGATGTACCTCTTGTGTTTTATGTCTATCATAGATTGAGTTTACTTCTCTAGTTCTCAGCATGAAACCTCATGACATTATTTTTTGGATGGGTTAGTCAATTTCTCATAAGGTCTTTATTGACTATTATCTACACCTGATGGGGTGTGTCATGTTTTTTAGGGAGAATGTGACCTGAGGTTAAGTGCAACTATGGTTTCACCCAAATTTACCCAATAAATATAGAAAAATCAGTCACTTGTAGTACATCTTGGGTTATCGAATCCATAGGGACCGAAGAAGTAACATTTAGACACTTAAATAGGTCGATGGAGGATTGGGATGTTTGGATATGAAGTAACCAACTATGGTGTTGATTGACTTGAAGAAATGGTTATTTTATTTAAAGAAATAAGAAAAAAAATAAAAAATTACTTGAATTAAAATAGTTAATTAAGATTATTCAATCCTAGGTTGTCTCTAGGGCTGGATTGGATGTATTTTTTTCTTTAGATTTTATGTTCATTTATTCAAGAGGTATCCATTAAATAAAAAATTACTTAATATAATTCTCTAATTTAATCCATACACAATTTCAAGTCTAATAACCAATGCACTTATAGGATCAATTTCATGATCACTCTATGTAATTGGATCAAACTATCACTCAAAATGTGTCATCATTAAAGTCAGTGAAGACAAAGAAGAATATAAATCAAATAAAATAAGTCTTAAAATGAATAATAGATTTAATAATTTAAGAACATAAAATAAAATTCAATACAACCCATGAAACTCCATAAGATCAAACAATAAAAGTTTATACCTCCATTTATATTATTCTATCAATGGAAGCGGGTAGTCGACTTAAAGATATGGGGTTGACAAAAAAACATTGAAAAATGAACACTTCACCATTGTGTGATGAATTCACAAGTGTTCGTGTGAATAAATTCACAACTTGATTCAATGGTATCAAAATGTGTAGAAAATAAAAATAATAAGTGGAGAATAATAAAATCTTTTATTAAGAAACTAAAATGATTGAAAAACTTACATGGAAAAAATGAAGATGTGATTACAAAATGAAAGCTATAAATTACAACTGAAAGAAAGATTTTCATTGAAAGAAAAACTTGCATCCTAATTAACTTAACCACCATATCCTTATATATTAATATTATGATCCTTAGTTTTGCCCCCCCCCCCCAACAATCAATTCCATCCCCATTAATTGAGAGAGTCAAAAGGAGGGTGACAAAATCAAGGGAAATTTGATGTTTCAAATTTGACCAGGAAAATCATCCAGATTCATCCCCCTTCTTGATGTGTAACTTTATAACTAAAATGTCATAATATTTATGGGTTATAGAAGTAAAATATATTCTTTTATGTTTCCTATAACATATGTAAATATTTTAGGAAAATTGGACCAGCCGTTTGGAAGTTATGGTTGATCTAGTGGAAATACATTATGGGCATTCAGATATAGCCCGCCATTTAAATGTCAACTTGGGTTCCCATTATCATCATGAAAACTTCATAATTAGCTCTAGAAATAGTTTAATTAAATAATCCCTATATTTTTTTATTTCTATAGTTAAAATTTTTTCTTCATTGGGCTTGGATTGTGGCCCCATTTTTGTTTGATGGGCCTTAGGCCCATTATGCTTTGTCCAAATAATTTCTGCATTCATGCCCGAAAATATTCATCTTCCCTTGGGATTTATCCATCGATCCTAAAAGATAAACTTTTCCAAATAAAGTGATAAATCATATCCAAAAATATCTATTTCAAAAAATTAATAAAATTTTCTCCACAAATAGATGATTGATTGGGCCTTAATTTTTATTTTAAACATGAATTGAATTTGAAATGAGAAATGAAGTTCAATTTCTATAATGCACTAAAATTGATGTTTATGGAATTTTAAACACATGAATAGTAAGATATAATTAATTAATATTAGCCTATTTTAGTATATAATCAATCTGGACCTTCATTTCAAAGTTGGTAAGGGTAATATTAGTGTTTTATTTTGACTTAAAGCAAGAATATTTTAGTGGTGATCTCCTCACAATTATCATCAAGTTTCTCAATGTGTTTCTTTATAAATTTTACAGATTTATACTAATAAGTTAAGTATAGTTATATATTGATTTAGTATCGAATACCCAACCCATATCTATTCCTTATTACCATGTGACACTAGATGAATTGAAAGAGTTGAAGATCTAATTGGGTGATCAATTATATAAAGGTTTTATATGCTCAAGTGAGTCACCTTAGGTGGTGTCTGTGCTTTTTTCAAAGAAGGTTGATGGAACATTTCACCTTTATCTTGATTATTGGAAACTCAATCGAGTTATGGTAAAGAACAATCATATGTTTCCTTGGATATATGACATATTTAACCATATAAAGGGGAGAAATTGGTTCTCAAATAATGATCTTGGATGATATTTTGGTTTGCTCTAAAACCAAGGTTGACCATGTATGTTATCTTAGAGTAATTCTGTAAATTTTGATAAATCACTAACTTTATGAAAATATATATAAATGTGATTTCTAGATTTTAGAAGTGAAGTTCTTAGGACATGCAGTCTCAAAATATGGTATTCCAATTGATCCAGAGAAGGTGAAGGCTATTATGATAGAGGAGAAACCAGATAATGTTTTCAAGATTCATAGATTATTGGGCTTGGTGGAATATTACCTTAGGTTCATTAAATATTTCTCAAAGTTGTCTTCTCTAATGACCACTCTCACTTGGAAAGTAGTGAAGTTAATTTAGGACTCAAAATGTCATGATTCTTTTGATGATTTGAAGCATTTTTTGACTTTTATTCTAGTGTTGACTCTTTTAGTGACTGGGAATTTCTATGTGGTATTTTTTTTATCCGTCAGGTTTGGGTTTGGGTTGAGTTCTTATACAAGGTGATCACATGGTATCCTATGGTTATAGAAAGCTTAATACACATAAGAATAATTATCCAACCCATGATCTTGAGCACACTATCATGATGCATGCTCTTAAGAGTTGGTGGTATTTCTTTTTTTGATAAATATTTACCATCTTATTTGACCAAAAAATTATGATTTATATCTTCTCTCAAAAATATTTGAACCTTTGGTGGTGACATTGGGTGGAGTACCTACAGTCCTTTGATTTCTACATTTACTACACCACAGTAATGGGAATTTCATTGTTAATGATTTGAATAGTAAAATTATTAATCAAACCATAAATGAATCATAAAAAGAGTCCAATATGATGGCTCTATTTTCTTAGTTTCATTTGGGAGATAGGGGGATGTAACTGAGATTATTTTGATGAAATTTTATCTAACCTCCTCTCATCTTGAGATTATTCTTTAGGAGAAGCACCTTGATAATTAATTCCATTATATTAGGGACTCTCTTTATGGTGGGGAGACCATTGGTGAGTGTTTTTTATCCTCTGAGGGTGTTTTTTGTTTTGGGAATCGATACATTTTACCTTTTCTAGTGAGGAAAGATATGATGGGGGATTTCCATAATTCCCAGTGGGAGGTGCACTCAAGAACCACAAATATGTTTTATAATATGTGGTGATAATTATAGTGTGCAAGTATGACATGAGACATTTTTGACTTTGTTTCTCATTGTTATACCTATAATTAGGTTAAGGTTTATCACCAAAAACATTAAAGTTTGTTTTATCCCCTTCCTATTCCAAATTGAAAGTGGGATGAGATTTTTATGGATTTCATGGTTGGGTTTCTATGAACCCCTTAGGGAAATAATGTGATATGGGTTGTGATCGATTATCTGACCAAATCAACTCAATTTATACCCATTCAAGATATAGTAAAATTTAAGGATTTTGGATGTATCTATATGAAAGATATTGAAATATTGCATGAAGTTACATATGTTATAGTTTTTAATAGGGATCCCCGGTTCACTTCTCAATTATTTGAGAGGCCTCCAGGTGGAAATGGGATCCTAGGTTAGATTGATCACATCATATCAACCATGTATGAATGTCCAGATATAATGAAATATATATATCCTTGAATAAATGTTATGATCTTTCATTCTTGACTTTAATGGGGCTTGGTACATCCACTTAAGACTGGTTGAGTTCTCCTATAACAATAGTTACCGGTCATCCATCAGAATGGATCCTTTTTTAGTCCTTTCATGTCCATCTATGTAAATCATCATTGTGTTGGTCAAATATTGGTGAAGCTTCCTTGGTTGGGATGAGTTTGTTCCAAGATATGATAATAAAGATTCATTTGATTCATCAAAAATGGTAATGGAATAGAGCCGGAATAAATCCTATGTTGATCATCAGTGATGACCTTTGGAGTTTTTAGTTGATGAATGTTTTTTCTTGAGAGTTTCACCTCATTTGGGTTATCAATATCCTTGGAAACAAGGAAAGATTATGCCAAGGTTTTTGGGTACTTTTGAGATTATTGAATAGATTGGTAATGTAGATTATCATATAGTCTTACCACCATAGTTGAAATCGATCAAAAAAATGATTCATGTGTCACATCTCATGAAGTGTCTTTTTGAACCTTCTCATTTACTAATTTGGGAAGACCTTGATGTTGAACTTAATTTATCCATGACTGAGCATCTAGTTAGGGTTTTTGATTCTATGGAAAAGGTTTTTCATGGGAATTCTATACCTTTGGTCGGTGGGCTATGGTGTCATGGTTTTGATTTGAATGAAACTTGGGAGCATGAGGAACTAATGGGAGAGTAGTGGAATCATCTCTTTAACATGTAATCTTCTTTAAAATCTTTATGGGGATAGATGGTGTTTATGATGGTGAGTTTGTAACATCTCATTACCTTCTTTCATGTACTTCTTAACCCTTTTTGAGATCCTTGTGTTTGGGGTTTTTATCATGTTGTTTTAGGTTAAGTTTAAAAAAAATTGGAGGTTTTTTTTGTTGATCACTATTGGTGCACATTTAGGACAAACCATGTGGTTTGGACTAGCAAATTGTTCCCCCTATTGAGAGGGTTTGGAGGGTGGAATGCGGTTGGCACATGATTTTTCCAAACCATATAGTCATCCCTCCAAACTATGCACCCTTGAACAATGGGGGTTTTCATGTTTGGTGCATAATTAAACTAACCATGTGGTCAAACTATGCACCCTATCCAGAAGACTGATAAGGGTTCATATTTACTACTAATTGTGTGGACCAACTAGAAAATCATGTGGGCTTGTTTTCATTCCCCAAAATTTTAATTAAAAAGATTGGGACCACTATTTTAACCCATAATCACCCCCATTAGGCTATAATACAATTACTTGGTCTTTGGTGTCTCCCAAGAGGTGAAATTGACTACTCAAACCTCTTCTCTTTACAGATCAAAGAACCAGTGACTGCATTCAATCTCTTTTCAATAAGTGAATCTCCACTCATTTGGTTTATCCTGATATTCTCTTATATCCATCCAATATTAAGAAATTTTATTAAGTAGAGGGTCTAAGGCTAAAAATATTCACGATGGTCTAAAATAGTGGATCCCCAAGGCATCATCTCTTAAAAGATTAATGCATTCTGGTGGAAGGAATAATTTGGAAGATAAAACAATACAAGGAGATTTAGAAGTGGTCTATGAGGCCAAAAAGTCATCCACCATATTTCCCTATCAACATGTATGAGAAGCCTTCATGTGATTAGATAATAGGTTTTGGAATTTGTGAACCACATAAATAATAGATCATGGGATTGATATCTCCCCTCTAATGGATCTGTGTAAGACAGAGGAGTCAGTTTCAACCCAATTCAACATAATACCATGATAAATTCACACTTTGATCCCCTTGATCCTAGCAGAGGCTTCATTAATGATGGATTCTCCCTGACTAAGATAAAAACTAACAGTAAGAATGAATGATCTGAACTGGTTATGAATGACCCCTCCTCCCTGCATAACTCCATTGAAGAAAGACCCATCAATGTTTATCTTATGACCACAAATAAGAGGGAACCATTTTACCCAACACCCTTGGATTACCTGATTAAGATCCAAGAATTTTTCATGGATGCTGGTCATTAGAAGATGAAGAGAGGAAGAGTGATCCCACTACTTGAGAAGGGGGATCAGCTCAATTATAAGGGACTGAGAGTTGATTTGATTATGTGTTTAAAGGTAGGTGGTTCTATAAAGATTCACCCAATAATTGAAACCCTAATTTCTTGATTTTTTTGAAGTGAGTTTTTAATAGATTTAAAAACCTATATTTGTGATGATTTGAGGTTTGATTTAAAATTGGCATAAAAATTGTAAAAACCAACCAATTTCAATGGAATTAAAATTATTGGGTGGATTTTGAGAAAAATGATGGAATAAATTGAAAGATGAATTGATAAAATGAATTGGTTTTGATTCTTTCAAAAAAAATCTTAAAATGAAATGGGATTTTTAAAGTCATAAATTTAATGAAAATCTATTATTTGGTTTTGAAATTGAAAAGGTGTATTAAACTTGAAATTGGAAAATTGAATTGTGAATGATGAATTGATTTTGAAATGAATGATTTACCCAATAATGGTTGATTTATTGATTGATTGAAGCGCATGTGATCTAGAGTAATTGGTAGACAATTAGGACAAGCACACTAGGACTTTGAATCTCTATAAATAGATTTATTATGATAATGATAACCTAACCAAGTTCTGCATAATTTCTTATGATGGGTTCCCTAATGGGGTGTTGATTTATTATCCTAATGTCTTGGGCCTTATGGAGTGTGAAAACATACTTGATCCATGATGATTATTGAGAAGTGTGAGAATACTATAGCTAGAAACTAACATACTTCAAGGAATATTATCATGGTGATTTATTTTACTTTACTTGATTACACATTCCATTATTTATATAATTGTTTTATTCATTCCATATCTTTACATAAATGGTTTATATAAATGTTCATTTAATCATGTTTTGATATATCTTCCATATTTTATTTTAAAATCATTTTTTGGTTTAAAATATTTAAATGAATTCCTATGCCTTGTTTTATTTAAATTAAAAGCATAGATGGTTTAATTGTTATAGAATTGATTATGGAACACTTAGTGAGACCCTAATGGGATGTTTATTTCACATATTACCATTACCTTCGGGCATTTATAGATCTTATTATTCCAAGTCTATGGAAATGGAAATAACTACTAAGAGTTGGTAGTTGTGATTAATCTATGGGACTCTAGGGTGATGGTGGTGAAAAGTGGAGTTATTGTCCACTTGTTGTATAGGGATTGTGATACTTCCTTATTTATGGGTGTTGTATTGTCCTTTGTTTTATGTTTTACTTTGGGATATATGTCTATTGATGGTACTTTTATCCTTGAGGAGTGTACATATTGTTATATAATGTTTTATCTTTCACTTTTTTATCATATCTTTGTGAAAAAATTATTCCCTTTAGTCTTTGAAATGATGACAGGTGATACTCGCTAACCTGTGGGGATCGAGAACACCCTTTGGGCCATGTCAGGACTAGACTGGGTATCATTATACTAGGGTATTTAGGCTAGTTCATGAAAAGGAGCCTCGTCATCCTTCTGTATAGTATCTATCAACATCCATTGGGTTAGAGAATACTTCTAAGGTTGGTAAACAAGGAAGCACTTGTTTACTAAAATTATCAGTTGCTCGTAGTCGGGACCAAAGGATACCAGTTGATTTTGATGATAATGATTTTCCTAGGGGTCCAAATTCAAAACAATTTAAGAATTTTATTGTAGTGCAAGATTGATCCAAAGTAGATATTTTGATTTTTGATTGGATAAGTCTCAAAAAAGTGACAATATCTCAATTATGGGATACAGTTTTTGTAATCTCATTTTTTATCTTTTTACTTATCATGGATTTTTTTTTACTAATATAGGTTTTTTATCTTGTTATCAGATGACATATGATATACCTGGAACTAGAGAAGTTAAGAAAAAAATTTAGCTTTGGATACTATAAGATGGAGGGATTTTAAATAAACCCTCACATAAAATTTAATTTTTGGGGAAATATAAAATAATAATACTTGTGATATATATAATTTTCTAAATGAATATACATGGAAGAGGTTTATTAAAATTAGATGATAAGAATCATTTTTAGTAAGTGAAATATTATCTTTTAGAAGTTTTTTTTATATTAATGATTATATAAATGATTTTTTTATTCCTAATTTATCGAAAATGAGGATATTTCATTATGATATCCAATCCAAAAAAGTATACCCTCATATTTTATCTCATATAGGGTATACATTATTAGAAGAAAAAATGATAGCTGAGAAATTTCAAAAAATGAGATATGAGTCTTCATGCACCACAGAGGTTGACCCCCCCCACCCAACTAGACATGAAAAACATAATAGGTCATGAATAATAAAAAAATAGACAATAGCATATAGAAGAGTTAAGGGTTTTCTCTGAGAAGATTATAATAATTTATTTAATTTATTTATGTTATTTAAGTTAATTCAAATCATTATATATTGTGATTTATGAATGAGTTTTTTAAATATTATATTAATTAATCCCTTGAAAAGAAAAACACATAGGGGGCATTTATACCTTAGGGTAAGAAGGATATTTTAGCTACTGTATTAGGAAATATCAAACACTTGGGTCACATACAAGGATACAAGGTAAGTGTTTTGATGAAAAAATATTTTTCATTCTGTAGCTTCTTCATAGGAGGGTGTATATAAAAGGAAAATAGAATTTTTGGAATCTAATGTTTAGGATATGGGTGAGCTAATGGAGAAAAGGATCATAGTTTGGGTGTAGTCAATGTTTGTATACATGAAAAAATAGTCTCAAGTTATAGATCCCACTCCTCCACCTCTGCCTATAGATCCTACTTCTCTACCTCCACCTACAGGTCCCACTCCTCCACCTCCTCCTGTTTATCCAACTTCTACACCTCCTCCTCTAAAAATTCCAATATATTGTGAGTTAAATGCTAAGGATCTCCAATATCATATTATTTCATATGAGATTATATATTATATTAGGGATATTTTTCATCATCAAAAGATATATATGGAGTGGATTACGTTCACCATATAGGATATTATAGATAGATATGCAAGAGTACCATTTTCTATTGATGATATCACTACATTTGGAAAAAGTATCAACCGTTTTTTAGTTTGTCCATATAGACTTGTCTAACAAATTACCACTGAGGTATTTATAGATTATATCCATTATTTCATATTGGTTTTAAAATTGTTTTAACATTTTAACATTTATATACTTATATATTTTTTTACAATAACATTTTGAAGGTAAAGACATAATGTATATTCAACAACAGGTGTAGGTTTTTATAACTTCAGATACTACTTATTTAGGACTTGATAAATTATCAAAATATTCATATTTTTTGTTGGAATTTTATAATATTTCAATAGATGCTAACATTTTTCAGTGTGAACTAACTGTGATGATTTTAAATAGAGATATCAAGGAGCTTATAACAATATATTTTTTGGGCATCAATGCACAGAAGGTATTTTCCATGTAACTTTATTATCATATATCTTTAATTTATTTTAATTTATTGAAGCTTAATATGCATGTTAGTTTTGTGTTAGGTGTATTTATACACTTTTTATTCAGTATGATGTGACATCTGTATATGGATTTTTGGACCCAAAATGTATTTCACCAATAGTGATTATAATGATGGATGAATAAATAACAATATAAATTTCTGAAATATTTCAAAATAATATAATTAAGTGTTGGATGTTTTCTTATCTTAAAGGGTGTGGAACATATATTTCTTAAAGTGTTATTTATCTTAAATTAATAACCACTCACATTATATTTTTTTATATTAGTGGTCATTGGATGTTATGTGTTTTTATCCAAGATAGAAGACACCTTAGTGGTTATGATCTATACATGGTGATGTGTGAGAAAATTTTAGTAATGTATTGAACAAATAAGTTTGATTATTTAAAAACTTATATATTATAATAAATTTTAATTTTATTTAATACATATAATTTTAAAATAGTTCATGGGATTAATTTAGAGATACAATATAAAAGAGTGTAAAGATAAAATATGTAAAAGAAAAGGTGACTTCTCATTCATAATTACTACATTTTGGTAGTATGTACTTAAAAAGTTATTTTGAATTGAAAGATTCATTTGATAAAAAAAATCACCTTAAAGAATGAGTAAATGAAAGTGAATATTATGTTATAAGATTTATTTTTGAAATAATTACAACCAATATAGTCACAAAATTCCAAAAAATAGATTTTATTATAAACTTTCCTTTAATTTAGCTTATAATTATATTGAGAAAACATGTAAAATGATTTCTTTTTAGTTTTTAGCTTTTTAATGACCCATGAACTTATACTAAATAAGATCTAAATCACTTAAAAAGAGAATGTTTTGAATGTTTCATAGGTTTGATTGGGTATTAGTTTATTTTTAATATATATTGTAAAGTTTAAATTTCAATAAGGGTGTAATTTTGACCCAACCCGGCTAAGCCTGCCCTCAAAAAAATCAAGTCACATACCACTATTCAGGTTAAGTCAGGCCTACCCAAACAACCCCATGAGGTATCCTGATCCCATCCTCAGGTTGACCCAAACCATCAGTGTAACATCCTGAGTTTTTGAAAAAAGATGCATTGTGTTTGATAGGATACATGATACACCTTAAGAAAACAACTAAATATTATTATTTAAATGTTACCTTATAAAATAACTATTAAAATGGTGGGAATTAACAGTTTTAATTGACTTACACATGTATATAATTAATTATTTTGTAAAAAATTAATTATAAATGAAAATAAAACCCTTTTTAAATAAAAGGAAATGTTTTTCTAAAAACTATTTAAATGAAAATAAGTGAATTAATAAAATAATAAAATCACTATTGATAGATTTTATTAATGAAATATATATTTAATATATTCAATATAATGTTTAAAATTCATATCATATGTTTTTTATAAATGATATAAGAACAAATTCAATTTTTCGGATAAAAGAAGTATTTTTTTTTAAAATGTAGTTTTGCTGCCATTTAATGGAGAAACCTTTTTAAATCTAATTTTTTTCACTTTTATATGTTCTTTTTGAAGAAATAAAATTCTTATTTGGAATCGTGACATCAAAATTTACTTTGGTTGAATTTTCAGTATTTTTCTGATTAAATTCACATTTTAATTCAAAACTACATTTTCATCTAATTTATTTATATTTTTATATTATCCTTTTACATGGTTTTAAGGTGTAATTATATGAATTTTTTATAATTTAATCCAATGTAGTTCATTGGATGTTTTTTCAAAATAAAATTAAATAGAAAAACTATGTGAACTTTTGAACGTTTTACTTAAAAACTCATTTTCTTGATCTGTCAATGGGATTAGTGTTAAACCTAATTTAACCATTTATATGAATTTAATATTCAAAAACATACATACATGGTTATACTCAGTATGAAAAATGTGTTCCAATAGGATCAAAATAATTTTTGGTGAATAGTAACTTTAGTATTTTATTTACTACGGTTAAAGGTAAATAGGGCGATTAAAGGTAAAATTAATGTTATAATATTATAATATTACTCTAAAACTTGTTATAATATTATTTTATGAGTTATTATATACCATGAACATACTTGGTATGAAATTTTGACCGTTTAAATACACTTGGGTGTGATTATGGAATTTATAACATTCAATTTAAAGTAAAGGCAAATATGTTATAAATATGTATCTTCTTACTAAAACAATTTTAATATGGGGTTATATAAGTGATATATTAGAGTATTAATATTAATTATAAATATAAAAATATTAAATACAATATGTTAATTTATTTATAGTTTTTATTAATTAAATAATTGAATTTAATTATGACACAAAGATAATGTGGTAATAGATTTATTTAAGAAAGAATCAAATAAATGATATTAATGATATTAAAATAAATTTATTTGAAATATTTTATGCCATGAAAAAATTTTATGTATGAATATGATATTTTAGTATTGATTTTATGTAGTTTTTTTAAGGAATAAAGTTGTTATGATATTTTAAAAAGTCATGTAATGAATAGTTTCAAAATTGACATAATTCATATTTTAAAATATAAAATATTTAAGTAAATGATATAAAATTTATAAAAATATAATATTTGGCCAAAAAGTTGATATAACTCTAAAAAAATCATTAATTACTCATTAATTGGATGTTAGGAATGATTTGGTAATTATTTTAACCCTCTAAGGGTAAATTACAAGATAAAGTGGTAAGAGTTAAAAGGGGTTAAAACAAAAAGATAAGAATTTAAAAAATATTAAAACTTTTCTAATTTTTATTTTATGATTATATTTTGGCCCATAATCATCCTAATATTAGAAAAAAATTATTTTTGATCCATTTGTAATCAAAATTGAATTTCTATTAATTTAGTAATTTTAATAATTCCAATGGTGCCCCTCCCCTAGCCTATAAATATCCACTCATTCCTCTCTATTAATCACACTTAAAAAAACATTTTTTTACTAATATCTGACCAGAACCATTCTTATAATCCCTACCCAAATTCTTGAGGCCTTATTTTTTTATAACACCCCCCTTAGAGGTGTTAAGGTGTTCTTTAAAGGTGATCAATCGTAGAAGAGGTAGTGTTTTCTTTAAGTATTTCTATTTTATTTCTTCTTCAAATTCATTCAAATATCCTCAAACCATGATGAAATAATAAATAAATTGCACTAAATATGGTAATATGTTATTATGTTAATATCATAACCTAAATCCATCTCTAATTTCATCAAATGGGAAATGAACATTTCGTTCATGTGTACGGAAGACTACCGCCTCACAAACCGATATAGTTTGTTTTTCATTAATGTCTCTCAAAAATTGTCATAATGATGTAATTAATATTTATATATGATATTAATGACTAATTTATCATTATAATATAATAATATATCAATTACTTTATTAAAATTTGTGCATGTAAAAATGATAACGACGTTCATGCATACATGTGAACTATCACCTCCACGAAGCGATGTGAATCATTTTTATTCACCACATAACTTCTATGATATATATAAGTATATTTAAATTATTATTATGATATTATTATTATTATATACATATAAAATAATAATTACCTTATTTTCATATTGATCAATGAAAAATGTAAACGTTACTCATGTGTATGTATGGCCTACCATCTCCATGAATATAACGCTGTTCATTTTTCATAACCATGTTTTATGGTTTGATTTAAAAGTATAATTTATGTATAAAAATTATAATAATTTCATGAATATTATTCTAAATATTTTTAACTTATGACCACATGGACTATTTACATTGTACCAAGTTCATTTTCGACACAAGTACCGAATATCGACAAAACATCTGATATGAACATAAATAATTATGTAATTTTTATAACATGATAATAAGTGATATAAAAGAAATAATGAACATGAAAAATGTTCTAAATAAAATATAATTTAACCTAATTTTATTATTCATAAAGAACAAGGAACATAAGTGACGAATCAAACTCAAGGTAAGGGATTTTGTCTCGATCTCCTTTCATTGAGACATTTCTTGATAATATGCACCTTTATTCTTTTATTAGGTGTATATACAGCCACTACAACATTTCATATCCATATTTTATCTTTAATAATGTAATTTAATGTTTTGGTAAATGTATTAATTCATAGATATTAATATTTAAATGTTCAAAGTGGTATGATACACCTTGAACGTTTAAATATTTAATTATCAAATCTTTTTCTTCATGATATTAATTTACATATTTATTATATGGATATAAAATGATTTTAAAGAACATTTTTTTTAATTCAATTAAAAGATATTCAAAATGAATCTTTTTATGTGTTTTATACAAAATGTTTTGACAAACAGAAAAAGGAATGCTCTTTTTAACGTATACAGTGACAATAAATTCTCTACCACCATGACCATTATTTGATATTTGGATTCCTCTATATGCCTTAATTTTTTAAAAAGGAAAATAAATCCCTTATTTTATTTTTGTGTGTTTTGGGTGTTATGATTATATAATGGTACTTGGACATTTGATGAGTGGTTACGTGATAAACCAAAGATGGGTGGTTATGTGATAAACCAAAGATGAGTGGTTTCATAATAAACCAAGGATATGTGGTTAAGTTATAACCTCCAATTCCTTGGGTATGGAAGTTTTTTGTATGGTTATTTCATTTTTAAGAGTGATATGTGTGGAATTATACCATATGGTTATTATATTTATGTATGATTATGTCCCAAGTTACCTTTATATGTTATATGTTTCTTTCTATGGGTTTTATGGTAATATTTTGA
Source organism: Viscum album (assembly GCA_963277665.1). Classification (NCBI taxonomy): domain Eukaryota; kingdom Viridiplantae; phylum Streptophyta; class Magnoliopsida; order Santalales; family Viscaceae; genus Viscum; species Viscum album. Next base: position 1,072,684,862 of record OY728160.1, read on the forward strand.
TTAAAAAATGGAAATAAATGAGCTTATATTGAGTGAAAAGTATTTACTACTTCTTAAAGGTAAAAATTATTACTTTATGATAAAGTATTCATAGTTTACATGTTTTCTCAAGGCTAATGGTTTTCCTACATTGTGTATCCCTTACTGATCTTTTTATGCTCATCCCAAGTTTTGAAAAAAAATTATAGGATTTAAAGGATAATAGAGTTAAGGATGGGATCAAGGAAAAGTTATGATGTTTAAACATGAAACAAAACCATATTTATTTTTAAAATTTTATGTTTTATAAAAAAAAGATAGTGAGTAGAAGTGTCTAAATTTTAATATTTAAGTTTTTATGTATAAGTTATGGCCTAATTATCTAAATCTCTAAATATAAAATGATCCTAAATGTAAATTAAATTTAAATTCTTTACTTAACTCAAGATTATGTAAGGTTTAAGGTTTGGGGCCTTATAGTTGGTATCAGAGGTCAGTTTAGATAACTTTAGTGGTTAGGTTGATATTTAAGCATTAGTTACAAATTATATATAACCGCAATGGTTAGCATAATAGAAAGAGTCATAGTTATTTTAGATAAATTGAATGAGTTTGAGATAACATGAATAAGTATATCTTAGTGTCCATATTCCTCATAAGATAGTATATGTTGATTTTATTGATATAATCACACTAACTTTTTTAGTTTTAGTAAATGTTTGGATCTAACAGGAACCGAAGTAAAAATGGATGTGAAGGAAAATGTGGTGGTTCTACGAATAAGAAACCAAATGAAATGGGAACTGTAATGAGAACTCTCTTGGTTATTCTAAACTAACTATCGGGAATAATGATTAACCACTTGAACCTTGTTGATTTTTCTGATGCATCATATATGATAGAAACTAATACCTGTGGAAGTTTAGGTAATAATGATCATAAAGGTGAGAATATTCATCAACATATGTGTCAAGTATATGGAAATAAACACCTAGGAAAATGTTTTAAAGGGATGAGAATGTGTTATAGATGTGGTAATTAAGGTCATAATGTAATGACCTGCCAAGGAAAAATGAAGCATTTAGTTGACTCCATGAATGGGAAAGAAGTTCTTTCTGAGTTATCAATTGAATGCTTTAAATGTAGAGAGTATGGTCATTATGAAAATAGATGTCCTACGAATAATTTTTGGGAATGGGATCAGCAGGACCATAAAAATATATGTTTAGTAATACCTAATATCATTCCAATTGAAGATAAGGAAACTAAAAATGACATATGAAAGGTATGAATTATTTCTTGACTCATGTTTTGACATTATTGAATATTATGACATGATTCATATTTTTTCTTATAGGAAATAAGTATTAAGTAATAAGATGTAAAATTGCGGTTAAGGGAACATAAAGAATACTAAATGATTAAGAAGTCAATATATAAGGGATTTGAGAGTTATGTTAGATCTATGGATAATGAAATGTTTAAAAGTATTAATGATATTTTGATGATGGGGTTACTTTGGAAGACTTTTTCTAGTATGTGTAACCCTAAAGTTTGTTATGTGAAAATTTTATTTGAGTAATAATTATCCTTTATTGTGTGGTCATATTTATAAAGGTATGAATAACCTTTAGGATTTATATGATATTTATTTTGTGGTAATTATGGGATATTACTTTTTGGGATGAAAAATGAAAGGCATGAGATAAAATTTGAGGTTAAAATATGTTATGGTTATTTTTGAGTATTTTATTTCATTTTAGAAATGTTATAATAGTTATAAGAATTATATATTTTTAGAAAAAATAAAACTCATGGGAAGGGTGACAACTAATCATATCGGACAAGGATACAAGAATCAAACCCACAACCGAAGGGTAATAAGGATTTATCGCCTACCACTGGCCTACATGAAGTCCTTGGTTAGTAAGACTTCTTATTTTTAGTTAAACATTTGATAAAATAAGAATAATTTGATTTTTGTAACTTATGTTTTATCAAATGGATATCCTTAGTATTAGAAAATAATTTAGGGATTAAGTGGTGAATATTATTTTAGAAGAAGTTCACTATTTTGGGAACTTTATATGATTAAGGTAAATAGAATACTATGGGAAATTATTTGAGGAGTAGTGGTTGAATTATATTTTGGAAGAATCTTTGATTTTTTATTGTGGATTTATGTAGAATTAGTTTATTTATGGAAATGATTAATCTATCATGGAGAATATGTGATTAGGAAATTACTTTTTGGTATGATACATTAAGAGTGATTTTTTTTATTTGGAGATAAATGTAAAAACTTATCCCAGAAGACTATGTGATCAAATCCATCTAAATTTTATCTTTCAATCTTAGTTTGAATTATTTGAGGAATTTTAAGTAAAGTTATTTGTTGAATGGTCTATATTGGACATTGGGTATTACTTTTGAATTTTGGAGATTAAAATTAGTCATTATTCTTTTAAAGTTTATTATATTTGGGGAATTATATTATTTTATCATAACTTTTTGGTTTTGGTTAATGTTTCAAGATAGGATGAATATATAGTAAATATTTTCTAGATTATGTGATTCTTTCTAAGTTGATTCTAGTGTTTCATATGTGAAAAAAAAAATTACTCTTAAATACTCATAATTTAGAGAAAGAGATGATTTTGTGGTGGAATTTGATTAAAGGTTGAAATTATACTTTCCAAGTAAGTATACTTCCTCATGATCTTATTATAGGTAGTAATATAATTCCTCAACTCAATGAAAAGGATCTTACAACAAAGACGTTATCCATTTACTTTTCTTAATAAGGAATCACTGAACATTTAACCAATAAAAAATTTATTATTTTGTGATTATTAAATCTCTCCAGATCATATTTTATATCAATCTCCATCAGAACTTCATAGTTAGTTTTTCTTCCATATCAATTTTTTCCTACATGGAATCCAAGTATGTGTTATCTCTTGTGACCATCGTATTTCCCTTTCTTTCTTTTAAAGTGGAAGTTTTATTAATACTTTTTATGATGTGGGATTACAATAAAGGTATTTTGAAAATTCATATCTTAGTTACCAACCCCAAATTCAAATTGCAAGGACATAATTTCTAAAAGGAGAGAGAATGTAACATCCTGAGTTTTTGAAAAAAGAGACACTATGTTCGATAACATACATAATATGCCTTAAGCGAACAACTAAATATTATTATTTAAATGTAACCTTATAAACTAGTTGTTAAAATGGATATAATGAACAGTATTAATTGATTTACACATGTATATAATTAATTATTTTGTGAACAATTAATTATAAATGAAAATAAAACCCATTTAAATAAAAGGAAATGTTTTTCTAAAAACTATTTAAATGAAAATAAGTGAGTTTATAGAATAAAAAAAATCACTATTTATGGATTTTATTAATGAAATATATATGTAATATATTCAATTTAATGTTTAAAATTCATTTTATATGTTTTATAGACATTATATAAGAACAAATTCAATTTTTCAGATAAAATAAGTATTATTCAAAAAAAATGCAGTTTTGCTGTCTTTTGATGTCGAACCCTTTTTAAATCTATTTTTTTTCAATTTTATATATTATTTTTTAAAAAATAGACTTCTTATTTGTAATTGGGATATCAAAATTTACCTTGGTTGAAGTTTTGGTATTTTTCTGATTAAATTCATATTTTAATAAATAGTGAAAAATACTGCATTTTAATTCAAAAATGCATTTTCATATAATTTATTTATATTGTTAGATTATAATTTTACATGGTTTTATTGTATAATTATATTAACATTTTATCAGTTAATACAATTCAGTTCATTGGATACTTTTTCAAATTAAAATTAAATATAAAAACTATGTGAACTTTTGAACATTTTACTTAAAAAAACTCGTTTTCTCGATTCGTCGACGAGATTAGTGTTAAACCTAATTTAACCACTTATGTGAATTAAATTTTCAAAAACAGACATACATGGTTGTACTAATATGAAAAATATGGTCCAATAGGATCAAAATAATTTTGGTGAATAGTAACTTTAGTATTTTATTTACCATAGTTAAAAGTAAATAGAGTGATTAAAGGTAAAATTAATATTATAATATTATAAAATTACCCTATAACTTGTACTAATCTTATTGGATGAGTTATTATCGACCATGAAGTTCTTTGGGATGAAATTTCTACCTTTGAAAGCCACTTGGGTGTGATTATGATATTTATAACATTTAATTTCAAGTAAAGGCAAATATGTCATAAATATGTATCTTCTTACTAAAACAATTTTAATATGGGGTTATGTAAGTGATATATTCAACTATGAATATTATTTATAAATCTAAAAATATTAACTAAAACATGGTAATTTATTTATAATTTTTATGAATTAAATAATTACATTTAATTATGACACAAAGATGGTGCGGTAATATATTTATTAAACAAAGAATCAAATAAATGATATTAATAATATTAAAATAAATATAATTTGAAATATTTGATGCCGTCAAAAAATTTTATGGATGAATATTACATGTTATGATTGAGTTTATGCAGTTTTTTTAAGGAATAAAATTGTTATTATATTTTAAAAAATCCATGTAATGAATAGTTTCAAAATTGACATAATTAATATTTTAAAATATAAAATATTTAATTAAATGATATGAAATTTCTAAAAATATAATATTTAGAAGAATAAAAAGTTGATATAACTCTAAAAAATTCATTAATGACTCGTTCATTGGATGCTTGTCATGATTTGGTAATTATTTTAACCCTCTAAGTGTAAATTACCTTATGAAATGGTTAGAGTTAAAAGGGGTTAAAACAAAAAGATAAGGATTAAAAAAATACTAAAACTTGTATAATTTTTATTGTATGATTATATTTCTACCCATACACTTTCTATATTCGAAAAAAATTAGTTTGGACCCAATTGTAATCTAAATTGAGTTTATATTAATTTAATAATTTTAATAATTTCAAGGGTGTCCCTCCCTTCTCCTTTAAAAAGGTACCCATTCCTCTCTATTAATAACACTTCCAAAACCTTTTGGTTTGGAAAATATCTACCCAAAACCCTTCCTATAATCCCTCCCTGAATTCTTTAGGCCTTAGTTTAGGCATAACACCCTCCTTATATGTGTTAAGGTGTTCTTCAAAGGTGATCAACCAAAGAAGGGGTGTCGTTTTCTTTAAGTATTTCTATTTTATTTATTCTTCCAATTCCTTCAAATATCCTCCAAAAATTATGAAATAATAAATTCAGTATCCTAAATACACTAATATGTTATTATGTTAATATCATCATCTAAATCCATCTCCAATTTTATCAAATGGTAAATGAACATTTCGTTCATGTGTACGGCGGACTACCGCCTCACGAACCGATATAGTTTGTTTTTCATTACCATCTCTCAAGACTATTCATAATGATAGAATTAATGTTTATATATGATATTAATTACTTATTTATAATTATAATATAATATTATATCAATTATGTTCTTACTTTTCATGCACATAAAAAATATAACATCGTTCGTGCGTGCGTGTAAACTATCACCTCCACGAAGCGATGTAAATTGTTTTTATTCACCAAATCACTTGTATGATATATATAAGTATATTTAAATTATTTTTATTATATTATGATCATTATGGAAATATAAAATAATAATTACCTTATTTTCATATTGATCAATAAAAAATGGAAACGTTACTCATGTGTACGTACGTCCTACCGTATCCATGAATATAATGTTGTTAATTTTTCATAATAATACTTCATAGTTTGATTTAAAATTATAATTTATATATAATAATGATAATAATGTCATGAATATTATTCTAGAGATTATGGATTTATGACCACATGTACTATTGACATCATACCAAGTTCAATTTTGACTCAAGTCTCGAATATCGACAAAACGTTCGATGTGAACTTAAATAATTATGTAATTATTATAACATGATAATAAGTGATATAAAAAGAATAATGAGCCTGAAAAATATTTTCAAGAAATTATAAATAAACCTAAGTTTATTATTCAGGAATAATAAGGAACATATATGAGGAATTGAACTCAAGGTAAGGGATTTCGTCTCAATATCCTTTCATTGAGTCATTTCTTGATAATATGCACCTTTATTCTTTTATTAGGTGTATATATAGTCATTATGACATTTAATATCCATATTTTATCTGTAATAATTTTATTTAATATTTTGGTAAATTTATTAATTCATGGAGATTAATTTTTAAATGTTCAAAGTGGTATGAGACACCTTGAATTTTTAAATATGTAATTATTAAATCTTTTTCTTCATGATATTAATTTAAATATTTATTATATATATATAAAGGTATTTTAAAGAACATTTTTTAAAATTTAATTTAAATTTTTTCAAAATTAATCTTTTTATGTGTTTTATATTAAATGTTTTGACATAAAACAAAAGGAATTCTCTTTTTAACGTATATAGTGATAATAAATTTTCTGTTGTTGTGACCATTATTTGATATTTGGCTTCCTCTGCAAGGCTAAAAAATTTAAAAGGAAAAGAAATCTCTTATTCCCTTTTTTTGTTTTGGTATTGAAAATGGTTTTGAATGTGTATTGACTATTTCAATATCTTGAAATGATTTCTTGTGATTCAAATGAAATTTTATGAGTGAAATGTTGATAATTGAAATCTTTTATATGTTATGGTTATATAATGGTACTTGGACATTTTACAGGTGGTTACGTGATTAAAAAAAGATGGATGGTTATGTGATAAACTGAAGATGGGTGATTCCATGATAGACCAAGGATGTGTGGTTACGTTATAACTACCAATGCATTGGTTATGGAAGTCGGTCGTATGGATATTCTATTTGTAAGAGTAATATGTGTGGAAGTTGACCGTATGGTTATTCTATTTAAGTATGATTATGTCCCAAGTTACCTTTATATATTATATGTTGCTTTCTATGGGTTTTATGGTAATATTTTTATTAAAAAAATGGTGAGCAATGAGCTTATATTCAGTGAAGAGTATTTCCTACTTCTTAAAGGTGAAAAGTATTACTTTATGATAAATTATTCATGGTTTACATGTTTTCACAAGGATAATAGTTTTATTTCTTTGTGTACCCTTTACTGAGCTATTTATGCTCATCCTAAGTTTTGGAATGTTTTTTATAATATTTAAAGGAGAATAGAGTCATGGATGGGATCAAGGAAATGTTATGACGTTTAAACATGAAATGAAACCATGTTTCTTTTTAAAAGTTTATGTTTTATGAAAAAAAATGGATAGTGAGTAGAAGTGTCTACTTTGTAATATTTAAGTGGTTATGTATGATTTATGGCATAATCATCTAAAGCTATAAACCTTAAAATATTCTCAATGTGAATTAAATTCAAATTCTTGACTTAACTCAAGATTATGTAAGGTTTAAGGTTATGGCCTTATAGACGGGTTGGGCACGGGCTTTCAGGTCAAGCCACGGGCAAGCCCTTACAGATTTTTTTTAAAATGTTTTTTTAAGGTTTTGTTTTGAATGTTTTGTTAAAATATTTTTTTTAAATGATTTTTTATTTTTTATTTTACTTTTTAAAACTTTTTTTTAAATCGTTTTATTGAAACACTTTTTTTACTTATTTTTAAATGTTTTTTTTAATTATTTTTTAAAATGTTTTTTTTCAGAAATTTTTTTTGAAAGGTGTTTTTTTAAAAAAAATATAAACATTTTTTTAACATTTTTTTAATGTATTTATTAATATTTTTTTTAATTTTTTTATTATTTTTTGAAAAACAATTGATTTTTTTAAACAATTTTTTAAATCAATTGGTTAAAAAAATTAACTTTTTAAAATGGTTTTGTTAAGACATTTTTTAAATATTTTTTTTTAAATAAAATTAAAATTGTTATGTTGAAACGTTTTTTTTACATTTTTTTAAATTTTTATTAATTTTATTGTAAAAACATTTTTTCAAACAAACATTTTTTTGAAAGGTTTTTTTAAAACATTTTTTTAAGTATTTTTTTATGTTTTATTAAATTGTTTTTTGAAAATGTCTCTTAAATTTGTTTTATTAAATGGTTTTCTAAATCATTTTTTAAAACTTTTTGAAATGGTTTTGTAAAAAAAAATTAATTTCTTTCAAACGTATTTTTAAAAAAATTAAATTATTTTGTTGAAACATTTTTTTAAAATATTTTTTTAATAATTTTTAAAAAAAATTGGATGGTTTTTTAATGTTTTTTTAACTTTTTTTAACGTCTTTGTTAACATATTTTTATGTTTTTTTAAATAGTTTTTTAAAAACTTTTTTGGAATTTTTTTTTAAATAGTTTTTTGAATCATTTTTATAAAAAAAATTAAAATGGTTTTGTTAAAAATTTCTTTTAACATTTTTTAAAAGTTTTTTAAAGGTTTTTAAAAAAAATTAAAATTTGTTTCATTTTTTCTATAAAAATGTTTCGCAAAGTTAAAATGTTTACTTTATTTTTTTGTTAACATTTTTATAGTTGAAACATTTTTTATTTAATTCTCCATCATTTTATATGTCTTAAATTGTTTAATTCATATGTTTCATAAAAACCTTTAACCTCAACGTCACATACCTATTATAATTATAATATTTTCTCTAATTTAATAAAAATCTAAAATACTGATCAATTCAAAAAATAAGTAAACATCAAATAATTTATTTGAAAACATTCAATTGAAAAAAAAATGAATATGTGCTGACTACCCTGTCTAAATAAAAATCAATTATTGTAATAAATAATATTTATAACAAATTGTAATCATAAAATAGACATAAAATACCTAATTTCAGGTTATTTTAAATAAATAATTGAATGACATGTATGTGTGTGTGTGTTGAAGATTTGTAGTTTAAAACTGGGCACACCGCCTGAACCAATTGGTCTGGGCATAGCCTTGGAAGCTTGTGATAGGGGTTTCGAGTCTCCCTACTAATAATTTCCCTATTTTTTAGAGCTGGCGGGATTTTATGGGCCTGGTTTCATACGGGCCAATGGGTGGACTAGATTCAGGTTGGGCCGGCCCGATGAATCATGATCCCGAGCCTGACCCAGCCCGAATCAGGCTTTGTCAGGCTACTCGAGCTTTTGGGTTGGTCAAGTCATACTTTCAGGCTGTCGGGCCAAAATTACATGCCTAAATTTCAAATTGTAAAGTTAAAATGATTTGAATTTGTGATGTTGTTTTCTAGTTTTTGTGTTACTGGTTCTTTTATTTTTGGTTTTACTGTTGTACTACTAGGTGACTACATTTGAATTTAATTTAAAGAAATTATTTTTCACATCATTTTTACAACTGAATTTAAAAATTTAAGAAAGTGGATTTTCACATCAGTTTTTATATAATTGATGTAATAAATTATTTTTCACATTAGTTATATAAAAAACTGACATGAAAACCCCTTCTAATTATGTACTTTTAGGCTAGTTTCTATGATTGTTTTTAGAAAACCAACATTAAAAAATCTTTATCACATCATTTAATAATAACCAACATGAAAAATATATTTGCAACATTTACTACAATAACATCTTGAGGTAACCGACGGTAAAAACCCAAAAAAACAAAAAAAAACCCAATTTTTTCACTAGTGAAACCATTATCTACATTTTAAAAAAACAAAGTCTCTCTAATAAAACTTATCAACACAGACCTTACTATCAATTGATGTAACCCTTTTAATTACCAGGAAAACTCTCACTGAATCGAAAAATATAAAAATAAAGAAAATTCTACCTAAGCTATTGTTTAGTGTGAATAGTCAATCTCTGAACCAAACTTGGGTACCACTTATTGGGGTTGGAATTCATCATTGATCCACTAGATTCACTTCCTCTATAACTTATGAATGGTGGATAGATAAACTTTAGAAACTCTATCAATCAGACATTACCCCAAAAATTTAATGTATTGAAATATAGGAATTCAAATCACCCTACTCACTACACTAAGTCATACACAACATATTCACACTATGTTCTAATCAACAATAATAATTCAAGACAAATGAAATAAACAAGGAAAGAAAGAAGAATTTTGGTTTTACATGGTTCAGGTAATTAAGTCTCGCATCCATGGGAGAACACTACTTACATATTTAAGTCAACTATCATATACTATAAAGTTTACAAACTCAATTGGAAATGATTTAGGATAATAGTTTACTTTGTTTCTCATCGTTACCTTCACCCATACAAGTGGTCCCACCCCATTTTTATAGTAGGGCCTAGTTCGCCATCCATTTTCACCACCATTTGAGATTCAAGAACAACCCAAAATTTGACCCCGATAACTCTAGACACCTTGTATCATCTGAAACCTAATTGTTGAATTTGGTAAACATTTTATCCAACTATATGGTGAGAATTCCATTATCTAGAACATCTATTGAATTCAAACCTTATATATAATGACATATTCCTTATTCAAACCATAATTACATGATTTATAATAAAGGTTGAACTTTCTTACATTTCAAGGATTTTTTGGTTTAGAGTATTAGATAATTATGTAAAACATTACATAATAAAGTGAACATTTCCATATAGTATCCATTTTTTCTATAAAACAAGTTCTTTATAAAGACACACTTTCTTCTTTCAAGGTAACTCTCATATCTAGAACTATGACTTTATTAACATTTCTACTCATCCTTAATCTCTATAAAAAATCATTTGAAAATGTGGTATGGAAAAAATAAATCTCAATAAGGGATATAAAAATAAATGAATATCATTAGTCCAATGAAAATCATTAAAACTCATGAGGTTTTTTTACCTTTTTCATAATAAAACTTTGATCACAAAAATAAAACATTTCCATAATTGAAAATTAATCATTTCTTAAAGAAAACCCTTGAAACCCATTATAAATCATAGGAAAAACCATTAAGTTTTCCCAAGGTAGAGGGAAACTCATGAGAAAATTCCTTTGAAAAACAAACCTTTCATTATTAAAAGTTTATAACCATTCCTTACCTCATTAAATCAAAAGCTTTCCTTAAAAAACACTTTTTCTAGAAAGCATAATATATGTATTTTGGATCATAAAATTTATAACCCAAGTTCACTCATTTTTAACTTGTTTCAGAATAAATAAAGCCTAGTTAATTCTATAGAAGTAACCTACCTGATTATCTACCTCATTTTTCACCTTCAAATACTATTCATTACCCAATGTGTAATAACCCCAACTCCATAAGCCCATAGTTTGTGGTTATTTTATTATAATGGCATAGATACAAGGGATCACATCACCAAGGATCGATTAGTTGAGTAGTCTTGAATAACTATATAGACAAATGGTTTCCTTATTACATTGGTAATTATACATAGAACATGATAAAGGAAATTAAACTACATCCTTGACACTTATTCTAAGATTCCATCTCCACAACCTATGGAAAGAAAAAAAAAGGGTGACCTCAAATTCTCAATAAGGGTTAAATACTACAAAACCATGAATTAATAATAAGTGGAACATATTCAATAAGGCATAATCAATATGACAAGGTAAATAATTAAACACTCATGTCATTTAATCAATAACTAGAGAATGAAATGAATCCATATATTTTTTCATAGTTAAAATCTCATGGATAGTAATAACTGAATCTGAATGAAGAAAATGATTATTTATTGTACATCATGTATCTGGAACATGATACAACTACTATCAAGACCTTTCATAAGACAGTTTAAAACTACAAGTAGAAACCTATTTAATTTATCCAATTGTTTTCTCTCATGAGACATATCGATGCATCAAGTGGATATATAATGTTATTATCCACCCATCACTGCAAGTCTAAATCATTTTTCATACATAGAATAATCGATTTAATTCATGAAAAATATGTCTTATCATTAAATATCTGTATTGAGTAAATCATACATATTTATCAATATTTCTATAGTTAATCTAATAACATTAAAAGTAAACACAATATGTAAAAATGGTATACATTTTAGGAAATAGTTATATCCATGATATAAATAATATGGATATTTAAGAGAAATATAATATCAACAGAAAAATGATCTCAAAGGGGTAGTAGATACACCACATAAAAATGATTAAGTGCACAATACCAAGTAAGACTCAATGAAATAGAAATTGAGACGAAGTCCCTTAAGTTACGCTTCCCTTTAGTTGAACATGATTTAAACTCATGTATAATGATTTAAATCATATTATTAATTAATACTAGAATCATATTATTAATTAATACTGGAATCATATTATATCATATATGGTCCTCTTTTATCATCTTATCACCTTTTTTTTAATAATCACTTGTGAAAAAACATGATTTAACATCGGTTTCTTTTCCTTTTTAACATCATCTTTTAACTGATGTCTATAAATTTGACGTTGAAAATAAGGTTTTCAACATCATTTTTACAAAACCCGACACCAAAAATGTGAATTTGGTTCATTTTGGCATCGGTTTATGAAATAAACCAATGTCGAAACTGATAATCTCCTTTATTTTCAGTGTCGGTATTCATAAAAACCAACACTGAAAACCCAATGAGTTTTTTTAAGGTTTCGGTGTCGATTTTCATAAAAAATCAATGCCAAAAGTTTAAAAAAATAGAAAATTTTGAATATTATACCCCCAAATAAATCATAATCCATGTAATATGAAAAATAGTATATAGAAATCAAACACCATGTATCATTGACTAAAAATCTATATAAACAAACATACTTTTGAAAATTTAATCAAAAAATTATCTACGCATTTGTATTATAAAGAAGAATTAAAAAACACATACCTAAAATTTATAACATGGTCATTATTGGTTGATGTTGAACCATTATTTTGAGATCACTATGTTCAAACACCTATTATAAAAATGTGTTAGTTTTTTAACACTAGTTATTAGGAAAATGTAATACTAATCATAAACATAAGAATATAAATACCTTAAATTGTAATCATACTTGAAAAATAGTTCATAAACAAATATTGAATATGGATAAGTTCATATTGAATATAAGACTCAAAATCATTGAATGATATAAGATTAAAAATATAATATTATGATAGAAAATAAAAAAATAATTAATATAACTAACCTTATTGAATTCATTGGTTATCCCAATTGTGATTATCTCATACAAGAATCATAGAACATAATAACCACATTCAAAATATCCTTTATGATGATGAAACTATGGATATAAAACATTAAATTGATAATTAAAACCAATATATATATATATCAAAAAATATAATATATCTAAAAAAAATAAGTATCGTTACTTTCACATATTGGATTTTATTTGGGTTCTTTATCGACAAGTGATATTTTTTAAATTATTTCCATGACCTGAATTTTCACATATATCATCTAATAATGCATGTATATAGGATAAGAATTAAATATAATGAACTTATAAAAAGGAATAAAACTTACCTATCTAACAAGGTGGTAAATTTTTTATGAACATCGCCTAATAAAGATAAAAAACAATATAATGTGCATTCACTTAGACAGAATATGCCTAACATCCAATGCCCCCTACAATACAAAAAATTCATAATTTATGATAGTATAATGTACATTGGTTTGTAATTATGTTTGTGTTCTTACCCATAAAGAAATGGAAAATACCAATACTCAATCTTCGTCTTTGATAATCTCTCACATATATATGTAACTCTATCACCATTATTTACATATTTCATAGCTGTTGAAATGAATCCTGGGTCTATAAAACCATAAATGTCTATGGACTAATTTTGAATAAGAAGTGTGTGTAGATACCAAATTTAAAAATTAATATAGTTAGTAAATTTAAACCATATTTAATTAAAGAAATAAAAACCGAAACGTCAATTTACATACATAGAAAACAATTGCAACACAGGAATGATGATCTCTTTAAAATCAATTAGATCCATAATATTTTTTCTGAATATTCTCAATGGATAGTCTCTTCCACATATATTGGACATCATCTAAAACTCATAGATAATATCCAACAAAGAAGAAGCTCGGGATAATCTTTGTATCCCATCATAAATATTAGAAGTATCTACAGTTGTTTGTTCCTAAACCATTTGTTTCCTTTATTCCATTTCTTTTGATATTATATACTTCTATATAAGTTAAATTTCAGAAAACATTATAAGTAATTTTCAATCAGATGTAATTAACATTTAAAAAAATTCATAACTCGTATGAAAGATAATGAAAAAGGATATATGGACAAAGTAAAAAAATTAACCATACAATCCCCAAATATTATAACATACTCAATAGGAAATGGAAGTAGAGTAGTAGGATCAATAATATCATGTACTGATACTCTAACCTTGCCCATCTCAATAGGATGGTGATGTACAGAATCCCCCAAAAAATTCATGAATCTGAATGCTACAATATGTACATGAGGATCTTCATCATACAACTCACAATAAAAGGTTGGGTCTGAACTGGGAGGTGGAGGATCTAAGTAGGAAGGATGTGCAGGCTGGTCTAGCTGAGAGGGCTATATAGGCTATACAGCCGGCTGAAAAGGTTGGATAGGCTAGGAAGGTTGTGCAGTCTGTGACTTTGTCTTTAATTGTTCAAACATAGCCTTCATAATTGATTGAATTTTATCACACATGGACTGTTTCATATCTTTTACCTCAACTTTTAAGCATTATATTTATGGATCTGTTGATTGCTTACTTTGATGGATAAAAACTTTTTAAATACTAATACCCACCTTATATCCTCTTATGTGGTCAGGGTTTTTCAGCTTTCCTAAAGAAGTGGCTAGGATGTCCATCCTACCCTCAGGGGTAAAAGTTCCATGTGATGATTTCTCCTAAAGTTTATCCTGAAATGAAAAATTAAAATGGTATATTAGTGTTATTAATTTATAAAATAGAAAAAATCATGAAAAATAAAAATTATTTACTTAAAATTCTTTCAGCTAATTTCTTATATTTATCTATAAGATACTTTTCATTTTTTATTCTTCTTGATCTTTTCCATTTTTTATAGAAGGTGGGGGATATGGAGGACCAAACTAGACCTCATCAGAACCACTAGCAAACTGATCTCTTAATGATTCAAACTTTTCCTCAATCATTTTTTACTCCAATAAATGATACACTTCATGTGATAAAGTGTGAGGGTATATATTCTGCAATTGGATATCTTGATGGAATTTCCTAGATGCATGTTATATAAAAAGTAGACTAATAAGTAATTAGGAACATATATAAAAATTTTACAATATAATATAATTATCATACCAGAAAGGCTTCATCATGTCGATTGGAAACAAAATTCTTACATGTCTCTACATCTGAAAACTCATACTTGAGGCATGGTTTTTCATTTTTTCTATGTCCAAAAACATAATTTTTTGTCAACTTTGTTTTGAAATCTCTCCATCAATCTCAACTAAAGAAAGACATCTTTCCTTAAATGTTTTTGTTTCTTAAAAATTAAATTTTATTTGTAATTAAATAAAATAAATATTAGTCATTTAAAATATATCATATTCAAAAAATGATATAAAATAAATCAATTGAAATATTTTACCATTACGGACACCCAAAACTGATTTATCACTGTCTTATCGACAGACTTATAATCAGGATATAAAATACTAATCTTGAAATGACTCTTTATAGAGATATAGCTGATAAATTACGTTTCATTTGTGCCAGTTGCATTATTATTATCATCAAAACTAATATGCAGTTTCTCATCTCCATGAGAAAGTGACAGTTTTAGTAAATATTTAATGCCATGTTTACCAACTCGAGAACTTGATTTCTTAATAGTAAAATTAGAATAATTTGTCGTTGAAGTCTCATCAGTAGTCCTATAATTATTTTTTGTAAATTAAAAGTTTTTTTCAATAAATAATTATATTGCTGGATATTTAATAATAAAAAAATAAAAATACTTCGGTGCATGTTTCTCTATCTCTATATAGGTATCCTTCATTGAAATAGAAAAATGTAATGAAATTATTGTATAGCTACATATTATTAAACAAGTAAATAATTATAAAATATAAAAATAGAAATATATAAGTATTTAAAGTGCCAAACATGTGTAAGTTTAAAAAAAATAATGATGTTATAATTATTAACCAAAAAAATATACAAGGTAAACTATTAAATATAAACAGTACTTCTAAAATGATAAAAACATTTATAAATTTAAATATCAAAGTTGGAAAAGTGTTCTCATATGCATTACTATTACCAAAATATAATAATGTATGTCAGATATTTCAATGAAAAATGTTTAACCATAACCGTAGAATATCAAAATTTAACACACAAAATCATATAAATAATCAAATATATATATTTAAATATCTAATAGTTATTAAATAATATAGTTTTTACACATGTAAATTTCAAAAAAGAAATACAATGTAAATAATTACAAGATTAATTGGGAGAGTAATTTATTGTTTTCCAATATCCCTTCAGTATAATCGTTTTGTACTGCATGCACTATGTCTGCAATATAGTCATTATTATCTAGAAATCATGTAATAGAAGATGAAGCCTCATATAAATCAATAACATCAGCATCATCCTTATTATCCAAATGGATTATTTTCCCTTTCAAAATAATGGAACACTAATCATTCGATGGATCAGTGACATAAAATATTTATTTTTCATGTGTGACCATGATAAATTGTTCCTCGTTATAACTAAATTTTTTCAAATCAATCAATTTAAACCCATATTCATCATGTTTCACACCATTATTACATGCAACCCAATTACACCTAAACATAGTGAATCAAAATTTAATATAATAAATTTCCCATTTGTCTTCAAGAACTCCAAAATTGGGAGTTGATTCAGAAATTGGGTTTTTATCTTTTGCACTTAAAAAATGCAATGCTTTAGTGATGACCATTACACCACTATTTTGAATGGTACTCTTGTCATATAGTTTTTTGTGTAAAATGTATACCCAATAATATCAAAACTAGATCATGTGATCACATTAAGAGATAGTCCCCCTGCCAAACATTTCAATGTTTCTGATGCAGATATATATGCAATGACTTTCACTTTGAACCATGAAACAAATGTATTTTTATGGTCAATCATTAGCCACTTTTCATTTATTTTGGGATATCCTAACTTTAATTCAGTAATATGTAATGATATATATGATTGAACCTTGTCTGTGTTGTTCAAAATGTATAAATGTGCCTATATCACTTCATCGTATGGAATGAACTTTACCTTTAAGCCTCAAATCTCCTTACCTTCACTATCAACTGTCATATGTTGGGATATAGGGAGACCAATATGCTTTACTTTATACAAATAATCAGTATAAAACTCAATCACCTCTTCCAATACATATTTTTGAATAATAGAGGACTCTAGTTGATAAGGATTTTTAACATATCCCTTCAAAATTTTCATATATCTTTCAAAAGGATACATCCATCATAAATAAATAGACCCATGTATTCTTATCTCATGCACCAAATAAGTCACCAGATGAACCGTTATATCAAAAAATATAGGTGAGAAATATATTTCTAGTTGACAAAGAATAAGAGAAACTTCATTATCTAACACATCTAACAAATTTGGATCAATAACATTGCTATAAATGGATTTGAAAAAATTATATAACCTAATGATAGTTTTTATGACAGGTGTCGGCAATATACCATGCAGTGCGATTAGTAGAATTTGTTGCATCAATACATGACAATCATGAGATTTCATACCTATTAATTTGTAGTCCTTCAATGACACAAAATTCTTCACATTTAAAGAATAACCAATGGGTACTTTAATACCATGAAGACACTGAAAAAAATTCATATTCTCAATCTTGCTTAATGTGTTACAAGCCGAAGGTAAATATGTTCTATTTACTTTCATAGTGGGAGTTGAATCTAAACATATTCTTATTGACACTACTACAAATATGGCATTTATCAGTGCTAGAAAAGTGTATTAACAGCACTAAAAAATGTTATTAATCAAGGAAAATATAAAAGGGGTTCCCTTTTATCAGCGCTCAAAAAATTGCTGATAAAGGACCATTTCATCAGTACTAAACAAAGATGATAAAAGGGGTCTTTTATCAGTGCTAAAAAAAGCAATGATAAAAAGATATTTTATCAGCGCTTTTTTTAGCGCTGATAAAAGTCAAAAAAAATAAAAATAATATATAATGCGGGGGGGGGGATTTTAACAGTGCTTGACCCCCCCCCCCCCCCCCTATCAGCGCTAGGAAGACTCCCTCCCACTCTCTTGTGCACTGCCCTTGCCCGCGCATCCCCCCACATGCCCGTGCGCCCCTCCCTGCTTCCACCCAAACTCAAACTCGAGACCTCCCCTCTTGCGCGCCTACACCTTTACCACTAAGCTATTTAGTTTTTTCTCTATTTAATGATATATCTATTTATATATATATATAGTTATATTTATTCGTATATTAATATAGATTCATATTAATATAAATATATTTAGTTATATTAATACATATATATTTATTCATATATTAATATATATATTTATTCGTATATTAATATATATTTATATTTATTTATATATATATATAGTTATATTTATTCGTATATCAATATAGATTCATATTAATATAAATATATTTAGTTATATTAATACATATATATTTATTCATATATTAATATATATATATATTTATTTGTATATTAATATATATTTATATTTATTTATATATATATATAGTTATATTTATTTGTATATTAATATAGATTCATATTAATATAAATATATTCAGTTATATTAATACATATATATTTATTCATATATTAATATATATATATATATATTCATATATTAATATATAATTATATTTATTTATATATATAGTTATATTTATTCGTATATTAATATAGATTCATATTAATATAAATATATTTAGTTATTTTAATACATATATATTTATTCATATATTAATATATATATATATATATATTTATTTATTCATATATTAAAATATATTTATATTTATATATATATATAGTTATATTTATTTGTATATTAATATAGATTCATATTAATATAAATATATTAAGTTATATTAATACATATATATTTATTCATATATTAGTATATATATATTTATTCATATATTAATTTATATTTATATTTATTTATATATATATTTTTAGTTATAATTTTTTATCCATATATTTATTTGTATATTAATATATATTTATAAGATTGGTTTTAAATAAATTTATAAAATATGTTTTTTATGTGTGTTTACAAAAATATAAATGCATACATATATATAACACACACACACAGACACACACACACACACATATATATTTACGAATAAATAAATATATGTGTGTATTTGAAAAGCCATAGATTGTTAAAACGATCATAACTTCTAATCCAGAAGTCTGTTTCAACTCCACAACTAGTAAAATCAAATAAAATGAAACAATATTCGATATGATATGTGGTACATTCCTAACAGACATCCAGATCAAAAGTTATACATGTTTGAATGTTAAAAACTCAGGGTATCTCGACTAAAAACTCAGTTTTGGAGGCTTTTTTGGGCCTTGAAAAATGTGAATGAAGGTTCCCTTTGGTCACTAGCACATACAGATCATCTCAAGCTTATATTTGATATGTTGTAGAGCTCAAACAGACACCTAAATCAAAATTTATGGTCGTTTGAAGTCTGAGTTACATTTTCAACTTATTTTAGATATTTTATTATTATTTTTGATTTTTTGTGTCTTCAAATCGTTATTAAATTATTATTAATCGATGATAATTAGCAAATTATTAATTAATAATATTTTTTAAAATATTTTAAAGCCATTTTCACTAAATTTATTATATATTAAATGTAATATTCTATTTATACTTATCTAAAACATATTTAAAAAATATATATTATATTTATATAAATATAGATATACTTATATAACAATATATTATTTTTCATGAAATATTTTTTTTTAATATAAACTTTATCAGTGCTAGGAAAAATCACTGATAAATCCCTCTCTTTATCAGTACTACTAAAAAAACCACTACTAAAGGGGGGCCTTTATCAGCGCTAAAAAAACGCTGATAAAGGGTCACTTTTAATAGCGCTTTTTTTAGCACTGTTAAAAGTACCCTTTATCACTGTTTTTTTAGCACTGATAAAGGCCCCCCCCTTTATCAGTTCTTTTTTAGTGCTAATAAAGGGTGGTGCTGCGGAAACCCAGTTTCGCGGTAGTGTGATATCAAGTCCAATCTAGTATGCAATCTATCTTTTGTATTTCCTTTTATGTCTAGAAAAGTTCCAATCAAAATATCACATATGTTTTTCTCAACATGAATAACATTAATGTTATGTTTTATCTCTAAAAATATTTAATAAGGTAGTTTGAAAAAGATAGATTGTTTCTTCTAGATATTTTTTTGAGGACCAGAACTTCTTTTCTTTCCAAATTTCAAATCAATATTTTTTACCCTGTCATTATATTCTTCAATTGAAAATGGTCATGGGGGAAGATTTTATTCCTATAAATCATTAAATGATTTTTTCAATCTATGATAAGGATAATTAATTTGAAAAAAACTTCGATTTCCCATGTATATTGTTTTTCTTCCATTTTGATATTGATAATATGAAGTCTCTTCTTGACAAATTAGACATGCTTTATGTCCCTTAACATTGTATCTAGATAAGTTTCCATATGCAAGAAAGTAATTTATAGTGAACATTATCATAGCGTGAAGAATAAAATACTCTTTCTTGTATGCATCAAAAACTTTAACGCATGTATCTCATAGCGGTTTCAAATCATCAATCAATGGTGAAAGATACACATCAACATCATTTCCCGACTATTTTGGTCTAAAAATCATCAAGATCGTCATAAAATATTTTTTCTTCATATATATATGTGATGAAAAGTTGTAAACTACCAAAAAAATATGATATTAACTATGTTGTCAAATTAGGCTCTGATATGGATTCATTCTATCAGTATACAATCCCATTCTAATATTTTTAACCTCACTTCCAAAATTATGAAATTTTTTATCAAATCTCTTCCACTATGGTGAATTAGTGGGGTGATTTAAGTTTCCATCAGATATGTGCTCATGTGAATGTTATCTTAACCTTTTTTCATCAATTTAATTTGAAAATAAATGCTTTAAATGAGGAATTATTGGAAGGTACCAAATTTTTTTAGTAGGAGATTTGATTTTGGTAGCTGAGAATGAATCATGGTTTAATTATCAAAATTAAATGAATGAATTATTAGATGAGATTATTATAAATTATACAAAATTGATTTTGCA
The DNA here is from genome assembly GCA_963277665.1 of Viscum album. NCBI lineage: Eukaryota > Viridiplantae > Streptophyta > Magnoliopsida > Santalales > Viscaceae > Viscum > Viscum album. The sequence continues at coordinate 1,072,706,225 of OY728160.1, forward strand.
TGAGGTTGGATGTCAGTACCTGAGAATGAATTTGAGTTTACTTTTTCATCCATATTATAGCGTGATATTCCACATGTAGGATGGTTTTATAAATATTCATATTCTTTCCTATACAACACACAATCACTGGGGAAAGAATGTATCTTTTTATACCCTAATCCCATTAGGAATAATATTTTATTCGCCTCATAATTAGAATCTGGAATCTTGTTTCCTTCTCAAAGTATCTATTTTAAAAGATCAAGTAAGTTAGAAAACTTTTATCATTCCACCCATTTCTTTTTTTCAAGTTAACTAATCTCAAAACTGTTGATAACACTGTATATTTACTACAACCTAGGAATAATGGTTTCTTATAATCTCCATACAATCATTCAACAGTTGTTGTTTTTTTATGGTTTCAACACCTAAATCATGAATTAATTCTTCAATACGATCCTCTACCTCATTATGAATATTGTTATCAATATTAGATGTTGAATTTTAATTTATTTCACCATTTTAGATCTAATGTGTATAATTAAGGCTAAAACCATAGAAAATGGGATAATCCTTGATTTCTCTATAGTTTAACTTTCTCATATTCAAACACATCACACATTGACAGAAAATCAAATCTGTGTTTTGAATATTTCATTTAACAAATTCCAAGAAATCATCAACTCCTTTTTCATATTCACTGGTGGTTCTTAGTAAATTTATCCAATTACGATCCATTCAATACCTAATATCACAATATAATTGATTAATATATTAAAACATATAAAAATTAAATATATATATATAAACAGATATATTTTAAACATAAACACATTCAAAAAATGATTGGTAATCAGATAGGAAGCATCAATAATTATTAGGTTTAAAATAAAAACTAATATACTAAAGGTATTTATTTTGTTTGATGTGTGTCATGCTTATACAATATATATCACATGTAATGAACCCATTAGAACTTCCCAGTAGAAAATTATGATTTTGTAAAACATTTTTTAATGAAATATGACCATTTGAACATTTATTGTTTTGTAATATTATTTCAAAATAATATGAAAATTAATTAATGTTAATATATTAGTTCATATAGGGAAATATCATATATTGTTTCAATCATTTAAAATTGTTCAATTTTATTTATTAAGATCAATTACACAAAATGTTAACATATTTTATTTGAAAAAAAATATTATTTTAATATAAATTATATATCTTCTCAATTTAGAAATAGTAAATTTTTTATTTTCAAATTATATACATGTGGTTTATTGATATTATAATTTAATTATTTTCAATCATCTAACATGTATTAGTTCATATTCAATATTTGTTACATTAGTTTGATGTCACGTGTGTCAAAATGTATTGAATATTGTATTAATTTAAAGGGTGAAAAATATAGATTCATTACATGTGATATACATTATATTGATGAACGATGACACCATATATAATTGTTCATTACATAATATCATCAATACCATTTGATAATTTAATCAAATAAAAAATTTATCAAAATAAACAAACTTTAACAAAAAAAATTGTAAATAACAACCAACTACATATAATAATTGAAATAATAACTCAACAATATAACTAAATGATAAATAATTTAACTCCAAAATTAAAAAAAAACTTTAAAAAAATTTGATTTCAATAAGTAAAATGGATCCTTAATTTAAACATGATCCCTAAAATTCATTATAAGAATAAACACTATAAAATCTAACAAAAATGTTTGTAGAAATTAACAATAAACAAGAATAAATAAATAAAATCAAACAATTGATGATGATCGGCTGGAAAATAGTTTCTGAAGATAAATACTTCCATAGATGATGAAATAATGATATAGGATAAAGAATCGAGACGAAATATCATGAAATGATGATAAAAATCAAAGAAAATAAACAACAATGGTCATTGAGGATTAGCGGGTCGTTATATGGGTCGCCACGAGTTAAGAGAAAAGTTTCAAAAATCTAAAAAATGAGGGTTTCATGATCCCGTGTTTTTTTAAATGTTTTAGGCATCCATTTTTATAGAAACTAACACTAAAAAAATAATTTTTGGTGTCTGTTTTTGTAAAAAATGACACTGGAAATTATTTTTTAAAAAATTTATCACGTCCGTTTTTTACAAAAACTGGCATGATAAATTCATTAGCTACCATTTTTTCATTAGTTTTTTACAAAAATGACACCAAAAACTCAATATAAACTTTTTTTGGAATCATTTTATGTTAAAAATAATTCTAAAAATTTCCCATAGATACATTTTTCATCATTTTATAAAAAAAATTCCAAATATTCAATGTTACATCTAATATTTTCACTAGTGAATATTTCATCATTACCCTTATTTCAGGTGTTAACTGCTTCATTTTTTTATGCATGTTTTTTCATGTAAGTCTTGGTTATTTTGAATAGAATATAGTTCCATCATATCTAGAATTATATTAAGGTAATATATATCATATTTATTCATTATATATATTTTGATAATCATTATTTAATGGTGAATGTGGAAAATGAATCGCATCACATCGTGGAGATGGTAGGTCGTACGTACGTATGAGTGACGATATCATTCCATCAATGGTGAAAGGGTAAGGAATCAATTAGTATATTAATTTTTTAAGAATAAATATCATGTTATAATTATCATATATATCCATTATTTCCATCATTATACACATCCAAGTAAAGTGGTTATGAAAAAAAATTACACCACGGCATGGAGATGGTAAGTCATACGTACACACGTGCAGTGATTTCATTTTTCATAGGATGTATAAAAGGTAGAATAAGGTTATAACATATTCATAATTAAATATTATAATATATATGATACTAGAGTTATTAATTTGTCATGTAAACAACACATGAAGAGGAAGTATAATAATAAATAAACTTGAAAGAGTCGGTGAAGATGATTACCACTTTTTTGGCGAACATCCTTTAGATCTCTTCTTAAGGACACTAGGGTTAGTATTATGGGAAGTCCAAGACCTTAAAAATTTAAAAAAGGATGTTTTTAATATAATTTTTTAGGTTTTGGTAAATCTAGAAGGCTCAATTTTGTGTGAAGAAATGAGGGAGGATGTGCCCTTTTATAATTGAGGTGGGGGAACTTTTGGAAACTTTCTAAACATTAAATTAATATAAATTAATTTTCAATTAAAAATGGATAAAAAATGATTACTTTAAAATATAAGATAAGGATGGATCTAAATAATCTCATAAAATAGTTTTTATACAATTTTTAGGTCATATTATTACCCTTATCATTTAGTTTTAAGCCTTATTTAACCCTTTTAACTCTTACCGTGACAACATAGCGTTTTCTCTTTAAGGGTTAATATAGTTACAATAAACTTCCAAAAAATCCATAAATTAATAATTGATTAAAATTTAAACCTTATTAAATTATTTTTTATAAATTTAAATTTTTTAGTAATTGGATATCATTTAATAGAATATTATTTTTTTAAGATATCATTAATGTTAATTTTGGAACAATTCATTACTTTGACTTTTAAAAATATAAATACATTAATATAAATTTGAAAAAAATATTTTATTATATCCCTATGATGTCAAGGTAATCTATAAAATTCATTTTTTACATTAATTATCTCAAATTGAATTTATATTAATATTTTTAGTAACATTTATTTGATATTTCCATTAATAAAATAATTACAACATCAACATTTTGTGGTCATTTAGGGTAACTATTTATTTACTAAAAATTATAAATAAATTATCATGATGTATATAAATATTTTATATTTCCAAATACTATTTATTTTTTAATATATATTCTAGTTAATCCTATATTAAAAATATTATACTTATAAAAAATAAGAGTGTGATATTTTTTCACTTTCTTTGATTTTAATAATATCTAAGTAATTTCCATGGAAAAGCATTCATTTAATTATTAAATTTATAACCTTATGTTCTATGAGTATAATTTAATTTATAAAATAATATTGAGGTAAGTTTTAGGGTCATTTTATAGTTCTTATCATTTTATTTTTAACCTAAATTAACCAATTTACCCATTATTGTGGTAATAAAAATTATCAAGGTTACTAGTCGTATTATCCAAAAATAAAAGGGGAATATTTACTAAATTTGTACCTCATAAATAAAAATAATTAATAAATTTTTAAAAATTCAAAATACATATGTTTTAGAATTTAATTTAAAATTAAACCGTTAAAATGTAACAAAAAATAGTTTTTCAGAAAAATGCCCTATTAAATATAAAAATGTTTTTATACCAAATTTAACCATGAAATTGATTTAAAAGAACTTAATTTTATTATAAATATATTTAATTTGAAACTAACATAAAATATAACTTTAAAATGGTTGATATAAAAATATAGTTTTCAATAAAAATTGATATTTTTCACTATTCACTGGAAAATAAATATTTTCTGAAAAATACCAAAAAATAACCCTAAGCTAATTTTGACATTGTAATTTTAAAAATTTAGTTTATTTTTACAAATAGAATTAATAAATTGTCAAAAAATTATATTTAAAAAAAAATCACCATTAAAAGGTGGGAAAACTATCTTTAGAAAAAAATAGCTTTTTATGCATAAAATTGAATTTTTATCTTATGATTATCAAATATATTAGATGAATGTCAAAAAACTTGATTGAATATATAATATATAAATTTAATTAATATAATTTACTAATAGTATTTAATTACTACATTAAAAATGAGTTAGACAATTATATATTTTATAATATAGTTAATCTTATTCACACCTATCAATTTAACAGCTGGTTTATAACTGCGATGTTAAATACTTAATAGTATATCGTAGTTAGTTTAGACTTAGTGTTCCATGAAATATAATTTATTTAATAAATTGAATTTATTTAATAAAATACATACCATAAAATCTTGGGGTGTTATATTCTTTCCTCCTTCAAAAAATTATGTTCTCGAAATTTTCATGAATATTACCTTATAAAAAGATGAGGGTGGTTATTATTCATAACATCCTTGGATCCCCACATTGGTTATTCTATTTTATGGTTTCTATAAATAAACTTTACCAATCGAGTCATATTATTCCTCAACACTTTCTCTCTAGTGTCAAGAATATTGATAGGCTTTTCACAGTAAGATAGATTAGGTTCCAGATATATTTATTCATAGGTGAGTACATGCATTGGGTGTGGAATGTACTTCCTTAATAATGATATATGGAACACCTCATAAACTTTTAAGATAATTGGTGGAATTGATAATCAGTAATTTATAGCTTCAATTCATTTTATAATTTTGAATGGTCTGAGGTACCTAGGACATAATTTCCCTTTATTACTGAACCTTATGAAACCCTTCCATAGAGATAATTTCAAAAAAAACATGATCTCTCACTTGAAATTACAAATCCATTATTCGGTTGTCAACATAAATCTTCTACCTACTTTGAGATACTTTAACATGATCCTGAATATTCTTTACCTTTGTCGTTGTCTCTTCAAAAATTTCTGAGCCTATAAGTTTCCTTTCACCAACTTCATCCCAATAAGTTAGAGTACAACATATCTTTCCATATAATACTTCATACAACACCATTTGAATATGTGAATGGAAACTATTATTTTAGTAAAATTCCACTAAAGATAGATACTAATCCCAACTTGAAAATCAAGTGAGCATGATCTTAACATGTCTTTTAATATTTTAATAGTCCTTTCATACTATCCTTCAATTTGAGGATAGTAATCAGTGCTCAAATGAACCTCGGTATCAAGAGCCTTCTAAAGAATCTTCTAGAATTTTGATGTAAAATTAGGATCTCGATCAGACATAATCGATTGAGGTGCACCATAAAGTCTTAAAACTTTATTAATATAGAGTTTTTTAGGCACTCAAGAGGTAAATCTTCTCTTATATTAAGAAAATGTGATGACTTGGTAAGTTGATCAACAATAATCCATATCGCATCATTCTTTATAGGGGTCTTTGGTAATCTAGTGATGAAGTACATGGTAATTCCATCCCACTTACACATAGGAATAGGTAGAGGTTTCATGACTCCTCTAGGATTTTGTCTCTCAATCTTCACTTGTTAACAAACTAGGCATCTTGACACATAGTCAGTAATTTCCTGCTTTATATTATCCCATTAAAAATATTCCTTTAGATCCCTATACATCTTAGTACTAGTAGGGTGTATAATAAAATTTAAGCTATGAGCATCATCCAATAGTTACCTTTTTATCTCAGGTATTGATGAAACACATAACCACTTTCCAAATTTCAGAATACCATCTTTACTAACAAATCCTTCCAATTTTCCATCATTCACATCTTTAATTTTATTATGAAAATTATAAAGGATCTGGACACAGCTAAAGTGTGGTGGTTGGGGGTGCCAACTTTTCTTTTGTCGTAATCGGTGGCTAATCTGGGATCAATACGACAATGAACTCCAGTATCCACATATTAAAATTGAAGATTTAGACAAAGATAAGAAAAGCCCTGGATCTAAGAAATAGGATCTTTCACATCATGTTTATAATTAATTTATTAATTTCTGAAGAAATTAAATACATGGGTCTTTAGTACCTTCTTCGTTGATGATCATTGATCATCTAGAATGACCCTTCGGGACTATCTTTGTTAGGATTGTGAGGATCCAAAGTAGAATCCTTCTGGCAGTGATCCACATGTGCTCCAATGGTCTCTAAATAATGTCACTCATTCTACGGGTGCTATCATGGTGAATATAATGTATTTCATCGATTGTTCTTGATCACTCGTTCTTTAGTCTTAAAGAACTTCTGTCGTTCTTAAGAGGTAGGTATGAGAGGAGTCGAGAGAGAAAATGTTTGGCTCAAAAATTCTCAATTCACCAGGGTTTGGCACAATATATGTACCTTCCTATTAATCGACATGGGGTTTCAGTTACAATATTTAATTGTGAAACAGAAATTAAATGCAATTATTACTATTATAGAAATCCCATTACACATAATAACAATAACAGCACCATTATTTGTGGTGCTCCAACTTGCACAAAATCAAACCATAAATAAAATCTTGTGCCATATAATGATAATAGTATTATTATTATTTCTTATTCCAACTAGATAAACATTATTTACTGACTTGTAAATAATTAATTTATCAAAATACACAGTCTTGGTCCATTTGAAATCCTCTTCCATTTATTGAACACCCAAATAAAATATTTTATTCCCTTAAATAAATATTTTTATTTACAAACTAGTAAATAAATATTTATTAAATGTGAAATAAATTAAATAAATATATTTTATTCATAATCTGGTGAATAAATATTTATTTAATTTATGAGATCATTTTAACTTGAATAAAATTATTCCTCATTCTTGAGAATAATTTGTATTCCATTAATTAAATTCAAATAGAATTTAATTGAGACCACTAGAAACACTTAGTGTGTGACCCTCTAGGATTCTTTCTCTTTGTCATTAGGCGGGCTTACCTAAATTCCAAGATTACTTTCTAGAAATGGGTTAAGGAACCCAAGAGAAAGAACTTAAAGTCATAATGATGACATCCATATACGAATGCTCACTATGTAATATAATCCCTTTGTCACACTATCTCATCAAGCAGGTTTCATGATAGTGTCATCAACCTATATACTTGATACGTCATTATTTGACTACCTAAAATAAACTCATTGTTACACCATGGACATGGAATTTAGGGAGATGGTTATATTTCAATCAAAGGTTCGAGATATCAAATTCTATAAATGGAAGGAACAAATCCTTCCTCAACTTATCCATTAATAACATGTTATTCATGACACACCCAACTTACCTTACTTCCTGCCAACATATGGTGTGATGGTTTTCTTCAGTAAATCAAATTTTGCAAGTTGTGACATGTATTAATGATAATATTAATTTTTATGGACCATTACACATGATCACAGATAGGAATATCTAATGACACCAAAACATGCGGAATTCTTACTGGCGATTCTGTTATCATAATCTCCCATATTAGAGATTACCAAGTGTGAACTTCATTAGAATAAGTCTCATCTGCTTACGAGTACTCACACCTGATGGTATATATTCTATGTGTCTCGTCATATTATATCCTCTAACTGCAGAACTATATTTAATAATGTTGTCATAGCACTTCAAGGTTCTCATCATAGCAGGGAAATGCTATGACCTTATCAATTCAACAAATACTCTAGGACATAAGTACATTATATTCATGAAGAATAATGAAAAATATGTAATTAAATATTCATGTAATCAAAGTACACATAGTTGGTTCTAGAACACCAACTCTAAAAAACTCCCACTTGGACTAGATCCAACTCCCTATGACTTTTAGTCAGCTAGAATTCACATGATGATCATGTTTCTACTGAATTAAGGCTTTAGTCAAGGGGTCCTCCTTGTTGTGTTCCATGGAAATGCTGATCACTACAACTTCTCCTCTCTAAAAAAATCCCTCAAGATATGGTACTTCCAAAGTATGTGCTTTTTCCGCTAATGTGACCTTGGATCTTTTGTGAGAGCCACTGTTGTAGTATTATCACAATAGAGTGTGATGGGATATTTAATTCTAGGAACCACATCCAACTCTTAGATGAAGATCTACATCCAAACCACTTCTTTAGCTGCCTTATAAGCTGCAATATACTGGGAATCTACTATAGAATATGTGACCACACCTTTCTTTGAGCTCTTCTAGCTCACATCACCTCCATTCAAAGTGAAGATATATCCCATTTGTGACTTCATATCATCTTGATCAGTCTAGAAACTAGCATCTACATATCCTCTAATGACCAGTTCCTCATCTCCTCCATAAACCAGAAACATATCCTTAGTACACCTTAGATACTTAAGGATAGTCTTGACTACCATCCAATGGAGGTCACATGGATCAGCTTGATATCTTCCTACCACACTCAATGCATAGGTGACATCTATCCTAGTATATAGAATAACATTCATGACTGGCCCAATCGTTTATGCATATGGAATCATTTCCATTATCTTTCTTTCCTCATGCATCTGAGGACACATTTTCTTGGAAATATGAATACCATGTAATGCTGGAAACAATCCCCTCTTGGATTGTTCCATACTGAATCTCTTCAGTATCTTGTCAATGTATGTACTTTGAATTAGACCCAGTAATCTCTTGGATTTATCATAATGGACCTTGATCCCAAGAATATATGTTGCCTCACCCAAGTCCTTCATGGAGAGAAATTTATTCAACCATGCCTTAATAGACTGTAAGACTGGTATTTTGTTTCCAATAAGTAATATTTCATAAACATATACTATCAGGAAAATTATTTCACTCCCACTAAACCATTTGTATACATAAGTCTCACATTCGTTCTTTATAAAACCAAATTCTATTATAGATTCGTCAAAATGAATGTTCTATGACATGAATGCTTTCTTTAATCTATAAATGGGTTTTTGAAACTTTCATATATTATTGTCATCCTTTGGATTCACAAACCCTTCAGGTTGTGTCATATAGAAATCTTCCTGAAGGTTCCTGTTAAGGAAAACTATTTTGACATCCATTTTCCAAATCTCATAATCATGGTAAGCGATAATGGCCAGTAGAATTCTGATGGATTTCATCATTTCAACTGGTGAAAATGTTTCTTCTTAGTCAATACCTTGATGTTGTTTAAACCCTTTTGCATCCAGTCATGCCTTATAGGTACTAACTTATCCTTCCATTTCTAGTTTCTTCTTGAATACCCATTTGCAACCAAAAGGATTTACAGATACTAGAGGATCTACAAAAATATAGACTTGGTTTTGGTATATGGAATCCATTTCAGAATTCATGGCTTCTTACCACTTGGAAACATATGTTCCACTAACTGATTCCTTTTAGGTTAGAGGAACATTATTATCAACTAATAATGATTCACCATCCTTGATTACTATAAAACCATACCATTACAGTTCTCTAACCTCTCTTGTACTTATACACAATTCTTGTGTCTCTGGATCAAATTCCTCTTCCATGGGGCTCTGTGGAATCTATTCTTGTACCAACTCTTGTGTGCCTTGAGCCTCGACTTCATCGAAGTCTATCTTGCTCCCACTATCTATTTTGGAGATGTTATCCCTATCAAGGAATATGGAGTGTCTTACCACTATAACCTTTTTGTATTAGTGTTTGTATAGGTAATACCCCCTTATTTCCTTAGAGTATCCTATAAAGGTACACTTTGTGCCTTGAGGTGAAAGTTTGTTACCTGAAGAGGCCTTAACAAATGTTTCACTTCCCCACACATGAAAATTCGATAACATGGATTTTCTTCCACTCCAAAACTCATATGGAATACCATTTATTAATTTATTTTGTACTTGGTTTAGTATGTGCGCCACTATTTGTAACGTATGTCCCCAAAAGAATAATGGAAGACTTTCATGACTCATCATTGATCTCATCATGTCCAATAAGGTACAGTTCCTCCTTTTTCTTACATCATTCCACTGAGGTGTGTAAGGAGGAGTGAGTTTTGATAGGATCCCAAACTCCTGTAAGTAATAATTGAAGTCTTGATTAAGATATTCTTTACCTTGGTCTGGGTGGAGTTTCTTAATATTCTTACCAATCTGGTTCTCAACTTCATTCTTGTATTCCTTGTACTTATCAAAATAATCCTACTTATACCTCATTAAGTAGATATATCCATATATACTAAAATTATCAGTAAAAAATATAATGTATGAGTACCCACCCCTTGATTAAACTGGAAATGGTCCACACACATCGGTATGAACCAATTAAAGAAGATATTTATCCCTTTCACCTTTCCCGCTAAATGGGGCTTTGGTCATTTTGCCTTGTAAACATGTGTGACATACACCAAGTGGTTTTAGTTCAAAAGAATCTAAATATCCATCTTGATGTAATTTTTTCAAGAGTTTCTCATTTACATGACCTAGCAGGTGATGCCAAAGTTGGGTGTGGTATGAGTCATGTAAAGTAGCTTCGTTATCAATTTTCATTACTTGGTTTGTGTATTCCAACGCGTAAAGACCGTTATATAAATGTGCCTTACCAAAACAAATGTTATCTTTATAAAAGAAGAATAATTCATTTTTGAAATTGAAAATAAATCCATCTGTATCTAGTCTGGATATAGAAATAATGTTTTTGGTTACATAAGTCACATAATAACAACCTTTGAATACCAAGATCATCTTAGTCATCAATGTGAGGTGGTAGTCCCTAATAGTTATTGCAGCAATTCTAGCTCTGTTGGCTGCTCGTAGATCTACCTCCCCTCGGTCAATTTTCTTGAATCTACTTGGTTCCTGTATTTTGATACATATGTGAGAACATGGGCTGTATCTAATACCCAATTTCTAGAAACAAATAAATTTCACTCAATGAAAAATGCACCTGAATCTTCCCCTTGCTTCTTTAGTTGGGTGTATTTTTTCTTCCAGTGGCCCTTCTTGCCACATGCGAAACAAATAGCTTCATGTTCCCTTTTGTCCCCCTTGATATTCCTTTTCTTAGAAGGGTGGAAAGAAGTTTTGGGATTAAATATCTTTTCCTTCCCTTTCCTCTTATTCACCATAAGTACATAAGGATTTTTTTTCTCCATGTATTTGTCCACTTGGCTAAGGTGGATAAGAATATCTGGTATATTTAAATCCACAACAAGACTGGAGAAGCTCTGAGGGAGTGATTCGATAATGATATCGGTACCCAGTTCTTTAGGGAGTTTAAACCCTAGAACCTTTGGGTGCTCAATATAGCCAATGATCTTGACTATGTGAGGTCCAGCTAGGGAACCATCTTGAAACTTACTCTGAAAGTGTGCCTTATAGATCTCAAACAGTTCCTATATTTATCTCTCCTAGTAAAGACCACAGAGGTTCTTAAGCATGCTATAGGAATCCATATTTTCATGAGACTTCATGATTTCACTATACATTGATGATAACATCAAACATTGAACGTCGACTGCATCGTTCATATGTTTTTTTTAGATTAGGAACTCTTCATCACTCACCTCTTGGGCAGGTGGATCAGTTAATGAGGACTTTAGCATGTAATATTTCTGTTCATGGCATAGAATGACCTAAAAGCATCTAAACCATTCCTGGAAGATACTGTCGGTGAGGATTTTGTCTTTATCCAATATTGATCATAGGGATAATGTGGTTGATGAGCTTGTCATTTTTATTCTATAATTAAAATGGCATATAACTAGTACTTTTTTTATTAAAATTTATGAGAAATAATAAATTAATTTTATTAAGTCTCCCACTATTCTATCAATTCCCAATGGTCCTCACCATTGAACTCAAAATGTATAGTTTCTAGGACATTCTAGTGGCAAGGATCCATATTCCCCTTTGCATAACCCCAACAAGGGTTGGTAAAACTATTTGAAGGTATTTATGTAGGCACATCTTTGTTAACTATGGGATTTCTTCCTTGATCCATTAATTGGACTCCCCAATCCTGAAATCCTGACTTTGATTTCGTCAACACTTGCCTCCAAATTTACACAAAGTCTAGAAAGGGCTACTCATGTTTATTTAAAATGGTTAATTCAACCCGAAACTTTCATAAGATCTTCCTATATAAAAGTAAGTTTCCCAACAAGGGTTGTTCAAACACTTAGTTTTATTGAGTCTTTCCCTTAATCAAGTAACGGAAGGCTTAGTATGACTTAATATTTTATTGAGGGTTTTTTATCTCTTATGTGTAAATTTCCTTATTATCTTTATCAAATGATTATTAATATTAAGTGGAACTTAATTAATTGATTAACCATGTCTTGTTAATATTTATGCATAAACCTAGTTTATTTTAGTTCCAGGTTGCATGATTGTTAATTCATTAATTATGTAGTCGTGACAATACATCCATAATGAAAAACCATGGAACTAACAGAAATAAAATAAAGTAAAGGTCATGATCGTGAGTTCTTCTAATGGTTAGTTTATCTAGTGGTTGATAAAATAATTGCTGGCCTAGGGGAGAAGCACCTTGAACAATTTATGGTTCATGTTTATAGATTTCCACCTATCCTCCTTTGTATCTCCTTGGATTGGTTTCACCTCAGCTCCTTACTTGAACTACCTTCATAAGCTTGGGAGCTCCATCCATTACCTATGATTTTTAACTCACACGTAGGTGAGGGGTAAAAATGGGGTTTACATAAAATAAACCATGGAAACGCAGGCCCTACATATTAATGAGGAGATATGGCACACATAACAATAATTTAATTTAAAATAAATTAAAAGGAAACCAATCACATGCAAAGGTCTGGTCTAGATCATGATTATCCACATACATGCAATAAATTATGTATTTAATAAAACTAACATTCAATTCTTTAATCGTTCTTATTAAGATCTCTAATCGATTAATTATTAGCTTTAATTAATCAATACTTTTATATTAATCCTTTTATGAATTTCCCTAATATTATCATCCATAACCTTGGAGGTAACACGGTGAACACTCATTCAAATCTACATGATATATAATTCAAAAAATTACACAAAAATTAAAGTTTTAATTCTGGGTAATTTAGAAAAGTACCCGGCATGTATTACCAACTACATGGTGTGTACTGCCTTCACCGTATTATCTGAAGTACACTCCTAGGGACTCAGTGTGTGAGGCATACTTCGGAAATCTCGGAGTACATGGCATGTTCAGTGGGCCACACGTCGTGTTGTCTCCGGGTTACACGTTTAACAGCTAGCTTAGCCATGTATGGGATACATGGTTTGGCCTTTGACCCTAAGGGACTACCCGTGTCACGACCCATCCTCGGGGTCCATTTCGTGACTACCCCAAGCCCGCCTTCCATAGGCCAGGGGATGGATACTAGCACCAAAGGCGTAAATCCTGATAAAAAAGGAAGGCATTGCCTTTATGATAGTAAACAAACACAACAGAGTACGCAAGCTAAAGTAAGCACAAAGTAATACTGAACACAAAGTAAGTGTTGAAAGGTAAATGGACCAGAATACAAACCCAACTGAAAAGTACAGTACAACTGAAAGTCTAGTACAACAGTAGTAATGTAAATCAGCAACCACTGAGTCTTCCTCTGGGAATCCCACCTGAAGGGTGGGTACAGATAGTCTCATCGGTACCTCGAGTCTGTCCATCCGCTCCATGTACGTCACGCCAAGTGGTCCACCTCCGGGTACCGTCCAGCTCCACAAGCCTCAACCACGATCAGTGTTGTCTATCATCTGCAACCAACACAACGTAGTGCGGGCATTGCCCGTGCAGGGGTGAGTATAACGATGCTCTGTAGGGACCCCGAGACCCCCGAAGGTCTCCTAGAATCCATGAAGGATAAACCACAAAGTAAAGATACAATCACGAAGTATCAACCAACTCTACTTAGGTATATGACCATACATATACCAAAGTCATCAATCTCAGTTCAGCTCCAACTCCCGAGCCCAAGCACAACCCGGTCCATACAGGAAAGAAGTCAATCACACTTATGGTAATGATTGAAAGTCAAGACTCAGCTCACACAGGTATACATCTTTCGTAAAGTGATAAAGATGATCAGATGCGGTCACAGATTCATCTAAGCTGGTAGACCCACGTAGGATACTAATCCAGCTAAGCTGTTGGACCCATGTAGGATACTAGACCAGCCACTCTGTTGGACCCACGTAGGATACTAGAACAGAAGTCAAACTGTCAGACCCACGTAGGATACAAGAACAGTAGTCTTTTCCATCGAACCCATGGAGTATTTCCAGTATGGTAGTCATCGTCGCCGAACCCACAGAGGATTCCAGTATGGTAGTCGTCATTTCTAAACCCATGGAGGATTCCAGTACAGACGGTAGTTGTTGCAGTCGCAGCCAGCTCTAGGGTTCCCTCACACAGCACGCTTGATTCCGGGAGGGTCCGCTCCTCGATCCAAGGGTCGATACATAAACTTTCACGAAGTCCAAAGTTGATGTATCTTAAAGTTCTCTCTCTTCAAAAGGAACCCAACGTGATAGATGGCGCGTCAATCGGATGCCTGGTCTGTGTGTTATTATCATTTTTGTTCCAGGGGCTCAGTTGGAAATACGCTCGTTCCAAACCCGGCCATTTTCCAAAGTTATCCAAAACTCACTTAGAGGATCGCAAAAGGACCGCCACATCATGAGGGTCTCAGTGTCATAGATGGTGCGTCGATCGAACGCGCGGTCTTCATGTTATTCACCTTTAAGTGAAAACGGGACTGGCCCGTTAAGGCCAGTGGGTTGGAGGGTCGGGTCAACCCAGATTTGGCAGGTCCGACCTGGAAGGGGGGTCGGACCGGCCCGATGAAATGCATGGCCCAACCCGGCGGGGCGCGGCCCGGCCCGGATGGCCACGGCTCAGCCCGAAGGGGGTCGAGCGGTTCGAGGCGGGGGGTGCAGCCCCCCGGCTGCCCGAACCGGTAGTGCCAAGCAGCACCGCCGTCCCTAACCGGCTTACCAAAGCTGGTCGGCCTTCTCAGCGCAAGTGGCCCGCTCGAGTGGGCCACAGGTTCTTCAGCACGGCTCCCTCCTGGCGTCGTGACATTCCTCCGCCCGGCCGGCCGACGGGCCAGCCGGTTCTCCTGTCGAAGCGGCCTGCCCTATGTGGGCCACGGTTCTCCGCAGCGCGGTGCTGTGGGGCGCCGCGGTTCCTTCCTTTGGTCTGGGCGGCTTTAGCCGGCCAATTCTTCCCCGGTCAGGCAGCCCGCGGTCGCAGGCCGCGGTTCTTCTGCACGCTGTCGGCGCACGGCTGCCGCTTCTGTTCGTCACCACCTTTCTATCACGTTTTCCATCGTAATCAAAATAAACTACGGAGGTTCGTCGGGCCATGTGTGTTTGGTCCGCGCCCTCCACGTTAGGTGGTTGTAGTTGGCTGAAAATAAACTACGATTTCCAATGAAGAACGGGGTACGAAAATAATCGCTTCAAAATGAACAAACCCCTACCTTAAAATAAGGTTTGCGGTAGTCAAGCGTCGCGGAAGAACGGTGTCGATTCTGTCAACGTCGGAGTGCACACGAAGAAGAAGTGTCATTGGCGACTTCGCGTTCTTCGAATCGCAGAGCATTATTCGTCGAGGGAGAAGTTTGTTCTTCGTTGGAGGGTCGGTGTTCTTCAAAAACTCAGGAGCTCTCCCAAATCCTCTCCACACAACGAATGCCCCAAAGTAAAAATAATAGAAAAGGATATTATTTTTATTCACCCCTGTAATTCAAAATTCAAACCCTTTAATTAATTAATTGAAGAGTTTTAATTCATTAATTAACATGTGTTAGAAAATATTAAAGAGGGGGAGAGGGAGAGGAAGAGTTCTCATTCAATAAAGGGGAGTTTTCATAATAAAAGAAGGGGAGTTAATTGGGGGTTTAAGAGAGTTGTGGGGAGATGAAAGGTTGGGGTTCATGTGGACCCACCTCACAAATATCCACACATGGGAAGTTATGTGGGTGTGGGCCCCACAAATTACTTCTCCATGTATGATTAAACTACCAAGGTGAATAAAATTTTTCTAAATAATTTTATTTAACTTTTTAATTAAACGCCAATTTTTAACTTTCAACCCGCATAAAACGCAATTGTGGTAAAGGTCCCCTTAAGAAAATACTGGCACTACAAGTTCATCGGTGTCCTCGGATTTCAATTCTGAGTACTGGTTCAAAAGATAGAAAAACTCGCACATACTTTTACTAAACGTACCTGAACAAAACTTCAGGAATTGATTCTGGGCACACCGGGCCTCGGAATTAAGTGCCATCAAAAACCACAGACTCGTAAAATTACAAATAATTAAGAAAAAAAATTCCTTGAAAATTCTGGGTCTTTACATTACTCCCACCTCAGGGATTTACGTCCCCGTAAAGCTACAAGACACACTAGAAAAATAAATGGGGATACTGAGCCAGTATATGTGCCTCCCGCTCCCAAGTGCTCTCCTGGAGGTTCACGTGCTGCCAGCGAATGTGCACTAGAGGAATTAACTGTCCACATAGGACCTGCTCCTGTCAATCCCCAATCTCCACCGGGACCTCCGAAAACGTTTCCCCGTCATCGATGTCCAGCTCCCCGTGATCGATGATATGGGTCGGGTCATGCACGTATCTCCTCAGTTGAGATACGTGAAAGACGTCATGCACCCGGTGCAACTGAGGTGGAAGGGCCAGGCGTTAAGCCACCTCACCTACACTGCTGAGGACCTAGAATGGTCCGATGAAATGCAAAGATTACTTGCCGCCCTGGAAAAATATCCATAGACCCCATCAAGGTGAGACCCATAAGAAGACGTGGTCGCCATCCTCGAACTCCAGTGGTCTTCGCCTCCTATCAACATAGGAATTCTGTCTGCTATGTGCAGTCTTCATCCGCTCTTGGATGATCTGCACCTTCTCCGTCGTAGCCTGAACCATCTATGGTCCTACAAGTACTGACTCCCTAGGGTCAGTCCAGCACAGAGGTGATCTGCAAGGTCGGTCGTACAGTGCCTTGTATGGTGCCATCCCGATGGTGGAGTGGTAGCTGTTGTTGTACGCAAACTCCACCAAGGGTAGGTGATCCTCCCAGCTGCGACCAAAGTCAAGGACACATGCACGAAGCATGTCCTCAAGTTTCTATATGGTCCTCTCAGTATGTCTGTCCATCTGAGGATGGAAGGTGGTGCTCATACGTAGCTGCGTCCCAAAAGCCTCCTATAACCCCTTCCATAGCTGGGAAGTGAAACGAGCATATCGATCGGAAACGATAGTTGATGGAATACCATGAAGCCATACGATCTCCTGAATGTCGAGGCATCTCAAGCTCTCTACTGAGCCCTGCTCTCTGATCGGTAGGAAGTGGGCTGACTTAGTGAGTCGGTCTACGATCACCCGGATGGAGTCATGTCCTCTGGATGTACGTGGAAGCCCCGTCACGAAATCCATGGATATCCCATCCCACTTCCACTCTGGGACCTCTAAGGGTTGTACCAATCCTGTTGGTACCTGGTGCTCTGCCTTCACTTGCTGATAAGTGAGGCATCATGAAATGAACTCTGCTACAACCTTCTTCATACCTGGCCACCAGTGCTGTCGTCTGAGGTCCTAATACATCTTCGCCACTCCTGGATGTACCACTAGAAGGGAAGTGTGGAACTCCCTCAGCACATCCTCTTGTAGTGCAACTGGTATCATAGTACATCCCCTGAAGAGGATGACGTGCTACCCTCCTTCAGAAAATCCATCAGGCGTCTGCCCTGAGGATATCTGAGCACGTCGTGTCTCGCAGTCTGCATCCCCATGTTGGGCCTCTCTGAATCACTAAAGGAGTGGAGGAGTGACTGTGAGAGACTGTAGAAAGGCTTATCCATGTCTATCTACAAAGGATATCAGCAACGCGGCTAGCTGCTTTGTCGCCTCTCCTAGTAGCTGAATGCCCGATCTCCTGCTGAGAGCATCAGCTACAATTTTCCCCTTCCCAGAAGTATAGACTATCTCAAACTCATAGTCCTGGAGGAACTCGAGCCATCGTCGTTGTCTCAAGTTCAGGTCCCTCTACGAGAATATGTACCTGAAACTTTGGTGGTCAGAGTAGACTGTAAAGCGCTCTCCCATAAGATAGTGTCATCACATCTTCAAGGCGAAGACCACTACTGCTAACTCCAGGTCATGGGTAGCATAGTTCTGCTCATGCTATCTCAACTTCCATGAACCATAGGCGATCACTACTCACTCCTGCATCAGGAAACACCTGATTCTGGTCCCTAATGCATCGTAGTAAACTACATACCCAACGCCCTCCTCCAGCAACCTCAAGATGGGCGCACTGGTCAACCTCTACCTCAACTCCTTAAAGCTCTGCTGACATCTATCTGACCACACGAAGGGTTTCCCCTTCTTCGTCAAGGATAAAAGCGGTGCTACAAGTCTGGAGAAGTCCGGAACAAATCTCTGATAGTATCCATCTAGACCCAGGAACCTCCGCACCTCCATCACGCTCCTGGGTGGCTCCCAAACAAGCACTGCCTCGATCTTCACAGGATCCACTACAACTCCCACCTCCAAGATGACGTGTCCCAAGAAGTGTACATCTCGTATCCATAACTGGCACTTTGAGAGATTACCATAAAGCTGGTGCTCTCAGAGTGTATCGATTACAACCCGTAAGTGGTAGGCGTGCTCCTCCTCAGTAGTCGAGTATATCAGTATGTCATCGATGAAGACTATGACAAAACGATCGAGGTAAGGCTGGAAGATCCTATTCATGAGACTCGTGAACACTGTTGGAGAATTGGTTACGCCGAAGGGCATAACCAAGAACTCTTAGTGGCCATACCAACACCTGAAGGTCGTCTTTTGCACATCCTCATCTCGAACTCTGAGTTGGTGATAGCCTGACCTGAGGTCTATCTTCAAGAACCATCTTGCTCCCTTGAGCTGATCAAAGAGGTCGTCAATCCTCAGAAGTGGGTAATTGTTCTTCACGGTCACCTGATCTAGGCGATGGTAGTCGACACACAATCGTAAGCTCCCATCCGCCTTCTTGGAGAACAGAATCGGAGAAGCCCAAGTTGAAACACTGGGTCGAATGAATCTCTTTCCCTGCAAGTCCTCCAGTTGTACCCGCAGCTCACGAAGCTCGGCAGGAGCCATCCGATATGCTGGATTAGATATCAGTGTTGTCCTAGGGTACAGGTCTATGTAGTAGTCTACTTATCTGCAAGGAGGTAGTCCTGGAATGTCGTCAGGAAAAGCGTCTGCATACTGATCCACCGCAACAGGAAAACTCATAATCTGCACATCAACTGATCCAAGGATGAGACTAGCCAACTGATGTGTGATCGGCTGCCCTCTCCTCTGTGTAAGTCCATCATGTGCTGCTAAGGCTCCCTTCTCGCCGGTGAAGGTGAACCTGCTCCCATCCATGCAGATACACTGCACTTTGCACCTAATACAGTTGATCTAAGAATGGACTATAGACAACAAGTCCATACCCAAGATGACGTCGTAAGGCCTCGATGTCACTACAAGAAGATCCTAGATGAATCTCTCACCTCCTAGAGTAAGCTCACACTACCGTCACTAGTTTGTAATCATCGAGTCTACTCCCATAGGAGTCTCTAGCCGTAAGGATTGAGCCAACAGCTCCGTCGGAATCTCTGAGCTCCGAACAAGGGCAACGGCAATAAAAGAATGACTCGCTCTCGTGTCTATAAGTACTGCAGCAAGGGTGGAGTAGACACAGATGGTACCTCAAATCATCTCAGGGGCTCCATGGTCGTAAGCCACCAATGCCTGGAGCTGAGCCTGCCTCTTCCCGCCAGCTCCTTGTGGTCAGGGTGGACCTCCTGGTGGTGGTGGTGGTGGTAGAGCCTCAAAGCGTCGTCCACTACCCGCTGCTCGGCCATCTCCTCTGCCTTGTCTGGCTCCTCCCTATGGACCGCCATGGTCAAACCTCTGCCTCTGCCTGGGAGTTCCCTCCACTATCTGTTGCTCATCTGTACGGAGGGTCGGGTAGTCTCGAGCCATGTGACCCTGCCCGCCGCATGCATAGCACTGCCTGCTCCTCATATAGCTGGCTATGTTCTGTGTTTCCCACACAACAGAACCTGAATCCTGAGGTCGCTCTCCTGATGTCCTGGTCCTCTTGGACCTCTATGACATCTGTCTATTTCTAGCTGCAGAAAACTCTGCTACGTGTTGCCCAGTGGTAGGTCTTGCTGCTGGTGTCGGCTCGTCGAGGAATATCTCCACAATAAGGGATCACTCCAGTACTCCCACCTATGTCGGGATGCTGAGGGAGATCATTGAAGCCCTGATCTTATGTCTCATTCCCTGCTCAAAGGTTCGGGCCCTAAATAATGGGTCCCATACCATGTCTGTGGAGTAGCACGAAAGGTCGGTAAACCTTGCTGAGTACTGGACTATTGTCATGCTGCCCTACCGCAGATGAAGCAACTCCTAGATCTGTACTGCACGAAGGGTGGCTGGAACAAACTCCGAGCGGAAGAGACTCTCGAAGTCTGTCCAAAGTAGATATGCCTCATCGTGCACCTGGAGCATCAAGATCCACCATCTACCTACTGCTATGTGTGGGAGACTCGCTACAAGGATCACCATAAGGTCAGCTGGTGTCCCTACCAATCTGAAGACTTTGATGATAGCCTCCAGCCAATCCTCGGCTACCTGAGGGTCCGTCTCTCCGCGGAACCTGGGTGGACTCTATCGCTAAAACTCATGCAACGCGCTCAGTCGGTGTGCACCATCTACTGTTGGGGCTAGTAGTATCGATGGCTCAGCGGGTAGTGGTACCATTGGTGCCTTCGCTATAATGGGGACCTCCACCAAGGCCTCGTCGCTCGGTGGGCTGCCACCTCGTACACAACTCGGAACCCTAGCTGGCTGCCTTCGTGGGGCCATCCTAAAAATAAATAGGAGCACCATGGTCAAACAGTATACCTGGTGAGCTGACACAAAGTAATCACAAAGAAAACTTTTGAAACACACTTGCAATCAGTGTTTTCATGCACCGAGTCAGAAATCAGAGTTCAGGGTCTTGGTGTATGGATACATCGGCCGTCGCACCAACATTGGACTCCCTGGACTGAAAACCACACTCAATACACTTAACACTATTTCTTCACAGAAAGGAAAGATCATAGACCTGAGTTCTGCTGTAGAACTGACTCCTCTGATACTAATTTGTCATGACCCATCCTCGGGGCCCGTGTCGTGACTACCCCATGCCCGCCTTCCATAGGCCAGGGGCTGGCGACTAGAACCAAAGGCATAAATCCCAATAAAAAAGGAAGGCATTGCCTTTATGATAGTAAACAAACACAATAGAGTATTCAAGATGAAGTAAGCACAAAGTAATACTGAACACAAAGTAAGTGTTGAAAGGTAAATGGGCCAGAATACAAACCCAACTGAAAAGTACAGTACAACTGAAAGTCTAGTACAACAGCAGTAAAGTAAATCAGCAACCACCAAGTCGTCCTCCGAGAATCCCACCTGAAGGGTGGGTACAGATAGTCTCGTCAGTACCTCGGGTCCGTCCGTCCGCTCCGTGTACGTCCCACCAAGTGGTCCACCTCTAGGTACCGTCCAGCTCCACAAGCCTCAACCACGATCAGTGATGTCTGTCGTCTGCAAACAACACAACGTAGTGCAGGCATTTCCTGTGCAGGGGTGAGTATAACGATGCTCAGTAGGGACCCCGAGACCCCCGAAGGTCTCCCAGAATCCATGAAGGATAAACCACAAAGGAAAGATACAATCACGAAGTATCAACCAACTCTACTTAGGTATATGCCCATACATATACCTAAGTCATCAATCTCAGTTCGTCTCCAACTACCGAGCCCAAGCACAACCCGGTCCACACAGGAAAGAAGTCAATCACACTGATGGTAATGATTGAAAGTCAAGACTCGGCTCACATAGGTATACATATTTCGTAAAGTGATAAAGATGATCATATGTAGTCACTGATTCATCTAAGCTAGTGGACCAACGTAGGATACTAGTCCAGCTAAGTTGTTGGACCCACGTAGGATACTAGACCAGCCACTCTGTCAGACCCACGTAGGATACTAGAACAGAAATCAAACTGTCGGACCCACGTAGGATACAAGAACAGTAGTATTCGCCATCAAACCCATAGAGGATTTCTAGTATGACAGTCATCGTCGCAGAACCCACATATGATTCCAGTACGGTAGTCATCGTCACCGAACCCACAGAGGATTCTAGTATAGTAGTCGTTGTAGTCACAGCCAGCTCTAGGGTTCCCGCACACAGCACGCTCGATTCCGGGAGGGTCCGCTCCTCGAGCCAAGGGTCGATACATCAACTGTCACGAAGTCCAGAGTTGATGTATCTCGAAGTTCCGTCTCGTCAAAAGGAAACCAACGCGACAGACGGCGCGTCAATCGGATTCCTGGTCTGTGTCTTATTAGCATTTTTTCTCTGGGGGCCCGGTTGGAAATATGCTCGTTCCAAAACCGGCCATTTTCCAAAGTTATCCAAAACTCACTTAGAGTATCGCAAAGTACCGCCACATCACGAGGGTCCCAGTGTCGTAGACGGCATGTCAATCGGACGCGCGGTCTTCAAGTTATTCACCTTTAAGTGAAAACGGGCCCGGCCCGTTAAGCCCAGTGGGTTGGCGGGTCGAGTCAACCCAGATTTGGTGGGTCTGACCCGGCAAGGGGGTCAGATCATCCCGATGAAACACGCGGCCCGGCCCAAGGGACGCGGCCCAGCCCGAAAGGCGCGGCCCAGCCCAGCGTAGCCCAGCCCGGCAGGGCGCGGCTCGGCCCGGAGTGGCGCGGCGCGGCCCGGCCTGGCGCGGCGCGGCGCGGCCCGGCCCGGCGCGGCGCGGCGCGGCCCGGCCCGGCGCGGCGCGGCGCGGCCCGGCCCGGCGCGGCGCGGCGCGGCCCGGCCCGGCGCGGCGCGGCGCGGTGCGGCCGGCCGCGGCTCGGCCGGCTGGACGAGCAGTCCGAGGCGGGGGGCGCAGCCCCCCGGCTGCCCGAACCGGCGGCGCCGCCCTCCCTAACTGGTCGGTCGGCCTTCTCGGCGCAAGCGGGCCGCTCGAGCAGGCCACGGGTTCTCCAGCGCGACGCCCTCTTGGCATCGCGACCTTCCTCCGCTCGGCCGGCCGACGGGCTGGCCGGTTCTCCTACCAAAGCAGGATGCCCTATGCGGGCTGAGGTTCTCTGCAGCGCGACGCCGTGGGGCACCGCGGTTCCTTCCTTCGGCCCGGCCAGCTTTATCCAGCCGGTTCTTCTCTGGTGAAGTGGCTCGTGGTCACAGGCCACAGTTCTTTTTCATGCGGCCGACGCACGGCCGCCGCTTCCATTCGTCGCCACCTTCCTATCATGGTTTCTATTGCAATAAAAATAAACTACGGAGAGTCTTCGGGTCGTGTCCGTTCGGCTCGCACCCTCCACGTTAGGTGGTAGCAGTTGGCCAAAAATAAACTATGATTTCCAACGAAGAATGGGGTACGAAAATAATCACTTCAAAATGAACAAACCCCTACCTTGAAATAAGGTTCGTGGTATTCAAGCGTCGCGGAAGAACGGTGTCGATTTCGTCGACATCGGAGTGCACCCGAAGAAGAAGCGTTGTTGGCGACTTCGCGTTCTTCAAATCTCAAAACGTTCTTCATCGAGGGAGAAGGTCGTTCTTCGTTGGAGGGTCGGTGTTCTTCAAAAACTCAAGAGCTCTCACAAATCCTCTCCACACAATGAATGCCCCAAAGTAAAAATAATAGCAAAGGCTATTATTTTTCTTCACCCATGTAATTCAAAATTCAAACCCTTTAATTAATTAATTGAAGAGTTTTAATTCATTAATTAACATGTGTTGGAAAATATTAAAGTGGGAGATAGGGAGAGGAAGAGTTCTCATTCAATAAGGGGGAGTTGTCATAATAAAAGAAGGGGAGTTAATTGGGGGTTTAAGAGAGTTGTGGGGAGATGAAAGGTCGGGGCTCGTGTAGGCCCCACCTCACAAATATCCACACATGGGAAGTTATGTGTGTGTGGGCCCCACCAATAACTTCCCCATGTAGGATTAAACTACCAAGGTGAATAAAATTGTTCCAAACAATTTTATTTAACTTTTTAATTAAACCCCAATTTTTAAATTTCAACCCGCATAAAACACAATTGCGGTAAAGGTCCCCTTAAGTGAATATCAGCGCTGCGAGTTCATCGGTGTCCTCAGATTTCAATTCCGAGCACCGGTTCAAAAGATAGAAAAACTCCCACATACTTTTACTGAACGTACCCGAACAAAACTTCGAGAATTGATTTCGGGCCCACTGGGCCTTAGAATCAAGTGTCGTCAGAAGCCACAAACTCGTAAAATTCCAAAGAATTAACAAAAAAATTGCTTGAAAATTGTGGGTCTTTACAACACGTCGTGTCCAGTGGGACACATGGTGTATAATCCAGCTGACCATGCACCAGTCTTTCCTGGTCAACATGTGGTATAAGAATTAACAACAATGAATGTCATTAATTCACATGGCTTGAGTAATTTCTGAATTACTCTCTATACACTGAATACAACTGCATGGTGTGTAATCTGGATTACACGACATGTATGGCAGATTACACAGTGTGTAACTCCGAATACATAGTGTGTATTATAGTGTTACCTGGATAGAATTATTGGTTCCTCCTGATGAGATCCTCAATCTAATTTTAATCAAAAAATTATTTGTTTCTATTAGATATGTGAGAAACAAAAAGAGGAAGAAAAGGTCAAAAAATTCAGATTACAAGAAGGATTAAACATGAATTGAAAAACTAAATTATTAAATCATAAATCATCAATGAATTATTTAAATAATTATAAACAATGATGATCCCACTCTGATACCACTTTTAGGATCCAAACACAGCAAAATTATGGTAGTTGGGAGGGCCTAACTTTGCTTTTTCCATAATCGATGACCAATCCAAGATCAATACGATGATGAACGCTAGTATCCATGAATTAAAATAAATGATTTAGAAAAAGATAAGAAAAGTGTTGGATCTGAGAAATAGTGTCTTGCACATCATGTTTATAATTAATTTAATAATTTCTGAATAAATTAAATACATAGTTCTTTGGTACTTTCTTCGTTGATGATCGTTGATCATCTAGAATGACCCTTCCATATTTTCTTCATTGTGATCATGAGGATCCAAAGTAGAATACCTATAGAGGTGATCCACACATGATCCAATGGTCTCTGAACAATTCCACTCATTCTCCGGGTTCTAGCACAGTGAATAAAATGTCTTGCATCGATCATTCTTGATCGCTCATTCTTCAGTCTTGAAGAACTTCTCTTGTTATTGAGAGGGAGAGATGAGAGAAATTGAGAGAGAAAATGTTTGTCTCAACAATTCTCAATTCACCAGGGTTTATCACAATATACATATGGGCCTATTAATCGACATGGGGTTTTAGTTACAATATTTTATTGCGAAATAGAAATTAAATGCAATTATAACTATTAGAGAAAACCCATGACACATAATAACAATAACACCACCATTATTTGTGGTATGCCAACTTGTGAAAAATGGAACCATAAATGAAATCTCGTGCCATATAATGATAACAATATTATTATTATTTCTTTCCCCAACTGGATAAACATTATTTAATGACTTTTAAATAATTAATTTATCAATAGACACATTCTTGGTCCGTTTGAACTCCTCTTCCATTTATTGAACACCCAAATAAAATATTTTATTCTCTTAAATAAATATTTTTATTTACAAACTAGTAAATAAATATTTATTAAATGTTCGATAAAATAAATAAATATATTTTATTCACAATCTGGTGAATAAATATTTATTTAATTTATGCAATAATTTTAACTTTAATAAAATTATTCCTCGGTTTTGAGAATAATATTTATTCTATTAATTAAATTCAAATAAAATTTAATCGAGGCCACCAGAAACACTTAGTGTGTGAATCTATAGGATTCTTTCTCGTTGGAATTAGGTGAGCTTTCCTAAATTCCAAGATTACTATCTAGCAATGGTTCAAGGCACCCAATATAAAGAACTTAAAGTCACAATGATGACATCCACATATGAACGCTAATTGTGTAATATAATACCTTTGTCATAATATCTCATCAAGAAGGTTTCATAATAGTGCCATCAACTTATATGCTTGATACGTCATTCTTTGACTACCTGAAATAAACTCATCGTTACACCATGGCCATGGAATTTGGGGAGATAGTTCTATTTCAATCAATCAAAGGGTCGAGATATCAATTTCCATAAATAAAAGTTACAAATCCTTCCTCGACTTATCCATTAATAACATGTCATTCATGATGCACCTAATGTACCCTACTTCCCACCAACATATGGTGTGACGGTTTTTATCAGTAAATCAAATTGTGTGGGTCGTGACACGTATTAATGATAATATTAAAGTCTAAGGACCATTACACATGCTCGCAGATAGGAATATCTAATGACACCAAAACATGAGGAATTCCTACCAGCGGGTCTGTTCTCATAATCTCTCATCTTGGTGATTACCAAGTGTGAACTTCATGAGAAGAAGTCTCATATTCTTATGAGTACTTTCACCTGATGGTCTGAATACTATGTGTCCCATTATAGTATATCGTCCAACCACAGAACTATATTTAATAATACTATTATAGCACTTCAAGGTTCTCATCATAACAGGGAACTTCTATAACCTTATCAATGCGAAAAATACTCTAAGACATAATTACATCATAGTCATATAGAACAATGAACAATATTTAATTAAATATTCATGTAATCAAAGTACAAATAGTTGATTTTAAGACACCAACTATAACAAATTATCATTATAAAATTGAGATATTTTTGTCTTTTATAATAAATATGGTTTCACAATCATTTAAAAAAGTAGTGGTGCCTCCCCTTCATTAATAATTATCATATCCATCTTTACTAAATCCATAAACATAGTATCTCTCACAATCCTCATTTGATTCATAATTCCATGATCTTTCCTGCTTAATGCATCTAATACCTTATTTTCTTTTCTTGGGTGGTAGTGTGTTAAGAAGTCACAATCTTTGAGTAACTTGATCTATCGTATTTTCTTCATGTTGAGTTATTTTTGTGTAAATATGTATTTAAAACTATTTTGATCCATATATATCTCACATCTTTCACCATAGAGATAGTGTCTCCATATCTTCAGAGCAGATATTACAACTGCTGACTCAAAATCACGAGTTGGATAATTTTGTTCATGAATCTTCAACTGCCTTGATGTATATGAAATAAATTTATTATTTTACATAAGGATACAACCCATTCCTTTCTTTGATGCATCATTATATATCACAAACTCATCATTTCATGATGTTAGATTCAAAATTGAATCATTGACCAATCTTCTATTTAATTCCTCAAAACATTATTCACATTCTTTTGTCCATATGAACTTAGCCCCTTAACATGTGATCTTGGTTAATGGGTTTGCCAATTGGGAAAAATTATGAACGAAACTCTAATAGTAACCTGTTAAACCAATGAAACTACATACCTAGGTTATGTTCATTAGGGTAGGCCATTCTTGGATTGCATTTTTCTTTATATGATCAACTAAAATTCTATCCTTAGAGACAATATGGACAAGAAAAGAAATTTTCTAAAGCCAAAAATTACACTTGATAAATTTATCATATAACTCTTTCCTTCTGAGAGTCTAAAGAATGGTCCACAAGTGGTTATCATGGCCTTCATAGATTTTATAATAAACCAAAATATCGTCAATGAATACCACAAAAAAATCAACAATATATTCCTTGAATACTCTGTTTATTAGATCCAAAAAATATGAGGGTGCATTAGTCAATCCAAACGGCATTATTATAAATTCATAAAATTCATACCTTGTCTAAAAATTTGTCTTTAGGATGTCTTCCTTCATTACTCAAAATTGATTATATCTAGAACAATGGTCAATCTTCGAAAAATATTGAGATTTGTGAAGTTGATAAAATAAAACATCAATGTGAGGAATATGATACTTTTTCTCTATCATAATAGAATTTATTTCTCTATAATCAATTCACAACCTCACAGATCCATATTTCTTCTTAACAAATAGAATAGGGGCTCCCCATAGAGAAACACCAGGGAAAATAAATCTCTTATTACTCAACTCTTCTAATTGTTTCGTCATATCCATTAATTCTATAGTTACCATTATATAAGGAGTCTTTGATATTATTTTTCCACCAAGGATTAAATTAATGGAAAACTCGATTTCATGCTATGGGGGGTCTAGGTAATTCCACAATAAATACATCAATATATTTCTATACAATAGGTACATCCTCAATTTGAAGATTACCTTCTTTATCCCTAGATATTGTTTTCTCTTCCTCCCCAAGAATTTCTTTTAGTAGTGTTATTGGGGGTGGATCTAGATAAGTGATAGATGATGAATTTTATTATATAAAGATAAGGAATTATATATCTTCCTCACAAATATTAATTTCTATCTTCTTGTAACAAATTTTCACATAATATTTTTAAATCCAATCCATAGTGAGGATTATATAAAATTAAACCAAAGGTATGATTATAAGGTTAGAAAATAAAGCATGTTTATGTTTCAAAATGGGGACTTCTTGACACTTTTTTTTCAATAAGACTTCCCTTAAGAGTTATTACTGAAAAATACCTTATTAAATCAAAAGTAAAATGTCTAATTTTCTTGGAAAAGTGGGTAGATATAAAAGAGTACGATGATCCAAAATCAAATAAATTATTGGATAAATTTAAATATAGGATTAATTTACTTTACACCACATTATTGGGTAATTCTACTTCAGCTCTAGTGATTGAATAATCTTGGTCATCTCCCCTTGGCCTCTTATATACTAGATTCCCATAATTATTAGAACATTGATTTGAATAATGTCCCATTTATTTACATTTGAAGCATTGAACAACATTTATTTGTTTCATCCCATTCCATTAATTAGATCGATGACCCATATCCTTGCACTTATAAAAAACTCCCATGCCCTTAAAGCATTTTTTAGGATGATTTTTTCCACAATTTTCATATAATGGGAATTTCTTTGTTCCCCTCTTCTTCTTTTAAGCTTACCTTTTTCATGGTTATCATTCAACCTATTTTTATCTTTATTTACCTTAAACATATAGGACCTATAAAATTTCTTCTCCGTTTTGATGTCAAATAATTATATTTCATAATATGATGAAAATGTTTAAGAATTCAGTTCCCTTTGAAGACTTGGATTAAGACCTTCAAAGAAATGATCAATATAGATTTCTAAATCACATATATAATCTGTAGCAAACTTGGATCATCTTATGAAGGTAGACTCATACTCTACAACACTCTCTTATTCATTTTTCTTTAAGATGAGGAATTTTCTCTTCATTTCAGTTCATTGCTCATGAGGTAAATATTTATCAAAGAATGTTTTTTTAAAATTTATTCATTCCATGTGTTCTATTTCATCTTCCTCTCTAGTATTCTGGATAAATAACTGCCATTGATCAGCATCATCCTTGAGGAAATATATTTCTAACACTACCTTTTCCCTTTCATCATATCCCATTTCCAAAAATATATTTTCAGGGGACTTGATCCATTTCTAAGATACCACAAGATTAGTAGTCCCACTAAAATATGGGGGATTATATCACATGAAATAATCCATCATGGGTGTATTATTTCCTAGAGCATCATATTGCTCCATTAAATTAAGGTTATTCATCATAACCTAAGTAATATGTCCTAATATGGTTAGGATCTTCTCAGCCCCAACACTAACTGTGTTGGATTTTCTCAATGGGGCAATCCTTATATTGTCTACAGGTATTGATTCCCTTCATTCCATTAGGCATCATCATTAAATGATGGTACACACTAAATTATCTCATAATCAACATTATTATTGAGACAAAAAAATCACTATAAGTAATTATTATAATTATTATGTTAGCTATGTTTATTTAACATCTAGTTCCCAAGGTTTCTAACAAACTTGGATTTGATACCAACTATAACAACCCCAACTCTAGAATCCCATATTTGGTAGTTATTTTATTATAATAGCATAGATATAAGGGATCACATCACCAAGGATCATTCATTTTATTATTATTAAAGAACTAGATACATACGTGGTTTCCTTATTATATTGGTAATTAAACACAGAACATAACAAAGGAAAGTAAACTACATTATTGACACTTATTCAAGCATTTGATCTTCATAACCTAGGGAAACAAAACAAAAAGGGTGAGATAAAATGATCAATAAGGGTTACATACAGTATAATCATGAATCAATAATAAGTGAAACATGTTCAATAAGGAATAATCAATATGAAAAGGTAAATAACTAAACATACATTCCATTTAATCAATAACTAGAGAATGAAATGAATCCATGGATTTTGTTATAGTGAAAATATCATGGACAGTAATAGCTGAATATGAATAAATACAATGCTTTTTTATTGAACATAATATTTCTGGAACATGATACAACTACCATCAAGACCTTTCATAAGATATTTTAAAACTATAGGTAGAAACATGTTTAATTTGGACAACTATTTTGTCTCATGAGACCTGTTGATGCATCGAGGGGCTATATAATGTCAGGACCCACACATCACTAAAAGTCTAAATAATTATCCATACATTGAATAATCGATTTAATTCATGAACAATATACCTATTCATTAAATATCTATATTGAGTATAGGATACAGATTTATTGATATTTCCCTAGTTAATCTAATAATATTCAAAGTAAACACTGTATATAAAAATGGTATACAGTTTAGAAAATACTCATATCAATTATATAAATAATGTGTATATTTAATATAAATATAATTTTAACTAAAAAATTATCTCAAAAGGTTAGTAGATACACCATATAAAAATGATTTTGTGCACAATACCAAGTAAGTCTCAATGAAATGAAAATTGAGCTGAAGTCCCTTACCTTACGCTTCCCTTTGGTTGAACGTGCTTTAAAATCCTGTATAATGATTTAAATAATGTAATTAATTAATAATATAACCATATTATATCACATATGATCCTCTTATATCATCTTATTACCCATTTTTTAATAATATTTTATCATTACCCTTGTTTCGGGTGCTAACTGCTTCATTTTCCTATATATATTTTGTCATGTAAGTCCTGATTATTGTGCATAGGATATAGTTCCATCATCTCTAGAATGATATTAAGATCATATATATCATATTTATTAATTATATATATTTTTATAATCATTATTGAATTGTGAACATAGAAAATGAATCGCATCACATTGTGGAGACAGTAGGTTGTACGTGCACACGAGCGATGGTATCATTCCCTTAATGGTGAAAGGGTAAGGAAGTGGATAGTATATTAATTTTTATATAATTAATATCATGTTATAATTATAATATATATCCATTATTTCCATCATTATACTCATCTAAGTAAAGTGTTGATAAAAATCAAATTACACTACGGCGTGGAGATGGTAAGTCGTACATACGCACGCACGGTGATTTTTTTTGTAGGATGGATAAAAGGTGTAATATAGTTGTCCCATTATAATAATAAAATCTCAATATGTATATGATATTGGATTTATTACTCTATAAGGTAAAAAATACACGAAGATGAAGTAGAATAAGAAATAAACTTGAAAGAGTCGGTAAAGAGGATTACCTCTTTTTCAGCAGACGTCCTTTATATATCTTCTTAAGGATACTAGGTTTGGTATTTTTGGAAGAAAATTACCTCAATAATTTGTATAAGGATTTTGGTTAGAGAAATTTTTATGGTTTGGTTGATATATAAGGCTTGATGTGGTGTGAAGAAGTGAGAGAGGAGGTGCCATTTTATAATTGAGGTGAGGGGCACTTTTGGATACTCTATAAATATTAAATTAGTATAAATTAATTTTAAATTAATAATGACTCAAAAATGATTTATTTAAAATATAATTTGATTATGGGTCTAAATAATCTCATAAAATGATTTTTAAACAAGTTTTAGGTCACATTATTACCCTTAACATTTAGTTTTAACCCTTATTTAACCCTTTTAACTCTTACCATGACACTATAGCTTTTTCTATTTAAGGGTTAATATGGTCACTATAAATTTTCAAAAGACCCATAAATGAATCATTAATGACATTATCAACCTTATTCATATCATTTTTCTGAATTTAAGATTTTTAAGAATTTGATATCATCTAATAAAATATTATTTATTTTAAAATATCATTAATGTCAATTTTTGACACTATTCATTGGTCACGTTGATTACCTCAAATTATATTTATATCAATATTTTTATTAACATTTATTTTATATTTTCATTAATAAAATAATTATTGTATCAGCATTGTGTGATCATTAAAGGTAATTATTTATTCACTAAAAATTATAAATAAATTTCCATGATATATATAAATCTTTTTTATTTCAAAATACTATTTATTTTTTAATATATCTTCTGGTTAACCCTATATTAAAATATTATACTTATAAAAAATAAGAGTGTGAAATTTTTTCATTTTTTTATTTTAATAATTTATGTCATTTTCATTGAAAGTGTCCATTTAATAATTCAATTTCTAACCTTGGGTGTTAAGGGTCAAATTTAATTCATCCTATAATATTGAGGTAAGTTTTAGGATAGTTTTCTAGTTCTTATCATTTTATTTTTAACCTAAATTACTCAATCTACCCATTATTGTGCTAATAAAAATTACCAAGGTTACTATTCTTATTGGAAAAAAATAAAAGGGAAAAATTTACTAAATTTGGATCTTATTAATCCAAATATTTAATTAATTTTTAAAAATTCAATATAAATAAGTGGTATGATTTGATTTAAAATTAAACTGACAAAATGTAAAGAAAAATAGTTTTTCAAAAAAATACCCTATTAAATATAAAAATGTTTTTATACCAAATTTAACCATAAAATTGATTCCTATGAAATTAATTGGATTATAAATATACTTAATTTGAAACCAATATATAATATAACTTTTAAATGGTTTATATAAAAATATAGTTTTTAATAAAACTCGGTATTTTCACTATTCACTTGAAAATAAATATTTTCTAACAAATATCAAAAATTAACTCTAAAATAATTTTGAAATTAAACTTATAAAAATTAAGTTTATTTTTTAAAATATAATTTATATAAGTTTCAAAATTTATATTTAAAACAATGCGCCATTAAAAATGGCAAAACTGCCTTTAGAAAAAAAAATAGTTTTTATGCATGAAATTGGATTTCTTATCTTATGCCTATCAAATATATTGGATGAATTTAAAAACATTTGATTGAATATATAATATATAAATTTAATTAAGATAATTTAATAATATTATTTAATTACTAATTTAATAATGAGTTGGACAATTATATATTTCATAATATAGTTAATCCTATTCACACCTGCCAATTTAATGACTAATTTATAATAGTTGTGTTAAATATTAAATTTTATATAATGGTTCATTTAAAATCATTTTTGCGTTCAATGTAAGATATTGAAGAAATTGAATTTATTTAATAAAATATATACCATAAAATCTTGGGTTGTTATACAATGCATTAGAGAGCTATATTGAGATCACCCGTCATCATAAGCTATATTGGGCTCACCCGTCACCACCTATAATTATCAAGTATCATATCGTGAAAAAAATATTTGTAATATTACACTTTTTAATCATAAAATCCATGAAAAACTCATTTAATCCCTTTATAAAAACACTTTCTATTTTTCATAATCATAAGTATAAATATACTTTTTCTTTGTAAACTCTTAAAATTGAAAAATTCTCAAAATATCAAGAATAAGGTATTCTATTAAAACCCATATTAACTTTTAGAGTAATATTGATAACGAATAACGTCTATTTTGGTGGGAAAATTTGATCAAGTCATGTACTTTAAAAACATTTTTTTCACTTTGGTAAAAAAAATCAAAATGACTCGTATGATAAATGTTTAAAAGATTCATTTTTAAACCATTAAAAATAAAGTAAAAAGGTAGTTCAAAATGACTTAAAAATATTTGATATGTAAATAATAACATTATTATAACATTTTTAAGAACATAGATCTGGAGAAGAAAGAGTTTAAAACATTTAAAACAATGTTTCAAAAGAAAATCCATTACCTTAAGTCTCATCTAGCTTCGTACGTTCTCTAAATCCTGAATAATAAAATTATATTATTTTTATACTTTTTTAATAACCTTTAATGTTAATTTCATCATTATTATTATTCCTTTTATTCCATTTATTACCATGTTTTAATTATTTACTAAAATGGTTAAGTTCATATTGTATATTTTAGAGTTGTTCGGTTTATAAAATCAAAACCATATCAGTTCATTAATTATGGTAAAAGGGGTTATTGTAAAATTATCTCCAAAATCTTAAACTTGTTATATTTATCATATTTATACATTATATTCACTTTAAACCCATCCATTAAAGGCGATCATGAAAAATGTGTTGGGTTTTTTATGTTCATCATATGGACATGGCAGCGAAAGCAAAACCCAAATATATATACAATCTATATTTAAAATAATAAATTTATAATAAATGAAGAACATAAATGTGCATACCTAGATAACCAATATATTAATCTCTAATTATTTTTCTTTATGAATATCACTGGAGTAGCAAACAAATGCTTCCTACCTCCAAAGGATTACACCAGCCTACAGATCCCAATCTCAATCAGAGGACTTCTGTATACTTAAAGAGGTTATGGTGTCTTCATTTATGGTAATGAAAAAGATATAGGGAATAATAGATCTTTGAGAGGAATTCCTAAAAAAGGTTTTTCAAAATAGTAGGGATCTTAACCCTTTATATAGCCATCCATGATTCATTTAATTTAATGAAACGTGTCAATCATATTCAATGTATCTGTATACATTTATTACCATTATTATTAATTCATTGAATACCATTCAATTAATATTAAATCCATTTAATCCATTTATAATTAATTAATGAAACCATTTGGATGATAAATGAACCTAAATTATATTAATTATTTTAGTTTATATTCAACAATCTCCCACTTGCACTAAAATCTATAAAGACCCTGTGAAAAAATTCATAACTCTTTTTGAATCCCTCCAAAACTCCTTTTAGATACAATTTCATCATACTCTATTTATTTTGGAAAAAAATTATCCAAAACTTTATCCTTATTGATATTTCTAACTGTGTGACCCTATAAGCATTAGCAGCATTGACAAAAAATATGGAATCTATAATTCAGAGATGTTAGCAAAGAGAAGCCTCTAGAAAAGCATCAGTGCTACTCAAGATACTAATGGTTCTGGTGTGATCTACATAAAATATACTCAAATATTTATACAAATATTTACACCACTAGATGTTCCATATACATCATATTTATACCTATACAATCATTTTTTATAATACATTTAGTCAACACGATACATGGAACATGTCAATCTAGTATAGTCATCTCATCTTTTCTTAATTCTATTAAAAATACTGACCAAGTCGATAAATACATCTCATATCATTCATCTAATAGATGAACTAATCACATACCCCTCATAAAAGTAGTTGAACACATTATGTGTGATTAAACTAAGCATGGCCATGCATTTCCTTGATCTTATTCAATCAAGGGTCATATGTCTTTTCTAGTCATACAATTGGAAAAATCCCATCTTGGTTGCACTCCAACCAACAACATGATCATCAATATACCCAACCACTCCCTAGTTAGCGAAGTTCATATTTTGACTTGTGTAAGTAGGTTATCAAAGTATCAATGTTCTCATGCTAAGTATCTCATCAACCTCAAGTAATAAGAATTGATAATAAGCATACACCCCTAAGTATATCTATGAAAATATGATATTCCATGAGATATAATTTAGCAATTTAGTACAAGTAATAAGTCTCTACTTATTACCTCATGAATATATTCTTCGTATCTCATATAAAACTCTTTGTAATGAGTAGAAGAATCCATTCAAGTTAATCTTAATATATCATCACAACTCATAATACTATGTGATGATCATTGATTAGAGATAACTAAAAGTTTTTACTTTGAGGGATATTTATCATTATACTATTCATGTAAAGTAAATTGTAGAACGCATGAATGGATGATGAATTCATATTTCCTTTATTGAAATTACATAATATGTTTATAACCATTACAACCAATCTATTAAGTGTTTAATATCCAAAGAGTCTTCATGACTCTCATGTTGTTATTATAGTAATGATTTTTTTAACATTACAACCATATGTAATTTCTATCACATCCCTATGTAACCATATGATAAAATGATCCCATTAACCACTTAGTGAATAGTATTTATAAATCATACTATTTTGAATAATAGTGATACTTTTTTTGAGATGATGATGCCTAGGATAAAAAACCAAGGCACTAAAATAAATAAAAATTAAAACTTACAAAAGTCAAATGGTGGGGAATTTATTACAATCATTCTGGTAAAGAGGGGTGAGATTAGTAGGAAGATTCTCCATGTAAGTACTATTGTTGTCGACTCCCTTATTTGTGAGACCATAAGCCACCTTATTCACCTCAATATAGGTGTGTGTGATAATATGATTGAGTCTTGATATGTATTGTATGCAAACGATCCATT
Organism: Viscum album; assembly: GCA_963277665.1. Classification (NCBI taxonomy): domain Eukaryota; kingdom Viridiplantae; phylum Streptophyta; class Magnoliopsida; order Santalales; family Viscaceae; genus Viscum; species Viscum album. Next base: position 1,072,743,528 of record OY728160.1, read on the forward strand.
TAGTAGTGAGGGTTTATGCCAGGTGAAATGTTCCAGTCTAAGAGCTTGAACGATGGTAGTTGAATCACTTTCAATCCACACATTGTTCCATCCTTTTTTCCTTATCAAATCAACTGCATAAATAATGTTGTACATCTCTGCTTCAAGGGAGGTGGCATGACCACATGAACTATAGCAGCATCCAATAATATCCTCATTGTGATTTTTGCATATGATTCCATAGCCAGTAGGACCTGGGTTTCCTTTTGAAGTACCATCCACATTAATATTTATCCAGATAGGAATAGGTGGTTTCTATAATACTTCTAATAAACCTCTCATCTGGTTTTATCTTCCTTTTATCCCAATTTGTCTCAGGATATAGAAATCCTTGACTGAATTGTGGCAAGTCCCTGTTTGCATGATTCCAGCCTCTTTGATCATGGTGTGGATCTTTATTTGAGATGCACAAAAATTAAAGGTGTTAATTTTGTGATTAATTTAATTTATTTCATACCAAATAAGATTAATCAGTTCCTCCACAAAAGTAATGAAGAGCTGATGAATTTGGGAAGAGGCATCTATAGTAGTGCATCTTTAAATATGTAATCCAATAGAGTCCAAACATGTACATATGAGATAAAAAATGTCAAAAAATGTATTTCCATAAAGTAGAAGTAGTAGAACAAGCTAAAAATAGGTGATCAATATCCTCTCTGTGTTGGTTACATATGCAACATTTAGAACAAAGTTATATACCACACATCTGAAGATTAAAATTCATGGGAATCCTATTATGAGAAATTCTCCAAACTAGGGTGAGTCGGGAGGGTCTAATCCAGTTTTTGTTGAAATTATTTAACCAGGAAAAATTATTATTTTGGTAGTGACATTATGACTATAGTAAAGTTTAGATCTTAGTACGCCATTATGAGCTGGTTTCCAAACTAAGAAATAATTAGTATTAACAAAAGTGTAGTTTTTGATAATAAAAGAGATTTCATTTGGTAGATCCAAATCATGAGATTTCACACAATCATTGATGGTGATGTTAGAAATTGTGGACAAAGGGATGGGATCTATCATGTTATAAAGAGGTATTCCATTCTAGTTATCTAACCAAAAGAGAAGATAAGAATTCCTATTGACTATCCATCAAGAGTTAGACAATATTTTTGAAAAACTATGTTTGATGGATGGCCATAATTATGAGTCCATATATGTGTGCTTTCCTTTCCTAAGGTAATTATAAAATATACCATAAAGGAACTCATAATTCTAGGAGTTGTTGCTCACAATATTCCAGGTAAGTTTAGCTTGAAGGGCTTCATTGAAATGATTGAGGTTCTTAATACCAAGCCCCCCATTATCAATGGGAGTGCAACATGTTTTCCAAGAAATAGTGAAAAGTTTTATTTCAAGAGTGATTCGGCTCTAGAAAAAAAAATATTATTCTATTGATCTTTTTAAGTAAATCAGTGGGCCATTTTTACACCATCATAGAGTATACCATTTTAGAAACAATGGTGTGTTTTATAAGACAAAACTGACCTACCATTGATAGAGTTTTGCCTTTCCAGGAGGATAGTTGGTTATTGATCTGATCAAATAAGCTTATGAACTAAGTGTTTTTGGGGTTTCCCCAGAATATGGGTACCCCAAGATAGGTAAAAGGGAAGAATCCTTCTTTTATCCCCAGTTCATTTATCACATCAGTTTTTCTGGTGGCTGGAAAATGTTTACTAAAGATTATGGAAGACTTGCTCCAATTTATGGATTGACTAGAGACATCCTCATAGTAGGAGAGGACATCCTTGAGTTTTTTAATATTTTTCTTATCTCCTTGAAAGAATAAAATTATATCGCCAGCATATAAAATATTAGAGGGAACATTCAGAGATTTAGAGGAAAAAATGGGATTTATTATACCCAGATTAATCAAATCAATGATGAGTCTGCTGAGGTAGTCATCAGAAATAACAAAAACGATGGCAGAAAGTGGATCACCTTTTCTAACACCCTTTTTACAAGTTAAATATACCTTTGGGGAACCATTGATTAGAATAGAAATGTGAGCAGAGTTAAAAATAGTTTTTATTTTTCTTACAAGATTATCATTAAATCCAAATCTATAAATAATTTTAAAGATTAAATTCCAATCAATGGTATCAAAATATTTCCTAATATCCAACTTGATGGAAACGCTTCCCCCTCTTTGATTCTTTTTTAACAGGTTAGTACTTTCAGAGGCAATGCATATGAAATCTTGGATATTCCTCCCCTTAAGGAAACCAAATTGGTTCCAAGATATAGTTTTGTTGGAAATAGGGGTCATTCTCATAGCTAATAGATTGTAAATAATATTATACACAATGTTAATAAGGGAAATAGGCCTAAAAATATGTATTTTTGATGAATTGTCCACTTTAGGAATAAAGGTAAGAAAATGAGCATTAATACCATAAGAGAGGAATCCATTTGTGAAAAATTATATAACAAGGTGACAAACATCATTGCAAACAATGTCCCAATGATGTTGGAAAAAATAATTAGGGAATCCATCAGGGCCAGGGGAACTATCAGATTTTAAACTAAAAACCACCTCTACTTAGAACTATTTCTAAGTTCATCATCTTCATCAATTATGAAATTATTTCATTAAATTTTCTCCTTGAGGTCAATATAACCATTTACATTTTTTATCCAGTATATCATAAACTATTTTAGGATAAAGTGATATTCATTTCATTATAGTAAACATGTGTAACCATTTACATTTCACTTTACCATTATATCCTAAACCTTTTAGGAAATAAATTGAATTTTACTTTGTAAATAAGTTTGCATAACAGTGATGTTTACTTTATTATGGTAACTTGATATAACTATTTACATTTTCTTTAATTTCATATCCTAAAACTTCTTTTAGGATACCTATTATAATTTACTTTCTCGTGATAATGAAATAAGACACTTTATGTTTATTTATTTTCACATATCCTAAACTTTTTAGGAAATTGAGTGAAGAATCACTTTTAATATTAGAATGATATAAACATTTAGTTAATAGAGATATTTAATTTCTCATGGTAAATAACTGTAACTATTTTCATTTTTTTTTATTATCACATATCCTAACTCTTTATAATATAGTGTAAATAATCTCTTAAAATAAATCTTGTAAAATATTTTATTTGTTAACTTTGAACTTATATAAGTTTAAACATACTCCCAGTAGCCTCTTAGATACTATATTCTCTTTAGAATATATTACTAAGACTCAACAAAAACTAATTTTTGTTTTTGTAAATAAAACTAATTTCCATTTAGTAGGAATATATAATAAATAAACTATTGTATCCATATCTCATATGGTATTATTTTTGTTAAAATAATTTATTCCCAAAATAAGAATTCGTTAAAAATATTCCATTAATGGGGGTAGAACTTCTTCCTAATATTTTAATAAATTAGATAAACACTTTATCCTAGATAAAACATTTTTATTATAATCTTATTCTCAAAATATTTTATAGATTCATATGAACCATAACCCAAGTGTGTATAATTAGTCATCTCATGTTATTCATAAAAATTATTTGTTAACTCCTCTTGTCGTATAAGAGAAGAGAGATGAAGATACACACCCTTTACTTTGATTCATCCAAGATTGATAAAAATCCTTAAATCCAAATTTCTGATGTAGAAACTATTTACTTCATCACTTGAATGTGAACTATAATCTCTTTCAATTCATCCTATGATTCTGAACTCTTTTATATTTACAACACTTTTAAAATATACATTGTATCACATACCCTTAAAAATTGAAGAATCGGCTTCTAAAACATTAATACCTAAAATATATATTCCATGAAGTTCCAAAACCTCTTCAGGTATTCTATATAATCCCATCATATGTAATCATTACTCTTTTCTAATAATACCCTCAAGTTTCAGATAACCTTAACTAGATTCTTAAAAAAATATTGTTGGAATTTCCAACTTTTCCTCTTCTGGTTTTGGACCTTTGCCTCCTTATACTATATATACAATACCAAAACTTAAACATTGTATGCCTAGTTCATTTATTATCAACATTTTAAGAATATAGGGTAAAATTTTTTTGAACTCATTTATATTGTTGTAAGATTTCCATCAATGACAATATGATTAATTTCTTAACCAGAATAATCCTTATAGGAATTATTTAATATATCTAAGCATATCCAATCATATTGAATATTATTGGCATAAAAAATCATATTTAGTATATGAGACTATAATTCCTTAGTTTAATTAGAATCTAGTTCCTTTGAAACTTTAAATGAATCATTTCATGCTTCTATAATCATCTTAATTTTCTTATTGAATAACTTCAGCACTTGATTACTTGGGAAGGAAATATTATAACACATTGAATATTTCTCTTGGTTAAGAACTTTTCTCAAGCTACTAGTACTAGGAGATGGTTACTTGAAGATTCTCATTTCAAGGATTAATTTCAAAGTTTATTTTGATGATGATTATGTATTTATCTACAGTAAAATAAATTTATCAGATGAATATCATGTCTTATATATATTAGTAAAGGACTTTTAATGATATTAATCCCACTAAAAAAGATAATCTCATACATTATATACATTTAGTGATACAACATCTATATTTCACTAATAAATTACCCTACTTTGGTATAAAACTCATTAATTTAGTTATTTAGATGGGGATTCATCCTAATCACAATAGTTTTGATTCTTATATAGTTAAGCATCTAAATCTTTATCTGAATTGACCATATGGATACACTCAAATCTATTCCTATAGTATCCCAACCCTTGGGGTTCCCCAACTAAGTGTAATCCAAAGAAAATATCAAAAAAAAGTTAACATAATACAATATAGGGGAACCCCTCTTTGGCATGAAACTACTTGGTTGGATGATCAAGGTCTTGACAGGTGTTTGTTTGGAATGAATCCCACACTTGATATTTGTTTGGTGTTCTTTTAAAGTCTCACCAATTTAATATACATCATATACATATTATATTCTTAATTATTTCATGTTATGTAATCATTATCTTATCATATTTTATTCCCTTACATGCATACATGCTTCTAACACTAGTGCAGAAAACGTTTTTAACGTCGGTTATTTTTCATTTTTTATGTCGGTTTTTAGCCGACGTTAATACGGACGACGTTATAAATATTGTTTTTTATGTCGGTTATTTAAAAACCAACGTAAAAAACAAAACATCACAGTGTTTATCATGTCGGTTATTAATTAACCGACGTGAAAAACCCAGGGGGGGGGTTTATCACGTCGGTTATTAGATAACTAACATGATAAAATAGCGTGGGGGTGTTTATCACGTTGGTTATATAATAACCGACGTGATAAGGGGTCTATAACGTCGGTTATTATATAACCTACGTGATAAAACAGTGTGGGGGGTGTTTATCATGTTGGTTATTAAATAACTAACGTGATAAACCCCTGTAAAACGGTTTATCACATCAGTTATATAATAACTGATGTGATAAACCAGTCCGGGGGGGTTTTATCACGTCGGTTATTAAATAACTGACCTGATAAACCATTCCACAGGTGTTTATCACGACGCTTATTCAAATAACCGATGTGATAAACCCTTCCCCATTCCTTTATCATGTCGGTTATAAAATAACCGACGTGAAATACCAATTTTTTTAAAATGGAATGCAGTCCTCTACTCTCCCCAGAAACAACCAGAAACAACCAGAAACCAAATCAACAATTCGTACCACAAAAACTTAAGTAGACCAAAATAAGAACCAAATAAAAATTAAGCATTTACATTGATAACATTTAAAACTTACCTCACTGGACATCCCCCCACAACCCCCTGAATAGCCCCCCCTCACCCCATTGGATAGCCCCCACCACACCCCTAGACTACCCCCGACCCCCTGGACAGTCCCAAACACCCTGGGACAACCCCCCCACCCTCATGTATACCCCCCCACACCCTGGACAGCACTCCCACAAGAAGTAGAGCAAAAATTAAACATTCACATATATAACATTCAAAACTTACACTGTCAACTTCAAAAAAAACTAAATCCAACCTAAACGACTACCAAATACACAATTACAATGACAATATTCAAAATTACATTTTACACTATAAACAACTAAAATTCAATCAAACCTGTAAAATAATTTGACCACTCCACTTGTAAGTGTTTGATGTCTTTAGCAGTATAGGGTTGAGGGTCATCAAATAGCTACAAATGAAAAGGATAGTAGTTAACATGTATAATGAATAAATCAAATTGAAATATTATGGCAAAGTTTAAAAGGAAATCTTACTAGGTCAAAGTTCACAACTATCCCAGTTGTTATTATTTCATACATAAATCTTAACATATAATATCCACATTCAATTAAGCCTTGTTGTTCATGAAAATTCTATTTGAATGAGTGTAAATTCAATATATTATTTTTATGTAATAAATCAAAAAGTACAAATTATAAATGGATATTTACCTTCGCATTTACATTTTTGATCTTTTCACTCCTTTTCTTTGTGTTTTTTCGAAAGTAGACCCATGCCCTGTTAGAAAATAATACGAATGGGGTAAATTTAAAATTCATTATAATATATAAAACTATTGAGAAATTGAAACTCACTTTTCCAATATATTCATAAAACTTTCCCGCACATCATCATGGACAGAGCATATCCAATAAAGTGTTTTCTCCCTTGGGAAAAAAACCCCTAACATCCAATGATCACTAATAAAATAAAATTTAAAGTTAGTGGTTTTTTATGTTAAAAGATAATGAACTCTTTGAGAGAGATGTGTTTCATACCTTTCACAAAAAGGCATCATCCAACATTGTGTGACTATATTATGTTCAAGTCTTTCAGCAATATAAAGCATTCTTTGTTCATCATCCAATGCACATGCTTCAGGGGAAATCAATTGCGGGTCCATGAATCCATATACATCTGTCAGCTCATTCCTATCACAAATGTTATAAAGATACCTAACACAAAACAGACATAAGTATACATTTTTAATAAATATAACGCAGAGAAAAGGTGTTAAGACTTACATGGAAAAAATTTGCACCACGTTGATGCCCAACTTATCTCCAGTAACAAGCTCCATGATATCAGTTTTCATAATCCCCACAGGTATTTCACATCCAAAAACATGAGCTTCCATTGGAAACTCATAATGACCCGCCAACAAATTTGAATATCTTGACAACCTGTCAATACTACTAGAATCTGTATCTAATGTCATAGCCATTTGTCTTTGTTGCTGTCTATACAGTATTTATTTACCTTTGAAGTATTCCTGTAAAAATAAATAAAAAATATATTAGTTTTCAAATGATAAAACAACTTTAATAAAAAAATAAAATAAAAGATATAACATTCATACATCTATGGTAATGAGTCGAAGAAGTCTAGATGGACAAATTAAAAAATGGTCGATACTATGTCCAACTGTCATCACCTCATCTATAGGTAATGGTACTCAAGCTAATCTATCTATAATATCTTGTACAGTGACCCTCTGATTCTCTACCTCTAATTGTTGATGATGAATTGTATCTCCTATACAATATACCAACCCATATGCAACTATATGATGTTGAGGATCATCAACAAACATCTCGCAATAAGTAGAAAGCTACGACGCAAGAGTAGGATAAAAAATGGGGTCCGCAGGCTGAGGTGAGGGAGTGGGAGCTACTGGCGGAGGTGGAGGATAAATAATGGGGTCTGCAGGGGGGAGGTGGAGGAGTGGGAGCTGCAGTCTGAAATTGTCTTTTCATGTCTGCAAACATAGACTATACCGAAGCTCTAATCTTTTCCTCCATCGTCGCATTAATATTATGAACTTCATCCTCCAAGCATTCTATTTTTTTTATAAACACCCTCAATGTTAGAAGTTGAAGAACACGACAACACTTTTCTTACTGATACATCTGTCGGATATCCTCTTACACGACCAGGATGTTCAGGATTTCCCAATGCTACAGATAAAATATCTTGCCTCCCAGTAGCTGTAAATTCCCCCTGTGAGCTCTGCTCCTCAAGAGAGTCCTGTATTAAATAATTGAACATTTCTGTAATGATTGAAATTATATGAAGAAAATAGTTAACTTAAATAAATAAAATAGATATCTTACAATCCTCTCAGCTACGATTCTCGATTCTTCTGAAAGATATTGCCCTTTTTTGCCCATCCGAGATCTCTTCCATTTTTCATGTCTAGATGGAGGGGTTAGAGGGGCCACCTCTCCAGAGCTTGAAGTCTCAGCTCTTAGTTTTTGAAATTTTTCCACCATCATTTGTTCTTCCAAAAATGCATACCCTCCCCGAGATAAACTATGAGGGTATACATTTTTATATTGGATCTCCTGATGATCTTTCCTTGTTTTCTGTAAATTAAGAATAAGAAATCATTAAAAAAACATTAATAAAATCATTTATATAAGAAAGCTTATAAAAGTTTACATTGCCCTTACCAAAAATGACTCTTTTCTTCTACTTTCAACAAATTGTCTCCATGTGTCTTCATCTATAAAAGGATATATACGACATAGATTGTCATGACTCCTATGACCAAAAATGAAATCAGATGAGAGGGTTGATTTGAAATCCCTCCATCTCCTGGCAGTCATCGATAAGCATTTCTTCCTGACTCCTTCAGTGTTGGGAATATCAAAAGTCATCTGATGAAGAAGAGGTTAAACATATTATATATACTAGAAACATTTAAAGAATAGTCAAACAATAGAAAAATATCTTACCAAAATATTTTCCCACAACTAAGAGATTATCGCTTTATCCACACTTCTCCAGTCATCATACAAAATGCTTATTTTTCTCTTAGCCTGAGTTGATACAAAACTCTATAAATATTTTTCATTTGGACCTCTAGGAATGTCATCATCATCAAACTCAATGAGTATCCTCTAATCCTTCATACGGGCAAGTGCTAATTTTGGTAAACGTGTGCACCCACGTTTACCAACTCTTGAACTCTTTGTCCTAATAGGAGCACATGAGGAAGATTAGAGAACATCAAGAGGATCATGTGAATGTTCCTCCCTAGAGGTATGACCAATATGCTCATCTCCAGAATCATGTGGTTGATCAACTGAATGATCTATCATTATCCTTCAAATCAAAAAAACAAACATTAGTTCACAGATATAAAAATTCAAATATTTTAATACTACTGTAATCAGAAAATAGAAAATTGTACTAAGTTATGTAATATTAAACATTGTTAATATGGTAATCATGTTAAACAATGGTCAAGATGGTCAAGATGGTCAAAATGGTAAACATTGTAAACATGGTAAACTTGGTAAACATGGTAAAGTAATTGTCACTGAACAAAAATAATAGATATATAATTCATGTAATGGTAAACATGATAAAGTAAACTAAACAAACTTAAAACAAACAAAAACTTATACTTATTTTGTTTTAATACATGTTTTAATAAAGAAAAAACTTACAATATCTAACATTTTATGAAAAAAATAAATGTAAACAAGAAATAAAAATATGTTACCTATAATTTTACGAATGTAAAAATGGATTGTTTTCCCAAATTCCTTCGTCATGATCATTCCTTATGTCACAAACCATGTCTTCAACATACTCATCATTATGTTTTGTTAATCTTTCCATGGAAGTAGGGATCTCACATAAATCAGCATCTTCATCAAGTTCATCCTCACCAACATATTGTTTTTTCCCTTGTAAAACAACAACCCACTACATATCTGATTGATCTACTATATAGAAAATTTGTTTTTCATGTGTTTCCATTATAAAATAATTATCTATGTCTTCCAATCTATTCAGATTAACAAGTGTCATTCCAAATTCATCGTGTCTGGCACTGTTGTTACCGATAAAACATTTACAGTTAAAAACAGGAACTTTAATTTTAAAGTAATCAACCTCCCATATGTCTTCAATCACTCCATAATATGCACTTGATGCAGAAATTGGGTTTTTGTCCTTAGCACTCAAAAAATGCATTTCTTCTGCAAACACAAATACACCACTATTCTGAACTGCACTTATGTTGTCATGAGCTTTCATATGAAATGTATAGCCATTAATGTCATAATCGGACCATGTTATCACATTTAAACATGGACCACCCACTATCCATTTTAATGTATCTGATACATCTAATCTACCAAGCAAGGTCTTTTTAAACCATGACAAAAATGTTTTTTTGTGCTCATTCAAAATCCACATTTCTTTCTTCTTTGGATGAAATTTTTTCAACTCATTAATATTCAATGTGATATACGGTTGAGCATCAGCTATGTTATTCAAGATGTATGATTCTAACTTCTTCATTTGTTTAGATGATAATGATTTGACTTTCAAGCCATGAATCCCCTTTCCCTCATTATTAACTCGTTCATGGCGAGATGGAGGCAAACCTATGTGTTGCGCCGCAGCCAAGTAGCTCATACAAAACTCTGCAACCTTTTTAGAAATATACTTTTCAATAATGGAGGCTTTACGTCAATATGGATTCTTAACATACCCCTTCAATATTTTCATATACCTTTCAAAAGGATACATCCAACGAAGATATACAGGTCCACAAAGCTTTATTTCTCGAACCAGATGAATCATTAAATGCACCATTATATCAAAAAAAGTTGGTGGAAAATACATTTCCAATTGACAAGGTATAAAAATTGCATCCTTTTCCAAAATTTTCAAAGCATTCACATCAATCCCATTATTACAAATTGAATTGAAAAAATAACACAACTTCATTATAGTCTTTCTATCACGGATGGGCAATATTCCACATAATGAAACTGGTAGAATTTGTTGCATAATGACGTGACAATCATGTGATTTCATACCTATCAACTTCAATTCCTTCAAGGAGACAAAATATACATGAAAAACAATGCAATTATCACTTGAAATAGTGATTTTAACAAAGAATTATTAATAAACTGGTCATCAAATAGTATAGGTAAATCATATATGGTATGAAATATATTATTATTTTCTATAATATATGTATAATAAATATATATTTATTATAAATGAGTTACATACATGTATAAAGGAAATTAGACCTGAGTTAAGGGTTTCTTGTCTCACTTTTACTTCCGTGAGACATATGCCATTTTTACCACTTAGTTATTTAGTGTGGTGTATATACTTAACATTTGATATGTTATATAATTATTACCTTTATATTAATTTTATTTAAATTTTCATTTTAATTTATTTCTTTCATGGGGCTTATAATTCAAAATTTACCAAAGCGATAAGGGTTTATTTCACAATCTCCTTATTATTCAGCATTATTTATGTTTAAATATCCATTGAGAAAACTATTTTATATATCTATATTAAACCCAATATATTTTATTATAATTTGTTTATTTATATAATTTTCAATTAATAGTACTATTTCCCCTCTTTGGTACTTGAAATGATTTAGAAAATGTTTTTAAGAAAAACTGACTTTATTTCTCTCTTCGGTCGAAAATCATTTTTTTTACATATCCATGTTTTATAAAAATATTTTCCAAAATGTTTTTAAAACTCTAAAAATGGTTTATAAAATACATTTTTCCCATGTTTTAATTTTTAAAAAATGGTTTGAAATGAATATTCTTTTCATTTTCTAAATTAGGTACTTTTAAATTTTATCGAAAATGTGAAAGGAATATTTGTTTTAATGTAATTGGCATGTATGGAATTTCATATCATCATTACCAATAATTATTTTGTATATTCATTTAAAATTTTAAAATTTTATTTTCAAATAAAATGTTTTACCAAATATTCTAGAAATTTATAGTTTTTGAAAGTGATTTTTAAAATTAAAAAGATATTTTCCTCAAGAATGTTTTAATGGAATTTTTATAGTATTTATATTCATCAGTTACAATAATACTAATTTTACCATATAATTCATTATGAATATGTTATAATTGTATAATCCTCATTACTTATATAAATGTTTTATGATCATTTTGATTGAGAAGTACTATTTTGATACTATTTTCCATAGTACTCTAGACGGTTTATGATTATGTTTATTGATTGGGAAAATTATTAAAATTTTGTATTTTAGTTTTTTAATACAAATTTTTACATTGATTATGTTTATCCAATTTCATATGAGGAATTCATTAGACTTAGTAAGTGATGGTTGGGGGCCGTTATAGCCTCTCGTTGCATCAATATGTCTAATGAGACAAATTGGATTGGGTTTTTGGTCAAGGCCTTAACCATTTATGTAAGATGCTTTGGAATGAGGTCTTTATGGTATGGTTATGATGTCTAACATTTTTAATTACCTAATTATAAGATTATTTATTGATTTCTATGTGATTATTAGATTAGTTAGAATATACATGGATAAGTTTAAATATCGTGTGATTATTTATATGGAATTATTTGATCATTATTTATTCATGCCATGTTATTCTTTATATTCAAGTTATTGATTAAATGTCATGTGTTTTAGTTATTTAACTTTCCATATTGATTATTCCACATTTATTTATGACATCTTCCCCTATACATGTACCCTTACTAAGAATTATATCTCACCCCTTCTTATGTTTCATTTCCCTATGATGTCAGGAAGTGTATTATGATTGATATATAGAGATATTCAAAGGGAATAATAGTTTTATTAAAGAAAATTATATATTGTATTTTAATTTTTCAAATGTAATGTGAAAATCAATTATGTATCTAGTTTTCCAAGACAACTAAACTATTTGGTCCTTTAGGATGTTATCGCTTGTATTAAACACCAATGTAATAAAGTAACCACCAACTATATGATATTGGGTTTGGGGTCTTTATATTCACCCTATTTTGTATCTGAGTAGAGGGTTAGAAGTCCTTTTTTGAGTTATACATTGTAAAAACTTACTAAAGTATATTATGGTATTTTCCGAAATAGGTATGATGAGATATTTGTTTTTTCAAAACATAGTCAAATATATCCCAAGGTACTTCATGATAATGAAGTATAGAAGAGGATTGGGATAAATTATAAAGTGTTTTTCAGGTAGGTTGAATAATAGAGAATGTGTCTAAATCACATGAGCAAGATTTTACAATTATTATTGCAAGTGAATCCTCTGGAATAGAAATGAGGTTTATGTTTTATTTTCACACATCTATCTTCAAGGTGAATGTTTATAATGATAAAAGAAATTTCTGAGTCAATAACCAATAATTTACATAAGGAAATCAAAGTGAACAACTAAATAAATTTGATTAGTCTATCTTGTTAATGTCTTACTCTAAGATTCCCTCTCTTTAGTCTGGGATACATTTTATTCACCATAATTTCAACCTAAGTTACCTTAAGTTTAGTTCACTTATAATTCATAACATATTCCCAAAATAACTATAATTCTACATAGCATATTAACCTATAAGGTTGTAAAATAATAACATTCTAACCTCTAAAATTATCTAAATTTTTCCTCTGATGCCAACTATAATGACTCATGCCTTACTCAACCCATAATTACATGATTTATAATAATTGTTTCAATTTATTATAATTGGATTATCTTTTTGGTTTATATTTTTATATAATTAGGTAAAATATTACATAATAAAGTGTAAATTTCCATATATTATCTATTTTTTTCACAAAACAATTTCTTTATAAATACACACTTTCTTCGTTCAAGGTAACTCCCAAATATAGAACTCTAACTTTATTAACATTTATACTCATAATTAATCCTTATGAAAAATAATTTAAAAAATTAGTATGAGAAAAAAAATCTCAGTAATGTATATAAAATAAATTAATCTTGTTAGTATAGTGAAAAACATAAAAATCCATGATTTCATTTTATATTTTTCACAATAAAACTATGATCACCTAAATAAACAATTTCCATTAGTGAAAATAAATGTTTTCTCAAAGAAAAACCTTTGAAACCCATTAGAAAACATAATAAAACCCATGAAGGTATCCTAAGTAATTGGAAAACTCATGAAAATATTCCTTTGAAAAACAAACCTTTCACTGTTAAAAATTCATAACTTTTCCTTACCTCGTGAAATCAAAATATTTCCTTAAAAAAAACTTTTTATTGTAAGAATAATATAGGTATCTTAGAGAATCATATTCATAACCCATGTTCACTCATTTCTAACCCATTATATAATAACTAAAGGGAAATAAATTCCATAGGAGTAACCTACCTAGTTATCTCCCTCATTTTTCACCTTTAAATACTATTCATTACCCAATGAATTTGAGATCTATATCGGGATCACCCATCGCCATGAGCTATATCGGTCTCACCATTCAATATCTAAAATGATCAAATACCATTTCATGAACAAAAATTTTGTAATGTTACACCTTTTTATCATAAAACCCATGAAAAAATCCTTTCAATCCATTAGAAAAATGCTTTACTTTTTTTCATAATTATAAGAAGAAATATCCTTTTTCATTAAAAACTTATAAAATTGAAAAATTCCCAAAAACCCAAGAATAGGTTAATCATTAAAATACCATGTTAACTTATAGATAAATTTTACTAATTAATAAAAACTATGATGTTGCTTAAAGGTGGTCAAGTTGTATACATTAAAAAATAGTCTTTTTCACTTTGGTAAAAAAAAGTCAAAATGACTTATATAATAAATGTTTAAAAGATTCCCTTTTTAAACCATTAAAAATAAATTCAAAAATTAGTTGAAAGTGAATTTTAAAAATATTTTATTTTTAAATAATAAAAATCTTGGAACATTTTTAAGAACATAGATATTTATGAGAAAGTGTTTAGAACATTTAAAATAATGTTTTAAAAGAAAACCTCTTACCTTAAGTCATGTCTAGCTTTGTACATTCTCTAACTCCTGAATAATAAAATTATATTAGTTTTATATTTTATTAATAAAAATTTTCATGTTAATTTAATAATTATTATTATTCATTTTATTTTATATATTACCATGTTTTATTTGGTTACTAAAATGGGTAAGTTCGTGTTGGATGTTTTAGGGTAATTCAGTTTATAACCTCAAAACCACATCAGTGCATTGACCGTGGTCAAAGGAGTTATGATTCAATTATATAAATAATATTAAACATGTTATATTTATCATATTTATGAATTAAATACACTTATAAAACCAACCATGTAAGGCGGTAATTAAAAATGAACCGCATTGTTTCGTGGAGATGGTAGTTTGTAAATACGCATGAACATCATTTTAATTTTTCTAATGGGTGTAAAATAAATAAATAAGATGATATTTTTCTTTTATAAAATTATATATATGTTATAAATTTCATATTTATTCATTAGTTTCATCCTTATGTACACCCCTATAAGGTGAAAATGAAAAATGAATCATATCGCTTCGTAGAGATGGTATTCCACACATACGCGTGAGCGACGTTATCAACTTCCAAAAAACAGAAAGGGTAAGAAGGTAAGTAGTATATAAATTTTAAAAAAATCATAATTATTTAATAAATATCATATATATTCATTTTTTTCATCATTTTAACCATCTATATGATCTGGTGATGAAAAATGATACGCATCACTTCGTGGAGGTGGTAGTTCGCACAAACACACTGATGATGTTTTCATTTACCATAAGCTGAAAAAGGGTTATATCATAATAATAATAATAACATTTAAGTATGTGTAATATTCTGATGTTATTATTTCATAATGTTTGAATAATATTTGTAGGTATAAGAATAAATACACTTGAAATGGGTCGGTTGGGACTTATAGCTTCTCCTCAAATATCTCCCTTTGAATTACACATTAAGACTTCCCAGATTAGTCTTTTGAGAATAAAATTAACTATAATAAATGTTTAGTTATTTTTTTATAGTTTTTAGTAGGGATTTTATGAACTGTAGTGTTCAAAATGTGTGAGGAATGAAGGAGGGGAGGTGCCCTTTTATAAGTGAGGGGAGTGGAACACTTGTAATTTTTCAAAACATTTAATTATTATAAATTAGTAATAATTGGAAAGTTTCTCCAAAACTATCCAATTTCGAATATAATATGATAAGGGTTGAAATAACATCAACCAATCGTAATTAATATAATATTTTTAGGCCTTATCACTTAGTTTTTACCTTAATTAACCTGATTTACCCTTTATCATGGTGACACATTTTTACTATGGTTAATATTCATAATGACTAAAAATAAAAGTGAAATATTTAAAAAATTTGAAACTCATGATTTAAAATATGGAATCCATTTTTTAGGATTCATTTTCTAGAATTGGTAAAATTAACTTTTAATATAAATGTGTAAAACGCAATGAAAAACTGTTTTTAGATAATTTTGTTTTTAAGAATAAAAATAAACTCATACCAAAATAAAATATAATTTTGATTAATATAAAATAATTTAGATTATTTTTAATAAAATTTGACTTATTTTACTTTAAACCCAAACTCAAAATAGAATTGTACTTTTAAATTACTTGGTTTAAAGAAGAAAAATGACAATTTTACAAAAATCAGTATCTTTAACTATTCACTAAAAAATAAATACTTTTAGAAAAAAATCGTAAAAATTAATCCTAATACTATTATGACATGATAATTTAAAAAATTATAACCATTTTTTCAAATAAAATTTATAAAAGTGGCTGAAATTAATTATAATATCCACGCATAAAATGCAATAAAACTGTTTTTGAAGAAAATGTATTTGTGAAGCATACAATAACTTTATTATCACTACTTATCTAATAAAAATTATTAAATGAATTTTAATTCATTAAATTGGATATATAATCTAATTATTATAATCATTTATCAATAATGATTAATTTAATTCATTAAGATCAAAATACATTTCATAGATAAAAATAGTTTTATGAAAATATCCTTTTTACCTTTAAAAGATTTTATCTTCATTTACAACCAATTAATAATCAATGTATGAATGATTTTCCATTTTATTAAGGAAAAAAGTTCTACATATATTTCATAAAATGGTTATTCCTATTCATATCTATCAAACCAACGACTATGTTATAATGGTCATATTTAAATAATAATATTTCTATAGTATATTGTCATTTGTTTAAGCATGTTGTTGTGTATACCACATGATATTAAATGTAATGTTGTTTAAATAAAATAAATTCTAAAATCTCAGAGTGTTACACTATCCAAAAAATCTACCTTTTTCAGAGAATCCCATGTGCCATAGCCAAAAACCCAAGACCATTTTATCTTATGACACTCTCTTAATATGGTAGATGTAGTGGAACTTGAAGCTAGATTCCCAACCAAAGAAGTTCATAGTAAGTATAGTATACAAAGTAGAGAGCATGTTAGACCCACTGAATAAAACCTTGTCTCAAAATAATCATTAATATCATGTGAAAGCTATTGAACTAAAAGTTATTAGCAGTTTTCTTTAGTGTAGGTGATAGTCTGATGGGGATGGTTCCCTAGAACCAACTAGCTTTGTACTTTTGATTACTTGAATTTTAAGAACCTGGATCTTCATTTCAGGTATGTCTTTCCTTTTCCGGGAGTTTTTGAGAAAAGAGGAGTTTCTGGAAATTTTTGAAGTACACGTCATGTACTTTATGAGTACATGTCGTGTACTCCTTTTCCACTCGAAGCCGTGTGCTGGCCGGGTCCGGGCCACACACACGGTGTGTAGGGGTGATGTGGAGGCTGCTTAAAGCGGAGTACGGAAAAATAGAGTACACACCGTGTACCCCAGAAGTACACACTGTGTATTTTATTTTTTTTCATTAAACGGACCGGGGTCGCGCCTAATCGCTAGAATGACCTTCTTCTAGGTCTCATTTGGCCGAGAGCTCCCATACAGCCGCAATTCTTCTCTGAGCCCCTAAGCTTCTGTCCGATCTCCGTTTCAGCCACCGTCGATTGCGTTGGAACCGCAGCGGTTAGTTCTTCGTTTTCCTAGAGCCTTGTTTTCCAATTCCTCCTCTTTCTCAAGATATCGTGGGTTGAGAGTTTTGGACGTTTTCTCAGATCTTCTACATTCTAAAGAGAATCAATCATCATGGTTCAAGTATATCAATCTCCTAACATCGAGGTAGGTGGTTTGTGCCTTTTTGTAGGAAGTCTTTGAATATTTTGTGCAATTCCACCAATTCCCTTGAACGGGGTATTGTGTGTGTTTCCTATTTTTCCCCTGTTGTTTCCTTCTTTGCTTGATTGCTTGAGTAGAGGTAAA
This sequence comes from Viscum album, assembly GCA_963277665.1. Classification (NCBI taxonomy): domain Eukaryota; kingdom Viridiplantae; phylum Streptophyta; class Magnoliopsida; order Santalales; family Viscaceae; genus Viscum; species Viscum album. The sequence continues at coordinate 1,072,761,781 of OY728160.1, forward strand.
TTCTTGTGAATAGGGTAATTTTTACTATGCTCTGGATGTTTTTCCATTAATATTTTTCCTGTTAGGCGTTTTTCCAGTTGTCATGCCTAGTTGTAGGATAGTGGAACTGTTGTACTGTTATGCTGTTGTGCCTCAGAATGATAGCCAAGTAGTTCTTGAGGTTTACTTGGTCTGATACATGCGCTATGAATGTTTGTTTTACACAGGGCTATGAGAACCTAGTGTAGTGGACCATAGGGAGAATGGACGTAAGGGCTTCTCCAGAGTGTCTTTAATTTATGATGCGAGACCACGGGGGGAATTGACGTTGAGTGCTTCCTCAGAGAGTTTGTAGTTCCTTGACGCGGGACACAGGGGGAATGAGACATTGAGTGCTTCCCCAGTGGGCCTTTAGTACGATACGAGACTATAGGGGGAATTGATGGTGAGTGCTTCCTCAGAGAGTCTATTCTTTAGCTGAACCAGAGGGGCGAGACTGTGTGTGCCTCCCAGAGGGTTGCTAGTACTTGTGGGTTGAACCATAAGGGTTAGGCTGTGAGAACTATCCAGGGGGTTACCTGTTGTTCTTCTTGTTGATTGGCTATTAATTGTGTACTTTATATTCTAGGCACTGTGGATTGTAGCTGCTGTGTGCTTTTCTATTTACTGCTTCCTGTATTTTTACTACCATGTATTCACTTACTGTTAGGCATAGATCTTTGGGTGGTTACCTACTGGGACTTTGTCTCACACCCTGTTTGGGCCATGATTTTGGGCCCAAACAGATTATATTGTTGCAGGTATAGATAAGGGAAAGTGCCCTTCTACTTTAGGTACTTGACTTGTTGTAGAGCTGGAGAGCATGGGACCAAGCTATGTCTTGCGATGCTGAGGAGTTTACCTGTTTTATTTTGCACTTTGGTTTAGTATTCTATTCATCATTGCGACTTGTTTGGATGCTTTCTTAGATATATGTATCATGCATCATTTTATATACATGTGTGTGTGCTACAATTGTTTACTGTTAGTCTTCTGTTGTTTATTGTTTACTCTTGTATGGATGGTTATGGTTTTTAATGTTATCTATTTGTTTTTCTTCTTCTGTTTACTCTGCCAATAAGGGTATAGTTTCCCCACTATCACACCCAAGGCCCTCGCTGCTAGTCAATAGCCTCTGGCATTTGGGGAAATGCGCTTGAGGCCATGTGACCAACCGGGCATGGGGTGCCTCTGGGTGGCTTCCGGAACCGGGACGTTACATGAATATTAATGGATATTTCATCACATAATGATTTTTATTCTGTGTGATATTAATGTGATAATTTCTTTAGAGTATATTTCACATAAAAAGGTTATCATAGTTCCTCATTGTAATGGGAACCTATAAATTTTAATATATCATTCGTAAAAATATATCTTATGGTATATATAATATATGTATAATGAGATACAAATGATTTTATGGCTATTAGTTTTTGGAGTCTAATAAGCCATTGAATCATCTTCACATAAATTTCATTCTTGGTATCTCCAAGAAGGGAGGTTATGAGGATAGACCTGCCAATAGAAATTTCACATGTCTATGTTTCATTGAATATTCCTATTTAAGAATGATTATATTGGTCCTTATAATTGAGATTGTTATTTATGTATATCATGAGTTGTGTACTTTGATGTGTGGTCAAAAACCGTGATGACATATGCTCACAGTGGGGTGACATACGTTGGTTACATCATAAGTGATATGAAATTAATTAAATAATTCAAGAAATTATTTGTCCCTTCATGTAAATGGAAGAAAATATATTTGGACCTTTTATTGAAAAGAAACTATCTGATTAAATCCATGGTCATGGCATTTCATCGACAGGTTCATTTTAGAAATTCAAATAATGATAAATCAAGCATGTAGGGTGAGGACACAAACATGCATCATACATTATGAGATATTGAGACAAAAGGATTTAAATGGTATCATTTGTAGGATAGATTTTGTTATTGAAACATTAACCAATTTCTTCATAGGTGTCTTAATGTGTTTCTAGACACCGACCTTGGAATTTAGGTAAGTTCACCTAATACCACTAAGAAAGTGGCTTAGAGGGTCATATACTAAGTGTATCCAAAATCTCATTAAATTCTATTGAATTAAAATATTAAGAATAAATATTATTCTCAACTTTTGGAATAATAATTTTTCAAGTTAAGTTGATCATATAAAACCAATCACCAGGTATTCGAGTTTAGAATATATTGGTAGAATTTTATCTCTTGTTTATTATTAATATGGTAATAAATAAATAAATATTTATGCACTAGTTTAATATAAATATTTATTTAGTTATGTGAATATTAAAATAAAATCTTATTCACGTGTATAGTGAATATAATGTTTATTTATTTATTTATTGAAAGAATTTTATATTTATTTATTCATCTAAATAAATATTTTATTATTTGGGGTTTGATAAATACCAATGAGGATTGATAGGACAAGTTAAGGTCTTGATGGAAATGATATATTATATTTAATATCATTAAAATAAATATCAATTTATTTATTTAAGAAATGATATTTAAATATGTGAATGTCAAGAAATATAATAATAATAATAATAATATTTTTATAAACATGGGGAATAAATTGGATTATATATTTTATAAAGGGATCATTACACAATTATCAAATATTAACCCTAAGTATATATTCTAATTTATGACCTTTTAGAGGATGCATTTTTTTTTGTGCACAACATAAAAACCCTAGAATTATCTCAAGCCTAGAGATAAGAAATTGTCCTCCTTCCCTCTCAAGAACAAGAGAGAAAAATATAATCCTCTAATTGTGATTAATGACACACAATGAAAAGCACTAGTTTCCTCTGCACTAGCCCCCAAAATACATAGAGCATTTTTCAGGGATTCTTGGAGCACTTGTGGATACAACTAGAGAAATCCTCGCTTGGATTCTCCACTGCAATAACACCATTACAATAGAGGAAACCTAATTGATCAAAAGTAATTATCATGTTTGAGGTAATTATAGTTTAAATTAATTATAAATTAAATATGAAATATACTCTCTAGGAGATTTCGGGGTTTCCTTCATTAAGTTCTTGAGATATTATCCATTTAAAATCAATGAAATCCTATTTTTGGGAACCATACCACCACTTTTTTTATACCCCAGAACCTCCATATTTATTTTAATATAAAATCATGGATATTATCTACTCATTGTATCCATATAGTTATTTTAGTAAAATATATGATCTCAGGTTTTTTGGATCATTCCAAGGATGTAGCTATTCATTTTGAGCAGTGAAACTTGTACATTGAGTGTTATTTGTTTGTTTTCTTTCCTTGATGTGTGAGAAGTCTAGCATTGATATCATTAACTCTAATAATTTATAAATGTTGATTTCATAATAAATTATAAAAATTGATGAAATGGAATATTTTTCACCGATTCAACCCTTCCCCCTCTCAACAAGCCTTCATCATGTGCCAGGTTAGATCAAAATAAAGCACTTGAAAAGATCATCAATCATAAGTAATGAAATCACAACCATCTAAGGGAGGAATAAGAGTCACCCACCTTAGATGTTTTCATTTGAATACTCTAAAAGATACTAATTTGATGACCATGATTAGGAAAATAACTTATCCATATCATCCAACTCCCCCCCCCCCATGAACCATATTTTTTAAATCCAGAGAACTAAACTTTCAATTTAAGAAAGGTCGGGATGGTATGTGAAACTTTGAAATAACCCTATGAAATATTGGAAAAATTCCCCCATGTCTCTTAGATCCATGGAACATGACCTTCAGTGTGTTTCACAAACCTCATTCCATTTGACACAACCCTATATAACTCACTTCCTTTGTGGTACAAAATAAGAATGTTTAGAAAGTAATATCTAGAGAGTGGCATGACCCTTATGCTAGACTTTGTAAATATCCCCCTCTCACCTTTTAGAGAGATAAAAGTGAAAATGAGTGTTTTAGGGAATAATTATTGATTATTTAAAACATAAAAATGTTATTAATAGTAAAACATTACTTAATAACATAAATTGACAATTCATTGATAATTCATCAAACACATCGTCCTCCAATTAACCCATACCAAGATTTTGAATGGTGACCTATTAGAGTTAGTGTAACATCCCAGGTAAATAAAGAATATTACTTTTTCATATTTATTAATATTTTTGAATAAAATATTAATATTACTTTAAAGGGAACTCTATGATCAATGGCGTACCCAATACGCAACAACAAGTTTCTTTGAAATCTTACGTTGTACTCTAATAATAAAATAATATTATTTTAAATGGAAGTTAATACCTAGTCATTGTATTGAAGGGAATGAATATAAATAACTAAAATATGATTATATATGTTTTTTAAATGTTTTTACATTTATCCAATAAAATATAAAGGCTTAAAATAAGAAAAGAATTCAATTTTAAGCATAAATACTCTAAAATTCACTAAAAGGTCGATTTATCGCCTTTTGATGGTGAAACCTCTTTAATATAGTTTTGGTCACTATTATAAATTATATTTGTCCAAATAAAATTCTTCTTTATAATCGGGACATCAAAATTTACTTTGTGTAAATTTTTGGTATTTTTCCGATAAAGTTCATTTTTTAATGAATAGTGAAAAATGTTGTATTTTAATTCAAAACCTATTTTTAATATAATTTATTTATATGATTAGATTATATTTTTAATTGGTTTTAAATTCCAATTATAATATATATTTACCATTTAATCCAATAGTGGTTACTGGAATTAATTTCACTTTGAAATTGGACTTAAACTAGTGTCAATCTTTTGATATATATTGTTTCATAAAAACACGATATTTGTTCTGACGATGGGAATTAATTATTAAAGTAATTAATGTAACTTATATGTTTTGAATTTTTTAAAATAGAAATAATTTTTTAATTCAGAATATCAAATATATCTTAGGGTGAATTTTTTGTATTTTTCTGAAAAACTTCAATTTTTGATGAATAGTGAAACCACTAAGTGGTAGTTAAAAAACCGATTTTTCGTTTAAATGAAACTTTACCACTTCTGTGATTTGAATTTCAAAAATATGATATACATGGTTTTTACTAGGATGTAAAATTTGGTTCAATGGGATTAAAATAATTTTTTGGTGAACAGTAACTTTTAAGTTTTATTAATCGCGATTAAAGGTAATTAATGTAATTTAAGGTAAAGATAATGTTATAATAATATGAAATGACCTTGAAACATGTCCTGCCCTTATTGGATGAGTAATTACCAACCAATAAAATCCATGGGTCAACTTGAGGACCCCATGGAGTCAATTTGGTAGGAAAATGACATTAATAACTTTTTATTTAAAGTTAAAATTAAAATGTCACAAACATGTATTGTTTTACTAAAACAATTTTTACATGGTGTTATACAAGTCATATTTTTTACTATAAATATTAATTAGAAATATAAAAATATTTCTTACATAATGATATTTTTTTTATAATTTTTAGACGTTAAATAAATTAATTTATTTATGACACTGTGATGATGCAGTGATTACCTCATAAATGAACGATTTAAATAAAATGAGAAGATAGGGTAAAATCTAAGTCTTAAACTTGTCAAAAACCTATTGGATGGGTGTATTTAGAATCCTTATCACCTTATCCTTGAAATATATCCTTTTGGGACCTTTAAAATCCGAAAAGCATTTTATAATAAAGTAATATTTTATAACTTTCCAAGAGTGCACCTCCTCTTCTCTTATAAAAGGCCTCCACCTCTACCACCTTACCCACACCTCTCAAGCCTTTGTCTCGGGAAAACCCTGCCAATTTCAACTATCCACATCCCTATATTCATAATTGAAGCCTCACCTTAGGCATAAAGATCTTCAAGAAACCCTTTTGGTTCAAACCAAAGGGAGTTACCCGATTTAAAGGTAATGTCTTCTCTTATGTTCTTTTGTTTTATTTCACTTCTCCAACCCCATAAACTCTTTTTATTCCTTTATTTTGTAACAACACCAGTATCTTAAATATACTAGGATGTTTTTATAAGAATTATTCTAGCTAAACTTACACACACATCCATCTAATGGTTAAAGAGCATACTATTTCTGTGGATGGCGAATTACTGTCTCACGAAACGATGATTGTTCAATATTCTTTTAACAACTTTAAAGGTGGACATTATGATGTAACTGTATTTTATATATGATATATATGGTATTTATGTTTTCTATATGCTTATTTATTTTATATTTAAAACATACCTTTATTCTTTTCATGTTGTGCAAATGCGATAATTTCATATCAGGAAGTGTGGACTACTGCCCCCTCAAGTGATGTGACTCGTTCATGAAATACATGGAATGTATAAAGAATGAAATTAATGAAATTATGTGACATATATAACATATATATTATACTGGAATTATAATATATATATATATATATATATATATCTCAATTATTTTTAATTCCATTAATATGACAAAGAAATGAAAGTAGCGTTCATGCGTACGTACGGCCTACCGTCTCCATGAACGGTGCATTTCATTTATTTTTTTCTCCAAATGTTATGGAATAGTATAAAATGAATATTTACTGGATATATATGATATTTAAATCATTAATACTATTCTAGAGATGATTTACTTATAACTACATGGACAATCATTTTCAAACAAGTTCATTTTTGACTCATGTACCAAACATCGACAAAAACGTCTGATATGAACTCACATTATTAACCAATTATTATAACATTATAATATTTGATATGAACTGAATAATAATATTTAAAGTAGTTACTTAAGAAATTAAAAATTGACCAAAGTTTATTATTCAGGATATAAATAAACGAACAAGACAAGTCGGACTTGAGGTAAGGGATCCTACCTCCCTCTTTCTTTTTAAGTACTCTTTTTTATGTAACTTACTTTAAGATCCTATTTCTTATGTTGGGGGATGTTCTTTTATATTACCCTTGATGTAAATTTTATGTTAATATTATGAGAGACCCTACTTTATCTCATCAATCCATTTTTGGAAGTTTTATGTGGCGCCGTTAGGCTGCCGAATTTTCATAAGGGGATTTTCATCTCACTTTATATTCCCGTGAGATTCATGATACATTTGCCACTATTTCCTTTTGTGTGGTGTATGTACTGACCAATATTTTAATATTTGTATAATATACTCTCATTTATGGGTATTTACATCTTCATTGTATGACCCTTCTTTCATGGGGTGTACGTTTCAAAAGTTTTCCAAATCGGTAAGGGAACCTTTCACACTCCTCTTTTTAAAAGACTTATTTTGTTATGTCTTTTAATTTACATATTTTTATGTTGGGATATGTTCTTAAATATCCTTATTGATGTAAGATTTATGTCCAAGTGACTAGATACCATTTTCTCTCTCATCAACTAATTTTATGAATTTTAAAGTGACGCCGTTAGGCTCTCAAATTTTACCAAGGGAACTTCTTAACCCAATTTTGATTTCTTTGGGTTCAACATGTAGTTATTGAATATGTCATCCTTTGAAAATTTGTGAATGACCTTTGATTGTTTTACACTTAATATCCACTTATATTAGGTGTATTTATATTTTTCACACATAATTATGAGATCGATTTATCCTTAATTTAAGGATACCTTCTTTATAAGGGATCTCATCTCATTTTACATTTCTATTGATACTTCATTGTTGTTATGCACCAATTCACTCTTATATGGTGTATATGCTGTCCTTTGGAATATTATATCATGAATCCCTTTATTCTCATGATATTATAAAGTTCTGATTAAATGTTATTCCTCAATTATTGTATTCAAGTGTCTCTCATTTTGTTAAAAACCCTTTAACTAAAATATTGTTTTAAATGTTTTAATGATTTATTATTATAAATATTTCTCATTAATATCCATGTTTTCAAAATGGTTTTAAGGATTTATTTATATGTATATTAATGGTTTAAAATTTTTAAATCTTCAAAGTGGTATGGGACACTTTGATTCAAAAATATCTTTATTAAATGTTTTAAATTGTTTTGAAAATGGTTTTTTAGAATGGATTCATTATTTTAATATCTTAAAATGTTATATTGTTATTTCAATATGGGAATGTTATCTTTCCTTTATGCTTAAGTTATGTGCTATGATTATGTTGTGTTTCTTGGGCATTGTTTATGAAGACGGGTGGTTCCGTGATAAACTAAGGGTGGTTGATCCCGATATAGCTCTCCAATGAATTGGGTACCGTGAAGGGGTTAAATGCTAAGGTTTCTCTAAAGAGATTTAGATAATATACTCTGATGGGTATTCCAAATGTAACCTTGAGGGTTACTCCCTACGTAATAATGTTATGAATGCTTCAAGTTACCTTTATGTCTTATGATTTCTATTAGTTATTCCTAAATCTTATGATGTAATGAGGTATGTTAAAGTGATTATGTTTTATGAGTAAAGTATGATTTCATTGATTCTTATGTATACATGGACTGATGTTTTCTTTCCATTTTTTTATAACCCATACTGAGCTTTTTATGCTCATCCCAAGTTTTTTTGAAATGTTTTCCATGGGAATTAAAATGGAATATGGTCAAGGATTGGATCAAGTAAATGTCATGATGTCTAAAACATGGAACTAGACATGACTCTTTTGTTCAAGAGTTTATATTTTGTGAAAAAATGGAAACTAAGTAGATGTTTTTACCCTGTAATCTTTGAGATGTAATAGTTTTGTCCTAATTCTCTAAAACTCTAAACCTGAAAAGATCCTCAATGTGAATTATTCAATGTAATTCAATATTAAGTAACGTTATAAGCCCGGGTTCTTATAGTTGGTATCAGAGGTCAGTTTGGATAAATTTAGAGGTTAGAGTATTACTTAATCATAAGTGACAAGTTGTGTATAACCACAATGGTTATTATATTAGATAGAGTCATTGTTATTTATGAAATTTGGAATGAGTTTGAGATAACGTGGATTATTATATCTTAGTGTTTATATTCCTCTTTAGTACATGATTATTTTGTTGATATACTCTCACTGACATTTTTGGTTTTAGTAAATGGATGGATCTAGCAGGAACCAAAGTGACAATGGGTTTAAAGGAAACTGTGGTGGTTCTCTAATTAAGAGACTTGATGAAATGGGGGATTCAATGAGGAATCTCATGGTTATTCTAAACCCACTATCAAGGAGTCATGATTAACCACTTGAAGCTTGGTGAGTTCTCTAATGCATAATGTACGAGAGAACCAACTCGATGTGGAAGTTCAGGTAATAATTATAAAGGTAACCATTAGGGTTTATATGATCCTTACTTTTGAGGTAATTATGGGTTGCTATATGATATGATGGAATATGAACGACATGAGATAAACTTGAGGTTAAATTATGTTATGGTTATTTTTGAAGATTTTATCTCTTTTGGGGAATGTTTTAAGAATTATATAGTTTTGGAAAAAGGGACAACACGCAGACCGTGTGACAACCCGTCGCGTCGGACCAAGCCGTGGGAAACGAACCCACAACCGAAGTGCGACTGGTATTTATCGCCTACCACTGGACTACGTGAAGTCCCTGGTTAGTATGAAATTTTTTTTTAGTTATATGATCTTATGAATCTAGAATAAGTTGATTTTGGGTTATCTATGGAAATGATTAACCTATCATGGAGAATATGGTATTAGGTTGATTACTTTTCAATACGAGGATTTAAGAGCAACTGATGTTATTTGGAGATAAATGCTAAGATTTAACTTGGAAGACTATGTGATCAAATCCTTCAGAGATTTGGGTTTCAATATTTGTTTGGTTTACTTTGAAGAATTTTATGGACAAATTGTTTATCGAATGGTCTTCTTTGAACTTTGAGTTTTTTTGGAAAAATTTTGGAGATTAAGAATAGATTTTCTTTTTATAAAGGATTATCCTTTTGTGGATTATCTGATCTTGTACTAACCTTTTTGGTTTTGGTTTTGGTTAAGGTCTAAAGACATGGGAAATATATAGTTATTTTTTTGTATTAGGTGATTCTCATGAAGTTTATTATAGCGCTCTTAATGTGAACAAGTCATCCTAAATACTCATCATTTGGAGAAAGTATGAGTTTGTGTTAGAAATCTAGTAAAAGATGAAAGTCTAAAAGACAAGTAAGTATGTTCCCTTATGATTTAGTTAAGCTCATAAATAAATTCCTCAATGAAAATTAACTTAAAACTAAAATTTTGTCTGTTAACTTTTCCTACTGGGGAATCAAATACCGTTTAACCCATCACAAGTTTGTGATTTTCTGGTGGTTAAATTTCTCCTAAACATGTTTTCTATCACTCTCCCTCAGAACATGACCCTTTTTTTTTCTTCCATATCCATGTTTTACTACATGGAATCCTGGTATGGGTTAACTCGGGTGACCTTTGTACTTCGCTTTATTTATTTTAAAGTGATAGTTTTACCAACTCTTGTTCCGATGTGGGACTTTCAATGAAGTTTCTGAGCCCAATTTTAAAATTGCGAGGACGCAATTCCCAAAAGGGGGGGAGGATGTAACATCCCAGGTAAATAAAGAATATTAATTTTTCATATTTATTAATATTTGTGAATAAAATATTAATATTACTTTAAAGGGAACTCTATGATCGATGGCGTACCCAATACGCAACAACGAGTTTCTTTGAAATCTTATGTTGCACTCTAATAATAAAATAATATTATTTTAAATGGTACTTAATGCCTAGACATTGTATTGGAGGGAATTAATAGAAATAACTAAAATATGATTATATATGTTTGTTAAAAAATTTTACATTTATCCAATAAAAGATAAAGTCTTAAAATAAGAAAAGAATTCAATTTTAAGCATAAATACTCTAAAATTCACTAAAAGGTCGATTTATCGCCTTTTGATGGTGAACCCTCTTTAATATAGTTTTGGTCACTCTTATACATTCTATTAGTCCAAATAAAATTCTTCTTTATAATCGGGACATCAAAATTTACTTTGGGAAAATTTTTGGTATTTTTCCGATAAAGTTCACTTTTTTAATGAATGGTGAAAATGTTGTATTTTAATTCAAAACCTCTTTTTAATCTAATTTATTTATATGATTAGATTATCTTTTGAATTATTTTTAAAGTCTAATTATAATATATTTTTACCATTTAATCCAATAGTGGTCATTGGAATTAATTTCACTTTGAAATTGGACTTAAACTAGTGTCAATCTTTTGATATATATTGTTTCATAAAAACACGCTATTTGTTCTGACGACGGGAATTAATTATTAAATTAATTAATTCAAATTATATGTTTTAAATTTTTTAAAATAGACATCATTTTTTAATTCAGAATATCAAATATATATTAGGGTTAATTTTTGGTATTTTTATGAAAAACTTCAATTTTGATGAATAGTGAAACCACTAAGTGGTAGTTAAAAAACTGATTTTTCGTTTAAATGAAACTTTACCACTTCTGTGATTTGAATTTCAAAAATCCGACATACATGGTTTTCATTAGGATTTAAAATGTGGTTCAATGTGATTAAAATAATTTTTTGGTGAACAGTAACTTTTAAGTTTTATTAATCGTAATTAAAGGTAATTAGTGTAATTTAAGGCAAAGATAATGTTATAATAATATGAAATGACCTTGACACATGTCCTACCCTTATTGGATGAGTCATTTCCAACCAAGAAAATCCATGGGTCAACTTGGGGACCCCATGGAGTCACTTTGGTAGGAAAATGACATTAATAACTTTTTATTTAAAGTTAAAATTAAAATGTCACAAACATGTATTGTTTTACTAAAACAATTTTTACATGGGATTATACAAGTCATATTTTTTACTATAAATATTAATTAGAAAGATAAAAATATTTCTTACATCATGATATTTTTTTTAATTTTTAGAAATTAAATAAATTTATTTATTTATGACACTGTGATGATACAGTGATTACCTCATAAATGAACGATTTAAATAAAATGAGAATATAGGGTAAAATCTAAGTCTTACGCTTGTAAAAAACCTATTAGATGGGTGGATTTCGAATCCTTATCACCTTAGACTCGAAATATATCCTTTTGGGACCTTTAAAATCCGAAAAGCATTTTATAATAAAGTAATATTTTATAACTTTCTAAGAGTGCCCCTCCTCTTCTCTTATAAAAGGCCACCACCTATACCACCTTACCCACACATCACAAGCCTTTTTATTGGACAAAAACAGCCCATTTCATCTATACACATCCCTCTATTCATCATTGAATCCTCACCTTAGGCATAAAGCTCTTCAAGAAACCCTTTTGGTTCAAACCAAAGGAAGTTACCCGATTTAAAGGTAATGTCTTCTCTTATGTTCTTTTGTTTTATTTTACTTCTCCAACCCCCTAAACTCTTTTTATTCATTTATTTTTTAACAAAACCAGTATATTAAATATACTAGGATGTTTTTATAAGAATTATTCGAGCTACACTTATACACACATCCATCTAATGGTTAAAGAACATACTATTTCTGTGGATGGCGAATTACTACCTCACGAAACGATGATCGTTCAATATTATTTTAAAACCTTTAAAGGTGGCCATTATGATGTAACTTTATTTTATATATTATATATATGGTATTTATGGTTTCTATATGCTTATGTATTTTATATTTAAAACATACCTTTATTCTTTGCATGTTGTGAAAATGCAATAATTTCATATGAGGAAATGTGGACTACCGCCCCCTCAAGTGATGTGACTCGTTCATGCAATACATGGAATGTATAAAGAATGAAATTAATGAACATATGTGACCTATATAAAATATATATTATACTGTAATTATAATATAAATATATATCTCAATTATTTTTAATTCCATTAATATGACAAAGAAATGAAAGTAGCGTTCATGCGTACGTACGGCCTACCGTCTCCATGAACGGTGCATTTCATTTCTTTTTATCTCAAAATGTAATGGAATAGTATAAAATGAATATTTACTGTATATATATGATATTTAAATCATTAATACTATTCTGGAGATGATTTACTTATAACTACATGGACAATCATTTTCAAACAAGTTTATTTTTGACTCATGTACCAAACATCAACAAAAACATCTGATATGAAATCGCATTATTAACCAATTATTATAACATTATAATATGTGATATGAACTGAATAATAATATTTAAAGGAGGTACTTAAGAAATTATAAATTTACCAAATTTTATTATTCAGGAATATAAATAAACGAACAAGACAAGTCGGACTTGAGGTAAGGGATCATACCTCCCTCTTTCTTTTTAAGTACTCATTTTTATGTAACTTACTTTAAGTTCTTCTTTATTATGTTGGGGGATGTTATTTTATATTCCTCTTGATGTAAATTTTATGTTAATATGATGGGAGACCCTACTTGATCTCATCAATCCATTTTTGGAAGTTTTATGTGGCGCCATTAGGCTGCCGAATTTTCATAAGGGGATTTTCATCTCACTTTTTATTCCTGTGAGATTCATGCTACATTTGCCACTATTTCCTTTTGTATGGTGTATGTACTGACCAATATTTTACTATTTGTATAATATAATCTCGTTTATGGGTATTTAAATCTTCATTGTATGACCCTTCTTTCAGGGGGTGTACGTTTCGAAAGTTTCCCAAATCGGTAAGGGAACCTTTCACACTCCTCTTTTTAAAAGACTTATTTTGCTATGTCTTTTAATTTGCATATTTTTATGTTGGGATATGTTATTAAATATCCTTATTTATTTAAGTTTTATTTACAAGTGATGAGATACCATTTTCTCTCTCATAAACTAATTTTATGAATTTTAAAGTGATGTCGTTAGGCTGTCAAATTTTACCAAGGGAACTTCTTAACCCAATTTCGATTTCTTTGGGTTCAACATGTAGTTATTGAATATGTAATCCTTTGAAAATGTGTGAATGACCTTTGATTGTTTTACACTTAATATCCACTTATATTGGGTGTATTTATATTTTTCACACATAATTATGAGATTGATTTATCCTTGATTTAAGGATACCTTCTTTATAAGGGATCTCATCTCATTTTACATTTCTATTGAGACTTCATTGTTGTTATGCACCAATTAACTCTTATATGGTGTATATACTGTCCTTTGTAATATTATATCATGAATCCCTTTATTCTCATGATATTATAAAGTTCTGATTAATTGTTATTCCTCAATTATTGTATTCAAGTGTCTCTCATTTTGTTAAAAACCCTTTAACTAAAATATCGTTTTAAATGTTTTAATGATTTATTCTTATAAATATTTCTCATTAATATCCATGTTTTCAAAATGGTTTTAAGGATTTATTTATATGGATATTAATGGTTTAAAATGTTAAAATCTTCAAAGTGGTATGGGACACTTTGATTCAAAAATCTCTTTATTAAATGTTTTAAATGGTTTTGAAAATGGTTTTTTAGAATGGATTCATTATTTCAATATCTTAAAATGTTATATTGTTATTGAAATATGGGAATGTTATCTTTCCTTTATGCTTAAGTTATGTGCTATGATTATGTTCTAGTTCTTGGGCATTGTTTATGAAGACGGGTGGTTCTGTGATAAACTAAGGGCGGGTGAGCCTGATATAGCTCTCCAATGCATTGGGTAGCGTGAAGGGGTTAAACGCTAAGGTTTATCTGAAGAGATTTAGGGAATATATTGTGATGGGTATTCCAAATGTAACCTTCAGGGTTACTCCCTATGTAATAATGTTATGAATGCCTCAAGTTACCTTTATGTCTTATGATTGCTATTAGTTATTCCTAAATCTTATGATTTAATGAGATATGTTAAAGTGATTTTGTTTTATGAGTAAAGTATGATTTCATTGATTCTTATTTATACATGGACTGATGTTTTCTTTCAATTTTGTTATAACCCTTACTGAGCTTTTTATGCTCATCCCATGTTTTTTTGAAATGTTTTCCACAGGACTTAAAATGGAATACGGTCAAGGATGGGATCAAGGAAATGTCATAATGTCTAAAACATGGAACTAGACATGACTCTTTTGTTCAAGAGTTTATATTTTGTGAAAAAATGGAAACTGAGTAGATGTGTCTACAGTGTAATCTTTGAGATGTAATAGTTATGTCCTAATTCTCTAAAACTCTAAACCTGAAAAGATCCTCAATGTGAATTATTCAATGCAATTCAATATTAAGTAATGTTATAAGGTTGGGTTTTTATAGTTGGTATCAGAGGTAGGTTTAGATAAATTTAGAGGTTAGAGTGTTGTTTAATCATAAGTGACAAGTTGTGTATAACCACAGTGATTATTATATTAGATAGAGTCATTGTTATTTATGACAGTTGGAATGAGTTTGAGATAACTTGGATAATTATATCTTAGTGTTTATCTTCCTATTTAGTACATGATGATTTTGTTGATATACTCTCACTGACATTTTTGGTTTTAGTAAATGGATGGATCTAGCAGGAACCAAAGTGACAATGGTTTTGAAGGAAACTGTGGTGGTTCTCTAATTAAGAGACTGGATGAAATGGGGGATTCAATGAGGAATCTCGTGGTTATTCTAAACCAACTATCAAGGAGTCATGATCAACCACTTGAACCTTTGTGAGTTCTCTAATGCATCATGTACGAGAGAACCAACTCGATGTGGAAGTTCAGGTAATAATTATAAAGGTAACCATTAAGGTTTATATGATCCTTACTTTTGAGGTAATTATGGGTTACTATATGCTATGATGGAATATGAACGACATGAGATAAACTTGAAGTTAAATTATGTTATGGTTATTTTTTGAAGATTTTATCTCTTTTGGGGAATGTTTTAAGAATTATATAGTTTTGGAAAAAGGGACAACACGCAGACCGTGTGACAACCCGTCGCGTCGGACCAAGCCGCGGGAATCGAACCCACAACCGAAGTGCGACTGGTATTTATCACCTACCACTGGACTACTTGAATTCCCTAGTTAGTATAACAATTTTTTTTAGTTAGATGATCTTATGAATCTAGAATAAGTTGATTTTGGGTTATCTATGTAAATGATTAACCTATCATGGAAAATATGGTACTATGTTGATTACTTTTAAATACAAGGCTTTAAGAGCAATTGATGTTATTTGGAGATAAATGCTAAGATTTAACTTGGAAGACTATGTGATCAAATCCTTCAGAGATTTGGCTTTCAGTCTTTGTTTGGTTTACTTTGAAGAATTTTATGGACAAATTGTTTATCTAATGGTCTTCTTTGAACTTTGAGTTTTGTTGGACAAATTTTGGAGATTAAGAATAGATTTTCTTTTTATAAAGGATTATCCTTTTGTGGATTATCTGATCTTGTACTAACATTTTTTGTTTTGGTTTTGGTTAAGGGATCAAGACATGGGAAATATATAGTTCTTTTTTTGGATTAGGTGATTCTCATGAAGTTGATTATAGCGCTCTTAATGTGAACAAGTCATCCTAAATACTCATCATTTGGAGAAAGTATGAGTTTGTGTTAGAAATCTAGTAAAAGATGAAAGTCTACACGAAAAGTAAGTATGTTCCCTTCTGATTTAGTTAAGCTCATAAATAAATTCCTCAATGAAAATTAACTTAAAACTAAAATGTTTTCTGTTAACTTTTCCTACTGGGGAATCAAATACCGTTTAACCCATCACAAGTTTGTGATTTTCTGGTGGTTAACTTTCTCCTAAACATGTTTTCTATCACTTTCCCTCAGAACATGACCCTTTGTTTTTTCTTCCATATCCATGTTTTCCTACATGGAATCCTCGTATGGGTTAACTCGGGTGACCTTTGTACTTTGCTTTCTTTATTTTAAAGTGATAGTTTTACCCACTCTTGTTCCACTGTTGGACTTTCAATGAAGTTTCTGAGCCCAATTTTAAAATTGCGAGGACGCAATTCCCAAAAGGGGGGAAGGATGTAACATCCCAGGTAAATAAATAATATTAATTTTTCATATTTATTAATATTTGTGAATAAAATATTAATATTACTTTAAAGGGAACTCTATGCTCGATGGCGTACCCAATACGCAACAACGAGTTTCTTTGAAATATTATGTTGCACTCTAATAATAAAATAATATTATTTTAAATGGTAGTTAATGCCTAGCCATTGTATTAGAGGGAATGAATATAAATAACTAAAATATGATTATATATGTTTGTTAAATGTTTTTACATTTATCCAATAAAAGATAAAGGCTTAAAATAAGAAAAGAATTCAATTTTAAGCATAAATACTGTAAAATTCACTAAAAGGTCAATTTATCGCCTTTTGATTGTGAACCCTCTTTAATATAGTTTTGGTCACTATTATACATTCTATTGGTCCAAATAAAATTCTTCTTTATAATCGGGACATCAAAATTTACTTTGTGTAAATTTTTGGTATTTTTCCGATAAAGTTCATTTTTTAATGAATAGTGAAAAATGTTGTATTTTAATTCAAAACCTCTTTTTAATCTAATTTATTTATATGATTAGATTATATTCTGAATTTATTTTAAAGTCCAATTATAATATATTTTTACCATTTAATCCAATAGTGGTCATTGGAATTAATTTCACTTTGAAATTGGACTTAAACTAGTGTCAATCTTTTGATATATATTGTTTCATAAAAACACGCTATTTGTTCTGACGACGGGAATTAAATATTAAATTAATTAATGAAACTTATATGTTTTGAATTTTTTAAAATAGACATTATTTTTGAATTCGGAATATCAAATATAGCTTAGGGTGAATTTTTGGTATTTTTCTGAAAAACTTCAATTTTTGATGAATAGTGAAACCACTAAGTGGTAGTTAAAAAACTGATTTTTCGTTTAAATGAAACTTTACCACATCTGTGATTTGAATTTCAAAAATCCGACATACATGGTTTTCATTATGATATAAAATGTGGTTCAATGTTATTAAAATAATTTTTTGGTGAACATTAACTTTTAAGTTTTATTAATCGCGGTTAAAGGTAATTAGTGTAATTTAAGGTAAAGATAATGTTATAATAATATGAAATGACCTTGAAACATGTCATACCCTTATTTGATGAGTCATGGACAACCAAGATAATCCATGGGTCAACTTGTGGACCCCATGGAGTCACATTGGTAGGAAAATGACATTAATAACTTTTTATTTAAAGTTAAAATTAAAATGTCACAAACATGTATTGTTTTACTAAAAAAAATTACATGGGGTTATACAAGTCATATTTTTGACTATAAATATTAACTAGAAATATAAAAATATTTCTTACATCATGATTTTTTTTTATAATTTTTAGACATTAAATAAATTAATTTATTATTGACACCGTGATGATGTAGTGATTACCTCATAAATGAACGATTTAAATAAAATGAGAAGATAGGGTAAAATCTAAGTCTTAAACTTGTCAAAAACCTATTTTATGGGTGGATTTCGAATAAGTATCACCTCATCCTCTAAATATATCCTTTTGGGACCTTTAAAATCCGAAAATCATTTTATAATAAAGTAATATTTTATAACTTTCCAAGAGTACCCCTCCTCTTCTCTTATAAAAGACCCCCACCTCTACCACATTACCCACACATCTCAAGCCTTTTTCTCGGCCAACCCCTGCCCATTTCATCTCTCCACATCTCTATCTTCATCATTGAAGTCTCACCTTAGGCAGAAAGCTCTTCAACAAACCCTTTTGGTTCAAACAAAAGGGAGTTACCCGATTTAAAGGTAATGTATTCTCTTATGTTCTTTTGTTTTATTTTGCGTCTCCAACCCCCTAAACTCTTTTTATTCCTTTATTTTGTAAAAACACCAGTATCTTAAATATACTAGGATATTTTTATAAGAAGTATTCGATCTACACTTAAACACACATCCATCTAATGGTTAAAGAACATACTATTTTTGTGGATGGCGAATTACTGCCTCACGAAACGATGATTGTTCAATATTCTTTTAAAACCTTTAAAGGTGGACATTATGATGTAACTGTATTTTATATATGATATATATGGTATTTATGTTTTCTATATGCTTCTTTATTTTATATTTAAAACATACCTTTATTCTTTTCATGTTGTGCAAATGCGATAATTTCATATGAGGAGGTGTGCACTACCGCCCCCTCAAGTGATGTGACTCGTTCATGCAATACATGGAATGTATAAAGAATTAAATTAATGAAATTATGTGACCTATATAACATATATATTATACTTGAATTATAATATATATATATATATATATATATTTCAATTATTTTTAATTCCATTAATATGACAAAGAAATGAAAGTAGTGTTCATGCGTACGTACGGCCTACCGTCTCCATGAACGGTGCATTTCATTTATTTTTATCTCCAAATGTTATGGAATAGTATAAAATGAATATTTACTTGATATATATGATATTTAAATCATTAATACTATTCTGGATATGATTTAATTATAACTACATGGACAATCATTTTCAAACAAGTTCATTTTTGACTCATGTACCAAACATCGACAAAAACGTCTGATATGAACTCACATTATTAACCAATTATTATAACATTATAATATGTGTTATTAACTGAATAATAATATTTAAAGGATGCACTTAAGAAATTATAAATTGACCAAAGTTTATTATTCATGAATATAAATAAACAAACAAGACAAGTCGGACTTGAGGTAAGGGATCCTACCTCCCTCTTTCTTTTTAAGTGCTCTTTTTTATGTAACTTACTTTAAGCTCCTCTTTCTTATATTGGGGGATGTTATTTTATATTAATATTTCTGTAAATTTTATGTTAATATGATTAGAGACCCTACTTGATCTCATCAATCCATTTTTGGAAGTTTTATGTGGGGCCGTTAGGCTGCCGAATTTTCATAAGGGGATTTTCAACTCACTTTTTATTCTCGTGAGATTCATGCTACATTTTCCACTATTTCCTTTTGTTTGGTGTATGTACTGCCAAATATTTTGATATTTGTATAATATAATCTCATTTATGGGTATTTAAATCTTCATTGTATGACCCTTCTTTCATGGGGTGTACGTTTTGAAAGTTTCCCAAATCGGTAAGGGAACCTTTCACACTCCTCTTTTTAAAAGACTTATTTTGTTATGTCTTTTAATTTACATCTTTTTATGTTGGGATATGTTCTTAAATATCCTTATTGATGTAAGTTTTATGTCCAAGTGATGAGATACCATTTTCTCTCTCATCAACTAATTTTATGAATTTTAAAGTAACGTCATTAGGGTGTCAAATTTTACCAAGGGAACTTTTTAACCCAATTTCAATTTCTTTGGGTTCAACATGTAGTTATTGAATATGTCATCCTTTGAAAATGTGTGAATGAACTTTGATTGTTTTACACTTAATATCCACTTATATTGGGTTTATTTATATTTTCCACGCATAATTATGAGATTGATTTATCCTTAATTTAAGGATACCTTCTTTATAAGGGATCTCATCTCATTTTACATTTCTATTGAGACTTCATTGTTGTTATGAACCAATTCACTCTTATATGGTGTATATACTGTCCTTTGGAATATTATATCATGAATACCTTTATTCTCATGATATTATAATGTTCTGATTAAATGTTATTCCTCAATTATTGTATTCAAGTGTCTCTCATTTTGTTAAAAACCCTTTAACTAAAATATCGTTTTAAATGTTTTAATGATTTATTCTTATAAATATTTCTCATTAATATCCATGTTTTCAAAATGGTTTTAAGGATTTATTTATATGGATATTAATGGTTTAAAATGCTAAAAGCTTCAAAGTGGTATGGGACACTTTGATTCAAAAATCTCTTTATTAATTGTTTTAAATGGTTTTGAAAATGGTTTTTTAGAATGGATTAATTATTTCAATATCTTAAAATGTTATATTGTTATTACAATATGGGAATTTTATCTTTCCTTTATGATTAAGTTATGTGCTATGATTATGTTATAGTTCTTGTGCATTGTTTATGAAGACGGGTGGTTCTGTGATAAACTAAGGGCGGGTGAGCCCGATATAGCTCTCCAATGCATTGGGTAACGTGAAGGGGTTAAACGCTAAGGTTTCTCTGAAGAGATTTAGTGAATATATTGTGATGGGTATTCCAAATTTAACCTTGAGGGTTACTCCCTACGTAAGAATTTTATGAATGCCTCAAGTTACCTTTATGTCTTATGATTGCTATTAGTTATTCCTAAATATTATGATTTAATGAGGTATGTTAAAGTGCTTATGTTTTATGAGTAAAGTATGATTTCATTGATTCTTATGTATACATGGACTGATTTTTTCTTTCCATTTTGTTATAACCCTTACTGATCTTTTTATGCTCATCCCAAGTTTTTTTTAAATGTTTTCCACAGGACTTAAAGTGGAATACGGTCAAGGATGGGATCAATGAAATGTCATGATGTCTAAAACATGGAACTAGACATGAATCTTTTGTTCAAGAGTTTATATTTTGTGAAAAAATGGAAACTAAGTAGATGTGTCTACCTTGTAATCTTTGAGATGTAATAGTTATGTCCTAATTCCCTAAAACTCTAAACCTGAAAAGATCCTTAATGTGAATTATTCAATGTAATTCAATATTAAGTAACGTTATAAGGCCGGGTTCTTATAGTTAGTTCCCTAGAACCAACTTATATATATTTTATGATTACTTTTATTCATTTTTGTAATAATAATAAACTTCCTATCACATCATGATTTTTTCTTTTATGTGATATAGTATATGATAATTTCCAAAGAGTAACTATCTCACTGAAAGGTCATAGTAGTTTCCCGCTACAATGAGAACCCAGAAGTGCCAAGACATCATTATTAAATATATTTTCTATAGTTGGATGATTTCATTTTGAGGGATGAAAATGATATAGGCTACCAGGATTGGAGACTCATAGGACTTCGAGTCATCTTCTTATAGTGTATTCCCTCAGTAATTTCCAATGCAGAAGATCATAAGAATGAGACCCACCAGTAGAAAATCCACATTTATATATGTAATTGGATGTTCCTATATGTGAATATGTGTATTGATCCTTATAATTTAATATTATTATTAATGTGTAATATTAGTAATGTAATTTGATGTATTTAGTAAAATCATAATGACATATGTTCATGGTGAAGTAAGATATATTGGGTGCGTCACAAGTAATATTTCATTAATGAATATTGCAAGAAAAGATTTTTCCCTTATGTTATTTAAAAAAATTTGATATCTCAATCTCTTTTATCGAAATAAAATAGCCTAAATAAATCCATGTTCATGGTGTTTTATAGGAAATTTCATTTCCAAAAGTTCAAAGAAATATACATTGAGGACCTAGATTGACAACACCAACATTACAACCTTCCTAATTAGAGATATCATGATAAATGGATTATATTACACATTAAGAATTTGTATGAGGTTGTATGTCATTACAACATTAACTTTTTTCTCTATGGGTTTCTTGGCATATTGTTAGACACTAACCTTGGACTTTGGGCAGATCCTTCTAATGTCACTGAAAAAGTATCCTAGAGAGTCACACACTAAGTGTATTTAGAACTTTGGTTAAATATTAAATATTATTTATTATTTAACATGCTGAATAAATATTATTCATGTATATGGCTTAATAATTATTCTTATTAACTTGATTGTATATATTTTATCACTGGTTATTTGAGATAATATTTTTATGAGAAGTTGATTTAATAAATATTTATTTTATACTAACTAAATATAATATTTATTTATTTATTGGTGAATCATGCAGAGATATTTATTTATTAAATAAATAGTCATTATTCAAGGCCCGATAAATATTGTGTGGGAATGGCGTGTTTATTTTAATGGTCCAATGAGAAATAATTAATATTAAATATTATTTGAATAAATAATATTTAATTAATTCACTAGTTTTGTGCATGTTAAGAAAAAATAATAATAATATTATTATTATTATTATAAACATTGGGTTTTTGGGGGATTAAGGAAATAATGAGAGTGCATATGCAATTATTATTTTCTAACTCTATCATTGTATAAATCCAATTATATTATTTCCAACCCTAAGGGTTTCCACTTGTTTTGTTGTGCACAATAACATTTAGATAATTCTCTCAAACCCTAGAGAGACCCTCTCTAAGAATGTTCTCAAGAACAGAGAGTGATTATCCTTCACCATCTATCTCGATTCTAGAAAGATCAAGTAGAATTCTTCTTTGAAGTGATTCTTGTGGTGATCAAATATGAATGATGCAAGCATTAGGATCTACCGTGTTAGTACCCAAATATTTCTACAATGGTGTTTGAAGGATCATAGAGCACCTATGGTCACCACTAGTGGGAGTCTACACTTGATTCATGCAATGAAATGATGGTACGATGTAGATATGGAATTTGATTCATCAACGAATAAAGAGTGCATTGAAAGTTAATTCTTAAATTGGTTAAATTAATTATAAATAATTATGTGATGATCTTGAATTTTGGTTCTAGTATTCTCAAGTCAGTTAATATATGATTCAACTCCATTGGTCATGATGTTTATCATCAATGCACATCTTGGATTAATCATCAATTACAAAAAAAAAGTCAAGTTAGACATTCCCACAATGGCATTTCAACTATGCCTAGAACCTTCAAGTGGTATCAAAATGGTCACATAATTATTTATAATTATTTAAATATCATTGATTAATTTACATATTTATCATTAGTTTTCAATTTTGGTTTAATAATTATTTAATTTGAATTGAGAGAATCTGTTATTCTTCCTCTTCAATTTTAAAAATATAATCAATAAATGAATTTATTTTGAATGAAGAAAATTCAAAGAACACATTTGAAGGTGATGAGGATTCTATCCAGATAGCATAAGAGTACATGATATGTAGCCTATTGGTACACATTGTGTACCCATGTTTAATGCACTAGAATGACTCATGAATTAATTTTAAGAGTGTTAATTTATTACACATGGTGTGTATTTAATACACCACATATTTATTAGGCCATCCTAGTGCATGGTTATCTATAATACACAGTGTGTAACTTCCATACATGACATGTAGTCCATTAGTCAAAGATGGACCATGTATTTTCTTACATGACCTATATGAATGGTGACCATGTAACTCAAAGACCAAAATATGTGTAGCCTATGTAAAAATTGTGTGTTCTATTAATCTTCATGGAAATATCACACGTTGAGTCCCTAGGTGTGTTTCATGGATAGACGGTGAAGAACTATACATGATATGTAGATGGATTGTACACACTGAGTATATTACCTATTTATATAGAATTTAAAATTAATTTATTAAACTTATCAAACTTTATCAACATGTGTTTTGTGTGGCATCCATTTGACTCCTACATACCATGTGATGGGTTTTATATATATTAAATGTCTAGTTAATTTCTTCATAATATTCAGAACTATATATCGAATATAAGTCATATTACAATGATTACTCTATGCACATTAAAACATAACATACAACATAAATAACATGCGCTTTATGTGTCATTCAGTTGACCTGTACATGACATGAAATTATGTAATAAGATGTGTATGTTACATGTCGCATGAGTAAAAAAATATATGAATATCATATACGATGGCTGGTTCGGACGAGTACTCATCGTGTTTCCTCCAAGGTATATTTTTGTACATAGTCATTTTTAACTAAATTTATTTATTTTGTTTAAAAATTTTATGGATGAGAATCTTAAGAAAGTCCAGAAGAGAATTAAGATAAAATAATTAATTAATTAAAGAAGATAATTAATTGATTCAAGATAAATTTATCTTAAATAATAATTATTGGATTGAATGATATTTTATTAAATTCATAATTCATTGTATGTATGTGGATGATCATGGGCATAGAGAAAAACTTTGTATGTGATTGGTTTCCTTTTAATTTATTATTAAATTCAATTAATGGTCTGCAATTCATCCCTCTTACATTATGTAAGGTAATATGTGCCCATGATTTATTTTATGTAAACCCTTAAACTAATATTTTAGTTCCTCGCATATTTATGTGAGTAAAATCCTATGTAATGGATGGGGCTCCTAGGTTAGTGAAGGTGATTCAAGTTTAGACCCAAAGTGAAACCAATTCAAGAGGTACATGGGTGGACATATAGAAAGCTATAACACAAACCATTGCATATTTTAAGGTGTTTTTCCCTTAGGTCGACAGTTAGTTTATCATCCGCCGGATAAACTAACCATTAGGAAAATCTCGTGATCATACTACTCTTATTATTTTATTTCTGTAAAGTTGCATGATTAATTTCATTATGGATGTTTTTCTATAATCACATGAATTAATGAATTTAACAATAATTTAAGATAGAACTAAAATAATTTGTATTATGCATAAACTTTATCTAATACATGGTTAATCACTTAAGTAAATACACTTAATACTAACAATCATGTGACCAAGATAAAAAAATGGGATATTTATTCATAAAGATTAAAATCCCTCAGTCATATATATTAAGTTGGTATAGCCTTACACTACTTGGTTGGGAATCAAACCATAGTTAAAAGTGTTTGACCAACCATTGTTGAAATACTTTCAATTATAGTGGAATTTCTATCTAGAGTTTTGGGTCAACTTCGCCTAGTTCGCATTAAGTTTTGATCGCCTCCATGAGACTTAGTGAAACTAGAAGGCGGGGCATTAAGGAAATCCAAATTAAGAATTTATGGATTGGGGAGTCCACTCAACAGATCAAAGAACTATGAGTTAAAGAAGCTGGAAAGTTACACCTATCTAAATACCTTCAAATAGATTTACAGACCTCTGTATGAATTATGAGAAAGGGTATATGGATTATTTCCATTAAAATATTCAAAAAACAATATATTTCAAAAATAATGGTGAGGGATATTAAGTTTTGATAAAATAGTGAGAAATTAATAAATTTGAATATTTATTATATACTTTTATTATATAAAGTACTATAATTCTGCTCTTCTTAATTTTAGAAATGGAAACTATGACTTCAAACATATCACTGTGATCCGTTCCTAAGAAGTACAACCTTCTCACTGGCACAAATTTATAAGAATGGAAAAGATGCTTGTGTGTTATTATACACCATGAAAGGAAATCATATGTGTTGAAAAATCATATTCCTAAAGTAGTTGGCCAAAATGATAGTGATAAAGAATTGTCTCTCTTCAAAAAACATTTGGCCGATGCCATAGATGTTCAATGTTTAATGTTATCTTCCATGTCCAATGAGCTTCTAAAGAAATATGAGGATATGGATGTGTATATAATGATATCCCACCTTTTTTATATCTATAGAGAGAAGGTGAGACAAGAGAGATATGAGATCTCTAATTCACTATTCACCTAAAAACTTAGAGATTCAACACCTATCGGGCCTCATGTAGCTAAATTGATTAGCCATATAGTGCACTTAGACATATTGGGAATTTTATTCCCTAATGAGCTATGCATAGATATCACTCTTTACTGACTACCTAAATACTTCTCTATTTTTATTGTGAATTATAATATAACAATAGTGAGGATACTTTATCAAAACTTATTACTCTCGCTCGCCAAGTGGACAAGGACATGGGGCATAAAAAACTCACAGTCTTGATGGTGAATAAGAAAAGGAAGAACAAGGAAAAGAGGACCAAGACTCATTCCAAGTCTAAATATCCTAAGAATCATCCTTCTAAGAAAAATAAAATCCAAAGTAAAGGGAAGTAAAAGTAAGTATTATGTTTTTCACGTGTCAAGATTGGCCACTAGAAGAAGAACTACACCCAAAAGAAACTTGATACTAAAGGTGCATTTTTTATCGAGTGTAATCTTTCTATATCTACACATTGGGTATTGGATACAACTTATGGTTAACACATTTGTATTTAAATGTAGTAACCAAGTATATTTAAAAATATTTCCAGGGGAGGGATGGATCTTTGAGTATCCAATAGAGAAAAACTTGTTTCCTTAGCTATATGATTCTTCCACCTTCTATTTCAAACCAGAATGATTTTGGTTTTAAAGAATTTTTATTTTGTGCCAAGTGTTACTATTAATATAATCTATATTTATTATCTTGACATGGATGATTTTATTTTTAAATTTTGAAATACATAATGCCTCTTTTATAAAGATATCATTTGTTATGTTATGGAAAAAACTAAATAATGGTCTTTATGTATTACATTATTAAAACCAAGTATTGGAAATAAATGATGAATCATGTATGCATGGCTCATATAACACCCAATTATGGAATAATCATCTTGGTCATGTAAATGATAATAATATTAAAAGGCTTTATTATAATGGTTATTTAGACTCTTTTGATCTAAAACAACTTGAAATATGTTATGCTTGTTTACAAGGAAAAATAGTCAAACCACCAGTCGATAAATGGGGTTAAAGGTCCACAAATATTCTATAATTGGTACACATTGATGTGTGGGGAATTTTTTTAGTATAATCTAGAGGTGGGTATTCTTACTTAATAACTTTTAGTGGTGACTTTAGTAGATATGGTTATGTATTTTTGATGAGGTATAAGTTTGAGGCCTTTGAGAAATTCAAAGAATTCAAGAATGAAATAGAGAATAAACATGGTAATAAGATAAATAATCTTTTATTCAATCTAGGTGGTGAATATCTTAAACAAGAGTTTATATGATTTCTATAAGAATTTTAGATTCTATATCAACTCACTCCACTTTACGCACCATAGTGGAATGGTGTTAGTGAAAGGAGTAATCTTACCCTACTTTAATTGGTAGGGTTGATGATGAGTTGTGTAGATAATCCATTATTATTTTGGGGATATGCCTTACAAATAGTGGAATACACACTAAATTGAGTACCAACTAAGGAAAAAGATGGAATACTATATGAATTAATGTATGGAGAGAAATTTTTATTGTCGCACACTCATGTATGAGGTTGTAAGGAATTTTATTAAGGCCATGTCAGGAAACAAAATATTACCTCAGGTCATAAAATGTATCATTATAGGGTATCCTAAGGAAACAAGGGGGTATTACTTATACGACCCCTTGGATAAGAAAGTGTATGTTGTAAGAAAATACATATTTATTAAAAGGAAGTACATCATTAAGAAGGATAGTGGGAGATAGATTGAATTCAATGAAGTTGATACTCAAGATACACAAGAGTGGGTACAGGAACAAATTCCATAGGTCTTTATGGAAGAATTTGTTCCTGAAACACAAGTACTACGTAGGAGAAATATAGAGGTAAGAGAACTAGAATTGTAACATCCCCAAATGATAAAGGGTTAAATGACTAAATGATATGACTCATGTCAAAAAGGTGCACCTTCCTTTTCAGGAGCCTGCCTGATTAGAACTCCACAGTTAAGCATGTTTGTCCTGGAGTAGTGATCAGGATGGGTGACCTTCTCGGAAGTTTCTCAGGGTGTGTGTGAGTGAGTACAAAGCACATTGGAAAGGGCATGTGTTGGCCTGTGGGGACTATCATTAGTCAGATGACCCGTTCAGGCACGTGGGTGGACCCTAGGGTGGGCCCCACGTGTCTGCGGGGCAACTGGTGGTACCTGGTGGACCAGGACCCAACGGCCATGTTAAGGCGGGGTGGTTGTGCTGTCACCAAGACCCAGTTGTCACATTTGGTATCAGAGGAGGAACCCATGGGGTGGGCCCCACATGTCTGTGGGGCAACTGGTGGTACCTGGTGGGCCAGGACCCGACGACCATGTTAAGGCGGGGTGGTTGTGCTGTAACCAGGACCCAGTTGTCACATTTGGTATCAGAGGAGGAACCCAGCATTAAGTGTGGTGCACTGCCTGGGTTGAGATGTAGGGCCCACAACGAGGACGTTGTGCTCTAAAGGTGGGGGTGATTGTAAAATCCCCAAATGATAAAGGGTTAAATGAATAAATGATATGACTCATGTCAACAAGGTGCACCTTCCTTTTCGGGAGCCTGCCTGATTAGAACTCCACAGTTAAGCATGCTTGACCTGGAGTAGTGATCAGGATGGGTGACCTTCTGGGAAGTTTCTCAGGGTGTGTGTGAGTGAGGACAAAGCACACTGGAAAGGACATGTGTTGGCCTGTGGGGACTATCATTAGTCAGATGACCCGTTCAGGCATGTGGGTGGACCCTAGGGTGAGCCCCACGTGTCTGCGGGGCAACTAGTGGTACCTGGTGGTGTGTGTGTGTGAGGACAAATCACACTGGAAAGGACATGTTTTGGCCTGTGGGGACTATCATTAGTCAGATGACCCGTTCAGGCATGTGGGTGGACCCTGGGGTGAGCCCCACGTGTCTGCGGGGCAACTAGTGGTACCTGGTGGGCCAGGACCCGATGGCCATGTTAAGGAGGGGTGGTTGTGTTATCACCAGGACCCAGTTGTCACAAGAAAGATATAGTTTTCTTGACACTAAATATGGTGACTCGTTATTAATTGACAATAATGAACCTATCCCCTACAAAGAGGCAGTAGATAGATCTGAAACTACAAGATGGAAAGAAGACATGAATTCTGAGATGGATTCTATGTATAAGAAGAAAATCGGGGTTCTGATCAATCCACCAATTGATATATATCATGTTAGGTGTAAATATATATTTAAGAGAAAACTAGACATGGAAGGTAAAGTATATACCTATAAATCAAGGCTAGTTACTAAAGGGTTTAAACAACATTAAGGCATTGACTACAATGAAACCTTTTCTCTAGTTTTAATGTTTAATTTTTTTGGAATTATACTTGCTATAGCATCTTACCATGACTATGAAATTTGGTAGATGGATGCTAAAACAACTTTCCTTAATGGTAACCTTTAGGAAGATGTCTATATGACACAACCAGAAGGGTTTGTTACTCTAGGTGATGCCAAAAATATATACAAGGTGTAGAGATCCATTTATAGATTGAAGTAAGCATCTAGTTCATGGAACATTTGATTTGATGGATCTATAAAAGAAATTGGTTTCATTAAGAAACAATCTTATCCATGTGTTTACAATTGGTTTAGTGGGAGTGAAGTCGTTATTCTAGTAGTATATGTCGATGATATATTGCTTATTGGAAATGATGCACCAGTCTTACAGTCAGTTAAAGACTGGTTGAACAAGTAATTCACCATGGAGGACTTAAGTTAAGTATCCTAAATTCTAGGGATCAAGATCATTCATGATATATTCAAGAGGATGCATGGACTAATTCAAGCTAAATACATTGAAAAAATACTAAATAAATTTAGTATGGATAAATCCAATAGAGGATTGGTTCCAGTATCACATGGTATACATCTTTCCAAGAAAATGTGTCCTCAAACACAATAGGAGAAATAGAGAATGAGTAATATCTCACATGATTCGGTGATGGGATCAATAATGTATTCCATGTTATTTATTAAGCATGATGTTACCTACTCCTTGATGGTAGGGACATTTCAAGCCGGTCTTGGTGAATAGAACTAGTCTACTATTAAGGTTATCCTTAAGTATTTCAGAGGAACTAAGTATATATTCCTCACATGTGGAGGGGCTGAGGAGCTAGTAATTATGGGTTATACTGATACTATATTTCAAATAGATTATAATTATATGAAGTTACAAGCAGGATATATCTTCAGTCTCAACAGAGGAGTAGTGAGCTAGAAGAGTTCAAAGAAGCCAGTTATTTCCAATTCTACATTGGATTCTAGGTATATAGTGTCTTATAATTAAAAAAATAAGTTGTTTAAATACACAAATTTTCTAAGATCTTGATATGATGCCTATAAATAAATACCCCATCACATTATATTGTGATAATACTGCAGTGGTGGCACTCGCAAAATATCTAAGGTTACATCAATGGATAAATCACAAACACCAAAAGTACCACCTCTTGAGGGATTTTTATTAGAGGGGTCAAGTTTTAGTAAGAATAGTTTCCATAGAATAAAATGTGGTATACCCCTTGACTAAATAATTATCTTAATTTAAGCATGGGTATCATGTGAGATTTAATAAACTGAAGGTTGTTAACAGCGGACTCTAGTGCAAGTGGGATTCTATTGGAGTTGGTGCCTTAGAACCAACTTTTATGTACTATATGATTACCTTTATTCATTATTTTTAATATTAATAAACTTCTTATAATATCATAATTATTCTTATGAGTGACATAATATGTGATGATTCTCAGAGTAATTGTCACGCTGAAGGTTCATTGTAGTTTCATACTATGATGAGAACTCATAAGTGCCATGATAATATTTTTAAATATATGTTTTATAGATGGATGATATCATTTTGAGGGTCACAAATGATACAGGATATCAAGGTTAGAGACTCATAAGACTTTGAGGCACCTTCTCATGGTGTACAACCTTGGTGAATTCTAATGTAGGAGATTATGAGAACAAGACTTGTCAGTAGGAAATCCGCATTTATATGTGTCATTGGATATTTCTATCTTTGGATGTGTGTATTTATCCTTATACTTTGATATTATTATTAATGGATATTATTAGAAGCATACTTTAATGTATTAATGAAAACCATGATGACATATTTTTTGTGGAAAATTAGGATAGGTTGGGTGCATCATGAGTAATATTTCATTAATGAATAATGTGAGAAAGGATTTTTCCCTTATGTTCTTTAACAGAAGTTTATATCTTATTCCCTTCTATGGGAATAAAACAGCCTAAATAAATTCATGCCCATAGTGTTTTATGGTCAAGTTAATTTCCATAAATTCAAATAAAGAGGCATTGAGCATATAGGTTAATTGCACCAGCATGCAACCTAATTGATTAGAGATATCATGATAAAGAGATTATATTACACATTAAGCATCCATATGAGTTTTTATGTCATTGTCAAATTAACTTCTTTCTCTATGGGTGCCTTGGTGTGTTTCTAAATGCTAACATTGGACTTTGGGTGACTCTACCTAATGTCATTGAGAAAGAGGCATAGAGGTTCACACACTAAGTGTATCCAGAATTTCAGTTAAATATTAAATATTATTTATTATTTAATATGTTGAATAAATATTATTCCCATACATGATTTAATAATTATTTATGTTAGCATGATCGCATACATTTCATCACTAGTTTTTATAGAGAATGTTTTATGAGTATAATATTTGATAAATATTTATTTTTTATTAATTGAAAATAATATTTATTTATTTATTGGTAAATAATGCAGTGATATTTATTTATTAAATAAATAATCATTATTCAAGTTCTTAAAAATATTTTAGAGGAATGTTGGATTGAGTTTAATGACCTGGTGAGAAATAATATATATTAAATATTATTTGAATAAATGATATTTAATTAATTCACTAGTTTTGAATGTGTTAAGAAATAATAATATTATTATTATTATTATAGATATGGGTTTTTTTGGGGATTAAGTAATTAATAAGGATGCAGATGCAATTATTATTTTCTAACCCTAGCACTATATAAACCTAATTATATTATTTCCAATCCTAAGGGTTTCAATTTATTTTATTATGCACAATTACATCCAAAATCCCTATAGATCCCCTCTCCAAGAATGATCCCAAGAACATAGAGAAATCCTCCTTCATTACCTCTCTCGATTCTAGAAAGATTAAGGGGAATCCTTCTTTGAAGTGATTCTTGTGGCAATCAAAGATGAACGATTCAAGCATTGGGATATACCATGCTAGAACCTGGAGATTTCTACAGTGACATTTGGAGGTTCATGGAGCATGTGTGGATCACTGCTAGAGGGAATCTAAACTTGCTTCCTACAATTCAATGATGATGTGACATAGATATGTTGTCAGATTCATCAACAAAGAAATAATTCATCACAAGTTAATTTTTTAATTACTTAAATTAATTATAAATCATTATGTTATGATCCTGCATTTTGGTTCCAGTGTTCTCATGTCAATTAATCTTTGATTAAATTCCATTGGTTGTGGCATTTATCATTGATATACATCTCAAATTAATCATTAATTATGACAAAAGTATGAGTTTTTCATGCCCACATTGATGCTTCCACTGTACCTAGAACCTTCATGAGCATCCATTTCCTTGATAGTAAAATTGCAATGTCATCTTTCCTAAATCCCCTAATTCTACAAATATCCATGGTTTAAACATTTAATCAAACCTTTATTTAATATAATTGATCACTATTAATCCATATTAATCATCCCCCATTTTATTTAGCTCTCTAATAACCCCATTTAATATATTTCAATTGTTCCCAAGATTATAATCCTTTAATTGAAGTGTTAATTATCATGCCTTTATGTTAGTATCAATTGGAATCCCTGTATTAATTTCTCTAAGTCAAATTTTCCCCATTTTAATCCTATAATAGACCATAATCAACTTTTCCCCATGTGAAGTTTTCACCTCCCAATTTAATTTCCCATGCCACTTTAATACCCAAATTGATAAAAAATCACATACTGATAAAATAATATCTCATAATAACTAATAAATTACACTAATATTCTTTTTTCTAAAGAAATATTCTTCCCTAATCACATAATTAAAAAACCAATAATTAAATGAAATAATTATAATTATAGGCTCATATTTTCATGGAAGACTTACTTTAATAAAAAAAACCAAGATCATGTCAACATTCATTAATTAAAATCCAAAATAATAGATATTAAAAATGAATTAATAAAGTATTGGTTCATTAATATTGTATAATATATAAAAATATAACATGGAATGATTAATGGATAAATGTTTTAGAAGTTCTCAACTCTTGGAGGCTCTTCCTTTCAATGGAGGAAGACTTTTAAAGGAGACATAAGGCTTTAAAAGAGGTGTTTGTTCAATAATGTAAACTCTAATTATCAAAATTATCTTAATTTTCTTCTTATAAATTTCCATTAAAGTTCTATTTTTTGTACATGTCTATATATCATAGTTTTTTCATGATCACAAACACTCTTTTGTGTTTCTAACATTTTTATTTAAGTGAATTTAAATCTTACCTTTTGGTTTTTTAGTCATGTCATTGATAGATTTAATGATGATATTAAAGTTTATTCAAATGAAACATGATTATATTTTTAAAGGCTTGGACATATCTTTTATCATATTTTTATACCATGGATTGAAGTTAGAAGGTCAACTGAAGTCCATAGAAGGAAGTCCATGAGGCTATAGTTGAAGACAAAGGATTGCATGCTAAATTATCTCGCCAGTTTCATATGGATAGAATAATATTCCTACAGGAATACATTGTCTATCTGGTGGAAGCAAGTAGATCTGGGAGATCCCCATTAAGCTTACTGAATTGATGATGGTATCATCCAGCTAGTCGATGGTGTTTGAACCACAACTCAAATATCTTAATTTCGGTGGACCTCAAAACTATTAAATGATTGTTGACATGCCTTAATGAAAAATATTGATTCTATAATATTCCTTGGTATATTGGAGGATATAAATATAGGACCTTGGAGTTTTATAATAATACCTATCAATCGATCATAGTGTGAGAAACACCTATGACGAAGCTCTAGTTGATCCTCTCCAATCTCAAAGTTCTCTCAAGTGTAAATCTCAATTGTTCTTCAATATCAAAGGCTCTATTCTTCCATCATATCTCTATCTATCATATCTATTTTACTATTCCATATGATATATTTAGGTATCGGATTTGTAATAGTTATATTCCAAGCAAACCTATCTCCTTCTTTTATCCTTTTACAATGGGTGCTCGTTACTACAAAAGTGAGGGATAGGTTCCTTGGATACCGGCGAAGTTCAAGAGGGTTATCACAATCAAAATTTTAATAGTTTTTTTCTTAATAACCACTAAGATCAAGGGATAAATAAAATAAACCTCTCAACCCAATGGGTGAAGATGCAGAGGCTCACACTGAGTAATTATCGAACTCCTTTATTAAACTGTGTTTTCTCTCTCTTTTAATTTACGATTTGAATCATTCAAATATGATAAAAATAATTTCATAAATTTGATATTTACATTTATTATATCCATACTCACTTGATTAATATTGAAATTAAATTTTTAATATGTAATGAAATTATCACTTTATTATATCAATATCATTTACTTTTGAATTTTACATTTCCTTTTGCTTTCATTTTAAAAGGGAAATTGACCCCCTTATCATCTTCTACAACCAAAAATTGGTACCAAAGGGTTCTTTTTGTTTTGATATTGTTTTCAAAATTGTTTTTAGATATTTTTTTCAAAAAAAAATATTCTTAATCTTAATCTATTTCAAAGTTTCATGTTTCTATAATGGCATATAACTCTTATTCGCATGCTCTTATTTTTTATGGCATGAATTATTACTACTGGAAAAAATTCATGTCAAATTTTCTTTGTAACATAAGTTTCATTTTATGGAAAATAGTTATGCATGAATATATTCCTACTAAAGAACTAGAAGATTTTTGGACACCTAATGATATTAAATCCTTTGAGCTTAATGGAAAACCCATAAACTCTCTACACTATGATCTTGATCGAAATGAATTTAATCATGTTTATACATGTAAAACTACCCATCAAATATGGTAATTGTTAGAAGTCACTTGTGAAGGAACCACAAAATATAAAGACACTAGATTAGACATGTATAGAAAAAAAATTAAATATTTTCTATGCATCCAAATTAATCCATTACTAGTATTTTTATATAGCTTACTGACATATGAAATGTTTGAAATTATCTCGGTGATTATTTATCTACAAAAATATTAGTAAAAAAGATATTGTGGGTCCTATAAAGTAACTAGGCACACAAATTAATTGTTATACAAGAAGAAAATGTTGTTATAAGAAATTATTAGATATCTATTGACGTATGAAATTATTATAAAGTGAAAAGCTGAGAAGGAAGTTAATGAAGCTAGAAATATAAATCAAACAATCAAATTAAAATCTACCAATGATGATTCATACTAAGGTGAAATTCAAGAATTTTCTCACACCAATAATATGAAAAAATTTATAAAGAAAAATAAAGCTTCCAATTGCACCAAGAAAGTGAATCAAAAAGTGGAACTAGAAGTGACGTGTTATAAATGCAAGAAAAAGGGTCACATCAATCCAAAGTGCCCCATCTACAAAAAGAATATTAAATAAAGGAAATAAGGTAAGAAGGATCTCAAAGTTTCAACTTGGAGTGCAAGTTATGACTCCATGAACTTAACTTCCTCAACCTATTTAAGAGAATCAAGTGATAAGTTACTTATGGAACAAGTTGATAAATACATTGAGGCCAGTCCCACTCTTCCCATTTCCTCCTCTTCCTCTTTTTCTTCCAATCCCCCCCCATTCTTCTTACTATTTCTCCTCATTTCACCTTAATTAAAAAGAATTTAAATATTCTCATGATAAAATTCAAAATGGTTTTCCTGAATATTATTCATTATAAAAAATAACTTGATAAGAAATACAAAAAAATGTTTAATTTAAAAATAACATCTTCCAAAGGAAAAAATGAACAAATCTTTAAGGAAAATGAAGAATTGTCCATGAAAATTAAGAATCAACTGGATGTTAATAAGCTTGAATCTAAAATCAAAGAACTCAAAATATTTCTTTCTAAATTCAATCATGATAAAGATAATCTAAATAAGATTTTGGGATCTCAAATACATGTAAAATAATGGGTTGGCCTTGGTTTCTCAAATTATGCAAGCACCTCAAAAAAACTATCAAAAAGTAATTTTATTAAAGGTTTTTCACAAGATAAGTTTTTAAATTATTTTAAAATAATTGTACATTTAATTTATGAATGTTATTACAAGAACGAATGATACGAGAGACCAAAACCAATTTATCTTTCATCTAGTATTTACAAGAGAAATTTGTGTACTAAATAATTATATACTTAAATCATTGTTGAATAACATCAATGGACCTAAGTTTTCTTGGGTACCAAAACCATTAGTCATTTGATTTTATAGAAAAAAAAGTCTTGTGAGAAAAGCATAAGAATCACTATGGCACCTAGATAGTGGTTGATCAAGACACGTGAGTGGTAAACTCTCTAAATTATATCAAATCGGTAAACTAGAAGGAGTTCACGTCAACTTAGGTGATAACTCTAGGTCTAAGATAATCAGTGAAGGTACCATTGGTTTTTTTAACTCAGTTATTATTAAAAAGATTTTATTTGGCTTGAAACACAATTTACAAAGAATTAGCCAATTGTGTGATAGTGATTTTAAAATAACTTTCAAAAATGAACTTTGTAAAGTTTTTAACTCAAAATAAAATATTATATCTATCGTTTCTTATTTTCAAAATGTTTATACAAACAATTTAAAATCACTCGCTAGCTACGACGTAAAATGATTAAGTACAAAAGTTAGTGAGTTGTGGATTTGTTATAAATGACTTGGTCACTATGGAACACACTCACTTGTCAAACTCAATTATTATCAACTAATATGAGATTTACCCAAACTGTATTTAAAAGAAGAAATGGTTTGTAAATCATGCTAATATGGTAAGCAACACAAGTATTCTTTTAAATATAAAAAAATGGATTTAATTCATCTTGATTTATTCACTTGTCAAACTCAAGTATTCTTTTACCCAAACTGTATTAATTCATCTTGATTTATTTTTACCTTCTCAAATTGAAATTCTCAGAGGTAAATAATATAATTTTTTAATTGTTGATGACTTTACAATATTTACTTGCTCTTACTTATTATCTCATAAAATTGAATCTTTCAATGCCTTCATTAAGTTTTCTAAAAAAGTTAAAAATGAAAAATTATCAAATTATTTATATTCAAAGTGATCATGGTAGATAACTAAACAATAGGGAATTTGATGATTCATTCTCTTCTTAATGCTATAATCATTATTTCTCCACTCCTTAAACCCCCCCCCCCAACAAAATGGGGTAGTAGAGTGGTGAAATTGAAATATCCAAGAAATCACTCAAACTATTTTAAATGAATTTAATTTACCTCAATATTTTTTGGGACGAGTCCATCAATACCATGTTCTTTATCATTAATCGCATTCTCATAAGTCATTTTCTAAAAAATACCTCCTGTGATATTTGGAAAAATAAAAATCCTAAAGTGGGATTTTTAAAAGTTTTTGGGCATTAATGTTTTATTCTTGGCACCAAAGACAATATTAGAAAATTGGATTCAAAATCCAATAAAGGTATATTTCTTAGGAACTCCAACTCAAGCAAGGCATATTTAGTCTTTAACAAAATTACTAAAACATTGGAAGAATTAATTCATGTTTTTTATGAAAATTTACTGAAATCGATTTCTCAAAATGTTGTTGTTGAAAATGATGTTTTAACTTTAAACAAACATTTTAAATCTAAATAAATTGAAATATAATTAGAATATACTTAAAATTATTAACCTAAATCTTTTAAAAAATCTAAATACCATCCCCTTGAAAATGTCATTAAATATTTTCAATCAGGAACTCATATTACAAGATTGGTCATAAATGAGGTT
Source organism: Viscum album (assembly GCA_963277665.1). Classification (NCBI taxonomy): domain Eukaryota; kingdom Viridiplantae; phylum Streptophyta; class Magnoliopsida; order Santalales; family Viscaceae; genus Viscum; species Viscum album. Next base: position 1,072,800,349 of record OY728160.1, read on the forward strand.
CAATATATTATCTTTATCTCTCACTTAGAACCCTAAAATGTTAATGATGCCCTTATTGGTGAAAATTGGGTTCTTTTTATGAAAGAGGAACTAAATAAATTCACTCTAAATGGTGTATGAAATCTCAGGGAAAAGACCTAATGATCATCCCCTTATAGGATCTAAATGGCTTTTTAGGAATAAGTTGGATGATCTTGGTAAAATCATAAGAAATAAAGAATGTATCATAGTTAAAGGTTATAACCAAGAATAAATATTCAACTATAGTGAAACATTTTCACCCGTCACTCAATTAGAATCCATTAGGATCTTATTGACATTTTCCTCTCACCTTAATTTCAATCTCTTTCAAATTGATGATAAAATCACTTTTTAAAATGGTTTTATTAATGAATATATTTTTTTGGAACAACCACTAGGTTTTGAAGATTTTAATTTTCCAAATTTGGTTTTCAAATTAACTAAATCTCTTTATAGTTTAAAATAATCCCCTCAAGCTTGGTATGGACATTTATCTAATTTTCTTTTATCAAATGGTTTTAAAATGGGAAATTTTGATTATACTCTTTTTTAAAACACATATCAAATTATTTGTTACTTGTCTAAATTTAATTTGATGGTGTTATTTTCATATCAACCAATGAATCACTTTGTTTTGAATTTTCTAATTTAATGAAAAAATAATCTTAAATGAGATTTATGGGTGGACTCAAATTCTTTCTTAGTTTTCAAATTTCTAAAAATAATGATGGTATTTTTCTAAACCAAGGTAAATACACTAATGAAATCTTAAAAATATTTGGCATGGATAAATCTAAGGAAATTATTACACCCATGAGTGCAATTTGTAAGCTAAGATTGGATGAATTGGGTAAGTCGTTCGATAACAATCTTTATTGAAGAATGATTGGTAGTCTAATTTTTCTTACTGCGACCCGGCCTGACATCATGTTTAGTGTTTGTATTTATGTTCATTTTCAATAAAATTAAAAGGAATCTCATAACAAATCTATTAAAATAATTTTTCATTATTTAAAAGGAAATATAAATCTTGGTTTGTTTTATCTAAAATGGACTTCTTTTGAATTAACTAGTTTTTCTGATGCTGGTTTTGGTGGATCACTACAAAAAAATAGATTAACATCGGTTTTTTAGAGGGGGTTATGTATAACCCCTCTAAATTAATTTTAGAGGGAGTTATACATGACCCCCTTTAATCATCAAATTTAGTGGGGGTTCACAGCCCCCTTTAATTTTTTAGCATTTTTTCTTTGTAATATTTGGTTGGATTTTAGAGGCAGTTGTTTTAAAACCACTGCTAATTTAATAATTAGTGTCTCTATATGTTCGGTTGGCTTTTAGGGGTGCTATATATATAATATTAATTTGGATATATATTAGAGGATATATATATATATATATATAACTTGGAAATTTTTTATTAAAGGGAATAGTGGGGGGTTCATAAACCCCTCTAATCTCTTAAATTAGAGGGGGTTCATGAACTATCGTTAATCTCTTAGATTAGAGGGGGGTTTGAAACCCGTATAATTTAAGAAATTAGAGGGGGTTGTGAACCCCCTCTAATTTATGACATTATAGGGGGTTCATGAACCACCGCTAATCTCTTTGATTAAAGGGGTTTTTAACCCCCTCTAATTCAAGAAATTAGAGACAGTTCATGAATCACCGCTAATATCTTTGATTAGAGGGTATTTTTAACCCCTCTAAATTTTTATTTATTTTTTAAAAAAATCTAATATAAATTCAAATTTTATAATATATATGTGTGGGTGGCGCATGTTTGTGCGTGTGTATGTATTACATAAAAACATTATATAAATGTATTTAAATACATTATAAACATATATATATATATAAAGACATTATATAAATATTTTAAATAAATACTTATACATATAAACAAGAATGTATACATATATAAATATTGGTATATATAATATAAATGTTATTATAAATATATTTATTCAAATATATAAAAAGTATATATAGTTTTATAAATACTATACATTTATATTATGATTTATATTATACATATATTATATTAAATACATTTTTATTGTATATTTATGCATAAATACATTCATATTATATTATGTATACAAATAAATATAATATAGACAATATATATATATATATATATATTATATTTAAATTATATGTATTGTATTATAAATATTTTATTATATATATTTCAGTATACCATATTAATTATAAATTAATATAGTAAATATATATATCATTTAATTATATTATATATTTCCAATTATAAGATTGTATTTAATTGTATTTAGATGCATACATAAATATAAATCTATAATTTTATGTACATTTATATATATTTATTTGTATAAATTGTATTTCATAAAATATTAATTATATATAATATAAAATCATAAACGTATTATATAAATATATACATATATATAATTTATTTAAAAAATAAATCATATAAAAACTCAAGCTTATAGTTTTTATAATTTATATTATAATAATAATAAATATATTTTTAAATAATATTTTTATGATTTTATATTATATATAATTAATATTATATGATATACAATTTATAAAAATAAATATATAGTAATGTACACAATATTATACAACTATATTTATTGATATGTATATATATATATATTAATGTACATAATATTATACAATTATATTTATTAAAATAAATATATTTTAATGTGCATGATAATAAATATATGCATTGAAATACATTATATAAATATTTTTATAAATTGTATTTCATATATTATTAATTACATATTTGTATAAATTGTATTTCATATAACATTATATAATATTTGTATAAATTGTATTTCATATAAATGAATTTTATATAATATTAATTGTATATTATATAATACAATTTATCTAAATTAATATAGATTAATTTACATAATAATAAATATATGTATTGAAATACATTATATAAATATATTTTAAAAGATATTATATAAATATATTAAATAAATACTTATATATATATATATATTATATAAATAAACATGTACATAATATATAAATATGTATTTAGGTATATAAATAATTTACATAAATATATTTATAAATATATAAAAATATGTGTATATACATTAGATAAATAAAAATATAAAATATATACTCAAATGTATGTAAATACACATATACAATATATAGTTTATATAAATGTATAAATTTAATATAATATAAATGTATTATAATATAAATACATAAATATATAAAATAAAAATGTATACATTAATTTATATAATTACATATGTATTTAAATATTTATTGAAATAATATTTATTTGAATTAGTTTCATAATATATATATACAATGATGTGTAAATAATCTAACAAAATGAAAATAGGATAGTGGTTCAGGCCCTCGGGTTATATGGTGCTCGTCAAGGATTAAAAACCTACTTGCTTATAATTTTAGAAGGCTTACAAGTTTTTTGGTGTGCGTTGGTGAACGGGAATGGAACGAGAGCAAGGGAGGACTGGTGAACGGGATGGACGGGAGCACGGGTGAGCAGGAAGGAGAACGGGACCGGAACAGGGCCGACACGGGTGAGCAGGAATGAGAACTAGACGGACTAGAGCAGGAAAGGGGAGTGCTGGTGAACAGGAAGGAATGAGGCGGGAATGGGATTGTCACTGGTGTGCAACTGGAGGGAGCAGGGTGTCGTGAGGGGGCATTGGAACTGTAGGGAGCAGGTTGTCATGGAACATGTGTTTCTAGAAGATTTTAAAAAAACCAACTAAATTATTTAGAGGTGGTTCTCAAAACCGCCTCTAAATATGGTTCAATTTGTGGGGGTTAAAACCCCCTCTAGTTGGGTATTAAATAGAGGTGGTTCTGAGAACCACCTCTAATAGTTGCTCATGCAACTCAACTAGTGGCATTTTTCAACCGCCGCTAATTTGAACAATAATTTATAGGGGTTAAATACCCTTCTAAACTGAGATTTCTTGATGAAATTAGAGGGGGGTTTAATCACCTCTAATTGAACCACCGCTAAATTATTCATCATTCTACCAGTGATTCCCCAAAACTGCCTCTAACAACAGTGGGCGGGAACATTAGCGGTGGTTCCTTGTAACCGTCGCTAATGTATTTAGAAGGGGTTAAAACCCTTTCTAATTGGACCATTTTTTTTGCAGTGGATTCCAACTAGATAGAAAAGTATAAGTGGTACTTTTCACTTACTTAGAAAATCTCTCATCTCATGGAGTGGTAAGAAGCAAAATTATGTTTCTCTTTCTATAGCTGAAGCATAATACATTGCCACTAGGAGTTATTGCACCCAAATAATATTAGGGGTGTCCAGACCCGACCCAACCGGACCAACCCGACACGACCCGATCGGGTCGGGTCGGGTTGGGTCAGGTCACGGGTTGGGAAAAAATTAACCCAACCCGACCCAAAAAACCCGACTACTGTGAGTCGCCTCTTCAGACTTTGACCTCTCCCCCTGCCTCTCGAACCAATTTCCCCTCACCCTCTCCCCACGCTGATGTCTTTCTCCTTTCCTAAACCATCCATTGAGTCCATGTCATCTCCCACCATTACATGAATACTCTATTAATCACATAGATGATTTAATCTTCCATGACATTTCTAAGAAAAACATAAAATAAATTCAAAGGAATCTAGACATGTGAAATCAGTGGAAAAACAATGCCTAATCAACAAACAAAAATATGAAGATAACTAGATTTCATTTTATTTTTCTACGAAAACTAAAGAAAAGGCAAAAAAACCAAAGTAATATAGAACAATTTTAATTGTTCAAAGATCCGACGGTGGATGATCGACTAAGAAAACGGTCATTGAACATCTCCCTCGCCCTCACCAGTCCAGTGTATCCACCGTGTTGCACCTGCATGTACCCCCTACCTATGCCACCACCTCCATCTCCATCGTGATTGTGTGCAGTGCCAAATCTATCAGTGTCAGGCACTACCCCATTCTTATCACCCTCTTGGCCTCACCTTGAACCTTCTCAAACCTTGATAACTACTTGAAGTCAAGCTAATCACATCACTCCATCGAGTCACAGACTGACGTTTTTTGGGGTCAATTTATTACAGGGCAGAGGATGCGTGCGTTCCATGGTGTGGCGAAGAAAATGAAGCAAAGGAATATGTAACCCAATCAACCCACGGGGTGATAACCAAAAAAAAGAACTGAATAATTTTTTTTGTCGTAACCCGGTCAACCTGTGGGTTGGGATCATAAAAAAATACCAAGAAATTTTTTTTCCTTAACCCGATCAACCCGACCCGACCCAACCTAATTTGAGGCAGGTTGGGTCGGGTTGGGTATGAATTCAAAAACATCTCTAACCCGACCCAACCCGACCCGACCTATTTTGCTTGGGTCGGGTCCAAAATAGACCTCAACCCGACCCAACTCGACCTATTTTGCTTGGGTCGGGTCCAAAATAGCCCTCAACCCGACCCAACCCAACCCATGGACACCCCTAAATAATATGGATAAAACATACTCTTTTAGATTTTGGGCTTACATATAACCATATATCTATTAGATGTGATAACACCAATTCCATTAATATTTCCAAAAATAATATTCAACACTCTTGGACTAAACACATTGATCTTAGAGATCACTTCTTTAAGGGTCATATCTTATTGGAATCTATTAGGAAAAACTATTAACTCATTGATATTTTCACAAAACTGTTATCAATTAATTATTTCGATTTCATTAAAGGTAAATTAGGAATGGTACGCTTGTGAAACTCTCTATTTTATTATGGTACACTTGTGAAACTCTCTATTTTGTTTTAAAATTGAATATTTTTTACTATTTTCAAACTTAAAAGTTATAATTTTTTTAAAAAAGTGAGTTTTATTATAATTTTACTATTTTAAGTTTTAAACTAAATATGTTTTCAAACTTTGAATACACTTAGAGTGTTGTTTTAAATTTTTATTAAAATTGTTTTCATGACTTATATGATCAATTATGTATATCCTCAACTTATTTTTAAAAGTTTATTTTTATCTCTCTTAAAGGAAGATTAATGACGAGTAAAAATTTATATATATACTTGTCTCTCTAAAAATGTCTTTTTTTAGTTATTTTTGACTAAATTAAAATGGGAGTATTCTTTCATGGTATGTTTTCATATCCAAAGGAACCATTTCAACCTTCTCAGCCATTCAATGATGGAAAAACTACTCTTTAAGGGGATGAGTGTCTTAGAAAAGGTATGTACCAATTTTATCATTTCAATTTCTTTTACTCTTTATTTCCTCTCTCTTTATTTTATTTATTTTTTTCTCTAAATATTTTAAAAAATATATTTTAAACTTTCCTCTCTATATCTCTTATTCTCTTTTTAAAATCTAAGTTTGTAAGATAATAGATGTTTTAATTTTTATGTTTTATGTTTTTATTTTTCAAAATCTATTTGATTTTATCTTGACCATATTTTTCAATAACTATTTTGAGTTTTTTCAAAATATATTTTAAAATATCTCATGATTTTTTCATCAAATATCTCCCTTTAAGTTTTTTCTTCCCTCTCTTCTTCTTTTTGATAATCAAAGATAGGGAGAATTCATTGGACTTCAAAGGGGGAGGAATTTATTGAAAAATGGGAGAATTTTATTAATATATGTAGTGTATGTGTTATTACTTAATTGTTTCAAAAAGGGTGAGTTAAATATTTTTCTCTTGTCTAAAAGTTAAAATATTTTCACTTTTTTTTGAAATATGAAGTGTTTAATTTATTTACTTCTTTATCATATTGAATATCTTGTTTGAATATCTTGTATATATTGATATCTTGAATAATTTACTATATCTTTTACTCTTGATTTATACTTGATATATATTTTTACTTTAAGTGTTTTTTATCATAAAAAGGGGGTATATTTTTGTACCTCTCTATCTCTCATGATTTTTTCATGATCATGTACACTCTTTTATGTTTCTAACATTTTCATTTAAATGAAGTCTAGTCTCACCTTTTGGTTATTTAGTCATGTCATTTATGGATTTAATGATGATATAAAATTCTATTCAAATACAACATGATGATCTTGTTAAAGGCTTGTACCAGCCCTTTATCATGTTTTGAGACCGTGTATTGAATTTGGATGATCAATCAAAGGCCATGGAAGGAATACTAGGAGGCTCTGGTTGAAGATGAAAGACTACAGGCTGCATCAGCTTGCCAGTGTAGGGGACCAGATAGTCGGTGCCATATGTATAGAATAAGATTCCTACAAAAAGTACATTGGATAATCGGTGGAAGTGGTTGGATCTAGGAGATCCCCATCAAGCCTATCAGAGATTCGATGGGATCGTCTGGCTAGCTGGTGGCATTTGAACAACAAGTCAAACATCATAATTTTAGTGGATCCCATAGCTCTTGAACACCCATCGATGTGCCTTAATGACTTAGAATGATACCAAAATATTCCTTGGTATACTGGAGGCTATAAATAGAGGAACTTGGAGGCTTGTAAAAATACTGATCAATTGATCATAACATTGACAACACCTATGATGAAGCTCTAGCAGATTATCTCTAATATCAAAGTTCTCTCAAGAGCTAATCTTAATTATTTTTCAATCTCTAGGGATATATTCTTCCATAATCTCTTTATCTATCATGTATATTGTACTATTTAATATGAGATATTTAGGTAGTGACTTTGCAATGGGTTTGTGCCAATCAAGCATCTCTCCTTCTCATCTCCTTTTACAATGAGTGCTCACTGCCGCAAAAGTGAAGGATTATTTTTTTGGATACCGATGAAGTTAAAGAGGGTGTTCACAACCATAATTGCGATAGATGGATTTCTTTATCACCATTAAGATTAAGGGGTAAATTACACAAACCTTTCAACCCAGATGGAGGAGACATAAGGACTCACACCAAGCTATTATTGAACTCCTTTATCAAACCATGTTTGCTCTCTCTTTTAATTTATGCTTTGCATTATTCAAATATGATACACATAATTGCATAAATTTGATACATCCATTTGTATTGTGCATACTTACTCAATAAATATTGAAATTAATTTTTTAATATATATCAAAAGTATCGTTTTATCGTATAAATGACATTTATTTTTGGATTTACCTTTTCCTTTTGATTTGATTTTAAAAGGGAAACTCACCCCCTGCCATTTTCTCTAACCAACAATAGTATACCATATAAAATGAGAAATACTATGTCTATGATGTATGATTTATATAATCGATGGCAGGAAAAAAAATATTTTGGTTGCTAATCAAAGAACTTAATCGAATATAATGATGTTAAAGGGTTTAACCAACAGATAAAGACAAGTTGATAATGTGTTGTTTTTATTTTAAGCCTCTTATCAATAAAACTTTACTTTTTAGTTTTGTGTTTATGATAAATTTAAACTTGTTATAGGTTATCAAAACCCGTTATAAGGACATTACACACTGCTAGAAGGAGGCTTGGTTGCACTTAAATGAGGTGGTTATGAACATTGTAGGGGGCCCAACTATGTTGTTGAATGATTTACACATTTGATTTTCCATGGGAAAATCACATATAAAATCATAGTTGGGTGGTTGGGACTCGAACCCTCAGATGATAAGATAAAAATATCCATCCCATGCCATTAGAGCTATAAAAAACCCTATAAGTTCATGGGTCGATCTATTATCCCATGGAATTTTGTGGGTTAGGGCCTTATATATTTAAGATTGTATAAGTGTGAACCACAAAGGATCTGGTCTGTGAAACCCACAACTCACATGGATAAGCCTGTAGAGTTTTTTTGGGTATCATTAAATCTGTAATAATAATTATAAATAACTTGGATTTAGATAAAAATAAATAAATCATCTGTATGAAAAATTTAAAAAAAAATCAAGTTATGATAAAATTGAAATTAACTCTTCATCATGGGAAAATAACACGTAACAAAATCACATAATATTTTTTATTTTTTCAAATTAATTGAAGAAATCCCCAACTCTATTTACATAATTTCATCTGAGGTATACTTTTTCTCTCCTCCACTACTCCACTCCACGGTGTTGAGTCAATTTATAAATATATATTTTGAACATTTTCTAAATATATTTTTATTTTATTTTAATATTATATATGTATATATGGTTTAATTTTAGTGTTGTATTTAGTTTAAGTTAGTAATTATCATATATGAGACTAGAATTTTTTTATTGTATATAATGTTTTCAAATTCGTGGGTTGATCCGAGAGTCCCCAGGTCTCATATGGGTAGGACTAAATTCTTATTTTAAAATCCTGTATTATATATAGGTTGGGTCGGCTTGCTCTGCTAAATTTGTAGCCCTCATGATTCACCCCATGGATTGGCCCACCCCATCCCGTTAACAATACTACTTACCATTCATTCCAAAGAGTACTTATATATAAACATCAATGTGATAAAATAAACACAAACATTGTATGGATGCAAATGATACCTATATATGAAAAATGTATTAACAATCGCATGAATGCATGCACAAACATATGAAAAATCACACGCACATGTAAAATAATAACCACTTAGTGAATAATAAACATTGAATAATAATCACTTAGTGTCCAATATCACAACACAAATCAAATAAATTACACTACTTAAAACTCCACAAACAAAACAGTGTGAAGTTTGTTAACCATTATAGGAAAATAAACTCTCATTTTCAATTTATTCATCACTAGTGAAAAAAACACCTTTAAAATCAATTTTTTAACCTTTCAAAATTGGTTATAAAATTAGGTTAATATAGGAGACATTAAAATTAGAACTTTCTATATCAGGTTTTATAAACTGACATTGAAAACCCTTCTAAAAGATGAAATATATAACGATTTCAACATCAGTTTTTGATAAAACCGACATTGAAAGTTTATTTTTTAAAAAAATATTATAAAATTACATAATCCCACACTTGAAAACTCAAAATTCAGAACTAAAATCAACAAAAAATATTATAAACAAAACAATAACAGAACAACTCATTGATAAATTTTGCAACATTTTTTACAAATATACAACTAACTGAAACTAAATCTCCAAATTAATAAAACATAGAAAATATTCTATAAATAAAATTTTATTTTTTAAAATTTATTTGATTTGTATGAAGAAACACCATAAAAACCTACAAAATAAAGTGTTGCAAATTTGAAAAATAACATATTTTTTAAATTATAGGTGTTATAATGAAACTAACCTTTTCAAAATTTATTGTTGTTATGATCATGATTATATCATAAATGAATCATAAAACATAATATCCACATTAAAAACCACCTTTTGGAATATTCCATTGCCTTTATAAAGTAATATTTTAAAAATAAAAATACTTGATATGTAAGAAAAAACAAATATTCACTAATATAAAAGTTATCTACCTAAACTTTCACATATTAATTTTTTTCTCATTCCACTATTGAATAGTGATCCCTATTGAACTTAATATATAAATTATTTTAATTTAAAATATTAATTATCAAAACTAATGTAAAATGAAAAGAATAATATTAAATAACTAAAATAATAGAATAAAACTTACTTCTTTAACAACTTGTTAAATATTCTCTGAACACCACCCAATAAAGAGCATAACCAATATTCTTTACATTACTTTGGTCAAAATATGCATAACATCCAATTTTAATTAAAAAAAGTATAATGAATAGTGTTTCATAATTATCTATTTGTTCTTACCAATAAAGGAATGGAAAAAACCAACATGTAATCAATGTATTTTTTAATCTTTCAGGTACATATTCAATTCAGGCTTCTTAGTTCAAGTATTTCACATTTGTTGAAATGTATTTGAGTCCATAAATCCATAAAAAGAAGTGTAATCATATTGGATTAAAAGATTGTGGAGATACCTGATTATTAAAGTAATTAATTAAGTTAATATAACATATATATATATGTTTACTTAATAAAAATAAATTAATAATTGAAATTTACTTATATGGAAAACAACTGAAACATAGGTATACCAAGCTGATCACCCTTCACAAAATACATGATATAAATTTTAAAAATATTTAACATATAATCTCTTCTATGTATATCATCACTCGTCGTATAAGTATAATAATCATCTAATATATAAAAAATGCATGATAACTTTGTTACCCAATCATCTTATTGAAGAGTGTATAAAGGTGCTAGAACCTGAAATTTGTCTTTCCTTTGTAGTGATTCCTTCGATTTCATATACTTTTATCTAAGTTAAGTGTAAGAAAAAATTATAAGTACTTCTGAATTTAATGATAAATAAAAAATGAAAAACGATATATACCTCATATGTCAGCTGATGAAAGAGATTAGTTAACCAAAATAAAAAATGATCAATACTTTATCCAACCATGGACACCTCCTCAATAGGTAGTGACACTTAAGCATTTGGATCAATAATATCATGTACCAATACTCTTACCTGACCCAGTTGTATAAGATGATGATGTACATAATCCCCTAGATGATGTATAATTTTGTATGCTAAAATACATACATGGTGACCCTAAGTATGCAACTCACAGTGCACAATTAGTTTTGAATAAAGAGGTGGTGGATCTGGGTCGGTAGGTTATATATGTCCCGTCACTTCTTCAAGAATATTCAATATAGATGATTTAATTCTTCCCTTTATCGGTTTATTCAAATGTCATAACTCAAACTTCAAAGATTCTATTTCTCCATTGTATTTTTCCTTTATTGATGTCATGCTAAGGGCATGGTAAAAAACTTTTTTAAAATCGATACCCTCCTTATACCCTCTAACATGACTCAAGTGTTCTAGATTTCCTAAAACAGTGGAAAGAATATTCATCTTTCCCATAAGGATAAAGGTTATCTATTTCATTTTCTCCTAAAGGGCATCTTGAAGTAATATCTTCAAATGTAATATTAATGAGATAAATTTACCAAATAGTAATATTGATGAAAAGTAATAATTAATCACTTACAATCTTATTAGCTACTTCCTTTGTTGGATTAGTAATATACTTCCCCTTTTTTGTCATTTTCACCCTTTTTTATTTTTCATGATGATGAGGAGGAGATAGAGGATCAAGTGGAGCCTCTTCGGAGCCACTCCTTGACTTGACACTTCATTCATTAGATTTTTCATCAATCATTTGATGCTTTAATAAAGGATATATTCTACATGAAAATGTATGAGGGTATAAATTGTGAGATTTTATATCTTGGTGAGTTTTATTAGAGATATATTATATAATAAAAAATAAATAAGTTATCAAGTAACTATAATTAATTAAAAAAATTAGTTTATTATAACAAAACTTCATTTTACCCTTACGTAAGTTTAGTTTACCCTTGACTTTTTTTACTCTTACTTAACTTTTTTTTACCCTTACTTTACTTTAGTTTACCCTTACTTAACTTGTACAAGTTTCTATTTACCCTTACATAACTTCATTTTACCTTTATATAACTTTATTTTACCCTTACTTAACTTTAGTTTACCATTACTTGACAATGTTTTACCCTTACTTAGCTTTATTTTACCCTTATATAACTTTGTTTTACCCTTAATTAACTTTAGTTTACCCTTAATTAACTTTATTTTACCCTTAACTTTATTTTAACCTTACTTAAATTTAGTTTACTCTTACTTAACTTTTTTTACCATTACATAACTTTAAATTACCCTAACTTAAATTTATTTTACCCTTAATTAACTTTACTTTACTTTAACTTAACTTCAGTTTACCCTTAACTTTTTTTACCCTTAACTTTATTTTACCCTTACTTAAATTTAGTTTACTCTTAATTAACTTATTTTACCCTTACATAACTTTAAATTACCCTAAATTAACTTTATTTTACCCTTACTTAACTTTTTTTAACCTTACATAACTTTAGTTTACCCAAACTTAACTTTAGTTTACTCTTAACTTTTTTTACACTTACTTAACTTTAGTTTACTCTTACTTAACTTTGTTTTAACCATAAATAACTTTATTTTACCCTTAATTAACCTCTAAAATTCTATGTTTACCCTTACATAACTTTGTTTTACCCTTACTTAACTTTAGTTTACCCTTAACATTTTTTACCCTTACTTAATTTTAGTTTACCCTTACTTAACTTGTACAAGTTTTTATTTACCCTTATATAACTTTGTTTTACCATTACTTAAATTTAGTTTACCCTTACTTAACTTTAGTTTCCCTTACTTAACTTTGTTTTACCCTTAATTAACCTATACATGTTTCTTTTTACCCTTAAATAACTTGTTTACCCTTACTTGAATTTTTTTTACCCTTACATAACTTTGTTTTACTATAACATAACTTTATTTTACCCTTAAATTTTTTTACCCTTACATAACTTTAGTTTACCCTAACTTAACTTTATTTTATCCTTACTTACTTTTTTACCCTTACTTAACTTTAGTTTACTCTTAATTAACTTTGTTTTACCATTACTTAACTTTAGTTTACCCTTACTTAACCTGTAAAAGTTTTTTTTACCTTTACATAACTTTGTTTTACCCTAACTTGATCATAAGAAATATATTTATGAGTAAATAATTATAAATATACTTATTAAAAAAGCAAAAAATACATATAAAAAATTTATCCAACAATAAAAAACGTACCATAAAGGCTTTCTCCCACCGATTGGAGAAAAAATTCTATCATGTCTCCCTATCTATAAACTCATACTTAAGGCATGGATCCTGATTCTGTTTACTCCCAAAAATATAAAATTAGGTCAACTTTTTTAAAAAATATATCCATCTTGTTGCCGCAAAGGATAGACACTCTTTCTTGATTCCTTTTGTCTCTTTAAAGTTAATTATCATCTATAATTGAATAGATAAAATATTAATAAATGGATAATATTAAACCATTGGAAAACTAAATAAATAAGTTTAGAAATTTTACCATTATGGACTCCCATAATAGATCTTTCAATGACTAGTTGATGCTCCTATAATTAAAAAATAAAATACTTATACTACAAAGACTTTGTATAGCTGGGTAAGTCCTAAACTATGTGGCATGTTGGTCAGTTGGGTGGTCATTCTTAGCAAAGTTAATTATCACCCTCTACTCTTCATGTGTGAGTGAAAGTTTTGGTAAACATGTAATCTCACAAATACCATATTTAGGTATTGTCCTCTCCAAAGAAGAAGAAGAAGAGCTACACATAATTTTAAGGAATATAAGTTTAATTTCATTAAATAATGAGATTACTATAGATATATATTTATATGAAAAAACATATGTATATCGGTTCTCCTTCCTCAGTGTCTGTCATTTAGAAAGATGTATGTTACTTCAAAAAAATTATGTGTACATGTGTTTGATTAAAATTAAATAATTGTAATAAATAAATAATTTATCATTCATAATAGAAAACAAAACATTGAATGTTAGATTTTTCAACCAAAAAAAATGTGTAACTGAAATTAGTGTATATTAAAATTAACAACAATAAAATGACAAAAATTATTTTCATATAAAAATGCATAATTTTGTGTACCTATATTTTTTTATAAATAAATAAGTGTTATATGTAAGAATGTAACTATTCATAATAGTAATAAAATTATAAATATTTTATTGAATAAAAGCGTATACCTGAAAACAAAGATTATAAAGAAAATAATCATAGAAAAATGATAAAGGAAAAAAAATTCAACCAAAAAATGATATCTAAATATAATGAATATAAAAAATATTACAAAAACAATAGGTATTATAAATATCTATATATTTAAATATATAAGTTAAAAAATAAGTTTTTAATTGTGTTAGTTTCACAAAAAAAACAGATTACTTACATGATCATTTCATGTTGCATGGACAATATTCACATCACGGTCATTGTTATCACTGGGTAATCGTGTAATAGATGGAGAAATTTCAGATAAGTCTTCAACATCATCAATATTATCATCACCCCAATGAATTTTTTCCCTATAAAATCAATAGACTAATGATCATTTGATGGGTCAATAATATAAAATATTTGTTTTTCATACATCACCGTGATAAATGATTCATCCTTATAGCTAAATATTCTCAATTCAATAAGTGTAAATTCATACTCATCATGTTTCACACTATTTCTAATGTCAACCCAGTTACACTTAAACACCGATACTCAAAGTTTAGTATAATCAATATCTCATATATCCTCAACAACTCCAAAATATGAAGTTAATGTAAAAATTGAGTTTTTATCTTTAATACTCGAAAAATATAGCGCTTCAGTGATAACCATTACTCCACTACTTTGAACGGTGCTCTTTTCATCATTGTTTTTTGTGTAAAATGTGTAACCATTAATATCAAAATCAAACCATGTGATCAGATCAACTCTTGGTCCCCTACTAACCATTTCAATGTTTCTAGTGTAGATGAATCATCAATGTTTATTTTCTCCTTAAACCATGAAAAAATGTGTTTTTATGTCCATTCATCATCCAATTTTTATTTCTTCTTAGATACTATACCTTCAATCTAGCAATATGTGATGATATATATGGTTTAACATCAACTATGGTGTTCAAAATATATAAATGTGCATGCATTACTTCATTGTGTGAAATTGACTTTACTTTAAGCCACAAACCCCCTTACCTTCACTATTAACTGTCAAATGTTGAGATATAGGGATACCAATGTGCTCCACTTCAAATAAACAATTAGTACATAACTCAATTACCTCTTCTGATAATAGATGCCTCTGGTCGATGTGAATTCTTAACATATCCCTTCAAAATTTTCATATATCTTTCAAAAGGATACATCAAACATAAATAAACAGAATTGTGTATTCTTATCTCTCTCACTAAATAAATCAACAGATGAACCATTATATCAAAAAATTATGGTGGAAAATAAATTTCTAGTTGACAAAGTATGAGGATAACTTTATTCTCCAACACATTTAACAAATTTGGATCTATGACTTTACAGAAAATTGAATTTAAAAAGTAACACAACCTGATTATAAACTTTGTAACAGGTATCAGTAATATGTCATAGAATGAAACCAGTAGTAATTATTGCATCAATACATGATATTCATGAGATTTCATACCTATTAACCTTAAATCCTTCAACAACACCAAATTTTTTAAACTTGAAGAAAACCCACTAGGTTCTTTAATACCATGTAGGCATTGACAAAAAAATATCTTTTCACTCTTGTTTAATGTGTGATAGTCCATAGACAAATATATTTTGTTTCCTTTTATTGTAGGAGCTGACTCCAAATGTAGTCACATGGTTATTAAGTCCAGTCTTTCTTGCAATCCATCTTTGGTCTTTCCTTTTATGTTTAACAATGTTCTAGTCAGACCATTGTAAATTTTTTTCTTGATATTCATAACATCAATGTTATGTTTTACGTCCAAAAATTTCCAATAAGGTAGCTTGAATAAAATTAATCATTTCTTCCATGTATTTTTTTGATGACCAGAACTTCATTTCTTTCCAAATGTGACATTGATGTTTTCACATTATTGTAATATTCTTTAGCTGAAAATGGTTGTGGGGTAGAATCATACTCTTATAAATCATTAAACTCCTTTTTTAATCTTTAATAAGTATTATCCATTCACAAAAATCTTATATGTACCATATACATTGTTTCCTTCTATTCGACAATTGATGATATGAAGTCCCCACTTCAAAAATTGGATAAGATTTATGTCCTTTAACATTGTATCCAAATAAGTTTCTATATACAATAAAGTTATTTATAGTTAACATTATCACAACATGCAAAATAAAATACTCTTTCTTGAATGCATCAAATACTATAACACTTATTTCCCATGAAAGTTTCAAATCATGAATCAATAGTGATAGATGAACATCAATATCATTTCCATGTTGTTTCGGTCCAAAATTCAATAAGCTCATCATTACATATTTCATCTTTATACATATTTGTGGGGAAAAGTTGTAGACAACCAACAAAACAAGCCATGAACTACGTTGGTCACCGAGACTCTGATATGGATTCATTTTATATGTTCACAGAATCATTCTAAGATCTCTAACTTCATTTTCAAAATCAGAAAATTTGTGATCAATTATTTTCCATTATACTGAATCAGCAGGATGATGTAGGTTTCTATCATAGATGTGCTCATCTATATATCATATTAGCCTCTTTACATCATTTGAAGTTGCAAAGTGATGTTTTATATGAAAAAATATTGGAAGATAGAATATTGCTTTAGCATGAGGTTTGGTGCCTGTTCTTGAGAATGAATCATATATGGATTTGACATCTATTTTATATCATGATGCCCCACATTTAGGACATTCTGATAAACTTTCATATTTCTTCCTATATAACACACAGTTTTTAGGGAAAGTATGTATATTTTTATACCCCGGTCCAATTGGACATAATTTCTTTTGCCTCATAATTGGAATCTGGAAGCTCATTTCCTTTTGGAAGTATCTATTTTAAATGTTCAATCAATTTAGTGAAACTTTTATCACTTAAACCATGTCTTGTTTTCAAGTTAACTAATCTCAGTATTGTCGATAACACTATCAATTTAGTACAACTTGATAATAGTGTTGTCTCATAATCTCTGTACAATTGTTCAACATTTGTGTTTTCAATGGTTTCAACACCCACATCATAAATTAATTTTTCAAGATGATCCTTTGTCTCATGTGGAACATCTTCATCCTCATTATATAGTGACTTGTTTGTTATTTCACCATGTCAGATACATTATGTATAATCATGATAAAAACCATAACAAATCAGATGGTATTTGATTTTTTTGTACCCTAATTTATTCATATTCAAGCATTTTATGCATGAACAAAAAATCACATTTTTTTCAACATTTCATTTAGAAAATTACAATAAAATGTTAACCCCTTTCTCATGTTCATCGGTAGTTCTTCGCGTATTTATCCAATTACAATCCATCAATTACCAAAAAAGTAACAGTATAATAGATGAATATATTAACACATATAAAAATTTAAACATATATATATAAACAAACAAAATTAAAATATATAACCATATAAATATATAAACATGCATAAATTTTTAACAAATAATTTATATCTTAGAAAAAAAATTAAAAATAAAAAACAATTTACCATAAAAAAATTAATTAAAAGTAATTATAACGATAAAAAAATTATAAATGAAAAAAATGAAGAAGAAAAAACAAATCCAATCGCAAAAAAAATATATTGATGCAATATTTATAAATAAAAATAATTATAAATACACATAGTTACAACCAAAAACAAATTACAGTCACAAACAATTTATAATCACAAGAAAACTATAATATTAAACAAGTTTTAACAAAAAAAAAAAATTGATAATAAGATGTAAACAAACAAATGAATGAATCAATGCAATTTACAACAAATATATGATTAATTTATCTTCCAAAAATAAAAAAAATAACTTATAAAATTTGAAGGTTGACAATGAAAAATAGTTCCTGAATTCCGATGAACCCACTCGAAAGAGATGGTAACAGGACGAACGCTGCAAAATTGAAAAAAAACATTTTCAAAAATGAAGTAGAAAAAAGAGCGAACAAAAAGATTGGAGCGCGGTTGCAAGTCTAGCGGACTAGGGTTTTTGTGGACTAAATAACATCAAGAATCGTGGAAGAACGATAGAGGATGAAAGATTGAGAAAAAACAGTGTAAAGTGAAGTTTTAAATCGAATGAGA
Source organism: Viscum album (assembly GCA_963277665.1). Taxonomy (NCBI): domain Eukaryota; kingdom Viridiplantae; phylum Streptophyta; class Magnoliopsida; order Santalales; family Viscaceae; genus Viscum; species Viscum album. The sequence goes on from OY728160.1 coordinate 1,072,819,109, forward strand.
GTGAAGATCAAGCACGGTTAGGTGTCGTCGAGAGTCGATAGGGTGGAGGTTCTATAAAGATCGTGTCGAAAAAATGAGGGGATGTCCGTGGAAATTGGTTTTTTTTTAAATGCTTTTAACATTGGTTTTATATAAAACCCACGTTAAAAGACCCCTGCTTCACTTTTAACGTCAATTTTTAAAAAACCGGCGTTCAAACTTCGACGTTGAAGCGTCTTTTTCTACTAGTGCATGAAATACCATGTCCACATGTGTTTAGTTTATTTAATCACAATGGAATTTCAAGGTTTTTTTTCAAACATCATGCTTTATACATAAAAATCAAGAAAACAATGTTTTTTTTCTCATTTTCAATTAATTCACACACTATCAAGTATGTATGTTTATATTCCTGTAACAAAATTACTATTGGACTATGGTATAATAAATCACGATATTTTAATCTAGATGTCATATACCATTAATGTGATTTTATTTTAATAATAAAAAATATTGATAAATATTTATAATTTATGGATTCATGGATCAATATTTACAAGGGTTGGGTTAAGAGATAAACATAGTAAAAATACCACAATACCAAATCTAATTATTATCTTTTGAATTTATGCCCCTCAAGCCTAGCTTAGTGGGAAAGGGTTTTGTGGGGTGTCGGGAAGGTATCGGGTTTGAGTCTCCTTAGTTTATGTATGTTTTCATGTTTATTTGTAGATTTGTAATTCCATTTCCTCAACTATTTGTCATTATTTTTGGAAATTAAAATAATTATACTATAAAATTAATTAACAAAAGTAATTAATAAAAGTAATTATATTATAAATGAATTTAAACATTATGCTCGCCAAAGGCGTAATACTGCGAAAATTGGATTTAAATCATCTCAAGTTGGGCACCTGAACCTAACCCTCAGGTTGGGGTTTTGGATGAAAATGCCCCCGTTATGCATTTTTGGGGTTAATTCCCGTGTAAATTTCCACTGGAAATTTCTGGGGAAATTTCCATTACAAATATTTATTGAAAACTTCCACTTGAAATTTCTAATGCTTATTTCCTACACATCATATGTATCCTATTATAAATATATAGTTTATTTTTTAGTGGGAATTAATGTATTAATATATAAAAAAGAATGTAAATTTTCACCGCACATTTTCAATGCAAAATTTCATTGACAAATTTCACTACACATTTCCACCAGAAAATTGTAACCCAAATTTACATATGAATTTCCATATCACATTTTCAATACATATTTTCCACACAACATATATTTCCTAATATAAATATATAATGTATTTTTTGAATGAAACTTTATAGTGCAAATTTCCAATAAATGAAAAAAAAACATTGAAAATTTGATTATAAAAAAATCAAATTTCCAGTACAAATGTAGTAATATATAAATAAAAAATGTAATTTTCTAATAAAAACTTACAATGCAAATTTCCAATGTAAATATCCAGTGAAAATTTTAATAAGAATTTTACAGTGAAAATTTTCACCACTTATAGTTCTAATACAAATCTTAATACTACATAAATAAAAAATATAATTTTCTTTGGGAATTTATATTGAAAATTTCCACTATAAACCTTTAGTGGAAATTCTCATAGGGAAGTTTTTAGTTCAAATTTCCACTTAAATTTCCAAATAAAATTTCTATTTAATTTTTATTATTATTACACTAAAAATTATATTATAAAAATTCTAAAATAAATATTTGATTATATTTTTAGTTCCAATATATTAACACATAAATAATGTATTGAAATTTTGAATTACAAATTTATTACAAAAAATTTCATTGCAAACTTTCACTGGATATTTGCATTGCAAACTTCCATCGCAAATTTTCAGAGCAAACTTTCAATGGAAATTTCAAGAGAAATTTACCAGTGGAAATTTTCAGTGCAAACTTATTCTAAAAAATGTTCAGTGCAAATATATTGATACATAAATAAAAAATGTAAAATTTCATTAAAAATTTACAGAGGATTTACTATGGAATCTTTTAATGTAAATTTTCACTAAAAACTTTTAGTGAAAAGTTCCATTCACATTTCAATATATTATATTTTTATTTACCTTTATTATTAACACATTAAAAATATATTTGTTATTAATATTTAATAAAAACTGTTATTAAACTGTTATTTAATAAACAATGTTATTAAATATAAAATATGTAATTAAAATATATTGATTAGATTAAAATTTGATTTCACATAAATTCATTTTAAAACATTTAAAAATATCCAAATATAAACTAACATATCATATTTTTATTTATTTTTATTATTAATATTTTATAATGATAGTTTTTATTAAATGATTTATATTTAAATTTGTTGTTAATATTTTATAATAATATTTTTAATTAAAAATTTTATGGTAATAATTTATTTAAAATCATTTACACGGGAGGAAGGGTATTATGGTCCAATCATTTTAAATTTATTAATTTGTTTTTTAAAAAACGCTGCATCTAAAAAACAGATCTGCTACCATGTTTTTATTTTTCCAGGTGGGAAGTCATCCCACCATGTACCTAACCCTCAGGTCCACGCGCGGACTTGATATGATTTAAATCAGCAAAAATTATCGTCTCAGGTTGGGCTCTCAACCTGACCCTCAGGTTAGTCGTTGGATGGCTGCCACATGGTTAAGACATTGGGGGTCATTCTATTAGTTTGGTTGGTGATTGAGTTTGAAATTAGGGTTTAAAAAATTCATCGGTCGTATCGGCGAAACCCTACAGCCCTGGTTCAGCGAAACCCTCGGTGAAACCCATCGGAGAAGTTGTCGGCCGATTCGATCGACATCGTCGTACCGACGTGAAAGCCAACGCACCTCAGTGAAACCCTCGGTGAGGAAACCTGAGGTGAATCCCTCGGAGGAATCGGCGCACATCGGCGGAACCCTACAGTCATGGTTCGGCGAAACCTTCAGTGAAACCCGTTGGAGAAACTGTCGGCCGATTTGTTCGATATCATCACACCAAGGTGAAAGTCGTCGCACCTCAGTGAAACCCTCGGTGAGGAAACCTGAGGTGAAGCCCTCGGAGAAAATGTCTGTTGATTCCCTCAGAAATCCATTTGCTAAAGGCATCGGTGAATTTTTCGGCGAGCCTTTCTGCAGTTTCAACCGACGATGATAGAAGATGTCAGGTGGTTTATGTCATTTCTATTTCTCTTCTTCTTTGTTCTTTGTGTGAGTCATTGGGATACAATCATTTCTATTTCAATTCTTCTTTGTTCTTTTGGTTGTAATGATACAGTTAGTAGGGATTTTAGTGCTTTAGGAGTATTAAACAAATTGTTAATGTTTATTTGAAATTTTCATAGTAACTTTGTAGTTTGAATTTGTACTATTAGTTATTTTCCTTAATGTTTTTCACTACTTGTGTGTAGTTTCCTCTAGTAGTCTCCAGTGGAAAATTTAAATTGCAATTTGCATTGGGTATTTGCATTGCAAAATTGCATTCCATTTTTTCATGGCAATTTATATTTCATCAACTGGATTGATTTCTAATTCCAAATTGATTCAAATTATAAATTTCATATGGCAATTTTCAGTTCCAATTATTGGTTGAATAGATTTTTAAAATTCATGTCATTCTGCACTGTGGATTCCCAATAGATATTTCCTACGGGTAATTGGGAATTTGTATTCACTGCTTTTTTCCAGTGAAAATTTCTAGTGCTCATTCGGTGCTGAATTCTCCATGGATACTCCCATTGGAAATTTCCATTAGAAATTATCATCAGAAATTCCCATTGGGAATTACCAGTGGTAATTCCCTTGTATTCATTGAAAAAATATAGAGTGCTCATTCGGTGATGAATTTCCAATGGGAATTCCCATCATAAATCCCCATTGGAAATTCCCATTGGAAATTCCCATAATTCCCTTGTATTCACTAAAAAAATATGGTGACAATTTCCAGTGCTCCTGGTGCTGAATTTCCGGTGGAAATTCCCACTGGGAATTTCCCTATGGTAATTCCCAGTTATTCAAGTGGTAATTCATTCAGAATTCCCACTGGGAATTTCCCTATGGTAATTACCAGTTATTCTAGTGGTAATTCATTCAGAATTTACAACCGCAAAACAATTTTTGGAATTTAGTTGAAATTTTATTCTATGAATTGCCTCTGTTGCCATGGGGATTTCTGCTGGCAATTCTGACTGGTAATTTCAAGCATCGCATTGTTCTCTCAACTATGAAGTCGCATTGAAATTCATTTACAATTTATAATTTCTGAACAATTAGTTTTCCAATCACTTGTTGTTTTGAATCGATAATTTCCAGTGCACATTTGGCGTTGAATTCCCACCAGAAATTTTCTCTGGGGTTTTGCCAGTGGAAATTCCCAGTGGACATTCCCAGTCCAACTGAAACTGGGAATTCTGAAATGTAGTATAAATTACACGTGGAATTGATTTATAATTTCCAACTGAAAAACATTTTTAGAATGTTCATCGTGTTTTTGTATTGTTGGGCAGTGATCTTTCTTCTGGGATTTCTCAGTGGAAGTTCCCAATAGAAACTATCACTGGAACTTCCCAGCGGAAATTCCTAGTGGAAATTCTCAGTGTAAATTCCCAGTGAAATTTCTCAGTGGAAATTCCCAGTGGAATTCATTTATGATTTCCAACTGTAAAACCATAATCAGATTGAGTTGAAATTGTACATCGTCTTGTCCTACTGTTGGTATCGATATTTCTACTGGGAATTCCCAGTGCAAATTCCCAGTGAAAATTCCCTATAGAATCTGCAGAACCATTGTTAGATTGAGTTGAAAATGTACACCGTATTTTCCTACTGTCGATATGGGTATTTGCACTGGAGTTTTTCACTACAAATTTCCACTGGAAATTCACACCGCAAATTCCCACTGGAAATTCAGACCTCAAATTCCGACTGGAATTTTCCTCTGGAATTCCTACTGGAAATTCACACCACATATTCTCACTGGAAATTTGAACCGCCTTTTTCTACGGTTGGCATCGATATTTCCACTGGAATTTGCCTGTTGAAATTTCAATAGAAAACCCCCAGTGCAAATTCCCACTGAAAATTCCTTATGGAAATCATTTATAATTTCCAACCGCAAACCATAATGAGGAGTTGAAATTGTACACCATATTTTCCTACTATTGGCTTGGGTATTTCCACTTGAATTTGTTACTGCAAATCCACAGTGGGAATTTCCACTGGAAATCCCCCTTGGAAATCCCTACTGCAAATTCCCACTGAAAATCCCCCTGGAAATCCTTACTGCAAATTCCCACTGAAAATTCCCTGTGGAATTCAATTCTAATTTCGAACTATAGATCTGTTTTTAGAATGATTTGAAATTGCACAATTTTTTTTGGTAATGTCGTCACTTGTTTTCTTTATGTTAATATTGACATTGAATAAGCTAATTTTTTTGGGATACTAGTTTTTTTATGACAGAAGAAGCATCTATATAATCTATCACCTACTACAGGTCTTCAATGACTGGGCTATGGAAAAAATTTCATGAGATTAGGCCTAATATCACTGAGAATCACATTACATTTCTTCAGAAGATGCCATTTTGGAAATTGTTTAAAGTCTTTGTTGAAAATAGAGTGCCCTTTGATGATTGTAAAAAACAGATGGTTCTGTTTTATTAGTATTAAAGAGGTACAATGTTCAATTAAAAAGTTTTGATATAGGTGGTAGGATGATGGAATTAACAGTTGATGACATCTGTGATATATTTGGCATTGAGGATGGTTAGTTTCCTTTATCATCTTCATACACATTACGGCTAAATAACTCAGCCCTTTTGAGGAGAAGGTTTGTGCATGTGGGCCAGCTATTAACACAGGGTGTTTTATGGAGAGCTATTCTTGACACTGTTGAAGCAAGGGAAGAACAAGATTTCTCTGATGTTGCATGTTTTCTTTGCTTGTTTGTGTGCGCCACATTATTTTTACCCACATCTGGTTCATATGTCGGTTGGAATTTTGTTACTTGTTTTGATGATATCTCAAAAGTGAAGAGGTTTTCTTGGACTACTGGTATTTATGACCAGCTTCTCACATCAGTGACAAAAAATCACACTTGCCCATTAAAAGTTGTTGGATCCGTTGTTAGCTTATTGGTAAGGTCGTCAACTTTATTTATCTGATTAATTTTTCCATGTTGGTTTAGTATTTCCCAACAATATTAAATATCACATTATTGGTATCTTGAGAAGTCTGGTAATGTTTCACCGAAAAGAGAAGGTGCTACTTTATTTGTTTGGTGGAGTTTGCAAGATGTTGACGCCGTTGTACAAGAATCTACGAAGGTATTATTAGTAGAATATGTTACTAAATAGTCCTTTAATTTTAGAATGCTTTATAACATCTGTAATTACGTTTGTTCTATGCAATCCATACTCCAACCAAGTCTAGGCAGAGCCCCAGGCTGTAGTCAAGGCCTTCTGATGTGACAGTACCTAGTCTGTAGGTAGTTGATGAAAAAAAGTTCCTTTTACTATGAGGCGACACATGATAGTTGTTTCAAAGGAGGAGTCTTTAGGCTGCTACATGGAGAATGTGAAACTTCATAAGCGGGTCAAGAGACTAGAGGCCCAAATAAAGCTGCAGAGTAGACAAATTCTGGTTTTGAAATCAAAGTTGAAGGGGAAGGAAGAGGTTAAAATAGTTTTCAATGAGGAGAAAGAAATTGTTTTAGAGGATATTGGGAGTGGAGATATTGAAATGGAAAAGATTAAAACTTCAGTTGTTATAAATAAAGGTAGAACAAAGGATATTCATGATGCTAAGAGGGTGGAATAAACTATTTTGGAGAAAAGTGAGGAGGAAGATATGAATGAAGAATTGGGCAATGAAGGGCCAAAATGTGTTGACCAGTCCATTCCAGGTTCATGTGCCTCTAAGATACAAACGTCTTTGATTATAGGTGTCAAGAGTAGGACGAGGAAACCGAATTGTCAGTCTCCATATATATATCCCCAGCTGACTGCGACAAAGAGGCCGACAACATTTGAAAAGCTATCCCAGTTAATTCCTAAGTGGGTAATGCAACATAATATAGTGACAACAAATGATAGAAGACTGATACAGATGTTGGTTGATGCAGATGGGGATAGGTAATGCTATTGAATTTGTGTTATAATTTCTTTTCATATAGTTTACACTGTAAAAAAATTAAAAATGACCTTTCATGACAACAGTAGTGTGGTATGGAAATCTAGTGACAAAACACAGCAGATCAATATGAAAAACATTACTGATTTGTTACAGAAGAGGTGCACTTCTAGTATGGTATGTTTTGGATTAGTTTCTTTAATCATCACTGCTTTCTCTTTTATTAATTTCAATTTTTTAAAACAGGCCATAGATGAATATACGGTGGTCATTCAAGAAAAATGTCAACTTCAGAGTATGGCTAGCATTTCCGACGTGGAAAGATGTTTGTTCATGCCAAGTACCTTTACCGTAAGACTATACTTCATTTTTCATACAATGATGATCATATTTTGGCAGTTTTCATGTTGAAAACATGTCTATAGTTAAGGGTTACTATATTCTTACATTTCCTTTTATTATTGGCTTATAGGGAGTTCTGTATTCAAAAAACAAGAAATTAAAGGACACTTTTTTGACGCGACCAGTAGTTTCCGGTATGAGGAGCTCCACGCTTTTATTATGCCCAGTAAATTCTGATAATATCCATTTGACTCTATTAGTCATGGATTTGAAAAAAAGGTTGTTTTGATATTATAACTCAATACAACCCATTCGACTCACGAGAGCAAGCGATCCGTTCCTTAAAGATGCAGTGACTGTGGTAAGTTATTATACATTGTATAATATAATTTCGAATACATTAAAATATGGACTAATCATTGATTTTTTTTTACAAAAATCATATTTGGAGGAATTTTTCAGTTTAGTTCATGCCGAGAAGTTCAAGGCACGTAAATGGGACATGACAATTGAGAAGACGCCGCAATAGGGAGATGCGACTTTGGATTGTGGTGTCATCATTTGTTATATCATGGAATGTTTGGTTACAAGAGTTGAAGTGCCAAAATGTTTGATAGAAAAATAACTTGTTGAGCGGTGCTTGTTTATGGTGCATTACTTCTTAAATGATCCTGGGAGCACGACAACGGAGATCGATGCTGAGAGTCGGAAGTATTTGGTTGTAGTCAGAAGCAATGATGATTATTAATTGACCTTTTTAATGTAACAGAAAATTGGTTCTCCTGTAACAAACATTATTACAGTGAATTTTTGTGATGGTGTTGGTGGGTGGAAATGGGTAATTTCTTGTCAGGATAAACAAACACTGGTTTTATGATAGGTGTTGTTATGTTCGTTGTCTTTTTAGTATGCATTGTTTTATTTGAATGACTGGGAAACTTGTTCTGCATAGAATTATTAACAGGGAATTCTCATTGGAACATTCCAGTGGAAATTTCCACTGTAAACTGTGGATTGAAATTTTGCAGTTTGGTTTTCATCACTTTTTTGGGTGTTACATTGGGTGAAAATGGTAATTTTGTTATCTGGATAACCATTTACATATAGCTTCTATTGATTTAATCTTTAACAGTATGAAGGGTGTTAAACTGGTATTTCTGCTTATAGTCTCTGGAGTCACGTCTTTCACTGGAAACTGGTTGTGCATAGAAATTTCAACTGGGAATTTCCACTGAAAATTTCCATTGCAATTTCGCACTGTAAATTGTGGGACAGTTGGTTCAATGTAAACTATATGTGCATGTACATTTTAACTTGGAATTTATATTGGAAATTCCCAGTGGAATGTCCCACTGTACAGTGTGGATCAGTTCTTTTAACGGAAACTGGTTGTGAATATAACTTCCAACTAAGAATTTCGAGTGGGAACTCCCACTCCAAACTGTGGAAATTTTTAGTTTCATTTACATCATTTTATTAGGTGTTATAGTGTCATTTTTATTTTCACTTTCATTTTATTAGGCAAACAAATTGCAACTGGGAATTCGAATTGGAATTTTCCACTGGACTGTTTCATTGTAAAATGAGAGGGGACATTTCCAGTTTGATCGTGTACAAGATGCTTTTTACAATTTCCCTATCTGCACCAACAAATTCAATTATAAAAACTGATTTTCAAAAGAAGTTTCATATTTTGATGACATCTACAGTTGAAGCTATGTATCAATTGAATTCTGAAATGCTTGCAATGAGTTCTCGGTCCTCATATTTAGGTTGCCATTCCCATTTGCAGCCGTTGTTGAATGTTGCATCGTCAATAGTAGAAAATTCCCCCTTGTTGGCTCCTAATTGCATCAATAATTATATATTAACAGCTACAATGATAACTAACAAAAGGGTTGCATAAGATTTCAAATAGGACAACATATCAACTGCTACGAACTATTTTTAAATTTGTAGGTTTTGAAGATACAGAACAACCTGTACTTACATTGTGATTTATGAAACTATCATCATGGTAACCAGTATTCAACGATTCTGTTGCATTTCCATACAACATTATTATAACATTATTTATTCATGTTAGCATTGAATGAAATAGTTCATTAACATAAGAAAATAATAGCAGAACTGTTGTATAAGGTTTTAAATATCACATTATATGTAGTGCTATGATGTGGGTATCAATGTAACTCTCAATGGTGGTTTCATGGTTGGCACATGGTCCACTAGGCTAGTATTGTAGAGACTTTGGATGGGTGAATAATTGTGGATAGAAGATTAAGAATATTTGAAAGCACCATAGGTTGACTAGGTGTATTCAGACTATGGTGTGTATACAATGTAAGGGTTGGTGTCCTCAGAACCAACTGTTTTGTACTTTGATTACATGAATGTTCACTTATTATATATTGTTCATTGTTCTGCATGACTATAATATAATAATGTCTTGGAATATTTGTTGCATTAATAAGGTCATAGCAGATCCCCGCTATGATGAGAATCTTGAAATGTTATAACAATATTCTTAAATAAAGTTATGCGGTTGGATGACATACTATGATAGGACACATAGTATACAGACCGTCATGTGCGAGTACTCGTAAGAAGACGAGACTCTCTCTCATGGAGTTTGCACTTGGTAATCTCCAAGATGGGAGATTATGAGAACAGACCCGACAGTAGTAATTCCGCATGTCTTGGTGTCATCAGATATTGCTATCTACAAGCGTGTGTAATGGTCCTTAGACTGGAAGATTATCATTAACTCATGTTATGACTCACACACTTAGATTTACTGAAGAAAACCGTCACGCAGATAGTTGGCGGGAAGTAGGGTACGTTGGGTGCGTCACGAGTGACATGTTGTTAATGGATAAGTCGAGGAAGGATTTGTCCCTTCCATTTATGGAAGTTGATATCTCGGCCCTTTGATTGAAATAGAACTGTCGCATTAAATTCCATGGTCATGGTGTAAACGACGAGTTTATTTCAGGTAGTCAAAGAACGACGGATCAAGCATATAGGTTTATGACACTTCCATGAAACCTGCTTGATGAGATATCAAGACAAAGGGATTAAATTACACAGTAAGCGTTTGTATGAGGTGATACGTCAATGCGGCGTCAACTTCTTTCTCTTGGGTGCCTTGACCCGTTGCTAGACAGTAATCTTGGACTTTAGGCAAGCCTGCCTAATGCCAACGAGAAAGAGGCCTAGAGGGTCACACACTAAGTGTATCCAAGTATCTCAAGTTGAATAAAGATTAATACCGTATGTGGTTTAATAATTATTCAAGGAAGCCTAAGTTTTTTTAAATGATGGAGGAAAAATAAAATAAAACAATTACATGTCGTGTATTATTAAATGTACACACCGTGTAGTTTTATTTTGGAAAGGAAATGAATAAATGAAAACAAGATATACACGCCGTGTACATTTAATGTACACGTCGTGTAGTTTTCAATAAAAAACAAGTACACGCTGTGTATTTATTATTACACGCCGTGTAGTTTTTCCAGTCGGGTTTTTGAGGATATAATATCATTTTATTAAATGATATTTATTATAATCAGCATGAGCGCATGTCAAGGAATTAATTATTCGACATGGGAGTTTTCAATAAGAGTTAATGAAATAAATGAAACGCGTAACACGTTTATTTATTGTCATAACTCTACAACCTCAAACTCGATTATAAATATCCTCACAACCCCAACTCTTTTCCTACACAAGAGAATCATTGTGCACAACATCTCTGGAGAATTCTTTCAAGGCCGAAAGAACCTCTTCCTCCAAGAATGCTCTCAAGACCGAGAGAGATCCTCTTCCATCGGATCAAGATGATATAAGGCGGACAACGCAAGCAAATACTTCTCCACTCTAGCACCCGGAGAATCCTTTGGCGACATTCAGAGATACGAGGTACATGTGTGGATCACCACTAGAGGGAGTCTACACTTGGCTTCTGCGACGCAACGACGGATCACATTGACACCATGATCGAGAACATCAATGAAGAAAGAACACCCAAAAGGTATTTCTTTATAATTAATTAAATTAACTATAATCAACCTGTAATGATCCTTGTTTGTGGTTCCGGGACAAACCATCTTCTTTGTCTTTTTCTGTGATTCGATCCGTGGAGACTAGCGTTTATCATCGTATTGATCCCGGATTGATCATTGCTAATGACAAAAAGCCAAGTGGGCACATCCACCCATGCGCTTCCACTACGCCCGGAACCTTCAAATGGTATCAGAGGGAGGTTACAACGTTGATTATAGTTATTTAATTTTCGTTGATAATTTACGCATTCATATTTGATTCAATTCGAAATAAATCGTTCTATAAATCTGAATTAACGAGATCTATTCTTGCTCCTTAGTTTCTCGATTCATATCAAAGAAATGACCTTTTAATTTTAATTTTTGATTAAAATAAAAATGAGGAACTCATCTGGAGGAGCCGCTCTTTCTGTCTGTACAACACGGGATTACACGACGTGTAATTAAAACTACACGCCGTGTAATTAAGTTCAACGAACCGGCACTGGTCCGCCAAACCATACCATGTGAATTGATTATGCCTAAGTTTTAATCACGCCGTGGTGACCAGAATTGAACGGCGCGTGGAAACCGGAATACACGACATGTATGTTGGAGCAACATGTCGTGTAGTCTGTTCCGACCCAGGTGAAACCATGTACAAAGATAAGCCACATACCGCGTACATGGGATCGTCAGGCCGGTTACCACGTAACAAGGAAGTACACGCCGTGTATGATTCATCTACACACCGTGTACTCTGAAATTTTCAAAGTACAGAAAACACGCCAAAGCCCCGGTGTGTACTTTGGATAAAGGGTGAAAAGAAAAATACACGCCGTGTAATTATAAACTACACACCGTGTACTTTCCAGAAATGGAATTTCACCAGGTTTCCTCCAATGTACAAAGACCCGTGCAAGGAATATGGATGAGAAGAATCTCAAGGAAATTCAGAAAGGAATTTAAGATAAAGAATTGATTAATTATAAGATCATAATTAATTGAATTCGAGCGTGTCTTATCTTAAAAGAACAATTAAAAGAATTTGAATTCTAAATATGCGTAAATGTCGTTGCATACTATAGATGATCATGAGCTATACCAAAGACCATTTGTATGTGTATGGTTTCATTTAAATTTATTTAATTTAAATTTGTTGGTTTGCGAGCCTTCTTCCAATAAAATGTAGGGCCTGAGTGCCCATGGTTTCTTTAATGTAAACCCATGTAATAGAGGATCTCCCAAGCCAGAGGAGACGGTTCAAATCCCGAAGCCGAGGCGAAACCAACGCAAGAAGATACAAAGGTGGATAGGTGGGAGCTGTAAAACACGAACCATCAGGTTCAAGGTGTTTTCCCTAGGTCAGGGTTAGCTTATCAAAACCGCTAGATAAGCTAACCAAATAGAAGCTCATGATCATGCCATCTTATTTTATTTCTGTCTGATTGCATGGTTTATTTATTATGTATGTGTTGTCGCGATCACATAATTAATAAAATGAACAAGCATGCAAAGATGGAATAAAATAAAAACCGGACTATGCGTAAACATTATCGGAACATGGTTAATCACTTAAGCAAGCATCACTTAATATTAACAAGCATGTGATAATGAAAAAATACGCATAAAGAATAAAATCCCTCAAATACCATACTAAGTCAGACCAAGCCTTCCGTTACTTGATTAAGGGCAAGACTCAATAAAACTATGTGTTTGACCAACCCTTGTTGGGACACTTACTTTTATAAAGGAAGCCCTTATGAAAGGTTTCGGATTGACTTAACCATATTACATCAAGAGAAGTAGCCCTTTCTAGACTTGATGTAATATTGGAGGTAAGAGTTGAGGAAATCCAAGTCAGGATTTCAGGATTGGGGAGTCCACTCAACAGATCAAGGAACTGTAAGCTCACAGTTGGCAAAGACCTACCTACCTAAATACCTTCAAATAGCTTGACCAACCCTTGTTGGGGTTGTGCGAAGGGAAATATGGATCCTTGCCACTAGAATGTCAAAGCAACTGGACCTTCCGAGTTCAATGGTGAGGGCCATTGGGACTTGATAAAATAGTGGGAGAATTAAATTTTTTTATTATTTCTCATAAAATGTAATCAAGAAAGTACTAATAAATCTGCTCTTTTAAATTGTAGAATCAAGATGGCAAACTCTTCAACCACTTTTTCTCTGCAATCAATTCTGGATAAAGACAACATCCTCACCGGCAGTAACTTTCAGGAATGGTTTAGGCGCCTTCAGGTTATCCTACGCCATGAACGAAAGTTTTACGTGTTGGAGTCCTCAATTCCTGATTCCCCTGCCCCAGGGGCGAGTGATGAAGATTTCCTAGTCTATGATCAACATTTGAACGATGCACTCGACGTTCAATGTTTGATGCTATCATCAATGTCTAGTGAGCTCATGAATTCTCATGAAGACATGGATGCCTATAGCATGCTCGAGCATCTCTGTGGTCTATACCAGGAGAGAGCAAGACAGGAAAGGTTTGAGATCTCCAAGGCTCTATTTCAGAGAAATCTTGGAGAGAGTGCCCCAGTCGGGCCTCATGTAGTCAAGCTCATTGGCTACATTGAGCGCTTGGAGGTTCTAGGGTTTAAACTCCCCGAAGAACTGGGTACCGATCTCATTCTTGCATCACTCTCCCAGAGCTTCTCAAACTTTGTTGTGAACTTCAATATGAAAAACATTGAGAAGTCTTTGTCTGATCTTCTCATCCTCATTCGCCAAGTGGACACTGACATGAAGCGTGAAAAGTCTTCTGTCCTCATGGTGAATAAAAGGAAAGGGAAGACAAAGAGCTTTAAGCCCAAAGCTTCTTCAAGGCCTTCCAAGAAAAGGAAGATCAAAGGGGAGGCAAAGGAACAGGATGCTGTTTGTTTTGCATGTGGCAAGAAGGGTCACTGGAAGAAAAACTACACCCAGCCAAGGAAGCAAGGGGAAGCTTCAGGTGCGTTTGTTATCGAATGCAATCTATATGTTTCTACTAATTGGGTATTAGATACTACTTGTGGTGCTCACATCTGTATCCAAATACAGGAACCAAGTAGATTCAGGAAGATTGATCGAGGAGAGGTAGATCTACAAGCAGCCAATGGAGCCAGACTCACTGTTGTAGCTGTTGGAGACTACCACCTCACATTGCCTACTGGGATGGTCTTGGTTTTGAAAGGTTGTTATTATGTGCCTTATGTTACTAAAAACATTATTTCAGTATCCAGATTAGATACTGATGGATTCATATTCAAGTTTGGAAATGAATGTTGCTACTTTTATAAAGATAACATTTGTTTTGGTAGGGAATATTTATATAACGGACTTTATGTGTTAGACTACACAAACCAAGTAATGGAAATCGATAACAAAGTTAATTCACATGACTCATACCACACCCAACTTTGGCATCACCGACTAGGTCATGTCAATGAGAAGCATTTGACAAAATTACATCAAGATGGGTATTTAGATTCTTTCGAACTAAAACCACTTGGTGTATGTCATGCGTGTCTACAAGGCAAAATGACCAAAGCCCATTTAGTGGGAAAGGTGAAAGAGCTAAAGATCTTCTAGAATTATTTCACACATATGTGTGTGGACTATTTCCAGTTGAAGCAAGGGGTGGGTTCTCGTACTTCATAACTTTTACTGATGATTTTAGTAGATATGGATATATCTATTTAATGAGGTATAAGTCAGATTCTTTTGATCGGTTCAAAGAATACAAGAATGAAGTTGAGAACCAGCTTGGTAAGAAGATTAAGAAACTCCGCTCAGATAGAGGAGGAGAATATCTTAATCAGGACTTCATTGATTTCTTACGGGAGTTTGGGATTCTATCTCAACTCACTCCTCCTTACACACCGCAGTGGAATGGTGTAAGTGAAAGGAGGAACTGCACCCTGTTGGACATGGTGAGATCAATGATGAGTCATGCGAGTCTTCCATTATCCTTTTGGGGATATGAATTACAAACAGCAGCGCACATACTAAACCAAGTACCAACTAAATCGATAAATGGTATTCCATACAAGTTATGGAGTGGACGCAAAGCCATGTTATCGAATTTACATGTGTGGGGTAGCGAATCATTTGTTAAGGCCTCTTCAGGTAACAAACTCGCACCCCGAGGCACAAAGTGTATCTTTATAGGATATCCCAAGGAAACAAGTGGATATTACCTATACAACCCCTCAGACAAAAAGGTTATAATGGCAAGACACGCCATATTCCTTGAGAGGGAGTACATCTCCAAAAGAGATAGTGAGAGCGAGATAGACTTCGATGAAGTCGAGGCTCAAGATACACATGATTTGATACAAGAACAGATTCCACAAAGCCCCGTGGAAGAACAATCTGTTCCAGAGACACAAGAACTGCGTAGGAGCACGAGTGAGGTGAGAGAACCAGAACGATATGGTTTTTTTGTCACCGAGGATGGTGACTCATTATTGGTTGAAAATGATGATCCTCTTACCTACAAGGAAGCAGTTGAAGGCACAGACGTTGCCAAGTGGCAAGAAGCCATGAATTCTGAAATGGATTCCATGTACCAAAACCAAATCTGGATTTTGGTAGATCCTCCAGTTGATGTAAAGCCTATTGGTAATAAATGGGTATTCAAGAAGAAACTGGACATGGAGGGGCAAGTTAGCACCTATAAGGCACGACTGGTTGCAAAAGGTTTTAGACAACGTCAAGGAATTGACTATGATGAAACCTTTTCACCGGTTGTGATACTGAAATCCATCAGAATCTTATTGGTCATTGCTGCTTACCATGACTATGAAATTTGTCAAATGGATGTTAAAACAGCTTTCCTTAACGGGAACCTCCAGGAAGATGTCTACATGACACAACCTGAAGGGTTTATGACTCCAAAGGATGCCAACAAGGTATACAAGTTGCATAAATCCATTTATGGATTAAAGCAAGCATCAAGGTCATGGAACATTCGTTTTAATGAAGCTGTTATAGAATTTGGCTTTGTTAAGAATGAATGTGAGCCTTGTGTCTACAAAAGGTTTAGTGGAAGTGCAGTCGTTTTCCTAATAGTATATGTTGATGAAATATTTCTAGTTGGAAATGAAGTACATGTCTTACAGTCAGTTAAGGCATGGTTGCATAAATGATTCTCCATGAAAGACTTGGGTGAGGCGGCATATATTCTTGGGATAAAGATCTATCGTGATAGATCCAAGAGAATGTTGGGCCTGAGTCAAAGTACATACATTGACAAGATACTGAAGAGATTCAGTATGGAACAGTCTAAGAGGGGATTGTTGCCAGTGTCACATGACATTCATCTTTCCAAGAAAATGTGTCCTCAGACACATGTGGAAAGAAAGAGGATGGCAATGATCCCTTACGCATCCGCGATTGGGTCAGTCATGTATGTTATGTTATGTACGAGGCTAGATGTTGCTTACGCATTAAGTGCGGTAGGCAGATATCAAGATGATCCAGGAGACTGCCATTGGATGGAAGTCAAGACTATCCTTAAGTATCTGAGGCGTACTAAGGATATGTTCCTGGTTTATGGAGGAGATGAGGAACTAGTCATCAGAGGACATATAGATGCTAGTTTCCAGACTGATCAAGATGACATGAAGTCGCAGACTGGATACATCTTCAGTTTGAATGGAGGTGTAGTGAGCTGGAAGAGCTCAAAACAAAGTGTGGTGGCAGATTCTACAGCGGAGTCCGAGTATATCACAGCTTCTGAGGCAGCTAAAGAAGCAGTATAGATGCGAAGCTTCGTCCAAGAGCTGGATGTTGTACCGAGCAGTAAAGATCCTATCACACTCTATTGTGATAATACTGCAGCGGTGGCACTTGCAAAAGAGCCAAGGTCACATCGGCGGACAAAGCACATACTTCAGAAGTATCATCTCTTGAGGGATTTTTCTCAGAGAGGTGAAGTTGCAGTGAGCAGTATTTCCACGGAAGACAACGTGGCAGACCCATTGACTAAAGCCTTGACTCAGCAGAAACATGATCATCATGTGAGGTTTAGCGGACTAAAAGTCGTAGGCAGTTGGCTCTAGTCCAAGTGGGAGTTTGTAAGGGTTGGTGTCCTCAGAACCAACTGTTTTGTACTTTGATTACATGAATGTTCACTTATTATATATTTTTCATTGTTATGCATGACTATAATATAATAATGTCCTGGAATATTTGTTGCATTAATAAGGTCATAGCATATCCCCGCTATGATGAGAACCTTGAAATGCTATAACAATATTCTTAAATAAAGTTCTGAGGTTGGATGACATACTATGATAGGACACATAGTATACAGACCGTCATGTGCGAGTACTCGTAAGAAGATGAGACTCTCTCTCATGGAGTTTGCACTTGGCAATCTCCAAGATGGGAGATTATGAGAACAGACCCGACAGTAGTAATTTCGCATGTCTTGGTGTCATCGGATATTTCTATCTGTGAGCGTGTGTAATGGTCCTTAGACTGGAAGATTATCATTAACTCATGTTATGACTCGCGCACTTAGATTTACTGATGAAAACCGTCACGCAGACAGTTGGCGGGAAGTAGGGTACGTTGGGTGCGTCACAAGTGACATGTTGTTAATGGATAAGTCGAGGAAGGATTTGTCCCTTCCATTTATGAAAGTTGATATCTCGGCCCTTTGATTGAAATAGAACTGTCGCATTAAATTCCATGGCCATGGTGTAAACGACGAGTTTATTTCAGGTAGTCAAAGAACGACGGATCAAGCATATAGGTTTATGACACTTCCATGAAACCTGCTTGATGAGATATCGAGACAAAGAGATTAAATTACACAGTAAGCGTTCGTATGAGGTGATACGTCAATGCGGCGTCAACTTCTTTCTCTTGGGTGCCTTGACCCGTTGCTAGACAGTAATCTTGGACTTTAGGCAAGCCTGCCTAATGCCAACGAAAAAGAGGCCTAGAGGGTCACACACTAAGTGTATCCAAGTATCTCAAGTTGAATAAAGATTAATATCGTACATGGTTTAATAATTATTCAAGGAAGCCTAAGTTGTTTTAAATGATGGAGGAAAAATAAAATAAAACAAGTACACGTCGTGTATTATTAAATGTACACGCCATGTAGTTTTATTTTGGAAAGTAAATGAATAAATGAAAACAAGATATACACGCCGTGTACATTTAATGTGCACGCCGTGTAGTTTTCAATGAAAAACAAGTACACACCGTGTATTTATTATTACACGCCGTGTAGTTTTTCCAGTCGGGTTTTTGAGGATATAATATCGTTTTATTAAATGATATTTATTATAATCAGCGTGAGCGCATGTCAAGGAATTAATTATTCGACATGGGAGTTTTCAATAAGAGTTAATGAAATAAATGAAACGCGTAACGCGTTTATTTATTATCATAACTCTACAACCTCAAACTCGATTATAAATATTCTCACAACCCCAACTCTTTTCCTACACAAGAGAATCGTTGTGTACAACATCTCTGGAGAATTCTTTCAAGGCCGAAAGAACCTCTTCCTCCAAGAACACTCTCAAGACCGAGAGAGATCCTCTTCCATCGGATCAAGACGATCTAAGGCGGACAACGCAAGCAAAGACTTCTCCACGCTAGCACCTGGAGAATCCTTTGGCGACGTCTAGAGATACGAGGTACACGTGTGGATCACCTCTAGAGGGAGTCTACACTTGGCTTCTGCGACGCAACGACGGATCAAATTGACACCGTGATCGAGAACATCAATGAAGAAAGAACACCCAAAAGGTATTTATTTATAATTAATTAAATTAACTATAATCAACCTGTAACGATCCTTGTTTGTGGTTCTAGGACAAACCATCTTCTTTGTCTTTTTCTGTGATTCGATCCGTGGAGACTGGCGTTTATCGTCGTATTGATCCCGGATTGATCATTGCTAATGACAAAAAGCCAAGTGGGCACATCCACCCACGCGCTTCCGCTGCGCCCGAAACCTTCATACAATAGTGGATCCAGGATAGGGGGTCCAAGTATGTTTTACCCATGGAATGGTGGAAATTAAATTCTAAGCTATAGGGTCTGATTTTTCTACAAAAATGTTCTTCTCCCATGACTCTACTGTGTGGTCAGTAGGCTATGATGTGGAGGGTCTGATTTTTCTAGTCGTTCAGAATTTACTATCAATATGTTATAGAGCTATATGGAGTGTCCAACCATGAAACCACCACTGAGAGTTACACATAACCATTTATATTGTATAAGGTTTTAAATATCACATTATATAAGTGTTGTGATGTTGGTTTGAATATCAAATTTTTTGTAACCTAATGTACAATACTTACATTGACATATGTGAAAGTTTGTCCATTACAACTACTATTTTTCAGTTCTCTAGTTGTTACCTGCAATAGCATTATAACAATAATTAGTCATGACAACATTAAATGTATTATTTCAATAACATAAGTAAATAATAACAATGCAGTACCAGTTCTGTAGTATCTTGATTTCTGATTTTGTACCGGTTTTTGATGCGTTTTCTTGCCCGCTCTAGACAACTTTTCAGTCTGTCACCGCCTTTCCTTTTATCTTTTCTCTTAAATGATGTTTTACACTTTTTTCAACCTTGGTTGTTAGCCTCTTGTTTACTGCATTTTGAGGGTACATTCTTTTTGGCATCCTGCAATTCTCTGGCATAATTGTTCAAATTTAACATTCCAATTCTATATCCTTCTTCAAAGTCACAGGATTTTGTTACAAGCTTTATTGCCATTTGTGTCAATTGTTGGTAACATTGAGTTTTTCTTGCTACCATATCCTCTTCAACATGATTAATTGTGATGTCTGCCAACTGGATGTCATGGGATCGTCTTGTCCATCTCTTACAGATATACAACTCTAGCAAGGACTGTACATCCAACCTTTCTAATATTTTCAAAGCATGACAACACAAATAGCCATAACTTTCAAATTTCAAACAAGTACAACCAATTCTGACAGGTGATTATTGTTACACTTCTACTCTAAAATCATTTGACGAACCTTTCATTGCCACAAGATACCATTTTGGGGAAACAGTTTCATTACAAGACTTAAGGCAACAAGCACCACATAGTTGGTGTTCATGCTGAAAAAGATTAAATATCTTTTGAGTGTACAAATGACTTGCTTGAACCATGATCAGATGATATGGAAAATGATTGCGTGACAACTTTTCCCTTCCATGAAATTCAGCTTTCATTTCTCGATACCGATTCTTCTCCAACACACGCTCAAATTGTTGGAAGAATTCCAACACACTAAGTTTACGATTCAAATAATCCTTTAATACACCATTGAAACTTTCACTTAACTGTGTGCTTCGAATTCCTAATGTCAATGCAGTTTTCATAAAACAATGAGCCCATTTTTCTCTGACTTTGTACATATCTTCTATCCATGTTGAATTCGTATCACTGCAATGTAGTTGGATTTCTTTCCATGTTGTTTTAAATTTTGAAATCTCTGCAATGCCATGCATGCATTTTT
Organism: Viscum album; assembly: GCA_963277665.1. Classification (NCBI taxonomy): domain Eukaryota; kingdom Viridiplantae; phylum Streptophyta; class Magnoliopsida; order Santalales; family Viscaceae; genus Viscum; species Viscum album. The sequence continues at coordinate 1,072,840,139 of OY728160.1, forward strand.
CAATTTTTCCAACACTGTCGAGTCATATCTCATTACATGGGCCAAGTGTTTCATGTCATTTTGCATTAGGTGTCAGGTGCATAGGTTGTGTCTTGTTGTAGGTAAACCAATTGCTTTAGACATAGTTGCATCTTGATTTGTGAAAATTGTCTTTGGATGTTTGCCTCCATGAAAATCAACAAATATATTAAACAACCAACTAAATGAGTTTGCAGTCTCATCATATAACAATGCTACACCAAAAATCACAATATCTTTATGATGATTTATACCGATAAACACTCCCAAAGGCCTAGACTCCTTGTTTGTGTTGAAGGTAATGTCAAACACAACAACGTCTCCAAAATGCTCATAATCAACCTTCATTCTCGGGTCAATCCAAAAAATGTTGCTAATTTGACCACACATGTCAAGTTGCACTGAGTATACGAATGACGTGTACTCTCTCTTGATTGCTTCTATAGGTATTGTAACATACCATCAGCATCACATAGTTGCAACTCCCTTTATCTTTTGGACCGTAGATAGTTCAGTTGGTCCGCTCGTGTATATCCAAGACTGGCAGAGCCACCTGCAATAACTGTTGCAAGTGAAAACGAATCACCAAGCTTCAGACTAGCTATGTCACTAACATCCAACTTGGCACCTTGTGCATCACTAATGCGTCTTTGTGACCTCATGAAATGCATGGTCCCGGGAGCATGTAAGGGATGGTTATGCTCCTCAACAAATTGCGTGCACTCATATCGGTTATTGGACATGTAGACAACTCTCATTCGTGCTGGACAATTAGTCCTTGTTTCTACACGTGCCTTTTTGACATTGAAATCACGTTTGTCTGCTCTTTGGCATCCTTCTTTGCTACATGTATACAATGTGGATGTTACCAAACTTTTGTCATTTTTATGTTTGTTAACATACTGTTTCCATACACTGAAACCCACAATGCCTCCATAAGCAACATAAAACGAATATGCATTTGAATCTGATTTAAAAGTCATCCAAATACTTGGTCTCCATGTACTGCTTTCTTTATAAATGTTTTCACATGGGATGCTTTCTTTTGAATTTGGGACTTCCTCTATGTTGATGCTAATTTCTGCACTGCTCTTTGAGTTTGTAATGTCCTCATTGCTATGCTCCCGTGACGTAGCAGTCAGACAAATTTTGAACAACATTTAAATCAAATGAATTTATGGCCTCTGCACCTTGTAGAGCATTCAGATTGAGGTCTCTTGTTGTCATTATGTGATGTACAATTTTTTTGCACAAAGTGTTAGATCACAATTGTCTATAATTTGTTTAATGATGCTTCATTTGGATCTAGTGAAAATTCTCATTGGAAATTGGAGTTGCAAATTCAAACTACTATTTCTCACTGGGAATTCGCACTTCCAATTCGCACTGCCAATTCGCACTGCCAGTTCGCACTGCAAATTCACACTGGAAATCCCCATTGAAAATTGCGGTTGCAAATTCACAGTAGTAACTCCCAGTTGAAATTCGCACTGAAATTTCTCACTGGAAAATTTCCAATGGAAACTGCCATCAGACTTTCCCATTCAAAATTCCAGTTCTCTTCGAATCTTTTGAAATTTCGAATTTGGAATTTCAACTGTCAATTCGTAGTGAAATTTTGCAGTAGAGATGTCAACGTATAATTTGTAGAGATGTCAACGTATAATTTGAACTGTGATTTAATGATGTTCATTATAACAGAGAAATGGACTAGCAGAATCCCGAACCTTGATGGGAACGCCTCCTGCAAACTGCTACGTTCTTAGAAAGCATTTATGAAAATGCGTCCTGCAACTGCTGCGTCAGAACAGCACCTGTGAACGAACCTTTAGAAAGCCTCAAACGTGCACGGTTTATTGATGGCCCTTGTGAACGAAAGATGAAAATGGCGCCTGCAAACACCGAATATAGCCGCCCCCGACAAGTGGACCTGAGTCGATGTAGGCGTGAGCAAAAAATGCTGAACCTGACCCTCAGAGAATACGGAAGTTGCCCGCTCCAGTGTAGCCACAATGGTCAAAATATTTCCGTTACCTTTGTTTTGGCGGGAAGTAATTAACCCTCACTTTTCTTTTTAATTTCCCAAACTAAAAACGGTCCCCAATGTATTAACCACGCGCCGGGATCGAACGGCCACTCTCAGTTTCAGGTGCCGAATTAAATCCGTAATACTGTGCCTGCCGCCAACGGCTGTCTGCAAAATCGTACTGTCGCCGCCGCTGCCGGCGATTATTTACAGAAATCTCCATCCCTGCCCGCCGCTGCCAAGAGAGAGACAAGGCAGCGGGCTCCGCTGGGATGGAGGCCGGAGGGTTAGATTCCGACGGTCGGCAGTTTAAGAATGCTAAGGAAATGTGGAAAGAGGAGATCGGTGAAGAAGGGGACGCCCACAGAAGGGCGGAGTGGTACCGCAAGGGCGTCGGCTACTGGCAGGTGGGCGAACACCTTCCCTTTAACCCCTAATCTGAAATTTTTCATAGCCTTGCATTGCTTTATAGATTCTGTTGATTTCCCTTTCGCGTCTCTTTTATTGTTTGCTTGCTTAAGGGCGTGGATGCAACACTGGACGGGGTGTTGGGCGGATTTGCGAACGTGAACGAGGCTGATATCGCGGGCAGCGAAGCGTTTCTCAAAACCCTTCTGCCGGATTTCATGGACGGGGGAAGAACCAGCCATCTTGTGGCTCTTGGTACTCTTTCCCATCCCCAATACACATATTATACGAAAATGAGAGTTTTTTTTTTCATCTTGTACATCTAAATTTTCACACACCATGCAAATAAAATTTATCCATTTTAACAGAAAAATTCTATATAAAAACCAATCAAATTTCAATATTTATTTACCATAGATACGAGGGGGATAAATATCATGTCTTGAGGATTTATTCATAGTGGTGTGAAAATAACCACTGCCCATACGGAATATTGTGGGGATTGGGAAATGCATGGAATGACTTAGATGAACGTTAACACCATGTTTGGTCCTGTTTTAGTAAGAGAAAAACAATGATTTTCTAATTCACAAAAAAAAGGAAAATAAATGATTTTGATTTATCTTCATTTTGTTTGAATGAGAAATTTAGTAAGAAAAATGAAATGATTGTAATTTCTCTCCACTTTGTTTGGTGATATTTTTTAAAAGAAAAGAAAAGAAAAGTTTCAAAAATATGACAAAAATAACCCTTATTAAAAAATATAATATTCTAATACTCAATTATTTCAAATAAAAGCCGCACTGGCGGGGCCGACCGATAGGGGAGGCAATCCTTTAGATCTGGACGACGCAGTGAGTAGTGGGGTGGCAGCGCTTCAGATCTGGACGACGCGGTGAGGAGAGGGGAGCCGGTCGCCGGAGGAAGGGCCGTTGAGAGGGAGAATGACGGGGAGGAGCCGCGTAGATGCGGAGAAGCCGCGCTGTAGCAGAATGTTGTGGAAGGGCTGCTGGATTCGTCGCACAGGAGAATCGGGAGGGGCGGCGTGATAGGGATTGCCGAGGCTGGAGGTGCCGACGGGAGAGCCGCAGCACCGGCGGGGTCGGAGCACTAGAGGACCGCTGTCGCACGGGAGGGGGAGGGCCGTCGGGAAAGGAGGGAAGCAGGGGAAACAAATCTCGAAGGTGTCGCGTGGGAGGGGTAGTCGCACAGGAAGCGAGTGTCGCTGTGGAAGGGGCGACGGGGAAAACGGCCGGCGCAGTGGAGTTGGGCGTCGGGTGGTCCTGCGACGGCAGATGCTGACTGCCTGGGAGGCGGGGCCGAGCACGGTCGCGGGTGAGCGGCAACCACAGAGGAGCCCGCGACGGACGGGATCAGGCTAGATCCGGCTGGATCCCGTTCGCCGTGGGCTCCTCCGTTGCTGCCCTTTAGGTTATTTTATAATGAATAATAAAGACCATAAAGGACGACAAATCCGACGTGAAATGCAGACTCCAACAATATACATATTTATAAATATATTTATTTATATATAATTATATAAATATGCGTTCATAAATATTTATATTTATAAAATAAATTTATAGTTATATAAATATATATATTTTAATATATTAAATATATATTTAAAAATATATTTATATATAAATGTTTAACTACAAATACATATATATATAATTTTTTTTAAAATATTTCTATAATTATAAATATCTTTATATAATTATATATATAAATATATTTATAAATATATATGTAACAAAACTAAATTTGAAATTATTACCTGATTATTAATTCGGTCGGGTTCGGGTAATATTTTTAAAAAATATAGTTTTTCAATACTCAATTATTTCGAATAAAAAATATTATAATTTAAAATTGTATCTTTGATTTTTATATCATGTCAATTATATATACATTTAATTTTGAAAAATATATTGGCAATGATATTTCTTTTTTGATTTTTATATCATATCAATTATATAAACAATAATTTTGATTTTAATCAATCATTATCTTTCATACCATCAAAATTAGGTAAACATTATTAATTCAAAATAATTATTAATTCAAAATAATTATCAATTCAAGATTATCAATTCAAAATAATTATTAATTCAAAATAAATACCAATTCAAAATAAATATTAATTCAAAAATATTAACTCAAAATTATTTATAAATTATTTATATAAATTATTAATTCAAGATAATCAAAATTATTTATAATCAAAATTAACTATAATCAAAATTATTTATAAATTATTTATAAATTATTTATAATTATTTATACATACCTAATCAAAAATTATTTATAATTGTTTGTTATTATTATTTATAAATTACGTTGAAGTTATAAAAATAATTATTTACAAATTATTTTTAACAAAACATTTATATGCATATGAATTTCATATACTCTGTTATTATTAATAATCACAAAGATGATAATTTATATAAATATTAATTCAATAAAACATTGAATAAAATAAAACATGTACAGGGGCAATATAGGAAATTTAAAAAAATGCACACCCTGGTTCGTTTCCTTCGAAATCACCCCGATTTTGGGGTGATTATAAAACTGTAGTCGAGGGAAATCCGTTTCTCTCCGTTTTCTCGTCTACCATTTCTCTCTGTGGAGCTTTACCTCACCAAACACCGGAAATCACTTCCTATCCATTCGTTTCATTTCGTTTCCCCCCAAATCATCCGTTCCAAACGAAGTCGAAGTAAATGGTATTTTTGGTCCTCAAAACTTTCACTCTATTAATAATTAATCTCTATAATTTCATTTTTCTTAAACCAGTACTCCAAATTCTGAATCACAAGCAAATCTCAATCTATTTCTAACTGCAAAACATGTCTAATTGGGTTTACATATATTAAAATAATAATAATATGTAAATAGAATTAGATTGGATTAACGAAGATAAACTATTATTATTTCACATACGAACATGATTTAAAGCATGATTATAAGATTCAAAGTATAGAAACTGTAAAATTTAGAGATTCAAAGTGTAGGAATCACCAGAGGAATGGTTTATGCACCAAGAATATTGTTTTCCAATAACAAAATGCCAACCAGAGGCCTCAAAGTCTGCACAATGTTCAAATAGTAGGTGCAGTGGAGAAGCTTCAAATGGTTTTTTATTTGAAATGGCTTTGCAAATTTCATTTTAGGAAAACAAGCAGACAAATAAATTAACAAATGTTCCACACATGATACACCTTTGAGGATTCCTCCTTAAAATTAACCGGCAATGTGGCACCTCAATAAAATAATTAAAGCACCAATTTTCAATGCACCCCTTCATGAATAGCCGTAGTTTGGACTCTACAAGTATGCAAACAAGAATAGTTTTTTGGCCAAACACAATTGAATTATTTTATTAAAAATATACTTTAAAACCCTGACATAATATTAATGTTTAATTATGTCGGGCTTAAGGTTAATCTTTTTGGTGATTGACCTATTGTATTCCTTTATTGTTCACAAGGGAATCAATATTATATCTACCTACAAGAAGGATTCACAAGTGAATTGATATTATATCTACCTACAAGGAGTGTTGTGATAACCTCATATCAAATCGTGATTAAATATTATTATATTTGAAATATCTTGTTTGGTTACTCACTGTATTGCTAATTTGTTATAGGAGAAGCCTTCACATGCAACATCGCCACTTTGAGTTGAGCAAAACATGGGCCAAGCGCCCTTGTGCCTGAGTGCCCTACTCCTTTCCAGTGCCCAACACACCTCTGCTGCCCAAGCTTCATCACACACTCTATGCACCTCCCACGTGCATGCTCATGGCTAGGCTGCACATGCTCTGGCTCCTGCAAGCCGCACCAAGCCCAGGAGGCCATCTTGCCCTTGGTGCACACATCCAGGCTTTGCGTGATTTCTGCCCCCTGCTTGCGCACTCAGCCCATGGACACTTGCCCTGGCCAAGGATCCATTCAAACAGGATGAACCCCGACACACCCATATCCTACGTACATAATTAATAGTTCCTCTCAAGCTGAAGCATATTACAGGTTGTTGCACTAATTCAAAAGGATGAAAAGGATACTAATTTTGGATAGACACTGGAAGAGGCAGACTCGACATGCTGAGACTGTATATGGTGATATTGCTCGTTGGAGAGTTCCATATCGGAAGTTGGGGCCGCAAAGTCAATAACTGCATCCTGCATAGAACGAGTGACCATGAACAGGCTAGAGGCTGCGAATCTATGAGAAGGCACCAGAACGGACATGGTGGAATCAAGGCACTATCCCCTTCCACTCCTGACATATGGTGGAATCAAGGCACTCAATTATGAGTCACATGAATGTTGTGATCATCTCAGGCGTTCGAGAAGGCGCCAGAAGGCACTCATCTAGCATGCACAATTGGAGCATCTCATAGAAGCGTCTCCAGGTGCCTCACAGGAGCAAAAGAGGTACAAGAGGAGCCCGCGATGTTGGCAATGACGCAGCCTGAGGTGATCATTAGAGGAGAGGGCTGTCACGCTTGAATATTGGGCTATGATACAATGACCTATATATTAAATGCGAAGATCTATAGAGATATATCGAGAAATGACTGTTTAGTTTGAATATGACCACATGTTGGTAAAGTACTAATGAGGTTTAACATGTCAAACTTTAAGGAGTTTTTATCAGCGTTTCATGATTTGAGTTTTATGAAGGCTTATTTACCAATCAAATTCCAGTGAAAGGCACTAGAGCCCAATCAAGAATATCCTTATGGTACTTGAGAAAAATTATGGATGTGTTCTTGATTTGAAGAACTTGTTGTAAAATGTCACATCGATTCTGTATGATCTTATGGTTTTTGTCTTGTATGGTAAAACAATGAGCTGGAATAGTTTCAGTCTATTGTTTCTACAACCGAAGCTAAGTACAACCCAACATTATATGCACTCAATGATGTTATTTGGATTTAAAAGTTCATTTTTGAACTAAGGGTTATTTCTAATGTAGCATAAAATCCTAATCGCACCATTAGTCCAAATACATCCTTTAGAAAATATCATCTCATTAAAGAGTTTAGCAGGAAGATTGTTGTAATTATTTATTGGATTGTTACATGATGTTGTGGTCGGTGCTACATATTGATGTAGTAAAGAAGACGTATGAGCCATTTAAAGTCATTACATGTTAAGATGTAGTAAAGGCTGGCTCTAATGTATATGATTTTGTCTATATGTGTCCTAAAGTTGTACATATGAAGTAAAAGCTAAGAATATAACATGAGAGGTGAATGATAAATAACCCCTCAGAGGTAAGCTTTTGAGGTATCCCTCATTGATGGTTGCCATGGAAAAACTTGAGTTGTGATGATATATGTTAAGATTAACATTAACAAGGGTTCATATGAAGATACAAAATTCACTTACGAAATACAAGTATTACCTTTTGTCTGGATTGACCCGCTTTGAGTGTATCACATAGAATGCTATACATAACGTCATTGATATACTTGGGGTGTATATTTCATCGTAATCTCTAATATTCGAGGTTAACAATCCATCCTACATATGAACCTTGATACCATGATACATTTCTTACATCAGTCTTAAAGATTGAGCTAAATACATGGTGCTTGGGTATGTTACTAAGTTTTGCTTAACGAAGAGATTTTTCCTCTTGTATGACGAGTATGACATCCGGACCTTGTGTAAGACCGAGAAAATGTATGACTATACTTATTTAAGTGACATGTGATGCAATCATGTACTTGGATGAATAATATGAGAGATATTTATCCATTTTGGTCAGTCTACTCAGAGAATTTAGAATGGGTGAGTTGAACTATATGACATTGACATATTTCATGTCTCGTGGTTATATTCGGTGTCTTGGACAAAGAGATTGTATGAGTATGCATGTGATGTATGGAAATACATTCGGTAGATGCTCGTATGGAGATAAACGTGTTTGATGACGATATTGCTAAATCCTTTTGTAGTTTAAGCATCATTGATGTTTTTCCGGAGGGTGTTCTTTGCTTATGATCATGAATTAGAAATTCATAATCATTTCCAACATTATAAACGCGGTTGCTACATCATATGATGATGTATAAGGAGTTTATTATGTTGCAGTAATTGTTTGATGTTTTCAAACAATTAATGAAGGTTTGGTTCATATTACACCATACATTAGGAAGGGTTGTAACACAAGTAATTAAACGAGTAATGTTTGAGAAATGCACAACCCTCAGAGCTTCCTTCATTTAATTAAGGACTATAAAAGGGATCCAAGGTTCGTTGCAATGATATCCAATAGCTTTAGATTCTACTTGCCGAAGCTCTCTCCCTCCCTTTCTCCCTTTCCCTTTGGAGGTATTAGCATGCTTGTAGGAATAAGGAGGATTTTATAGATACGATCCATGAATCTATTAGTCGGTGGATCATTTGTAGAGACACAAGTGTTTTGATTGTTGCTCATAGAACTTCATCAAATACATTGAAGATGAAGGTTCAGTTCATTAGAGAAGAGGTATGTTCTTTGTTTACTTTTCATTTATCCTAAATCTCTCTTGGTAAATCTTTATTAGTGTATTGTTGTTTTCCTTTGCATTTATGCCATATTAGAGGCCTATAAAACTCATAGTTGTAATGGGTTTAAAGGATGATCCACGACTGAGTAGAATTGAGAGAGAATCATGCATTATCGAGCATTGCTTAGTGGGGGGTCCAAGTTATAGAGCAACATCGGTAGACCGAGCCATGGTATAGTTGGATTGAGAGAGTGATACATGTCACAAATGGATTTCGAGAGAGGTCTGAGATGTAGCTGTGATCTATTGGATGATCACACGTTCAAATCTTCATGTAGAACTACAAGGATAAATTTCTTTGGCTTACCTTGCTCTTTATTGCTGTGTCGTTATGATTGTACTGTGATGATATGACTTTGTGGTTTATTGTGTGGTTATCATTTATAGTTTATGTGCATATCTTTACATTGAGTGAGATTGACCCAAATTTGGAGGTGCAAATTGAGTGAGATCGGCCCTGATCTTGAGGGACGTCAATGCTTACAATACACACAATTATGATGATTGCGACATAGTTATTGCTTGTTTTATGTTATGGAGGCCAACCTAGAAAGTTGCTTAGTGCAATAAGAGGTTATTTTATTGCCATGTTTTATTTGGCAAATTGAGACTCGTATCAAGTCATCATTTCATACCTTAGCGAGACCTAGAGAATTGGTCTAGTCCTTGACACACAAACAGGCTAGTGGAAGGTTTAGATGGAATTGATTAATTTTTTTTGAAGCCCGTATTTTCATGGACTTTGTAACTCATGGCTTGATAAGTCAGGTCGTGACGACTTTCCTATACAAAAGTGAAAGGTTTTAAAATTATGTACAATTTTGAGTGATGCCACGCAAATAGGAAATAAAAAGCAATTGTGAAGTTTCTAGCTTGACGGACTTAGCACAATAAGGCAACTGTTTCAATAAACCTTAGCGATTATCATTTCATGTTAGGGTTATGGTTTTAGCACCTTGATAGCTGATCATGTTATTTGATTATGATTTTGGCTGACCCAACTAGGATACTGACAACTACTAGTGTTGTGGGTGGATTTCCAAAGTGGAAGCACACGTGGATCAAGGTAATTTTGATCTCATTATATTTGTCACTTTGATATTCATTTATAATTTCAAAGCTTTGATTATTTGAAAGTGTGATTGGTGGTGAAACCCCAATGAACCTAGCTCAACAAAACCTTAATCATCATAGTTTGAAGCTAGGTTATGGTTCTAGCCATTTGATAGTTGACTAAGTTAGTTAATTATGATTTTTGTCAACCAAACTAGGACGTTGGTGGCTACAAAATGTCGTGGATGGATTCGCAAGTGTAAATACACGCTTAAAATCATCAAAATAGTTCCCTTTTCATTACATTAGTCCCTTTTTTTTTACATTTATAATGTCCAAGTTTTGATCATTCGAAAATGAGATTGGTGAAGAAACCCTAATGGATGCAGCTCAATAGAATAGTTGCTTCAAGAAAACATTTTCCATCATAATTAGAAGTTTGGGTTATGGTTCTAGCTTTTTGCAGATGACTAGGTTAGTTGATTATAATTTTGGTTGACCCAACTGGGATATTGACAACTCCAAATGCTGTGGGGGGGGGGGGGACATCCCAAGTGTAAACACTAACTGATCATCACAGTAATTCTAATTTCATTATATTTTTTGCTTTGATTTACATTTATGATTTCCAAGCTTTGATCATTCAAGGGTAAAATATCCTCTCTCATGAACTGTTGCAGACTGTGGTTCAGGAATTGGGAGAGTGACAAAGAATCTTCTTGTTAGATATTTCAACGAGGTTAGACTTCCCTTACCATTCTAGTCATTTGTTAATTGCAGTCATGATGTAAATTTATAAGTTTTAAAGTGACTTAATTGATCTTATTAATTACTCGAACAGTTTCAGCCATCCAATCATACAAATATAATTATGCATGCAAAATTTTACTGTTGGAAGTTATCAAGGGTTAAAATGTGTCAGGGTCTGCCCCCTTAGACTGCAGACTTAATCTGAAACTCATGCACCTCAAGGTGTTTTTCCTCAAACGTGATTGTATGATGGTGTCTAGACTATGCCTTAGGCCCTGTTTGGTACGGGAAATGGTGGTCGAAGGAAAGGTTGATTCTTATGACCTTTTAATGTTGTTCATTTGGTTGGCCACGATGGGTTTCCTTAGAAGTCCTCATTATCAGATATTTCAATGAGGTTAGACTTTCCTTACCATTATAGTCATTTGTTAATTGCAGTCATGATGTAAATTTATAAGTTTTACAGTGACTTAATTGATCTTATTAATTACTTGAACAGTTTCAGCCATCCGATCATACAAATATAATTAAGCATGCAAAATTTTACTGTTGGAGGTTATCAAGGGTTAAAATGTGTCAGGGTCTGGCTCCCTAGACCATGGACTTAATCTGAAACTCATGTGCCTCAAGGTTTTTTCCTCTCAATTGTCATTGTATGATGGTGTCTAGACTATGCCTTAGGCCCCGTTTGGGTATGGGGAATGGTGGTCGAAGGAAAGGACAGTTCTTATGATCTTTTTGTCTATTTTGTTGGCCAAGATGGGTTTCCTCTCATTGCCAGATTTTTAGGAATCCAGATTTCTTGAGTTGGAAACGGTTAAACAAAACAAAAAAAATTAAACAAAAGAAAAATAATAAAAATGTTAAATTGATGAAATAAATAATAAAATAATAAAAAATATTTTTTGATTATTATAATAAATAATAAATTATTAATATTATTAATATGTATCATTTGTCATTCTTTCTACATTCCACTCCATTCGATTAGTAAATTGGTACCCAATGAGGCCTTACGTCCCATTAGGGTTAGCAAGATATCTCAACCATAGGATCACTGGTGTCTGAATATATGGTTCAAGCAGAGACATTCTTTTCGTGCTGAGCAACTCCATAAGCAGGTGTCAAAAGCAACAATCATAAAAAGTTTATGCCACAATTCCGTACTTATATGCATTGGAGCTTTGGATTCTCTAGAAGACATCTAGACTTCTCAATACTGGCCGCCTAAACTGGCAACAGAAGCATTAACAACCTGGGTTGACCTTCTCGGTGTTTAGTAAGAGTATGCATAAAATCTAGAATAATAAATTTCATTGCTATGTTAAATGGTGTCTATAATATGAACACTATTTAATCTCATATGCATAAAACCATGTCTCCAACACATATTTGAAGCCACTTGGATTCAGCCTTCATGGGACTCACACTATCCCACTCAGCTGCCCCGTGAACAACACCTAAAACTCAATCGCTTCCAAGTAGGAATGATGGTACGTGGAACATAGGTGTTCTGTGGCCTTCTGAAAGGCTGCAGCATGACGTTCCTTCCTGAACTGAGTAGACCATCGTTCAAGCTGACCTCAAACCGATTTTATTTCAATGATCATACTCAGGCATTCCATTCATCATTAGTTAACGTGCCCCAAACCATTCATTTTGACCGTCAAAACTTCGTTTGAACCGCACTGCCATGGAACCTTCAGTGGCCTTGCTGCTCAAGGGTCTGTTTGGCAAAACTTGTTGAAAACTGCTTATAGCACTTACCACTTATGATAAGTACTTCTGTATTAGTGTTTTCAGATTGCTTATTGAAAAAGTTCTTTTCTGTTACTTCAGCGGGTTTTTTCTGAAATGCAAGTGTAAGTGTTTTTTAAGAAACAGAACAAACATTACATACTTTTTCTAACTGCTTATCATAGGTGATAATTTCTGTAAGCAGTTTTCAATAAGTTCTGTCAAACGGACCCTAAGACCATTGAATTATCAACATGTAGTTTAAACATAACTTATAAAAAATACACAATAGTTCAAAGTGATCCATAGGATTCTCTTAACATTCCTCTAATCACAGGAGTGCATAAAGCTCAACACAAAGTCACCATTGGTAAGGTCGGGTTTTACAAAATGCTTTATGCTCAGCTGTCCAAGCGAAAAAGACACGAACCTCTGAATGGGCATTATGTTTTTACACACTTATTTATGGAAAGAGGCCCTATAACCACACATCTTCAAGTATGGCTGATTTTGGACTTCTCAATTGTTAAACTGTGGAGTGCCTTAAATTATAATGATTCATACCTAAATTTAAACCAACCTGATTTGTAAAATGTTCATCCCAAAATTGGATTTTTAATGAAGGTTTGTAGCTGGGGGTGGGAATCTGAATTGTCCAATTCCGTTCTAATCTGCATGATTTCTAGAGTTTTTTTTTGGGTTGTGGATGTATAAAGTTATTTGTAGGATTTCACCTTGTAATTGCATCTCAACAGGAAAAATGAGTTGTGTTATGTAAAAATATTGATTGAGAGGAGAAAGATAGAATAGCAGCAGTATATAGAACTGTTCACTGTTTAAAACCAACAGGAAAGATTAGGAATTACGGTAGGGAGGAGAGAAGAAAGAGAAGAGAAGAGAAGAAAAGTATTTCCTGGAAAGACCACTTCCGGAAGACTGCCAAAACTGCCGAAACCTCCCAAGGAACGGCCCACGCAACAGAAGCCGAGCCTAAAGCAAATGAATATTCCTCCCTTTCCCAAACCCCCAGCTGCCCTATTTATTACCCCACCTGCCCACTGCTACAGATGGCAAACACCACTCCCCCTTACAAAGGCCAAATTGCCCTTACAACACACACACACTCCAAATGCTACTGCCCCCTTACACGGACGGCAGCCAGACCAAGCAGCACACACTTTTAATCCTAATATTCGCCCCTCCTTAAAAACCATCTTGTCCCCAAGGTGGATCTCTAAACACGGTTTGACCATTTGCCACAATGAAGCGCTTTCCGGTGTGGTTGTTCTTGCTCTCTTTTCCGGTCTCCAACAGCCCATGTATCATCACAAACAACTTTATTTCTAACCTTTAGTGGTGGTTGTGGTGGTGGTGGATCGTTGATCTCACTAGTCTTTGAAACACAAGCTTTCAACGTTACCCAAAGTTGATCAATAGCTTCAGCAGTCCATGGAGCCAGATTCCTTTGTTCATCATGGAAGGCCAACAATTCAGCCACTGCCAGAATTCCTTCCACAGTAAACCAAACTTCGTTATTCCCCGTACCATAATGTGAACACGGACTGGTAGCAAAATCCTTCCAATGTGTGGGGCAGCTAGAAATGTTAACTCGGTTGTGCTAACACATTGGAATATGGTACAGCCACCTTTGGTCTTTTCTTCCTCATTGGAAGACAACGCTTCAGCTACTACAACAACAGCTGTTGCACCAGAATCTAGAAACTACAACTCGTTAGAAAGAAAATCCAACAAATTCTCCAAAAAACTGCCTCTGGTACACGAGCAATTTTAGCTCGCATCTCAACCACTTTTCTCTCGTGTTTGTCTCACACTTAAGAGGAATCCATTTTTCAAACACAAAAAGTAAGGCCAAGGTAGCACGTTTAACCAGTTGGGTTGCAACAACCAAGGTCTCACTTCCAGTGGTATGGGTTCCATAAAATGCAATCTTGTCATCAACTGGAAGAGATGCCCAAGCCACACCAACATTTTTTCCCAAAACAATGAGGATATTATGAACACCAGCAAAAACTACATGTTTTAGTACATCAACAACAGTTGTCCTGTAATCATAAAGATCACTAGCATGCCAATAAATGTTGTCATCTGTTTTTCCTTTTCCCAACTCTGTTCAGAAGTTCTGTGGCTGCCTTACACTGCTCTTTCTGAATCTGAAACGTGCTCCTCCAGCAGTTCTGGTTCCTCTCTACACACTTCTGCGAATAAAATATGCCTTTCAATACTCATCTCCTGCTCCAGATCAACGCTTGAATTCGAATCAAGAACTACCTCTTCCAGCTGTACATATCCGGAGGCAATCTGCGCGGCAAGCTCACTGCAGCTGACCCCCTCCTGTCCAAATTGGGAACTGTTCAAGCCTGATGATATCTTCTCTAACGCAATGGGAACATCTGCTACTTCAACACATTCTTCAAGTTTCAAACCCGTTTCAATCCTGTGCATGCTATTCAGAATGGTCTGACCGACCTTCTCTAGCATGCGAAATGTCATCACCATCGGGTGCGTTCTCCCGACCTGGGCGACAACACCACGCAACGCTCGATCACGCTGCGGTTGCATTCTTTCCCTGCCAAGGTCCAAAATGTGTATAACAACACTACTAGAACCGTCAACCAAACTTCCTCTTGTGCTGCGGGCGTCATTCCTAGCTCGCGCCTCGCAACGAACTCTTGGAACAAGTGCGCCTCAGGCTCCAATAGTTGTGTTCGCTCGACCGGTGGTAGAGCCCTAGCGCGTACAACAGTACCACACGACATGTTTGCTGAGATTTCATGACTAACACCGTGACTCAAGCTCTCCGCTCTAAACTCGTTGTCAGAGTGAATAGTAGTGGTATTAAGAAAAGAGGAACAATCTAACTGGTTGCAATGTACACTAGGTGAAATGCCTTTCTCCATTCCTCTGCAATCCTGTGTTTCCAGCTTCGGACTCGCAGTTGCTCCAACAAATTGCTTCGATGTCGAGCCAGGGACGAACAGTTCCTCCTCGGCACACCCTTCCTTCATATCTATACGCCTGTACTAGGAGCAAATAATAACTCCTCAAGTTTTTTCGGTCTAGATCCAGGCTGCTGCTCATCGTCTCCATATTTCTCTAGCAGCGTTGGTTTATATAATTCCCACGAAGGGTCTGACGTAGCTTTGTGCCAAGACAAAAACCAGTATAGAGTAGTACCTTCCATGCAAATCTGCGCATAGTGCAACTTCATATCTTCCGTCGTCAAATTCTCTAGAAAATATGTCTCTGCTGTTGTGATCCAACCAAGTGGATCCTTACCAGAAAAAGAAGGCAACACGACTCTTGTTGCAATACTGCTCATTCCATCGACAAACGCCAATTTGACAAGCATAGGTCTCACCTCCTGTTTCCTTCCGAACTCCACAGCTTCAACGTCACTCCCAAGGGATCATGTTGCATCCGTCCTGTTCTGTTTCCTGGACATGGAGCACCGTTCCACCCGCGACTGCAAATCCTTTGTCCGCTCCTCATTCGTCTGCAACTGTACTTGCTCCTGCTCCCACGGCCTATGTCTCAATTGTTCAGAAACAATCAGTCGCCCTGCATGAACAGCGGGAACCACCTTTTGTTCCTCCAGGTCGAATTTTAGCTCACTAAATAGCTTCTCGATCTTCACTTGTCTCCTAGTAAATTCTTCCGTAAATGTTGTCTGTCCTTGCGCCTCGGCCAACCGTCCTTGCGTCGTCCAGTCTGCACACGAAACCTTCATAGCTATGTCAAACTCCATTCTGAACAGCTTCCTCAAATGAACGCGTCTCACAGTGTGAACACGTTTTCCTCCGCCTGCATATCTTGTGAAGGTATAGGTGCTGTAGGAAGCCCACTCTCCCGTGCAATTGTTCTCCCCAGCGGAGTTGCCAATTGTTATGTAAAAATATTGATTGAGAGGAGAAAGATAGAACAACAACAGTATATAAAATCACTATATAAAACCAACAGGAAAGATTAGGAATTACAGTAGGGAGTAGAGAAGAAAGAGGAGAAGAAGAGAAGTATCTCCTGGAAAAACCACTTCCTGAAGACTGCCGAAACTGCCGAAACTGCCGAAACTGCCGAAACTGCCGAAACTGCCGAAACTGCCGAAACTGCCGAAACTGCCGAAACCTCCCAAGGAACGGCCCAAGCAACAGCTTCCAAGCTGAGCCTAAAGCAAATGAACTTTCCTCCCTTTCTGAAACCCCCAGCTGCCCTATTTATTACCCCACCTGCCCACTGCTACTGCTGGCAAACACCACTCCCCCTTACAAAGACAAAATTTCCCTTACAACACACACACACACACTCCAACTGCTACAGCCCCCTTACATGGACAGCAGCCAGACCAAGCAGCACATTCTTTTAATCCTAACAAGTTGTCTCGCCACAGGGTTCACATTGACTGATAGGAATGGAGCATTAGAGCTGGTGGGGGCTGTCCGTGTGTGGATGTGGGAACTTGTTGCCTGGGGCAGTATTATCTTTCTATTTACATTTGTTCGTTGGGCTGCCAGTGGTAGATAGGGGATATTAAATGCGGGTTGTTGGGGGCAGGTGAAGGTAGAGAATTTTCTTCTGTTTCAGTTGGCTATTTGGCTTGGGCAGGAGACTGTAGTCCTCTCGTGCAACTCATCGCATTTTCCTTTCTTCTCCCTCATACTGTAATTCTGGTACGTTCTTCCTTCAATATGAACCAAGGAATCCACTCTAGTTGGCTCGTTGGCTCAAGGTACGTATCATTGATTGTGCTACGTAAATAATGTGTTCTTGTCTTTCTTTTATTATTATTATTGTTATTATTATTATTATTATTATTATTATTATTTTCATCACACACAAGACAAACCTGGGAGATAATGCCGTTTGGGTTTGGTTCTTTTCTTTTCATATTGAAATTTAGGCAGGTTATGGGGTTGCTGGGATAATATTGAATAATCTTTTGCATTAGAAAGGATAAAATGGCGTGGAAATAAAAAGGGTGCACTCCAACTCCATGGGAGGGATCATATTAGCCAAACCAGTAGCCCTTCAGCATTCACGTACTTAGTTTGGAACGATGTAGATCTCTTCCTCCTGTGTTTGATACAACCAATGACAGTGCAGTCCCTTTGGAAGTGTAATAAAAAAAATGTTTTTCATAATCTTAACTCTCTCTGTAGTATTGTAAACCTTATCAGATAACTTCTAATGAAATCTGTAGAGAGACCCGGAAACAGTGCCTCGCAAGTGAGGCCGGAAGCTTTATTTGTAGGGAAGCCAATACAAAAGATAAGAGAGTTTGAAATTTAAAACATATGGGATAAGGCTGACCCAGTCAAACCTAAACTAAATATCTAAAATATCTAAATACTCCAACACTCCTCTTCAAGTTAGGTTTACCTAGCTTGGATACATAATAAAATAAAACAAAGAGAAGACACTCCTAATGCTCCCCCTCAAGCTGGACATGCCCAATTTTAATACATAAACTGACTAAAATAAAATAAAGAAGAGTATTCTCGTATGCGCTGCCCGCTTGTTTTGCTCCAGCCCCCTCTGTGTGAACTCCTCATGATAGAAATGATTGAGAAATAACTGCTGCTATTGAAAAAGAGATGACCACCGAAAAGCTCCCATGCCAATGACGACTAGTGCTTGAATAATAAGCCCGGACGAAACAGCGTCCGATGAGCGGCCTCAACATGGCTGGGTAAAACAACGCGTGTCTTGCAGACCCAAGAATGCCGGATGAAACGGCGCCCGTCTCGTGGACCCAAGAAGGCTGGGTGAAAGGGCGCTCGACTTGTGCGGACCCAATAAAATGGTGTGAGTGAAGATAACTCTAGCGCAAGATAATAATCAATCCTAGTCGTCAGCAGTGGCGGTGGTGCCCAACTGAGATCCGGGTAGCAGCAACAGCGAGGCCTGACCGAAGACTGGGCAGCAACAACGATGCCCGACAGAGGACGGGGCTGCGACAACAAGGCCGAGGGAGGAGAGGTGGCAGCAGGAAGGCAGGGGGTGACTCAGGAGGCGCACAGGGGTGGGCGCACGGGAGGATTGCTGCAGTGGTGCGGTTGTTGGGCTGGTGTGATGTCGAATGGTGTGCCTGGAGTGTGCAGCAGAACTGAGGCCTGCCGCGCAGATTGAAGCAGGTTGTGACTGGCTCTGGGCATGTGTGTAGAGGAAGAGCTTGTGTGGACTGGGGGCACGCCCATAGGGTGCAGTGGGAGGAGTCACACCTAAACTGGTGCGTGAGTTTGAGTTGCGCTTGCTGAGGACTGAGCAGATCTGAATATTGGTGCAGGTGTGACAGGTGCCTGGAAACCGCAGAGTCATGGAAAGAGAGAACCTCACCGAAGCAAAGTGAGACGCTGGAGCGAGGCCTGGCTGGGCACGCTCAGTGAAGCGGAAGGGGGGTGACGTGGCAGATGCGCGCGCTTGTGTCTCGTGTGGCTCTGTCTGGGGAAGGGGTGACGACAGGGAGTGCGCGCAACTGGATGGGGCAGCCACGTGGCTGCTAGGGCACACACCTAGATAGAGGCGCAAAAAGAGGCGAAAGTGGGCTGGGGTTAGGTGATGGGCGAAAGAGTATTCTCATATGCGCTGCCTGCTTGTTTTGCTCCAGCCCCCTTTGTGTGAACTCCCCATGATAGAAATGATTGAGAAATAACTGCTGCTATTGAAAAAGAGATAAACACCGAAAAGCTCCCATGCCAATGACGACTAGTGCTTGAATAATAAGCCCGGATGAAACAGCGACCGATGAGCGGCCTCAACATGGCTGGGTAAAACAACGTGTGTCTTGCAGACCTAAGAATGCCGGGTGAAACGGCGCCTGTCTCGTGGACCCAAGAAGGCTGGGTGAAAGGGCACTCGACTTGCACGGACCCAATAAAATGGTGCGAGTGAAGATAACTCTAGCGCAAGATAATAATCAATCCTAGTCGTCAGCAGTGGCGGTGGTGCCCAACCAAGATCCGGGTAGCAGCAACAGCGAGGCCTGACAGAAGATTGGGCAGCAACAACGATGCCGGACAGAGGACGGGGCTGCAACAACGAGGCTGAGGGAGGAGAGGTGGCAGCGGGAAGGCAGGGGGTGACGCAGGAGGCGCACAGGGGTGGACGCACGGGAGGATTGCTGCAGTGGTGCGGTTGTTGGGCTGGTGCGATGTCGAATGGTGTGCCTGGAGTGTGCAGCAGAACTGAGGCCTGCCGCGCAGATTGAAGCAGGTTGTGACTGGCTCTGGGCATGTGCGCAGAGGAAGAGCTTGCGTGGACTGGGGGCACGCCCATCGGGTGCAGTGGGATGAGTCACACCTAAACTTGTGCGTGAGTTTGAATTGCGCTTGCTGAGGACTGAGCAGATCTGAATATTGGTGCAGGTGTGACAGGTGCCTGGAAACCGCAGAGTCATGGAAAGAGAGAGCCGCACCGAAGCAAAGTGAGACGCTGGAGCGAGGCCTGGCTGGGCACGCTCAGTGAAGTGGAAGGGGGGTGATGTGGCAGATGCGCGCGCTTGCATCTCTTGCGGCTCTGTCTGGGGAAGGGGTGACGACAGGAAGTGCGCGCAATTGGATGGGGCAGCCACGTGGCTGCTAGGGCACACACCTGGATAGAGGCGCAGAAAGAGGCGAAAGTGGGCTGGGGTTGGGTGATGGGCGGCCGCAGTAGGCTAGGGCTGGCTGACAATGGAGCCCCCCCCCCCCCCACACGCACGCATGCACGCAAGAAACTCCTGCGTTTTTTTTCTTTCCCCTCTAACAGAAGAGGGAGAGAGAGAAAGGATGCTAGGGTTGAACTCGCTTTGATACCATGCAGACAGAGAGATCCGGAAACCGTTTCTCTCATGTGAGGCCAGAGGCTTTATTTATAGGTAAGTCAATAAAGTAGATAAGAGGTAGTTTAAAATTTAAAACACATGTGATAAGGCTGACCCAGTCAAACCTAATCTAAATATCTAAAATATCTAAATACTCTAACAAAATCTATATTCAGTCCCTTTGTCAGCCTGCAATGATCAAGGCAGAGTCATTTGACTTGCCTGGCTGTAGTTCCTCCTTAAATCATGCCTTTCAGTCACCATATTTTACAGCATAAACATAACTGATCCGTACTTTGTTTAGATGTATAATCTGCTTCCCAAATTGGCTAAGTGATTACTGACCACAGTGAGGTTGGCCTTTTTAGATGGTGGAGACCATGTCGCCCTTGCTAGTCAGCTGGGTTTATCGTCAATAGCGAAGAAGGCATGAAATCAACTTGGCCATCTAGAACTTGGTCTCTACCCTTTGTCCAGTTCCTGCTTTATCTCGTTTTGCTGTTGTGTACTGATTTATCTTTGAAATACCCAAGTCATGTCCCTTTCATTTGTAAAATTAGAATTTGAAAACAAGTATATAAATTGGTTTTCTCGTTGGATTGTTATTATTATTATTCTTGAACAAATCATTAAATACATCTATTGAAATCCAGGGTACTAGAAAGTTAAGCTGCGCCTCTTGAATGATGTCGAAACTGGTGGAGGAGATCCTAATTTAGGATAAAATTGTCGGAGAACTGGCAACGTTAAACCGTCTCTAACAAGCACTTGGCTAGTCAAAGTGCTGCATCCCAGTTGTTGGAAGCCGACTGGGAAGGAGGATGCCTGGAAC
This sequence comes from Viscum album, assembly GCA_963277665.1. Taxonomy (NCBI): domain Eukaryota; kingdom Viridiplantae; phylum Streptophyta; class Magnoliopsida; order Santalales; family Viscaceae; genus Viscum; species Viscum album. The sequence continues at coordinate 1,072,861,355 of OY728160.1, forward strand.
AGGAGGTTTGAAAGAGCATATCTATAATAGGATGTCTGGAATAGGTCACTATGATAAATCAGAGAAAAGATTACAGGGCGTGATGGACATCAAGCAGATTGACAACACCTTCAAAGTCACAGCGAGGAGACTGCGCGACAGCGGAGATGCAATCTGGCAAGCACAAGAGCGAAAGATGGATGTTGGAGAACAGAGGGGTGCAGAGGCCTGGAGCAGTGATGCCAGATTTGTTGTCTGGAATAACTGGGAAAGAGAGCCTTGAATGGTGTCTGACAATAGCAACATCTCCAAAGGAGGTGGCTGAGATGGCGGAGCTTGAAAGAAGTGTCAGAGAAGCCTTGGGTTAGAGGCCAGGGCTAGATGTGTATGGAACAGAGGCTGGACAAAGGGGGAGTGTCACAACCCGTTTCAGAGGGGCCCGTACCGTGACTACGCCAAGCCCGCCTCCAATAGGTCAGGGGGTGGTGACTAGCACCGAGAAGAGATATTTCACAAATGGGAGACATTTGCTTAAGTACCTGTACACACGCACACGTCTCCAAGCTACAAAAGCTGAAATGTAAAAACACTAAGTAAACAAATGCATGCATACACTATATCCCAACCAATAGAGTACGACGGAAAAATAAAGTGTAATAAAGTAATCTGAGTCAGAATACAAGCTCACCAAAAGAAAAGTCTGTAAACCACAAAGTCCAACCTGTAGACAAAGGTACTGGGACTGCTGCTCGAAGCCGTAGGAACACCTCGGTTTGCCTGAACTCATAAAGCTCTGTCCGGTCCTGGTCCGCCCTGGACTTTGTCAAAAGGTCGCTCGTCTGTACAAGACACGACACGTGCGGGCAAAGCCCGTGCAGGGATGAGTAAAACAATACTTAGTAAGGCACCCCGAAACCACAAAGGAAGATCACAAAGAAAATATCACAAAGGAAATACCACGAAGGAATAGTGCAATCATCTCTTTAAAGATATACGTCCACGGCCTATATATCAAGAATATCCAAATATACTCTCTCTAATGAGACACACAGTCTCCATGAGGACACAAAGTCTCCATGTGACACACAGTCTCAGTAAGACACAGTCTTTGGGAGTCATACAGTCTCCATGAGACACACAGTCTCTGGGAGACACACAGTCTCCACGAGACACACAGTCTCTATAAGACATACAAGCTTTGGGAGTCACAACAATTCACAGGATTATGCTCAAAGCACCCTCGTTTCGGGAGAACCTACTCCTCAAGCCATTAGCTCATATCACACTTACACAAAAAACCCACTTAGGATATCTCAAAAGGACCGTCTCGTCGCAAAGGTCCCAACGCCGTAGATGGTTCGTCAAACAGACACACGGTTTGAAAGTTAAAAGCGTTTGAAAATTCAGAAGGGGGTCTACTGGCTCGTGGACCGATCGTGGCGGTCGACCGCTTGGTCCGACCGCAACCCAGCCACCGCCGCCATGCGACATCTCGGTCGACTGTGACCTGGTCCGGGCGCCCGGGTCTGACCCGGCCCACTGGGCCTAACCCGACCCACTTTGCCGGCCCGGCCCACTTGCCTGACCTGGATTGTTGTCGGGTTCGGTCCACGCGGTGCGCCGCCGCCGCTCGCAACTCCCGCTGCTTCTGCGGGACGCCACTCCTCCGATGGTCGAAACACTGAAAAGAAAGCTCCTCTGAGATCCTCGGGTCGCGAGCTACATTGATCCGACCTCAGTTTCGTCTTACCACCAATCCAGGGGTCCAATCACGTTCGGAGCCTCCTGACAATTTGAGCCGCGACCACGAGGGTCCAATGGCGAAGAACGCCATGAACGGAGGAGAGAAGAATCACAAGAACGCTCGGAGGAACGAACCTCGATCTTTGTTCGTGTCAGCTTCAATTCGTTCCCATTAGAACGAAGAACCAAGAACTTCTCACAAAAATTTATCTCTCATTACAACTCCGCAATCAAGCCCATCCTGTAAGAACGATCGAACTGCGAATCAACCTGTTCGTGGGTTGGTCTACGTTCGTCATTGAATTCAAGAATGGAGAATCACGAAGAAAACAAACGCCCTACCTCGAGTTGGATTGGTCGTTGACGAGGAGCGGTTGCTTTGTCGTCGTTGACGAGATCCTCCAACCCCGTTGGTGCGACGATATACGATCCGATCTCCGATCCGTTATCGTTCGTCGGAGAAGGTTCTTTCTCCACGCTCCAGAGGGATTCCAGGGTTGTGGCGATAACCCTGAATTCTCTGACAAAGGATTATTAAAAAAAGGAAACGTTGTTGCGTCGTCGTGTAACGTTAAATAAAATAAAACTTAAATCTATTTTATTTTTTAAAACGTCCAAAAATTACTTTTCACAGCCGACCCGTGCCGGTCGATGTTAGGACTTGCTTAAGGTAAAGTCATTGCTCTGAATGCAACAGTATCCTCGGATTTCTGATTCGGGCACCCGTTTAAGAGTTATTTCACTTTTTCAGAAAAACTGCGCGCGCGTGTTATATAATATTTTAATATTATTCTAACAATTGTTCCGGAAAACCCGGGCCTCAGAATCGCACGTCGTCTTAGCGCCTGGTCTCGAAATCAATCCATATAATATTTAAAAATAATACATGAAAAATCCGAGATGTTACAGAGAGGCTCTTGGTTTAGCTCCCATGTGCTCTGGTTGATCTTAAGGGAATCAACTTGTTAAGCATGAGTTTTCTGAACTTGTGAAGAGAGAACCTGCTGCTGAAGATTTAAGGGAGGCCATTCTGAAGCTGCGTTGGTGGAAGGTCTTGTCTTTTTAATCGAGCTTTGGGTCCAGGAAGAATCGAGCTTTGGTCTAAAGATGTCACGACCCGTCCTTGGGGCCCGTGCCGTGACTACCCCAAACCCGCCTTCTATAGGCCAGGGGCTGACGACTAGCACCAAAGGCGTAAATCCCGATAAAAAGGGAAGACATTATTTACTTTTCAGTACTTACTTTTGTACTCGGTTTTGTTTAGTGCTTACTTCACTTGCGTACTCTGTTGTGTTTGTTTATTTTTATAAAGGCAATGCCTTCCTTTTTTATCGGGATTTACGCCTTTGGTGCTAGTCGCCAGCCCCTGGCCTATGGAAGGCGGGCTTGGGGTAGTCACGCCACGGGCCCCAAGCTGAAAGTACCGTACAACATCAGTAAAGTAAAGCGACAACCAATGAGTCGTCCTCCGGGAATCCCACCTGAAGGGTGAGTACAAATGGTCTCCTCGGCACCTCGGGTTCGTCCGTCCGCTCCGTGTATGCCTCGCTAGGTGGTCCACCTCCGGGTACCGTTCAGCTCCATAAGACTCCTCCACGATCAGTGCTGTCCGTCGTCTGCATCCAACACAACGTAGTGCGGGCATAGCCCGTGCAGGGGTGAGTATACGATACTCAGTAGGGACCCCGAGACCCCTCGAAGGTCTTCCAGAATCCACGAAGGATAAACCACAAAGGAAAGATACAATCACGAAGAATCAACCAACCCTACTTAGGTATATGCCCGTATATATACCTAAGTTATCAATCTCAGTTCGACTCCAACTCTCGAGCCCAAGCACAACCCAGTCCACACAGGAAAGATAGTCAATCACATCAATGATAATGATTGAAAGTCAAGACTTAACTCACACAGATATACTACTCACGAAGAAGGATGGAGATGATTAGATGTAGCATCTGAATCATCTCCTCTGCCGAACCCACGTAGGATCCTAGTACAGAAGTCGTCGCTGCCGAACCCACGTAGGATCCAAGTACAGTCGTCACCGCTGCCGAACTCACGGTGGATCTAAGTACAGTGGTCGTCGCTGCCGAACCCACGTAGGATCCAAGTACAGTCGTCACTGCTGCCGAACCCACGAAGGATCCAAGTACAGTAGTCGTCGTCGTCGAACCCACGGAGGATCCCAGCACGGTAGTCGTCGTAGTCGCAACCAGCTCTAGGGTTTCCGCACACAGCACGCTTGATTCCGGGAGGGTCCGCTCCTCGAGTCAAGGGGGTCGATACATCAACTAGCTCGAAGTCCTGAGTTGATGTATCCCGAAGTTCCGTCTCATCAAAAGGAACCCGACGCGACAGACGACGCGTCAATCGAACGCCCGGTCTGAGAGATATTGACTTTTCCGTTCCAGGGGCCCGGTTGGAAATATGCTCGTTCCAAACCCGGCCGTTTTTCAAAGTTGTCCAAAACCCACTTAGAGTATCGCAAAAGGACCGTCTCGTCGAAAAGGTCCCAGTGCCGCAGACGGCGCGTCGATCGGACGCGCGATCTTCAAGATATTCACTTTTAAGTGAAAACGGGCCCGGCCTGTTAAGCCCAGTGGGCCGACGGGTCAGGTTAACCCAATTTTGGCGGGTTCGACCCGGCAGGGGTGTCGGACCGGCCCGAGGGGGCGTGGCCCGGCCCGGCCCGGCCCGACGGGGCGCGACCTAGCTGGGCGCGGCCCTGTTGGCTCGGCCAGCAGGCCGAGCGGTCCGAGGCAGGGGGCGCGACCCCCCGGCTGCCCGAACCGGCGACGCCGCCCTCCCTAACCGGCCCCCCGAAGCCGGCTGGCCTCTTGGCGCAAGCGGCCAGCACGGGCGGGCCGCGGTTCGTCCGGCGCGGCGCCCTTTCGGCGCCGCGGCGCTCCTCCGCCTGGCCGGCCGACGGGCCGGCCGGTTCTTCCGCCAAAGCGGCCCGCTCTATGCGGGCCGCGGTTCTCGCAGCGCGGCGCCGCGGTTCCTCCCTTCGGCCCGGCCGACTATAGTCGGCCGGTTCTTTCCCGGTCGAGCGGCCTGCAGGTTTTTTCCTCACGCGGCCGGCGCCTTCGTTTGCTGCCACCTCTATTCATCACAACCTTTTTCCGACATGGTCTCAATCGCAAATAAAAGAAACTATGGAGGGTCGTCGGGCCGTGTGCGTTCGGCCCGCGCCCTCCGTGTTAGTTGGTAACAGTTGGCCGAATTCATTTCAGAAAATTCAACGAAGAACAGGAACAATTTTAATCAACTAAAATTGTATTAAATCCCCCTACCTCAATAATTGACGTCGCACGTCGGGCGTCGCGGAAGACGGCGTCGCGAGGAGAGGATTCGCAGACGACGTCGGAGTGCGTTCGAGGAGGAAGCGGCGTCTCCACACTAGTTGCGGAGAAGAAGGAAGACACATCGTCGCTCTTCGTGGAGTCAGCGTTCTTCGTCGAAGAGGCGTCGTTTTTCGTGGAAGGATGGTGTTCTTCAACGAAAAAGGAACTCCCTTCTTCTTTTACACAAGAACTCTCTCAAATATCCTCCCAACACAACGTGTGCCAAAATAGAATAATAGCTATGGCTATTATTTTATTAACACTTGAAATTCAAAATTCAAATCACTTAATTAATTAAGTGAAGAGGTTGAATTCATTAATTAAAGTGTGTTGACAAATAATAAAGAGAGAGAGAGGAAGAGGAAGAGATCTCTTAATTAAGGGGGTTGTCAAAGAAATTAATGAAGGGGAGAGTTATGGGGAGTTCAAGAGAGTTATGGGGAGTTCAAGAGTTTAGAGCACGTGTGGGCCCCACCCCACAAATATCCTCTCATGGGAGGTTATGTGGGTGTGGGCCCCGCCTCTAACTCCCCTTGGGAGGAAATAACCACCTTCCACAAATAAAAATATCTAACACATATTTTTATTTATTTTTTTAATAACAACCCGAAAATTAACTTCTCCTCCCGTCAAAACTTAACTACGGTAAAGGTCCCCTTAGGCGAATACCGGCGCTGTGAGTTCATCGGTGTCCTCGGATTTCAATTCCGAGCACCGGTTCAAAAGATAGAAAAACCCGTATGTACGTTTACTGGACGTACCTGAACAAAACTTCAGAATTTGATTCCGGGAACACCGGACCTCGGAATCAGGCGCCGTCAGAAACTGCGGACTCGTAAAATTTCAAAGAATTAAGAAAAAAATTTTCTTTGAAATTTCCGGGTCTTTACAGAAGAGCCCGAAGGTGGCTTCATAGAGGGAAAAAGTCAGGAGTTCAGGAGGGGCATGAGAGGTTTGTTGCTCTTGTTCAGGCAACGGTGGTGCTGAAGAAGGGCGCTTGCCTGGTCGTAGTGCGCGGCCTGCGCAGCGCCAGAGGAGGTTGTAGGGTGGCGTGCCTGTAGGCAGAGCACCTGGCTAAGCGAGGCGCTCCTGCCTGGGTGCTTTGGAGAGCACTGGTTGCCTGGGCGCTGAGAGAGAGAGAGTCATGCCTAATCAAATCCAGGATACTAGAAAGTCATAAGCCGTACCTCTTGAATGAGGTTGAAACTCTTTATTTCTAGAGAAACATTAAGAGATACGAAACGTAGATGAGAAATACAAAATTTCAGCTAGAGGGATGAGGGGATAAGATATACCTATTCAAATAGAATGAACCTTGACACATCCATATCCTATACATAGTTACTCTAACGACATCTATGAATGAAAAAAGCACATGCTGATTACAAAAGTCCCTTAAAGCAAGAGAAAATGAAAATTGAAAAAAAGCCATCCATGTAAAGTGGGCAAGGGCAGAGAATCTGAATGTTGAATAAGAAAATATTGTCAACCATCACCAAGGGTTTGTTTGATAGCACTTATTGAAAATTACTAATAGCACTTATCACTTATGGTAAGTAGTTCGAAAAAATAAGCGACCTTCGTTCTTGTTGGATCCAATTAGGTTGAGCCCAATGTCATGTATTTAGAGTCCCATATCGGGTTTCTTCTATGATGTATATTTTTGATCTGTCTATAAATAAAGTGTTCCTACCTCTTATTGAGATATGTGATATCATCCTACATGGTATTAGGGAAAATTTTCTATCCAAACCCTTGCCACCCACCAACACTAGCCGCACAACCCTCACCTCGTAACCCAGGCGCCTTCCTTCCACCATGGCCCACCTAGGCATGGTGTCTCCCCTTGTCGCGCCCTCCTTTCACCGTGGCCAACCGAGGTGCCTTCCTTCCGCCATGGCCCACCCAGGCATGGTATCCCCCCATGGCGAACCCAGGCACAGTGTCTCCCTCTGGCTGCCGCAGCCCACCTAGGTGCAGCCACTCCCTATGCCGCTCCCTCCTATCGCCCACACAGACATTGTGATTTCTGAAAAAACACTACTTAAATTTCACATGACAACCACTTAAATCAATGGAAAAAAGCACTTTTTCAATAAGTCTGCATTCAAAAACACTTTCCGCAAACTGCTTATCGCGCTTATCACTTATGATAAGCGCTTTTGTGTAAATGTTTCAAGATTGCTTATTGAAAAAGTGATTTCCTGCCACTTATTTAAGTAGTTTTCTTTTGGATTTTAAGAGGCAGTTTTTGAAAAACAGAACAAAAACCTTTTATTTTTTTAAACTGCTTATCAAGGGACAAGTGTTATAAACGCTTTTCAACAAGCGCTGTCAAAAATAACCTAAGCAATCTGGAAACAGTTACACAAAAACAATCACAAGTGATAAATGTTATAAGCAGTTTTCAAAAATTGCCGTCAAACGGAATATAAAATTAATAAAATAAAGGGTTTTCTAGAAGCAAAACTCTAGGAAGAGGTCACCAAAGTCACCTTATGCCAAATTTAATTGACCTTGAAAGTTTCATTATTGAATATTTTACTATTCCTTCTCATCCTCACGCTTCACAAAATAGTAAGCGATGAAAAGAAAAGCTGCATTAGTGCCATTCATCTAGTTAATTTCCTGAATGGTTCTATAATGCCATTCATCTAGTTGCAAAGTTAATTTTCTGATGTGGAATTGGTTTTGTCAATTTACCTTTCATGAATGGTTTGATTTGAGCATGACACTTTTTTGCTCAGTATTGGATGATATGGAACACCTGAGGCAACGTTGAAATCCAAATTGTGTTCATTGCTTGTTCTAAAATTTGTAAAGAAACAAAACTGATTGTCAATTGAGGAATAACCTTACAATCTTGTTTGTTGAATTCCAAGTTTTTAGTTTCCACGTTGAGGAATAACCTTACAATCTTGTTTGTTGAATTCCAAGTTTTTAGTTTCCACGGTAGGACTTATCTTTTCGACAATTATTTTTAACAATTTTTTTCTGTCCATTTTCTACTGTTTGAAGCAGACACATTTGACTGTGAACAGCTGCTTTCCACTGATATAATAAAAAAAATCCTTGATCATCATAGCCGAACTGCAGATGCCTCTGATTCTTTCTGTTGTAAGATTCAATTAGAAACACGAGAGACCTAATGTAGAAAACTAATGTTATAGAATCTTTTCTTGACTTGAACTCGTGATTTTGTTGTAATCCTTCTTGGTTTTATTTTTGTCACAATTTGCAGCATTGTTTTGTGCCAATTTTTACTGCTGTATTGCTAGAGTTAAGAACGTCTTTGGATGCTTTGGAGTCTTGTGAAATTTCTTTTATAGTCATTTCATGCTGTGCGTATTAAATGATTTTCATGGAAATAGGTTGATCTTGTCGAGCCTGTTGGACATTTTTTGGAATCTGCCCAGGAAAGTTTGGCATCTGGAAAGCTTGCAGTCTCAAATTCGCACAAGGCTTCTAATTTTTTCTGTCTTCCTCTCCAGGTAACATACCATATAACAGCCAATTACTACACCCAAAACCTGATTCTGTTGATCAATGACAGCCAAGAGCGTCATGATAACCCCTTTATTGTTTATTGTTGGTCGGAGTAGAGTACTCAAGAGGGGGTGGATTGAGTATCTATAAAAATTTATGTTAAAAGGTATAATTTGAAGTTCCCCCAATATTTAAAATTCAATTGCCAAGTTAGTCAGTAGTGAATTTATAAAAATATGACTGTTCAATTAATTTCTCAAAAGATTGATTAGTTCTCAATTGTATCAATTTGATAATTAATACAACTTTTGAAACTAACCTAATAAGTCAATACTGTTATAAACACTTGCTAAAACTAACTATTAGTGTTAAATTTAGTTTTATGAAACATGTGATAAAACAGAGTAAAACTAAAAGGTAAAAACACAGTGGAAATAAAACAAGCGGTTCAGTCTCAAGTTGAGACTTAATCCTCTCCACTTGGTGATCACCTGTCACCAAGCAGTTTAAATTAATAAACAGTTTGATTCACACCCTGGATTGGGGTTCACAACAGCACACAGGCTGTCCAGGTCACAAGAACTCTACCACAGTTCTTTGTGGGTACAAACTACCAGGTTACACAAGGACCTTTTCCACACTTATTCGTGGGAGTAAACGGGTATAGGAAGATGTTAGGAATGTACGGTGTTGGGGCTGAGTGTGTATGGAGTATGGGCTTTCTTTGTGTGGGTGTGAGCAGTTGTAACTGCCTGGGGCAGTATGGTATTTTTGATTAGGGGTTTGTTAGCTGGTTAGTGGGTAAATAAATAGGGGAGAGAGTAGGAGGAAGGGGGATACGAACAGTTTGGGATTTCAGCAAGGCTGCTGGGGCTAGGACGTTGGGACGTTCTGGCTGTAACTCAGAGAAGTGGTCTTCTCCCGGGTTACTTCTTCCTCTTCTCCTATCTTCTCCTTCCTCCACTCCTATATCCTTCTCTCCCATGCCGCTTCTGTATTTCTTCTATATTTTTGCTGCATATATACTGTGGATTCAACAATATAATTCTGCTTCACTTCTTGTTCTCTCCCTCTCTCAATATTTTACGTAACAAATTGGCGACTCCGCTGGGGAAGTGTCGCGGTAAAAAAAAAAAAGATCGTTGCTGGGGAGAGGCGGAGTTGGAGCTGTACGAGCATTTTGCTGGGCCGCGCACGCTGCTGGGGAACTCGCGGCAGAGGCGCAGTGCAGGGGTACCGTTTGCGCGCTGGAGCAACACCGTCAAGGCTGGAGAGAGACGATTGCAGCTGTGTATCGTGATTGCTGAAGAAGAAAATGACTCTGATGCAGTGGAGCTGAGAGGCGCACCACTGCATCGCTTCTCCGACTGAGACGTGTTGTGCTGGATTCTCTCTTGCCGTTGGTTCGCTTCGTATCTAAGGCGAGGCGAGAATCGTTCGCAGCAAAGAAACGAATGCAGGTGCTGAGTTGGCCGTGAAAGTGGAACACGTACGCTGGGGAAGACAATCATTGCTGGACCGAGTTGTTGGAACGAGTCGTTGGAACAGGTGCCGGTTTTTTGTGGGGGCTAAGTGAGGGGAGGACGATCGCGACCTGACAATCGAGTGGAGAAGCCTTGCACAGAGCTGCAAGGAGTGAGGAGGACGTACATGTTGTACGTAGCCTTGTGACGCACGTGCAGAGGAACAGGGCGGATACGAAGGAACAGGGGCGTGCATACTGGGACTTTCGTATGGATAGTTTAGTCACTGAAGGCATGACAGATAAAAAAAAAAGTTGCAGGAAAGAGTGAAGTCGATAGTTTTTGCGGTCCAACAGCGCGCTGAGGATTAACAGAATTGACGATCGGCCAATTAAAACGTCAGGCGCTGGTGCTGTTGACGGACGAACCAATTCACTGTAGCAGAAAGTTTTTGTGAGCAAATTGGACAATGCAGGGACATTCTGCAGAGGCACAGAGGCAAACATCGTTTTTAGAGGAGTTTTTTAGGAGACAAGAGAGGATCGAGAAGTTGTTTAGTAAGCTTAAATTCGACCTGAAAGACCAAAAGGTGGTTCTAGATGTTTATGCTGGACGCGAATCAGGTTCTGATAAGCATTTTGCAGCAGCCGCTGAGATTCAGGAAAGTTGTGTAGGGGAAGTTGAAAGAAAAAACTGTTGTTGCAGTGCAAGTTTATCTTTGAAAATTGTGGCTCCAGCTGAAGTAAAACAGAATTTGTGGAAGAGAGCTGAGCTGCCTGATTTTTCGGTCGGAGATCTCTTGGGGTGGATCACAAAAGCATAGACATACTTCCAAGAAAATCAGACGACAGAAGAAATGAAGTTGCATTACGCACAACTTTGCATGGTAGGTACTGCTCTGTACTGGTTTTTGTCGTGGCACAGAGCTACCCCGGACTCGTCATGGGAGATGTTAAAATCGGCTCTGATGGATAGGTTTGGTGGAGCTGCAGGGAACCTTTATGGAACCAGCCAAGGAAAAGCTTGTTGTGCACCTAAACCAAAAGGAGATGCATTGTGTCCACTGTCATTGGCATACCCTGAGTTGAATCTTTGGGATGCTCAGTCCTATAGTGGTGACAAGGTGACAGGGAATGCAACACAGACAAGTGTTCAGGTAGTGGCCAACTTGAGGGATGCAAGAGTAATGGCTGCTGTAGATGGAGGTGAGGTGTTTTCGGTACTTCTTTTGGGAGGGGCCACATTTGATCTCTACGGTTCTCAGCCAATTGGAGATGTCGCTGGAGGGAAAAGAAACTTTTTGAAAGCTTTAGAAAACGGCTCTCAAGATTTAAGAATTCTTCTACCTTCACCCAAGAAGCAATGCACACACCTAGCTATTGTTTCCAAAGGACGGGGAACTACCTTGGTTTTAGTCTATGATTCTGGTTTCACGCCTCCATATGCAGCTACTTTGTTAAAGGCAATGGTTGCGAAAAGGCAAACTGAAAATGCCCGGAGTCATTATTCTATTCCTGGACTCCACACCGATTTTTCTGGAATATTTTCACAGCAGGCTGCTGTTGAGGGCTGGTTCGTTGGGACGAACAGGAGGCTCGAGAGTGGTCTTCCACGGGATTCATGGCTGCTGGAAAGTGGAGCATGTTTGGGCAAGGTTAGGATCGACTATACTTGCTGGAAGCTTGAGGGAGGCGATTTAAGCACTGAAAAAGTAGATAGAGAGAGGAACAAGGAACCTAATTTTGTTGTGGAGGGAAAATTAGTCCGAGCTGTGGAAAAGTTGTCGGCCCTTCAAGATGAGCACAGGAGAGCAGCCTTTCAGACTGTTGTAGAGTATTTGGAGCAATGCTACTTCTTGGTTGCTTTTGATAGGTTTTGTGGGCAACTAGGGTCCAAGCTAACATTTAAGAATTGGATACATCAGAGGCCGAAATCTCAAGCAATGGAATGGAGCATCAGATTAAGGCTTGGCCGACTCTTTATGGTACCCCAAGAATTGAGAGAAGGTACTTTGGAAGATTTTTCCAGTAGCTGCAGTGAAGCCTTAAATGCGAGGCAGTCCATAGATGTTTACAACTCAGTTGTTGGTGAGCATCTAAAGGAGAAGAATTCGGTCCCTAAAGAGGTGGTTTCTGGAACTGACTGGATTTCCTCAGGCAGGATGCTGGAGCTGATTCAACAACCAGCCTGTTGTTCCGGAATTCAAGCTGCCCATCCAAGATTTGAAGTTGTTGGTGACGATACATGGGCTGATGGAGACCGGAAAGGGAAGCACGAACCACCACACCGGAAAGCGCTTCATTGTCACAAAGGGCCCAGCTGTATAATAGAGATCCACCTTGGGGACAAGGTGATTTTTTATGTGTGAGGGAATTGTTAGGAATGTAGGGTGTTGGGGCTGACTGTGTATGGAGGCAGAGCAGTTGTAACTGCCTAAGGGTAGTATGGGCTTTCTTTGTGTGGGTGTGAGCAGTTGTAACTGCCTGGGGCAGTATGGTATTTTTGATTAGGGGTTTGTTAGCTGGTTAGTGGGGAAATAAATAGGGGAGAGAGTAGGAGGAAGGGGGGATACGAACAGTTTGAGATTTCAGCAAGGCTGCTGGGGCCAGGACGTTGGGACGTTCCGGCTGTAACTCAGAGAAGTGGTCTTCTCCCGGGTTACTTCTTCCTCTTCTCCTATCTTCTCATTCCTCCACTCCTATATCCTTCTCTCCCATGCCGCTTCTGTATTTCTTCTATATTTCTGCTGCATATATACTGTGGATTCAACAATATAATTTTGTTTCACTTCTTGTTCTCTCCCTCTCAATATTTTACGTAACAGAAGATGTGAGTGAAAGGATATCTTGTACCCTTTAGTTTGATACAGGAGACAGTGTGTGCTTAACATACAGATACACACACTGCTCAAAGATATGTAAAAAGCACACAACCGAGCAAACAAATATAAGAAAGGATTTAGAAGGCTCTGTGTGTCTTGAGATGCAGCTCTTGACTCTTCAGATGTAGCTGAGATGAAGTCTGAGTCCTCATTTGGAAGTTGACACAGAAACAAAGTATCGTATTCTGGCTTCCAGGTACAAGTATGGTTCTGCAGGTATATTCTTCTCTTTATTTGATATGCTGAAGTAGTTTTTCAATTCGACGTTCAGCTCAGTTGAGATTCCCTTGTGTGTTCTTTTGTTCTTGAGTTCACAGTGGTTGCATGAGAGTTGCAGATGTTCTTCAGTATGTTTTCTCTCGCACAAGCATGTACCGTCTTTTTTTCTTCTGTAGATCTCCTCTCTTTTAAAATGCTTCTTATTTTCGAGGGCCGACAAAGAACATGTACATTCCACGTGCATAGGTTCATCGTACCTTGTACTGTCTGCTAAAAGCCCTATAAGGATTATAAAATACGTCAATATCATTAAATGACACAAATATGACCGTTGGAAATAGTATTAATAAATGCAGATTTAAACAGTCTATCGGTGACTCGTCTGTCGGTGTCTCCTTCTGTCGGTCTTGTCATACGTCGGTGACTCATTACATTGGTGACTTGTTTCAACGGTGAGTCCTTCCTTCTGTCGGTGAGACAATTGATCTATCAGTGACTCATTTCAACTGACGGTGAGTCCTTGCATTGGTAGTACCATGCAACGGTAGGTCACTTGGATTGACGGTAGGTCGTCTGCGTCGTTGAGTCATATGCAACAGTGAGTCGTCTGTTTGTTAGTGTCATGTGCAACAGTGAGTCGTCTGTCTGTCGGTGTTATGTGCAACGGTGAGTCGTCTGCGTCGGTGTCATGTGCAACAGTGAGTCGTCTGTCTGTTGGTGTCAGTGACTCATACTTAAATAATTTTTAGATGTTCTGTCTATCTTACAGTTCAACAAAGTCAGAGAGTGTTAATACATATAAACACACATAGATAATCAGTTATAAGCTTGTTTAGACTTAAACACACATAAATAGTTATATGATTGAAATGACCTTATTATTCAAGATAATGCTTTGACATAATTTAGGATCTGACAAGATATATGTTAATATATGACATGATTTGTGATAATTAAAACCATTTCAGTCGGGGATAGTGACCAACAATATCTATGGGCCAACATTTATATGTGCATTGGGCAGAATATATTGAGTTTCATTTAAATATCCTGATCAAGATTTTGACTTTTAAGTATCTCAGTGTAATCCTCTGCCTTGTTATCTCGAGTTCAATTTTCTGTTGCTGTCTCAATGAATTTGAGGATGTAAAAGTGGAAAGGGATTCCCCAGGCCACCACCTATCTTTGCCAGACTGAAAAAAACTAACAGGCTCCCTTCTCCCACAACAGAGTGTGTCCACCCTTCCTAACCACCTAACTGCTTCCCCCTGTAACGGAAATAGCGGGCAGTTTGCACAACTGCCGCACAACCGACCGACAATTTTTTGACAGCTGATTTTACTGGACAACTGGCCCCCCTTCTTGAAATACATGTAGAAGATTGATGCTTTAGGAACGAAAAGGGAAGTATCTGGAAGAGGAGAAACAAAAGAACTAGATTTGCTAACACCCTCCTCCTCAAATATACCCTGTCCTTGGGGTGAACGGTGGGAAATTGTTTTTTAATCGAACCAGCATCCTCTTAGGTTGCATCATCACCAATCTGATGTTTCCATTTAACGAGCCAATATTCATGTTGATGATGCGCCCTTTTCCTGGTGGCAAGAATTGTTTCAGGGACAAGGAATCCTTCGGATCAAAAGAGAAATCAACAGACAACTCTTCTGACAATGGTAAAAATCCTTCAGCTTTCTTTAGTTGAAAGATATGAAATAATGAGTGTATCTTCGAATTATCTGGTAGTAGGATCTTATAAGAAACTGGCCCAATTTTTTGAAGTACCTAAAAGGACCATAGTACCTAGCAACCAACTTATGACACGCCCCCTTAAGAAATGGACTTTGCCTAGTGGGCTTTGATCTGACAAGTTCCTGATCACCCTCCTGAAATTCCACTTCTCTCTTGTGTTTATTCTGATATTTTTGCTTGAACTGTTGAGCCCGAAGGAGGTTATCTTGCAACTTTTTAAGAGCCATATCCCTGTCTAACAAATGAGAGGACCAGTTTGGGATATACCTAACACCGAGAGGGGGGGTGAATCAGTGTTGGGGACCTTAACCAATTCCAACTTTTATCCTTGTACCTCTTGACCTGTTAAGATCTTGATTCTCTTATTCTCTTTTCCCTGTCGCATGCAATAATAGAAAGCCATAAAAATATGCACACAATATTTTTACAAGGTTTACCACTTAATATGAGTAGCTACGTCCTTGCCATGCATGGATATGACCAGTGCATGGATTCTCCACTATAATGTAATATGATGTTACAATGGAGTGGTTAGGAAATCAATCCTCTAGCCAGTGTGAGTCCCTACACTTTAGAGAGGGGGGTGGGAAACAATCCTCTTCCCTGGACTGGTGATGACCTAGTCCAACTTGCAGCCTCTAGCTGGTTCTTTATACTGCCTATAGAGACAGTTTTCTTCCTTCTTCAAAAGGTAGATTCTGCTCTTGTTCTTCTTTAGTGCTCTTCACATGATTACTTGCAAAACAGTAGGCAATCAATTCTTCCTTCTTTCCTTCTCTTCTTCTCTAGTGTAACACCAACTGCACTAGACTTCTTCTTTCTTCCTCTTAGTGTAACAACCAACTGCACTAAAACTTCTTCTCTCTTCTTGGCTAGAATCACATACACCAATGTGATTATTCAGGCAATGAAGATCAGTTCACTTGACATCATCCAAATTAAATTGCCCTGAATGATCATCAGCCTTCAGTTGGGCATACTCCGTTCTTCTTCTTCTTCTCTTTTTTTTCTTTGACACAGTATAATATGGAATAGTACTGTAGTGTCTTAATCTCTTTCTTCAATTCTCAATACCAACACAGGAGTGTATCGGTATACTACCTTCTTTCTTCGTGCAGATATGAATTCGGTTGCACATCTAGTTCTTCTTCACTTCGCAAAGCACAACGAGAGTGTTAAGCATCAGTCGTGTGAGTGTGGTTCTACTCCTCTTCGTGATACCGAATGGTTCACGGTACTTCTTCGCAAAGTCACTTCGAGAGTGCTATGAACCTGTCGAAGGCCTGCGGGACCCCAGTATTTCACGCACCCCCTTTTGGGCGACTTGCGCGCAACATTAATGACTTGCGCGCAACATTCAACTTTTGTCGTGGAAGACCTCTTGCGCGCAATATCAAACTTTCGCGCAACTATCTTCTTATGCGCAACTATCTTTTCTTGCGCGCAACTCTAACTTCTTTCGCGCTAATCTCTTCTTGCGCGCAACTCAATTTCTTTCGCACACTCTCCTTTTCTTAATATTTTTCCGCACCTCAGAGCTCGGGATTTCTCTAAGTGTCGAGCATATGGAATGTGAGAGACCTCTTATTTATAGACCCCATTGACCCCTGCGCGCAAAATCCCCAACGGGTCGCGCAAGATTCTGACGCGTCGCGCAAGATCCTGACGCGTCGCGCAAAACCCTGATTGACGTCGCCTTTGGCATGGAAGTTTCTTTCGTGCCAACCTCATCTTTCGCGTACTTTTGAAATCTTCCGCGCGCTTCCTTCCTTTGCCATTTTTCGAAGTTCGGACCGCGAATTATGCATGGCATGCAAAACCCCGTTTTACGTCACCTTTGGCGCGCAAGTTTCTTTTGCATCAACCTCTTCTTTCGTGCCAATTCTTCAATCTTTTGCGCAACCTTTTCTTTCGCGTCAATTCTCCAATCTTTCGTGCAACCTCCTCTTTTGTGCACTTCTTGCCTTTGCCATTTTCCGAAGTTTGGACCTCGAATCATGCCTTGCGCGCAAGATTCCAAACAACCTTCAATCTTGCGCGCAAAAACCAATCTTGCGCGCAAAACCCAATCTTTCGCGCAGGCCTCTCCTTTGCCAGATTTTGATGTTCAGATCATGGAACTCCACTTGCGCGCAACATACCAAGCCATCTTAAAACTTGCGCGCAACATCCTTTGCCAAAAACACCTTTATTCATCTCCCGATTTTCAGGTAAAAAAATTTGGCAAACACTGGAAAACGGCGCCTCCTTAAACTGTTCTTTTGTGCCGCCTCCAGATTGTCCGTTCCTTTGTCATTGCTCTTTTCACTGCATCCCATAACCATTCTTCAGCTTTCATCACGAAATCCACCATCGTGATATGTATCCTTTGATAGTCCAGCTTTAGCATCGTTAGAGTTTCAATGGGAAATACTGAAACTTCACTATCTTCCAGCAGCATCATCTTTCCAATCAAAACATCATATGACTGACATCACCTTTACTCCCCCTTCATATGGCTTGCATCACAAATTCTCAAAACTTATGATATTTGTGAAATACAAATCAACAAAACATCGTCTGGTTTAGATACAATGTGAAATGCATGACTACCTCAGAATTCCAAGCCCTTCCACACTCTCTCTTCTTCTTCAACCATCATTCTACACATCATGAAAATCATATGATTCTATTCTTCAAGTAAGCTCTTGCATGGTTCTCATGCAATCATGAAGAGTTGCATGGTCTTCTTCAAATCCTCTTTCTTCTGCAATCATCCTCAGATGGATGATACCTCACCATTCTTCATTGTTGTAAACAATGTGTCACATTTGACACAAGTTCTTTGAACTAAGGATCAGTTCTTCAATCGTATGAATTGATCTTCTTAGAGAATTGCTCAAGTATGACATCCAATGCTATAATTCCATAACAATTCCCCAGGCAACCTCACTTCAGCCAATTTCCATTAACTTTTTAGTCATTCTTCATCTCTTTCTTCATTTTGACCAGTATTGACAACTGTTGACAATAAATACAATCTTCATACACAAAGTGGTCCCAACAACAAAGCCTTGGTTACACAATCAACCTGTATCTCCTCCCTGGAATAGTGTAAAACAATAGAAAGTTTCTGTCCACACATCTTTTTAAATGGGTACATCTTCACTGTTGAATAAAGTGAGGTGTTGTAGCTGAACTTGACCCAAGTCGACCAATTGACCCATGATTTAGGTTCCCTTGCAAAACATCTGTGACAGGTTTCAAGGCTTATATAGGTTGGTTCCTTGTAGCTGAAGGAATTCCTTCCAAAACAAACTGGTAAACATAAGGTCTCTGTCACTCATAATGTTTTGGTTCTGGGCGCAACGGAAGCGTGCGGTGATGAGCGATATATTAAAATTTCTTTTAATTATCATTGCCCGAAACCACGAGTGAGGATCCTGCACGTAAAATTTATAATTAATTTATTTAATATTTGAAAAATGAATACCTGGACTTAGGAACTTTCTTCGTTGATGATTGTTGATTGTCTGAAAAGACCTTTTCGGATTGCCTTCGTTGCGCTGTGAGGATTCAAGGATAGAATCCTCTAGCGGTGATCCACACGTGCTCTTATGATCTTCGAGCAACGCCACTCGATTTCCAGGTGCTAGTGCGGCGAATCAAATGTCTTGCGTTGTTTATTCTTGATCGCTGGTTCTTCGGTCTTGAAGAAATCTCTCTTGCGTTTCTTTTTCTTGAGAGGGAGAGAGGAGTCGAGAGAGAATTCGTTGTGCGCAACAATTCTCTCTTTTTCAATTGCACACTGATGCTCTGCAACGTCTATTTGTAGAGGTAAGATTTAGGTTAAAATAATAATTTAATTGCATGTCGTCCATTAAATAATATTATAACCTTTAATGAAACCCCATTCCATATAATAATCATATTATCATTATTTTGTGGCGCGCACCAACTTGCGCAAATTGATAAATAATATTTACCGGCTTGTAAACAATTATTTATCATCGGACGCGGTCTTGGTTTGTTCGAACTCCTCGGTATTTATTGAATACCTGAATAAATATTTTATTCATAAATAAATATTTCATTCACATACCGACGAATAAATATTTATTAAATATTCAATAAAATAAATAAATATATTTTTATTCACATGCCAGTGAATAAATATTTATTAAATTTATGTGATCAATATAACTTGAATAAAATTATTCATCTGTCTTGAGAATAGTATTTATTCAATTAATTAAATTCAAAATAGAATTTAATCAAGATCAATGGAAAAACTTAGTGTGTGACCTTTTAGGATTCTTTCTTGTTGGCATTAAGCGGTTTTCGTCATTAAATCTAAGTGCGCGTGTCCTGATTGCACCAATGACAATTTTAAAGTCTTAAGACCATTACACACGCTCACAGATAGGAATATCCGATGACACCAAAGCATACAAAATTTCAATTGGCGGGTCTGTTTTTATAATCTTTTATCTTGGAGATTACCAAGTGCGAACTTCATGAGAAGAAACCTCATCCGCTTACGAGTACTCACACTTGACGGTTTAAATACTATGTGTCACATCATAGAACGTTATCCAACCACAAAATTATATTAAGAATATTGTCATAGCACTTCAAGGTTCTCATCACAGTAGAGTACTGCCGTGACCTTATCAATGTGAGAAATACTTTAGGACATTATTACATTAAAGCCATGAAGAACAATGAACAATATATAATAAGTTGTTTAATTAATATTCAATACATCAAATATACACGTAATCAAAGTACAAAAAGTTGGTCATAGGATACCAACTCCAACAAACTCCCACTTGATTTAGAGCCAACTGTTTACGACTTTCAGTCCGCTAGAACTTACATGATAATCATGTTTTTGCTGAGTCAAAGCTTTAGTCAAGGGGTCCGCCACGTTTTCTTCTGTGGATGCACTGCTTAATGCAACCTCACCTCTATGAGAAAAATCCCTCTAGAGATTATACTTCCGAAGTATGTGCTTTATCCGCTGATGTGAACTTGACTCTTTTGCGAGAGCCGCCGCTGCAGTATTATCACAATAGAGTGTATACTGCTAGGTAACACGTCAAACTCTTGGACGAAGTTGCGCATTCATACTGCTTCTTTAACTGCCTCAGAAGACGAAATGCTCGAACTCTACTGTAGAATATGCTATCACAGCTTGTTTTGAGCTCTTTCAGCTCAAAACACCTCCATTCAAAGTGAAGATGTATCCCGTTTGTGACTTCATGCCATCTTGATCAGTTTGGAAACTAGCATCTGCATATCATCTGATGATTAGTTCCTCATCTCCTCCATAAACCAGGAACATATCCTTAGTACGCCTTTGATACTTAAGGATAGTCTTGACTGTCATCCAATGACGGTCACCTGGATCAACTTGATATCTGCCTATCGCACTCGATGCGCAGACAACATCTAGCCTAGTACATAACATAGTATACATGATTGACTCAATCACTGACGCGTATGAAATCCTTGCCATTCTGTTTCTTTCCTCATGTGTCTGAGGACACATTTTCTTGGAAAGATAAATGTCATGTGATGATGGCAACAATCCCCTCTTGGATTGTTCCATATTAAATCTTTTCAGTATTTTGTCAATGTATGTAACTTGACTTAGGCCGAGTAGTCTTTTGGATCTATTATGATAGATCTTGATCCCAAGAAAACGAACACACTCTCACTAAACCGTTTATAGACACAAGGTTCACATTCATTTTTTATGAAACCAAATTCCGTTATGCCCTCATCAAAATGAGTGTTCCATAACCCAGATGCTTTCTTTAATCCATAAATGGATCTTTGCAATTTGCATACCTTGTTGACATCATTTGGAGTCACAAACCCTTTGGGTTGTGTCATATAGACATCTTCTTGAAGATTCTCGTTAAGGAAAGCTGTTTTGACATCCATTTGCCAAATCTCATAATCATGGATGATCACAATGACAAGTAGAATTCCGATGGATTTCAGCATTGCAACAGGTGAAAAGGTTTCATTGTAGTCAATGCCTTGATGCTGCTTAAACTCTTTTGCAACCGGTCACGCTTTATAGATACTGACTTGTCCTTTCATTCTAGTTTCTTCTTGAATACCCATTTGCGACCAACGAGCTTTACATCTACTGGAGGCTCTAAGAAAATCCATATTTGGTTTTGGTACATGGAATTCATTTCAAAATTATTGGCTTCTTACCACTTGACAACATCTGTGCCACTTAGTACTTGTAGGTTAGAGGATCATTATTATCAACTAATAACGAGTCACCATCCTTGGTGATTAGAAAATCATAACGTTCTGGTTTTTTAACATCTTTTGTACTCCTAAGCAGTACTTGTGTCTTCGGAATAGTTTCAGCTTTCACGGGGCTTTGTGGAATCTGTTCCTGTACCAACTCTTGTGTACCTTGAGCCTCGACTTCATTGAAGTCTATCTCGCTCCCACTATCTCTTTTAGAGATGTGCTTCCTCTCAAGGAATATGACGTGTCTTGCCACTGTAACTGTGCGGGGAACATATATCGTCTTCAGAGCAGAGAGGCCTTTGCATGAAGTGGTGTAAAGAGGATTATTCTGCAAGAGTGAGTACCTTTCCGCAATGCAATCGAAAAATCGTGTGTTGTCGGAGCAGGAGCATCGGACAAAGCTGGGGAGATGGTGTCCTCGGCTTGGACGGGGGATACGTTCGATGATCGATGGGAGTAGACAGTGCCGAAACGGTGATTAGTAGAGCGGGACACCTGAGGCGGGGTGGGTGGATGGTAAGAGGAAGACAATCATCGATTGTGGTGTCTGGGTGAGAAGAGGGAGGAGTGAATGAAAAATTCTCAACAAAAAGAGACATTAGCAAAGATGATATAACGCCGCAAGTTTGGAGAGAAACAGTGGTATCCGCGTTGAGTGTGGGAATATCCCAAGAAGATGCAACAAAGGGATTTTGGAGAAAATTTTGAGAGGTTGGGACTAGTGTCACATACATAACAAAGACACCCAAACACACGAAGTGGAAGCGGGTGAGGTGGGAGAGAGGAGAACAGAGCCCGAAAAGGAGTCTCCCTTTGAAGGATAGAAGAAAGAAGATAGTTTATAAGGTCGGTAACAGTAAGGATAACATACCCCAAAAAAATGAAGAGGCACCTAAGAGGACATGAGCAGTCTCCAGAATGACGATGTTTACGCGCGGCCACTCCATTCCGCTGAGATGTATCGGGGTAGGATGTTTGATGAAGGATCCGTGATCCTTGAGAAACTGTTGAAGGGAAGTGAATATATATTCTCGGTCATTGTTCGAGCAGAGACATCTAATAGGCTTGGAGAATTGATTGTGAATTTCATGGTAAAAAGTTTTGAAAATATCACACACCTTGGAACGATCACGAAGGAGATATAACCATGTCATCCGAGAGAAGTCATCAATAAATGATACTTAATACCGGTTCTTTGACTGACTAGAAACCCTGCAAGGAGAGGTGGATACATTCTTTTATAGATAAAGTAAAATAATTACAAGTCGGAATAATCCGATGTGAGACTCGGAAATACACTTAACCTGGAAATACAATTACTGGGTCTAACAGGTAATATCCTCTTGTTTTCTTGGGATATCCTATAAAGGTACACTTTGTGCCTCAGGGTGCAAGTTTGTTACCTGAAGAGGCCTTAACAAACGTTTCGCTTCCCCACACATCTAAATTCGATTACATGGTTTTTCTTTCACTCCAAAATTCGTATGGAATACCATTTATCGATTTAATTGGTACTTAATTTAGTATGTGTACAGTTGTTTGTAACGCATATCCCTAAAAAGATAATGGAAAACTCGCTTGATTCATCGATTTCACCTTGTCCAACAAGGTGCGGTTCCTTATTTCGCTTACACTGTTTCACTGAGGTGTGTAAGGAGTGAGTTGGGATAGGATCTCAAACTCCTGTAAGTAATCAATGAAATCTTGATTAAGATATTTTTCACCACGGTATGAGCAGAGTTTTTTAATATTCTTACCAAGGTGGTTCTAATCTTCATTCTTGTATTCCTTGAATTTATCAAAAGAATCCTACTTATACCTCATTAAGTAAACATATCCATATCTACTAAAATCATTAGTAAAAGTTATGAAGTATGAGTACCCACCCTTTGCCTCAACAAGAAATGGTCCATACATATTGGTATGAACTAATTCAAGAACCTCTTTAGCCCTTTCACCTTTCCTACTAAATGGGGCTTTGGTCATTTTACCTTGTGAACATGAGTGACATAAACTAAGTGATTTTAGTTCAAAATAATCTAAATATCCATCTTGATGTAGTTTAGTCAAGCACCTTTCGTTTACATGACCTAGCCGGTGATGCCAAAGTTAGGTGTGATATGAGTCATGTGAGGTTGTTTAGTTATCAATTACTACTTGGTTTGTGTAGTCCAACACATAAAAACCGTTATTTAATTGTGCCTTGTCATAACAAATCTTATTTTTATAAAAGCAGCAACATTTATTTTCAAATTTGAAAATAAAACCATCTATATTTAGTCTGGATACTGATATAATGTTTTTGGTAATTGAAGGCATATAATAACCCTTTAAAACCAAAATCATCCCGATTGGCAACGTGAGTTGGTAGTCACTGATAGCTAAAATAACAAGTTTAGTTCCGTTGTCTGCTCGTAAATCTACCTCCCCTTGGTCATTCTTTCTGAATATACTTGGTTCCTGTATTTGAATACACTTGTGAGCACCACAAGTTGTATCTAATATCCAATTTGTAAAAACAATTAAATTGTACTCAATAACAAATGCAATGAAGCTTCCCTTTGATTCTTTGGCTGAGTGCATTTTTTATTCCAGTGACCCTTCTTGCCACATGCGAAACAGACGACATCCTGTTCCCTTGCTTGCCCCCTCGATCTTCCTTTTCTTGGAAGAGCGTGAAGAAGCTTTGGGTTAAAGCTCTTCGCTAGCCCTTTTTGTTTGTTCACCATAAGGATAGTAGATTTTTCGCGTTTCGTAAAAAGATATGGCAGAGACTTCTTAATGTTGTTCATATTAAAATTTACAACTAAGTTGGAGAAACTCTGAGGGAGTGATGCTAGAATGAGATCGGTGCTCAGTTCTCCGGGGAGTTTAAATCCTAGAACCTGTAGGCGCCATAGTTGTCAAATAGCGGTGTCTCGGCCGTGATCTCGGCGTCGCGGTGCGGAGCGGCGGCCCTCCGCTTCTATGGGGTGGATCGCGGGCGGAACGCGATTGCGCCGCGTCCACCGCGATCCCGACTGTCGCGGTTCGCCGCGATCCCGGTGGGAGCGGTCGCGTCCTGTTTTGACTCCAACCAAACGCCTTTTTTTTGCCCCCGACTGCGACACCGCTGCCGCCCCCCCGCCTGTGATGACGCCCCCCACTGGTGATGCCGCTACCGCCCCCCTTCTGCGACGCCGCTGCCGCCACCCGCCTGCGACGCCGCCACCGTCCACGCCGTCTCTTTCATGCAACGCTGTCGCCACCCTCGCCTACAACGCCACTGCCTCTCCCGCTGACTCTAGCCTGGGATGCAGCCGCCGCTAACCCCTCGACGCCGACAACTACGCCGACCCCTACGACGCACCATGACTCCGGTTTTTTTTGTTTCTTTTTATGCGTTTTTAGTTAATTTCCATTCCGCTGGACTTTATTTTTTTTTCTTTTGCTATTTTTATTATGTTTTATACTTTATCATATTTTTTGTTTTTATTTTTATTATGTTTTATATTTTATTTATCATATTTTAATTTTTCATATTTTAATTTTTCATATTTTAATTTTTCAACATATATATGTGTTGAATTTTATAATTTAAATTATATTAATTGATCCGCGATTGGATAAAAAAGCGGCCGCGACGCGATCCGCGTCGCCACTATCCCGTTATAGGACCCCGCCGCGTCACACCGCGATCCGAGATTGACTACTATGCTAGGCGCTCAATGTAGCCAATGAGCTTGATTACGTGAGGCCCAATTGGGGCACCCTCTCCAAACTTGTTCTAAAAAATCGCCTTGGAAATCTCAAACCGTTCCTGTTTAGCTCTCTCCCGGTAAAGACCACGGAGGTGCTAAATCATGGTATACGCATCCCTCTTTTCGTGAGACTTCATGAGTTTACTAGACATAGATGAAAACATCAATGAGTGAACGTCAACCGCATCGTTCATATGTTTCTTATAGACTAGGAACTCTTAATCACTCACCTCCTTAACAGGTGGATCAGGAAATGAGGATTCGAGCACATATGATTTCCGTTCATGGCGCAAAACAATCCGAAGGCGTTTGTACCATTCCTGTAAGTTATTGCCAGTTAGAAGGTTGTCTTTATCTGATATTGATCGTAGGGATAAAGTGGATGATGAGCCTGCCATTTTATTCTACAATTTAAAGAGTAGATTAATACTTTTCTTGATTTACAAATTATGTGAAAAATAATAAATTAATTGATTTTATTAATTATTAATTATCTCACTATTTTATCAAGTCCCAATAGCCCATCACCATTGAACTCAGAATGTCTAGTTGTTAGGACATTCTAGCGGCAATGATCCATATTCTCTTTTGCATAACCCCAACAAGGGTTGACCAATCTACTTGAAGGTATTTAGGTAGACAGATCTTTGCCAACTGCAGGCTTGCAGCTCTTTGATCTGTTGAGTGGACTCCCCTATCCTGAAATCCTGACTTGGATTTCCTCACACTTGCCTCCAAATTACACCAAATCTAGCAAGGGCCACTGCTCTTGATGTATAATGGTTAATAACCCAAAACCTTCATAAGAACTCCCCTTATAAAAGTGTCCCGATTTTTTTTGTCTATGTTTTGTATTATTGATCATTAGTTTTGTATTATTGATCATTAGAATGCCTAATAAGTTCATAAAATCATTCAGTCAACTTTTTTTTTACAAAATGAAAAAAAAGAATTAATAAGTGTTGGTCAAACACTTAGTTTTATTGAGTTTCATTCACAATCAAGTAATGAAATACCAAGTCCAACTTAATATTTAATTGAGGGATTTTAATTTATTATGTATAAATTTTATCTTGTTTCATCCTTTACATGTCTTGTTAATATTAAGTGGATTTAATTAATTAACCATGTTGAATAAAACATTTAAGCATAAAACATTTATTTAATTTCCGTCTTTGCATATTAATTCATTTATTTATGTGATCGTGACCTTGCATCCATAAAATAAATAATTGCATTAACAAAAATAAATAAATAATTAAATGACCTGTTCATGAATTTTATCTAACGGTTGATTTAATGAACGAACATTAAATCAACTTTTGACCTAGGGGAAATAACTCTTATTGCCGGTCTTGGCATGAATTATAACATTCCACCTGTCCACTTGTGTATCACTTGAGTTGACATCATAATGGTTCTGTCTTGAACCGCATCCACGCGCTTTGGGATACCCCATTAATTACATGTATTTATGACCCACACGTAGGTGAGGGGAGCCAAATGATTAGTTAAAAGGGGGTTACATAAATATCCTTGGACACGCAGGTCTTACAATATAATGGAGGGAGGGATGTCTCGCAGACCATCATATTTAATTTAATAATAAATAATTGCAAACTCATGAAATAAATTAAATTAAAACATCTCACACATACACATGTCTTGGTCACGCTCATGAATGGTCATACATGCAACAAATACTCAAAAGTAACTAGGTAACATTCATTTCTTTATTCGTTCTTTATTATTAAGATGAACGCGCTTGCATTAATTAATCAATTAATGAATTAATTAATTCCCTTTTATCTTAATGATCATCCGAACTTTATTGGAAATACCCATTATTTATGACATTCATGACAAATAAACGACAGAACCAATAATGACATATATTTATTACAATAAATTAATTGAGCATTTAGAATTCTCTAAAACCATTATTAATTTTTCAAACACACAATGGTGTGCCGATCAATAAAATATGGTTTTAATGCTGCAATTTTTCAATTTAATGTATTTTTCAATTTCGTTCGTTAATGGGAGACTACACGACGTGTACATCCAGTTACACGCCGTGTATCTCGATTGCTGTGAATCCAGGGTACACGCTTGGGTTTGCAGCGTGTACCTCGACATGACTACATGATGTGTACAGACCAGTTACACGCCGTGTATTCCGCTTGTCGTGTGTCCGGGATGCACACCTGGGTCTTCGGTGTGTCTCGACGGATTACACGGCGTGTACAAGCCATCTACATGTCGTGTATCTCTTTGAGCCGTGTGTTCGTTTTCTCGCCGTGTCTCGGTGTGTTCTTTGGACGTGAGATTTGATGAACTACACGCCGTCTACACCGCATACACGTGCATATCATAAATGTCCCAAGTTGTCACTCTCATGCGGTTTTGACGATGTATAATGACCGCATGGATTGCGCGATTTACGCTGCTTATCTGTGTAGACTACACGATGAGTACATCGATAAACGTCGTGTAATCTGACAACCATGTGCCAGGTTGGCCGGTAGACACGCGGCGTACACTGCGTGTAATTACTACGTGGCGCGCTGTGTAACCCTTGGGGCATCTGGATGCAGTGCACTAGGGTACACGCCTGTCTTACCGGCCAAAAAATGGCAGTTTCCCGATAGCATCTCCGGTCATTCTTCATCTATTCTTAAAACTTTAAGAAAATGAAATACTGAACGAATCATGATTAATATGTCGAAACGTGTTAATTTAAATCAGATTAAAGAACAAATAACATGAAATGAAAATCTAACCACATTTGTGCATAAATCAACAATCAAATAGATAATTATAAATTTAAACGTGACCGCTCTGATACCACTTGCTCGTTCCGGGCGCAAAGAAATCGTGCGGTGGTGGACAATATATTAAAATTTCTTTTAATTATAAATAATATTTACTGGCTTGTAAATAATTATTTATCACCAGGCGCGCTATTGGTCTGTTCAAACTCCTTGTTATTTTTTGAATACCCGATTAAATATTTTATTCTTAAATAAATATTTCATTCAAATACCGGCGAATAAATATTTATTAAATATTCAATAAAATAAATAAATATAATTTTATTCACATGCCGGTGAATAAATATTTATTAAATTTATGCGATCAATATAATTTGAATAAAATTATTCATCGGTTTTGAGAATTGTATTTATTATATGAATTAAATTCTAATAGAATTTAATTGAGATCAATGGAAACACTTAGTGTCTCTCTAGGATTATTTCTCGTTGGCATTAGGCGGACTTGCCTAAAGTCCAAGATTACTGTCAAGTAACGAGTCAAGACACCAAAAAGAAAATATTTAATGTCGCAACGTCGACGACCACATACAAACGACCACTTTGTTATATAATCATTTTGTCATAATATCTCATCAAACAGGTTGCACACAGTGTCTTCAACCTATATGTTCGATACGTCTTTCTTTGACTATTTGAAATAAGCACTTCTATACACCATGTCCATGAAATTTAGGGTGATGATTCTTTTCCAATCAAAGGGTCGAAATATCAACTTTCATAAAGATGAAATGGACAAATCTTTTCTCATGTCAATCGTGATGCACTCAACGTACCCTACTTCCCACCAACATATGGCGTGACGATTTTTGTCAGTAAATCCAAGTGCGCGAGTCATGACATGCATCAATGATAATCTTAAAGTCTAAAGACAATTACACACACTCGCAGATAGGAATATCTATTGTCACCAAAACATTCTGAATTTCTACTGGCGAGTCTGTTCTCATAATCTCCCGTTTTGGAGATTATCAAGTGCGAACTTCATGATAAAAAGACTCATCCGCTTACAAGTACTCGCACTTGACGGTCTAAATACTATGTGTCCCATCATAGTATGTCATCCAACCGCAAAACTATATTAAGAATACTGTCATAACATTTCAAAGTTCTTATCATAGTGAGAAACTGCTATGACCTTATCATTGCGACAAATATTCCAGGACATTATTATATTAAAGCAATGCAGAACAATGAACAATATGTAATAAGATGTTTAATTAATATTCAATACATCGAATATACATGTAATCAAAATACAAACAGTTGGTCCTATGATAACAACTCCAACATAATGGACTTTAGAATACCATGAAGCCTCACAGTTTCTTTGATAAACACTTTAGCTATTGACTTAGTAGAATATGTATGCTTAAGAGGCGCTAAATTAGTGAACTTATATAATCTGTCAACAACCATTCTGACATCATATGCTTGAGATTTTAGCAGCCTCGAGATAAAAACCAGAGAGATTTCTTCCCATATCAACCAAGGGATTCATAGCGTCTGGAGCAAACTGTTGGATTGGTGTAGCTCGATCCTCTTCGGGTGATGTTTGGGCCGAATGTTTCCGGCCCGTATTGCGCACCAGTCCGCAACTTTCGTGGGTCGAGCTCCGTGGTGAGCTCGTTGGGGGTTGCAGGGGGCAACGCGCCCCTGTTCCGGGGGGCGAAGGTTCCTGACCCAATTTTTTGGGCACTGCAGCATCTCTGACCACTGTAGTAGAGTTGACCAGCCGACACCGACAGAGCACTGTAGCAGCGCGGACTTTGGACTCAACTTTATTGTAGCCTTTTGGACTTTCAGCCAGCAGTCACTGTAGCACTTTTGACTTGAGTGACCACCTTTCACTGTAGCGACGCAGACTTCCTGTGCAGTTGGTGGAACAGTGGATCGTCTTCTCCATTTGTAGCCCATTTCAGGTGAGGCCTTCTTACTGAAAAAGCTCTGTAATTGTTCTCCCAAATTATAGTGAATATTCTGCCTCTCCGTGGATGTAGGGATTATTCCCGAACCACGTAAATCGTTGTGTCGTTTTTTTTACCCCTTTTACTCTTCTGTGATCCGTTCTTTGCTTCGTTGCTTTCAGCGTTTCCGCAACAAGATGCCCTTAGCCCCCCCTCCATTTCCACTCTTCAGTCTCCCTCCCACTCTGTTGATTTTTCTCCATTCACGAAATTTTCAGGGGGAAATAATTTTGTTGCTGCAGTTTCTTATAGCTGGCCATTTGGTTAGCAGTTCTCAGCTTGGACGGCAGCACCATGCCTTCAAGAATCGGAGCCTTTTCTACTTTCCTGGCCGAACCAAGATTTTGAACTTATTGGAGAGTCATGGGCTAAAACTCGCCCCAAAATTTTTGGCATTAGACCTCCCAGAAGCCGACTCATGTACCTGAATTCAGTGAGGTCTGGGATGCGGAGAACTTGTTTCTTCAAGTCTTCAGTATATTCTTCTACTATGCCAGTTTGCTGTAGTTTCTTCAACTGTATCTGAGGATTTCCTTCCGCTTGAATTCATTTCATGTGATGTGAGGTGCTGCTTGGACTCTTGGAGGGAATGGTATCAGTACCGAGTCATTCCTCCCATTTAGACCTGCACATCAGTGAGATCTGTTCGGGGTTTCTTCAATTATAAAATAAGCCTCGGTCCGAGTGATCTAGGATTAAGGATCATATCCCCATGGAAACTGGTAGATTGACATGTCTGACCCACTTGCGAACCCCCTCTCGAATCCGTTCAAGTTTCGCTCCCATGCCAAGTCCTGAATTCTCTCATCCATGCTCTTCTTGCTCCAGGTTTATGTTCGAATAAATATCCCCTCCAACGATCTGTTTCTGCTTTGGAATTTTGTGGATCAGCTACTACCTATTGTCCTTTACCTAATCCCTCCACAGTGGCATTTATACCATGAACTGCTTTTCCTGTGAAGAAAGACTTTCCTTTCATCTTTTGCATAACTGCCTTTATCGAACTCACCTGTACTTACATTCTGGTTGGCATATGATTTCTGCACCGATCTGGAAGGAATTTCTCTCAATGAAAGAACCAATTATAGATGTTTGATTAGAAAGCAGTGATTGAGAAGAGGTTTATTGATAGAATTCAGAATTACGATGTACAAAATATGAAGGATGTGGAATGGAAAAGAATTCTCGCAGAGCATAGCTCTGGAGCCCAGACCACTTCCTATCTTTGTCAGACTGAAAAAATCTAATGTACCGCCTTCCCTGAACAACAAATATAGTGTGCACCTTGCCTAACCACCTAACCAACCACTGCCCCTAGTAACAGAAATAGGGAGGCAGTTAGAGCAACCGCCACACAATTGTTACTTCACTGGACAACTGGCTTCTCTGAACAATTGGTACTTTCCCTTACTAGAATACATGTAGAAACTAGGTGGTTTGTGAAGTTCATCAACAGAAGTCCAGAAGAGGAGAAACCGGAGAACCAGATTTGCCTGCACCCACTACAATAATAAAATTCATTACTATGAATATTCTTATTTTTTATTTTTTTTACAAGTGGGGGGCAATGCCCCCTTTTTTATTAAGGAAAGAAAACCCCCTTTTCAACAAGGTTTAGAGGCAACCCTTATATGATCTGGAGGCCCAATAGCTTGAAGACCCATTACAATTTGACAGTCCGAAGGCCCAGTGGCTTGAAAGTTTTAAGAGATGACCCGAAGACCCAAGATGAACAGCCAAACTTCGCATCATGATCCCAATCTTCTTGCTGCGATGCCCCCCTTATAACCAGCCGTTGCATTGCGCTGCCCCACCGTGAAGTGACAAAGCACCCCTTTTTAACCCACGTCTGGGTAGAGGGACATATGATGGGTGCAAACGCACCCATCGCTCTTTCGAGCTGCAACACCTGCATGTCTCCATGCCACACTACCTGCCAAGACAAGTCGCTTCGCCTGTCTGTTCGTCACCATTCACACAAAGCGTCACCCCCTTCAAGAACCATCCCATCGTGTTGTCCTTTGCAATGCCGTGGAAGAGCACCCTTTTGTCATAAGCGGTTAGAGAGCCAGTTGATAGTTGCCAACGCGCCTATCGCTCTTTGGAGTTGCCCACCCAACAATGCTGCATGAAGCCAGGCTACACTGCCAACCTGATGCGCTGCAGTGATCGGTTGGTGATGCTGCATCATCTGCTGCTCTGTGGTGGCCTGAAGACCCTATGGCCCGAAGGTCTATGGGGGCCCGTAGGCCCAAATTAGTGGCCCGAAGGCCCAAATCGGACGAATAGTTCTGCTGCCACAGTATTGCTACTGTACTGCTACAGTAACCTTAAAATACTCCTCCATCAGGATTTGATCTTGGGTTTCATACAAGATTATAGGGTGTGTTAACCACTCAGCTACCACCTCAACCACAACTATGAATCTTCTAATTTAAATTGCTGTTTTTAATTATTTATATACATATGCATCAATCTAAATTATCCTCACATTAAATTTCAATTTTATATTTATTTATTTGGAATGAACTGCTAATTTTCTCGTGTTCGACTCAGGCTATGCTGTGATCATGGCACTCCGAATCTAAGTAAATTCTCATATCTTAGTTCATGAATGATGAACTAATTGCTCCAAGCGTATGGGCTGAAGATCATCTCATAATATTTGTTAGATAGTTCAGTTCATTCACCGGCCTTCCTTTCCCTAATTTAACTAGACGTTGGAAGTCTGATCTGCTCTGTTTATTTTTTTTGGATGCCTTTTATTTTTTCTTTGCCTAATGGGTATCTACTGTCCACTGTAATTCTTTTTTTTAGCTAGCAATGGTTCTTTGATTATAAGAAATTAATAATTTTATTTGCACAAATAGTGAGTGATAGGATTGTTTGGTTGGAAAATCTCTGGTGAGAAAATAAGCAGCAGTATGGATTCTGCCGTCCAGGGATTAAAATTTCTCACTAAAGAGAAAATCTCTGTCCCACTATTCTGAGACGATCTCTTTTCCAGACATGACGGCAATGTATAATACCTGGCTTGTACAAAGAGAAATATTTTTTGATTGATCTTCCACTCAATCATTACAATTTTCTTAAAACAATTGAAAGCAGATTTTATGGGTTCATCGCAATGTGGACTAGCCTTATTGCTGACCTCCTTGCGAAGTTTCTATACTTTAGGTGCAGTCAAAGATTTATTTGCAGATGCTCGAGATGCATGGTTGTAAATGACCATGCCAATCCAATGGCCAAAACATAAACGAGGATTGCATGTTTTATGTTGTTGACAGTTTAGAAGCAATCACCATAGATGGTTCGTAATGAAAAATACCCCCAACCAATATTTTAATGAAATTGAAACAAAATTACATAAAAAAGGAAGAAAATGTAATATCAGTTATTCTTGCATGTGGCAATATTTTAGGGTGTAGTCAACAATAAATGTTGAATTATTTTGCTTAGAAACCCTAAGCTTTGCTGCCCCCTAGTTCCCCCCTGGTCTGGAGATGACATGTTAGTTTTCTAAGCTTGTGCTTGAGATGTTTAGAATCCTATTAGAACCAACATAGCTAGTGGTAGAGACACAACCTAGGGAAGGCGCTCTAGTGTGTTAGAGGATTTAAGGAGGAAATTACAAGGGGGCAAGAGGGAGAAAACAGAGGAAGAATAACACCAAGGGAGAGCCCATTCTCTCTACCCGTCCCAAGCCCCGGGCCGTTTCTACCCGAAAACTCTCCACCCTCTATTTCCCCTCCCACCTGTACTATATAACAATTGATCTGGGAATCTTCTAACAACCCTCAGGGAGCACCGACTGGGACCACCAACTGTCCGCTGGGACCACCTTGCCCCTCCTAGAATATACCCTCCAGGGTCCCTGGGCGTCCCTCATCCTAACAGTCATCCCTTTTGGAAAACAGTCTTGTTCTCAAGGCTACATGAAGGAAATTGGTTGTGAATCACGTATTCATCCTCCCAAGTGACTTCCTCTTCAGGCCGCCCCTTCCACTTGATAAGAAACTGGGGGGTAGCTGCCCTAGCTGGAGAGCTGGCGCGCTTGGTGAGGATTCCTTCGGGCTCTAGAGCGGCTGATGAATCTGCGTCCAGGTCCGCCGATAGGATGGAGTGAGGAGTATGGTTGCCAATTGCTTTCTTGAGTTGAGAAGCATGAAACACAGGATGGATCCGTGCTGCTGTAGGTAACCTAATAGATAGACCACATTGCCCAGCCGTTGAAGAATCGGAAAAGGACCATAATAACGAGAAGAAAGCTTATGGTGGATGCGGTGAGCAATTGACTGCTGGCGGTTGGGGCGAAGTTTCAAGTAAACTTGGTCGCCGGGTTGGAAAGTGATGTCACAATGATGTTGGTCCACTTGGCACTTCATGCAACTTTGTGCTCAAGAGAGATGATGTTGAAGCTGTTTAAGAGCCTCGCAACGATCAAGTAAAGCAGAGGCCAATGCCTCAACCTTCACTTCACTAGGTAGAAAGTAAACAAGGGTTGGAGGTTTTCGCCCATACACACCTTCAAAGGGGGAAGAGTTGATGGAATAATGCCAAGTGGTATTCCACCATAATTCTGCCCATGGTAGCCAAAAGGACCAATCCTTTGGTTCGTCGCCCGCAAAACATCAGAGGTGAGTTTCCAAACGGTTGACAACCTCTGTCTCTGGCCATCGAATTGGGGCTGATATGCGGAACTCATCTGTAATTTTTTTCCTTGCAATCAAGAGCTCAATCCACAAGTGACTCAAAAACAGATGATCCCTGTCAGTGACAATTGATTTCAGAATACCGTGAAGGCGGACAAACGATCTCCTTAGCAAAAGTGATAAAGACCAAGCACCGACTACTTTGTATTTATATAATAAGGGAGTAGAAATGTTATGTAAAAATGAGAGAGAGGGTGGAAATA
Organism: Viscum album; assembly: GCA_963277665.1. Lineage (NCBI taxonomy): Eukaryota > Viridiplantae > Streptophyta > Magnoliopsida > Santalales > Viscaceae > Viscum > Viscum album. The sequence goes on from OY728160.1 coordinate 1,072,895,939, forward strand.
GAAGGGAACTGTGTATATAGAATATAGCAGCAGAATTACAGCAGAAAACAGAGCAGAAAACACAACGGAAATATAGGAAAATACAGAAAGGAGGTAGAAGAGGAAGAAGTAACCCGGGAGAAGACCACTTCTCTGGGTTACAGCCGGAATGTCCCAACGTCCTGGCCCCAGCAGCCTTGCTGAAATCCAAACTGTTCGTATCCTCTTCCTCCTACTCTCTCCCCTATTTATTTCCCCACTAACCAGCTAACAAACCCCTAATCAAAAATACCATACTGCCCCAGGCAGTTACAACTGCTCACACCCACACAAAGAAAGCCCATACTACCCTTAGGCAGTTACAACTGCTCTGCCTCCATACACAGTCAGCCCCAACACCCTACATTCCTAACAATTCCCTCCCACCTAAAAAACCACCTTGTCCCCAAGGTGGATCTTTATTATACAGCTGGGCCCTTTGTGACAATGAAGCGCTTTCCGGTGTGGTGGTTCGTGCTTCCCTTTCCGGTCTCCATCAACCCATGTATCGTCACCAACAACTTCAAATCTTGGATGGGCAGCTTGAATTCCGGAACAACAGGCTGGTTGTTGAATCAGCTCCAGAAATCCAGCCAGTTCCAGAAACCACCTCTTTAGGGACCGAATTCTTCTCCTTTAGATGCTCACCAACAACTGAGCTGTAAACATCTATGGACTGCCTCACATTTAAGGCTTCACTGCAGCTACTGGAAAAATCTTCCAAAGTACCTTCTCTCAATTCTTGGGGTACCATAAAAAGTCGGCCAAGCCTTAATCTGATGCTCCATTCCATTGCTTGAGATTTCGGCCTCTGATGTATCCAATTCTTAAATGTTAGCTTGGACCCTAGTTGCCCAGAAAACCTATCAAAAGATTCACTTTCAAGATAAGCTGAAAAAGCAACCAAGAAGAAGCATTGCTCCAAATACTCTACAACAGTCTGAAAGGCTGCTCTCCTGTGCTCATCTTGAAGGGCCAACAACTTTTCCCCAACTCGGAATAATTTTCCCTCCACAACAAAATTAAGTTCCTTGTTCCTCTCTCTATCTACTTTACCAGTGCTTAAATCGCCTCCTTCAAGCTTCCAGCAAGTATAGTCGATCCTAACCTTGCCCAAATATGCTCCATTTTCCAGCGGCCATGATTCCCGTGGAAGACCACTCCCGAGCCTCCTGTTCGTTCCAACGAACCAGCCATCAACAGCAGCCTGCTGTGAAAATATTCCAGAAAAATCGGTGTGGAGTCCAGGAATAGAATAATGACTCCAGGCATTTTCAGTCTGCCTTTTTGCAGCCCTTGCCTTTAACAAAGTAGCTGCATACGGAGGCGTGAAACCAGAATCATAGACCAAAACCAAGGCAGTTCCCCGTCCTTTGGAAACAATAGCCAGGTGTGTGCACTGCTTCTTGGATGAAGGTAAAAGAATTCTTAAATCTTGAGAGCCGTTTTCTAAAGCTTTCAAAAAGTTTCTTTTCCCTCCAGCGACATCTCCAATTGGCTGAGAACCGTAGAGATCAAATGTGGCCCCTCCCAAAGGAAGTACCGGAAACACCTCACCTCCATCTGCAGCAGCCATTACTCTTGCATTCCTCAAGTTGGCCACTACCTGAACACTTGTCTGTGTTGCATTCCCTGTCACCTTGTCACCACTATAGGACTGAGCATCCCAAAGATTCAACTCAGGGTATGCCAATGACGGTGGACACAATGCATCTCCTTTTGGTTTAGGTGCACAACAAGCTTTTCCTTGGCTGGTTCCATAAAGGTTCCCTGCAGCTCCACCAAACCTATCCATCAGAGCCGATTTTAACATCTCCCATGACGAGTCCGGGGTAGCTCTGTGCCACCACAAAAACCAGTACAGAGCAGTACCTACCATGCAAAGTTGTGCGTAATGCAGCTTCATTTCTTCTGTCGTCTGATTTTCTTGAAAGTATGTCTCTGCTTTTGTGATCCAGCCCAAGGGATCTCCGACCGAAAAATCAGGTAGCTCAGCTCTCTTCCACAAATTCCGTTTTACTTCAGCTGGAGCCACAATTTTTGAAGATAAACTTGCACTGCAACAACAGTTTTTTCTTTCAACTTCCCCTACACAACTTTCCTGAATCTCAGCGGCTGCTACAAAATGCTTACCAGAACCTGATTCGCGTCCAGCATAAACATTTAGAACCTCCTTTTGGTCTTTCAGGTCGAATTTAAGCTTACTAAACAGCTTCTCGATCCTCTCTTGTCTCCTAAAAAACTCCTCTAAAAACGATGTTTGCCTCTGTGCCTCTGCAGAATGTCCCTGCATTGTCCAATTTGCTCACAAAAACTTCCTGCTACAGTGAATTGGTCCGTCCGTCAACAGCACCAGTGCCTGACGTTTTAATTGGCCGATCGTCAATTCTGTTAATCCTTAGCACGCCGTTGGACCGCAAAACTATCGACTTCACTCTTTCCTGCAACTTTTTTTTTTTGATCTGTCGTGCCTTCAGTGACTAAACTATCCCTACGAAAGTCCCAGTACGCGCGCCCCTGTTCCTTCGTATCCGCTCTGTTCCTCTGCACGTGCGTCACAAGGCTACGTACAACATGTACGTCTTCCTCACTCCTTGCAGCTCTGTGCAAGGCTTCTCCAATCGATCGTCAGGTCGCAATCGTCCTCCCCTCACGTAGCCCCCGCGAAAAACCGGCACCTGTTCCAACGACTCGTTCCAGCAATGATTGTCTTCCCCAGGGTACGTGTTCCACTTTCACGGTCGACTCAGCAGCTGCATTCGTTTCTTTGTTGCGAACGATTCTCGCCTCGCCTTAGATACGAAGCGAACCAGCGGCCGAAGAGAATCCAGCACAACACGTCTCAGTCGGAGAAGCGATGCGGTGGTGCACCTCTCAGCTCCACTGCGTCAGAGTCTTTTTCTTCTTCAGCAATCACGATACACAGCTACATACCCCTGCACTGCGCCTCTGCCGCGAGTTCCCCAGCAGCGTGCGCGGCCCAGCAAAATGCTTGTACAGCTCCAACTCCGCCTCTCCCCAGCAGCGATCTCTTTTTTTTTTGTGCTTTCTCGTCCGTCTACAACGGTAGCCTCAGATACGTTCTGCGGTCCAAAAGTCCTCCCAATCGCGCACGTCCTTCTTCGTTGCTCTCACTCAATCGCTTCTGCAGCAATCACTCCAGACTCGTATGCGCTTCCTGCTACGATGCGTTTTCCCCAACTTCATACGTCTCTTCCTCAACTGTTGCGACTCACTGCTTCAGACGTCTCCTGCTCAGTCTGCTCCAACGGAATCTGCTAGCTGAAAACTTCTCCAGCGTTCAACTCCCTCTCACGACAGTTCCCCAGCGGAGTCGCCATTTGTTATGTAAAAATGAGAGAGAGGGTGGAAATAGAAGGGAACTGTGTATATAGAATATAGCAGCAGAATTACAGCAGAAAACAGAGCAGAAAACACAACGGAAATATAGGAAAATACAGAAAGGAGGTAGAAGAGGAAGAAGTAACCCGAGAGAAGACCACTTCTTTGAGTTACAGCCGGAACGTCCCAACGTCCTGGCCCCAACAGCCTTGCTGAAATCCAAACTGTTCGTATCCTCTTCCTCCTACTCTCTCCCCTATTTATTTCCCCACTAACCAGCTAACAAACCCTTAATCAAAAATACCATACTGCCCCAGGCAGTTACAACTGCTCACACCCACACAAAGAAAGCCCATACTACCCTTAGGCAGTTACAACTGCTCTGCCTCCATACACAGTCAACCCCAACACCCTACATTCCTAACAAGAAATACAATAGATAGGAGGAAATTACAGCCGCAATAGGGGAAGAACAGAGAAACAGAGGGAGGAAGAGAATCTCAGGTAGGGACTCACCCTCAACCTGCCCAAGCCAAAGGCCGATCTGCACTAAGCAGCCTACTTCACTCATAAACTCCAGAATGCCCTCACCTTCACCATCCACCTTTATTTATAACTTCTCTTCCTAACCAACTAAGAATATTCTCTAGAATATTCCCTTGGGGCCCACGACATATTTCATATAATATTCCTTAGAATACTCCCCCGAACTAACCTCTCTCCAGGTGGCATACATGGTCTCTATCACTGCCACCATCCCGAAAAACCACCTTATCCTCAAGGTGGTGGATCGCGTAGGCATGTTAGGCGATCTGCCATATCATCAGTGCTGCAGAGAACGGAGGACAAGGGGTGCTAGGCAGGCAGTGATGCCAGACAATCTTCCATATCCTCTGCTGCGGTCCTGTATAAAGGGCTTGTGCCGCAGGTGTAAGTCACACAATCTCCCAAACACATCGTCCGCTGTCATGGATCAAGGTTGGAGAGCTGAAGGTGAGAGCGTCGCTCGGTGTAATGCCCGACCTCCATCCATTGGGAAGATCCTGTCGTGAGCTGGGCCACAAGTGTAGCTGGTACCACCGGGCTTTCGAGCTATAAAAATTAGAAGAATCTTCTTCATGAACCTGGAGACCCCATTCCGACACCGCGGGCGAGCCCTGTACAACTGGTGGTAAAATAACAAGAGCCCATGTATGAGCCGACTCAATCTGCTGTGGCTCGTGCTTTAGCATTACAAATTTTGAAGCGTCCAACTCAATATTCGGGAGGTCTATCACAGATTGGCCGAAGGTAGTGTCGTCAGGATTTTCAGCCAGCCCTTGGCTCCGGTTGTGCATCTCATGTTCGGTAGGCCCCTCGTAGTGCGATGTGGACACCTGCGTTACCGGCGGCAGGAACTTGGATGTAGTTGCAGGGGGTTCGGTGATGGAGCTTCCAAGATCCTCAAAGATTGTTTCTTTAAGATGCGCCCAAGTGAACGTAGTTGTAAGTCCTTTGGCCACTGAAAACCAAAGTGCAAACATATCTCACATGCAGAGGCGTGCCATTGACACCTTCATCTGATCCGACGTTTGATTGCGCGAGAAATATTCCTCAATCCTTGAGATCCACGTCTCCGGATGTGTGGCCGAAAATTTTGATAAAAACCCCTCCTGTAAGTTTTTTTCCTGATTGCGGGTCACGCGGGCCAGTGAAGCTCAAAGTTCCTACATCTCCCGCTTAGGATTTTCCATAGGTAAGAAAAAACAGACTTTAGTGAGAGTTTCTTTTTCTTTTTCTTCCTTTTTTTTTTCTTTTTTTTTTCTGTTTTTTTGGCAGAAAGTCAGGTACCCCCTTTTTTTTGTTTTTTTGATCCCGCGTTTCCCTCTTGAGGCAGAAAAGCGGGCCGCCCCCCCTTTTTTTATCTTTTTTTTGTCTTTTTTTGTTTTTCCAAAGAACCGTAGAGCAGGTCACCCCTTCGAACTGGAGTGGGAGAACCGCCTGCGCGCGGCAGCTGAGTACACTCCAGGTACTGCGTGCCTTCCTCCGGTGGGCCGATGTAATGCGGCCGAGCGCACTCTTCGGAACGATGAGGCGTCTCCGGTATGGTACTTTCTCCTTGGACGCGTCTCCTTCGGGTTCGACGGGAGGCGGCGACAGTGGAACAGATATCGGTGGTGCACCCTTCCTCGGACGTGAGTTGGAAGAGAATCAGAACGTCAACCTTGTGTGCGCCCCACTGTACCAGTGCGTTTCCCTCCTGTGCGAGCGTGAAATCCGGGTACGGTGACCTGTTGCGCGAGCGAAAGGTTGAGCGCCGCTGGGAAAGTGAATCGCACGTTGTGCTAAGCCGGTGCTCCTGCGTCCTCAGGGTTCGTCAGTGGTGGACGACGAGATGTGACTGGTCGCGCGTCCGAGGGAGTCAACAAACCGCAGCGGCACAATCGTGCACCACGCTGCAGGTAGGAGATGCGGTGGAAGGGGATTAAAACGCACTGGTTGCAGAAATCCCAATAGCAGCGAGTTGGTGTCAATCGTGAAGGGCTGAGTGTCCTTCGGGTGTGCACACCGCTGCTGGACGACAATGGATACGTGGCTGTGAAACTGGACGCGGTAGAGGAAGAAACAACGAAGAGTTCCGGCAGCACGAAGCAACTACAGGTCACACCAATTGATAAAGACCAAGCACCGACTACTTTGTATTTGTATAATAAGGGAGTAGAAATTCAGTAGATAGGAGGAAATTACAGCAGCAATAGGGGAAGAACAAAGAAAGAGTGGGAGGAGGAAGAGAATCTCAGGTAGGGGACTCGCCCTCAACCTGCCCAAGCCAAAGGCCGATCTGCACTAAGCAACCTACTTCACTCATAAACTCCAGGATGCCCTCACCTTCACCATCCACCCTTATTTATAACCTCCCTCCCTAACCAACTAAGAATATTCCCCAGAATATTCCCTTTGGGCCAACAACATATTCTATATAATATTCCTTAGAATATCCCCCCTAACTAACCTCTCTCCAGGTGGCATACATGGTCTATCAAAAAGTGTGTCAACCACCCCCTTAATTGTGAATGAATGTTTTAATGGAATAAAGTGAGCATGCTTTGAAATTATGTCAACGATAATTAGAATTATGTCGCACCACTTTGACTTGGGCAATTCGGTAATAATGTCAGTAGAGAGGCCCTCCCAGATGGCTGCAAGAATTGGTAGGTGCTGGAGCAGACTCGTGGGGGAGAGTGTGGACTACTTGTAGTGCTGGCTGGTGTCACACTGCTAGACATACCGCAACACTTGGTGCCGCATGCCCACCCAATATAAGTTTGCGGCCAACTTTCGATAAGTGCGATAAAAACCAGTGTGGCCACCCTGGGGAGAGGCGTGAAATTCTTTGAGGCGTGGTATCCATGGAGAGAAGGCTGGGATGACGAGCCGACCCTTTTACCGCAGCGTGCCATGGGTATAATTGAAGCCTTTGGGGGGGGGTTGTTGCTGGTTTGAAGCTGCTGAATAGTTTTGTTGCGGAAGGGATCATCCAGAAGGCCTTTTGTTAAATCGTGACCGTCCTGCCAGTCCGGGGAAGAAAGGGACAACTGACAGGCGAATAACTCGCCTTTCCTGGATAAAACATTTGCTGCAGTATTCTCCTTGCCGGGTTTATAGAGAACTAGTACTCGCCCGTGCTATTGCACGGCGTTTTTGATTACTGGTTTTTCTTTTAATAAGAGATTAGTATTTATAAAAGTTGAGAAGAAACAGTAATATTGAATAAATTTTAATTAGAAAGTAATGGTGTATGATAATGAAATTGTAGTGCATAGAATATGAAGACACCATTCAAATAGTTGACAAAGAAAAAGGATAGAGTAGAACTATATGGATTCTTAAATTTTGAGGAAGAATTGAATCCATTTTCAACTTCGATCACAATAACTGTAATGAGGGCATTGAAATAAATAGTGACAGATAAATCAAAGATAAGACAATGATTGTAATAATAAAAAAGAGAACTGTGAAAAGAAATGAAATAATAAAAAATTGAATGAATGGGCTGTTTCGGGACACTTCCATACTATGTTCTGGTGGCCGCTGCTTGCGACCACCCACTGCCAACCATGTAGACACCACGACCCATCTCCAATCTTAATGGGAACCTTATCTAGAAGATAACTATTTAAAAAAATAGTAAAAACACAGATCTTCAATTAGAAATTTTTTTAAATTGTATGGAAGCGATTATTATAAATGTAAAGTGCAATAAGAGTTTTTCGATTAGTTTTCTAAAATGGTACAAAAACAGTAGTGGAGTGCACCAACTAAAGAGATATTTACCTAAATAGTCTCTGAAATGTCCATTACGGAGATCAATAAATCACATCTTGGATAACAGTGACCTGAAACCTGCACATTAAATGTCTTTTAGATAAATCTGCACATTATATGGGCAATGTCTCGCATATACTTTAAAGAGGAAGGTGGAAACCATCAAATACATTGAAAACAAAGTAAAAACACGAACTTGGATGTTTGTTTCTGCTTCTAACAACAGTATGATTCGATCTTCAACAGGTGCGTGAGGTGCTGTCCAATTTTTTTCCAGCCCAAAAAACAGGAAAAAATGTTATTAAGTAGTAAAATAACTAAAGGAAATAAAAGGAAATGAAAGGGACAAGATTTTTTGGGTTTACAACCCCAAACAGGTGCAGTAGTTAACCTGTCCACAGCTGGACAGTTCTTGCAGGTCAACCCCAATCCATTAGTGGGTGTGGTCTTCAGAGTTGGAACCACCACATCCTGGTATGCACCCCCTTCACATGCACTAAAATAACGAGAAACTGAAAAATAATAGTTCAAAACACAAATATATCCTATAATAGAATTGCACATGATCAAATCAGAACCCTAGAAAATAAAGACATTAACGTGTCTTCCTAAATATAGTTCCTATTTTACTTATTAACAACGAATTTTTCATGAGATTGATTAAATTTGGCGTACTAAAATCATGTAATACAACAGAAAAACTGTTTCACATGAGAAAACATAATGTAGAAACAATTGTGTGATCAGAAATGGTAAAACATATTAACTGACAGAGAAGAAAATATATTGTTAGAGTCTGTATCCCACATCGGACTTGTGGTCCGATGTGGAGTTTCTCATTCATTATAAATGAACGCCTCCGCCTCACTTTGAGGTAAGGAGGCGAGGGGTTTTCTCATTCTAACATGGTATCAGAGGAGGTTTGATTCCTCCCTCTCATTTTTTTTTCTTTCTTTCTTTTTCCCCCTTAGGGTTTTCCCGTCCGGGGGGCGGCGGCCTCAAAGCCCCGTAGGGTTACCGCCGCCGCCCCTCCGCCTCTGCCCTGCGCGATTTCCCGGCGGCTCACCCCTCCCTCCCGAGGCCTCGGCCAGGCCTCTTCCCCGGCGGCTCGCCCTCGGCGCGACGCGGCTCCCCGGCTCCCGGCTCCTCCCGCTGCTCCTCTCCTGCGCGCGCATCCCGCCGCCGTCCTCCCGCGGTGCGCCCTCGTCCCTGCCGGACTTCGCCCGGCGCCCGCGCCCTCTCCCCGCGGCTCCCCGCGGCTCCCGACGCCATCACCCGCACGGCCCATCCCGTCGCCGGACCTCCACTGCACGCGACGGCCCTCCCGGCGGATCTCTTCCCTCCCGGCGCACTCCTCCTCCCTGCGCGGCTCCCCGGCGCGACGCGGCTCCCCGGCGCGACCCGACTCCCGGCTCGCCCCTGCATCCTGTGGCCTCCCGCGCCTCCCTCTGCTCCCGCGCGCTCGCCTCTCTCGGCTCCCGGCGGCGTCCCCCTCTCCGGCGAACCCTCTCCGGCGGCCTCTCCCGTCCCGCTCCCCTCCCGGCGACCTCGCCTGCTGCTGTCCGGCGGCCAGATCCGGACAGCTCCGGCCGGATCCAGCCGGATCCGGTGATTTCCGGCCAGATCCAGGCTACTCCGGCCGGCTCCGGCCTGATCCAGCGATTTCCGGCCAGATCCGGGCAGATCCGGACTGTTCCGGGCAGATCCGGGCAGATCCGGACTGTTCCGGCCAGCAACCGGCCTCCACCCGTGCTGGCCGCTCCACGCAGGTGGCCTCCTCCAACTTCCAGCACCGTCTTCCGGCCTCCTGCACCCTCGCCGGCCTCCTCCTGCGGCATCCCCGCCTCGCCGGCATCTCCCGGCACCTCCCGGCAGCCGCATCTCTCTCCGCCGGCACGTCCTGTCAGTAGCGCCGCAGCTCGACCACCTCGGATTTGGCTCTGTTGGCGCCGTCAGATCCCGCAACGATTTCTGCGGAATCCCCGCCTCCCGTCGCCGGCCCCGCAAGTGCGGTTTTCCCGGTGCTAGTTTGGATTTCCCGGCGTTTCATCGACCGGCCCCACTAGTGCGGCAGTCCCGGCGTTCCGTCAACCGACCCGGTCTCTGTGTGGTTCATCTGCTGCGTCTGCGGCATCATCCATCCATCTCCTGCGCAGGAGCTTCGATCGTGAGGGGGAGCAGCCACCTTTGCAGCGTTCTCTTTTTTTTTACTTCGTCTCGTTTTGTAATCAAGCTGGGCATGTCCAGCTTGAGGGGGAGTGTTGGTCTCTGTTTTTCTTGCTTTCTTTTCATTATGTGTCCAAGCTAGGTACACCTAGCTTGAGGGGGAGTGTTAGAGTCTGTATCCCACATCGGACTTGTGGTCCGATGTGGAGTTTCTCATTCATTATAAATGAACGCCTCCGCCTCACTTTGAGGTAAGGAGGCGAGGGGTTTTCTCATTCTAACATATATGAAGCAGGTTCGGCTTCGGCAGGTTCATAATGCCATGGAGCTGGGCAGAGGCCCACCTCTTGGTAGTCTTGCTGGTGGGGTTTATCCCATTCATGTGCAGATATCGCTCAATGTCAATCATGTCACGTGGGAGCTCAATCTCGCGTATGAGCTGCTTGATGTCATCATCCACCTCGATGATCAAAAGTAAATATACATGTTGGTGAAAAGATAACTAACAGAACCTGCAAATTTTGAAACTCAAAGTGAACCCATAAATGAAGAATCAGTCTTCTCATACAGAATTAAACAATGGATGTCTGTGTATTAAAAGTAAGACGGTGACTTGCATGTGGGTGGGGGGTACAGAACACATGTTCTCTTATCTATAAATAAGAACTTCATTAATACAAAAACATTAATGGAGTGCACTAACCAAGGAGATATTTACCTAAATAGTCTCTGAAATGTCCATTACAGAGATCACTAAATCAAATCTTGGATAACAGTGACATGAAACCTGCACATTAAATGTCTTTTAGAGAAACCTGCACATTAAATCGGAAATGTCTCGCATACACTTTAAAGAGAAGGTGGAAACCATCAAATACATTGAAAACAATTTGTTTTTGCTTCCAACAACAGTATGATTCGATCTTCAACAGGTGTGTGAGGTGCAGTCTAGCTGTTTTCCTGCCCAAAAAACACAAAAAAATGTTATTAAATAGTAAAATAGCACCTTATGCATGTCAGTAATACACTAGGTGATCACATCCGTCAAGGCATTGTCTTCACTCAGACTTGCAGTGTTAAATAAAGATTCAAATTGATCGACTAAGGCATTAGATATGCTCCCCTCAGTATTAAAGATCACAGTTTCAGTGTACTACTGATTCATACTAATAAAAACTGTAGGAAGTTAAGGTATGAAACAGGATATTGAAATTACAGATACTGTTGACTAAAATGTTGAAGGTTTTTTGGGAACTGTATTTGAATGTAATTGAACTGAAAAGTATAATATGCAGGTGATGTGCTAATCCAATAAATCATGAAATCATTGTAACTGTTTAATGTGACTTTTCATTAAATATATTCAAATATGTCTGAATCTTTATATGAAAACATTAATATATTTTCCCACAGCAGTGACATCCATGAGAAATTAGTGAACATAACATACTCATCGGAAACACATCAACTATGGGTTTACTGGATCATGGAAACTGAAGGTAGACAGACTTACCAGTACTGAAGTCATTTAATGATTCCATAGAGAAGGGATGACGAAAATAGTACAAACTACCAAAAAATTTGTGTTGAAGACAACCGAAGCAGACCCTGGACGCATCTTCTGAACATACATGTCCCTCGAAGACAAGATATAGCCAGGAATTAACGTACACATGCCCTGGTTTGAAGAAGATAGATATCTTACCTAGGATAGAGAATCCTGAAAAAAATGTCATTGGAGGCGCCCAGAGGTTTTACATTGATCCATAGGATGTTTGGACAGAGGTCCCTTTTCAGTTTCGTCTTCTACAAACCTAAAACCACAATCCACAAGTCAGTCCAAAAGTTGTTGAATTGCAATGAACAGATGACAAATGAAAAAAAATTTACATGAGTATCATTTACTTGACACCAAATCAATGAAACAAAAAAGTGAGTGTCTTGAATTTGCATATTGAATTCAGAAAAATTCATGCAAAAATTACCTGCATTCATATGATGGTCGAAACGGAGGTGAACTCCCCGATTTTACGACACAATACATGCATTCATTACCAATTCCTGTTGTTGTATTCACAACTACTGGTAAAACAATTAGATAACAGTGAAACAACACATTAAACATTTAATGATGAGTAGAAGGGAAAAAATGTCATTAAATGCGTAACGTCCACCCAAAAAACCGTTCATAAACATGAAAAACCTAATATACAACATAATGCCCAGTTTTTAACGACGTCTCGCATGAGTAACACAAACTAAACAATCTGCATTAAAACGTCTAGCATCAAAAACCTCCACCATTTTCCTATTCCATAATGAGTAATGTCCAGCTTAATGATAAAACATCGAGCAAGAAAAACTGATAAAAAAAGTCTCCCATGAAAAGCGTCCAGCATGACATGAAAACCATCCAGCATGTCATGAAAACCGTCCAGCATGAAAAACGTGCTGCATGAAAATCGTCCAGCATGTAAAATTTATAATCAACCCGCATATAATTCATACTGAAATGTCCTCCATGAGAAATTCCAAATACAACAATCTGCAGAATAGTATTTATTGCACTTAAGGTTTCACAAAAAAGGAATGAAAACCAATGAAATAACCAATAAGTATTATTACCAAGACATTAGAGCAAAACATCTCAGTCTGCTTTCTCATTTTTCTTGTTCAAATTTCCCTTCATTCGCCTTTCTTGTTGAGTACAATGAGTAATTGTACCTAAACTGTCTCGACTAATCTGAAGACCATGTTGCATCTCATCCTCCGTATCAAATTCATGTGAAAGGTTTTTCTACGTAGAGAATATAGTTAGAAGAATTTGAAGGTACTTGAAGTTGAAATCAATGAAGAACATATCTGATTGTTAATAGTTGCCTGTAACAGATTTAAAGAATTGTACATCAGATATATTAAAAACATCGAAACTCTATGTTAATCATGCATGTAATTTTACAGTAAAGGAAATAAGTTAGTAGTCACTTAAGATGACTGTTACATACCTGAGTAGATGACATATTAGAGGTACAAGCATCAAGTCTAGTGGCAGTGTTTGAACTTGATGGAGAAGACCTACCAGTTTGATGCTCCTATTATGCAAGGTTGGAAGGAAAATTACAGTAACATGACTTATGTCTGTTATTTAAGCAAATTGAAAAAAATGAAACACATTGTACCTTGCTATATTCAATGCCACTACTAACTTGTGAAGGCCCACTACTTTGAGGACCCTGTAGAGTAAAATAAATAAAAAAGTACAGTTATGTAATTTTAAGTTATCTTTGGAAAATAAGAAAACCTATACTTTAATACTTGATTGTGTTCAAACCTGTCAGTAAAGCTGCTAATGTAGTTGTCATTATCACTAATAAATAGTACTCTAAAGCTGTTTTGTTCAAATGAACGATGACGGTTTTGAATATTGTAATTGGTTACATCAATTGATAATAGCACTTTTTTTTTGATTTGAAAATGTTCAACTGTGGAGGAAAACCATACTCATCATCCTCCTAAATTACAAACGATAAGCAGTGTTAGGATAAATAATTGAATTTTTTTTTGAGGTCATACAAGAAGTTGGTTGTACCTGTATCATAGCAGTTCTCAACTCTGCAACTGTTTTATGTAAGGATTGGATGACTTATTTGTCAAATAAAACAACTGAACATGAGTCTGTCTTATCAGTAACCACACTCTGAATCTGTTGGATTAAATATTGGGGTTACATGGTCAGCGATATTAAGTAATTTGCTTTATTAGCATGATAACAACATACTGACAATAAGTAATTTCAAAAATAAAAAATAGGAAACCTGAGAGTAGTGCTGTTTGGAGATAATTTGCAATTGTGGCACCAAATTTTGTCTTCTAAAACATGTACTTTCTTCATGCAAAAGTTACATGAATTGAAAAACCAGCTGTGAGTACATTGAATTTATAGTATTGTAGCTGCTATTAAGCAACATGTAGGCTGTAGTAGAGTGAGTGCATAATAATAATCTCATTAGTACAGGAAAGAGGTGAAGAGTTCATAATACAACATATTGAATTTCTCAAAATAAGGATGATTTAGTTACCTCGAGACATCTTTTTACATCTGATATTGTTTTATTGTTATTCCAATACAAGACTGTTGTAGAGGGGTTAACAATAGTTGATGGTGGGCTATGTAACTGTGATGTTATTACCAACCTAGACCTGGTCAATTTAGAATGAAATTCTTGAAAATAATTAATAAGAACAGTTGTGTATTAATATTGTGATGCACAGAGATTAAACTTGTAAAAATACACAACAAATAGTACATATAATGTTACCTGCTTATGAAATTGTCTACTTCAGGAATACGAAGATTGTAAAGAATTTTCGTTGCATTCATAGTAGTTGTGACAATAACAGATGCTGAAAGGATTATCAAGTCAAAGAAATCATAATTAGAGAGTTAGGTGTTCATGCAACATATTTTATGAAGGAATTACAAACTGCAAAAGTATCTAATGTAGACAGAAACCATACTGCTCAACCGCTTCACCCGGACGAGTTGTAATATCATAATGGTAGATGACTGTTATTTTCCAAGTATTCCGTCATTTCATTTACAAACTCACTCCATAAACTACAGGTTAGTTGCAAATCTCTGTATGAAAATAAAGTAACAAAATGAATATTTTTTTTGCAGTCACAGAATGTTAATTTACAGAAACATTGACCTGTCATCCTCTAGAGTAATCTGCATCCTGCGGTTGGAAGGACCCATAGATTGCACTGGTTTAGTGTATCGTAGTAGTCCAATTATTTCTATAAGATATATGACAGAAATAGACTTAATTTGAAAACATTAAGGATGAAGTATAAAATACTTTAATGTTTAATTTATTAAACTTTGCTAGATAGAACTTTAACATGCTGTTGGTAGTGGAACGTACCTATTAAATGTTCTTCTGGAACCTTCATTTGAATAATATCATCGTATGAATTAAAATCAAAACTGAAAAGAGGAATTTCTGCATCACATGGACAAACAAACGTCGTAGATGTGAACATTTGTAAGATCCCGATTTTTGGAAGGGTGTGTTTTCGTTATGTTTTGGTTGAATCCCTTGTTTCGGGCTTCAAGGGATGTCTTCTGAAAGCATGAGAGGTCTTGGGGATGTTTTGGGGGCTCGGGGCACGAAAGAAAGGAAAGCTGGGCAAGACAAGCCAGGGCGCACGACCTGCGCACGGCCAGGGCAAACCGTGCGGCTTGCCCAGGTAAACCGTGCGACCCCTCCTCCTCCGGACAGTAGCATGCGCACGGTTTGCGCACGCTTTGTCAAACCGTGTGGCTAAATCGTGCGACCTCCTAAAGTTGGGAAAAATTACAAAATTGCCACTCCGGGTTTTTAAGAACCCACTCGGGATTTCCTCTCCATTCCTCCCTCTTCACCCTAGGAACGAACCAAATCGCCCAAGAGCTCCAAGAGATCGATCTCCCTCGTTCCTAAGGCGTTTTTGGTGCTGTTGGATGCGGATCGAAGCTCCGGGTAATCCTAATCCCATCCTTGCTTCTCTTTTTGGTTTAGGGTTTGTATCTTCTCTCCCTCTTGTTCTGAAGCTCTAAAACCCTATCTTTTGGGTGAGTTCTAGGTTGAAGCTCCAAAGGCTGGTTGGATTGAGGTCTAAGGACTCGATTGAGTGTGCGTCCAACTGCGGTTTCGAGGTAGGTGGTCTACAAACGTTATCCCATAGTTTTATGGTGGATTTATGCATGTGGCTTTGCTTATGGTTTCATTGGTGAGCTTTGATCAACCTTGATGTGTTTTGGTATAAATGATGCTTGAAAATGGTAAATGGGAACTCTCACGATCCCCATGAGATGCGTTGAGAATGACTTGACCTCATTAGGGCCATCTATGGGATGTGCCGGTTTTTCCCGGGCTTAGGGATTGTTGTTAAACAAGTGGCCTTGTTGTAATGAATGATAAAGCCCTTGACGAATATGTTGGAATGATTGGTTGAACTTGGAATAGAAGTTAGGTGATGCACCTAGACTTGGCAATAACCTAAGGGTTATTTGGAATGGGTTGAATGGTTGATTCATGGAAATGATGAACGGGTTAAATGAGTTAATGTGTAAACTGATTAAAGACCATAACGAGGTAGGTTATGGGTCTAGTGTCGAATGCTTAGTGAGATAGGCATAACACATGGGAATCGGGTGAATGGTTAAATGATGTGAAACGGTAATGTGTTAATGGGTTAAGACATAATGTGAATTCCCGTGTGGTTTGTTGTGAATGGTGGTTGCCAAAGGGCAATGGTATGGTGGATTGATGGTTGCTTATATATATAAGCATGTGCACATGGCTTGGTAGAGTGGGGTATGACTTGAGGATCTACGCCCACGGGTCGAGTGAAGACTGATGCTCTGAACTCCACCCTAAATGCACGGGTTAGGAATGAGGACTGAGGCTCTATTCTCCTAACGGTTGCATCCACTCGGACTGAGGCTTCGAGGTGAGGATATTGCATCCACCCGGACTGAGGCTTCGAGGTGAGGATATGGTTGCTATGTGGGGGTTAATCCTAATGAGATAGGATAACGTTGTGTTTACCCTCTTACATGTGATTGTTGGCCTTAGACCCATGTGACATAATGTATGTGATTAACCAATGGAAATGTGATGAAATGGTAAGTGATGAGAATTGGTGTGAAATGATTGGTGATGGAAGTGGCAATGGCTTTGGCACTGAACTGGTTAATGGCACCTTAAATAATTACTTGGCAATTAACATTCATATTCCTTTTGCATGCACTATCTGTTCTTACTGGACATTTTGTAGACACCGTTGGTGGTGGCCTACTGAGTTGTACTCACACCCTGCTCGGGCCGCCATTGGGTACCCGAACAGACTTCATGTTTGCAGGTCAGGAGAAGGGCAAGGGTCCTTGCTAGATAGTTGAGTGGACATGGGTAGCACTTGGTGGAAGATCCGAACTTGGAGTCGGGACCATTTTGGGGATTTTGGTTGTTGTCTTTATTTTGGGTTTTTGTTCACCCTTGCACTTGTAGTATGACATGACATATTTATTGTTGGAAATGGTTGTTACACATGTTCTTTGTTTATTGGTTATTGTTTCCGCTATTTGGTTTATTTCTATTGTGGCTTACTCTGATAAAAAGGGGTATAGTCTCCCCGCTTGACTCCATAGACCCCCGCTGCTAGTCGGCAGCTATTGGCGTACGGGGAGGCGCGCTTAAGGTTATGTAACTACTCGGCTCGGAGCACCGGTTTAGTGGCTTTCGGGTCGGGGACGTTACAACATTAGTCTGCAGGCATGTCTACATCCCAAGTAACTGCCATGGTTTGATGCTATTGGGAAGTTTTGTATAATATAACAGAGCCCTTCACGCAAGAGATCTCTATACTTAGATATAAGCTGGCGGGTAGTGATTGTACACCGAATTTTGATTCCCTTGACATAGAATGTAAAAACGTAGGACATTAGATTAAAAAAGTTTATGACATAGGATAGAGAGAAAATATATATATACTGACAGATGTATAAAGCATAACAGGAAAATAAAGTGGAAGAAACTGACAATAATCATGTAATGTATGCTGACCTCTTTATCAGTAAGTATTAGATCTATAGCAACAACTGCATTAGAGTAGTTTGGCGACGAATTACACCACATGTTTAAAACACAAACCTCAATCCTGAGTGTTTCATCATCCTCAGGGGTAATCGCATTCAACGGGGTAATTGATCTGGACATTTTCTTTTCAATCTGTACAAATTTAATTAGTGTTGAAAAAATGAAGATATCAAGCAGTTATACACTTCTTGAAGTACACATTCCAAAGTCAAATTGATATAAAAAATTTGACACATTATTTAAAATGGTACCTAAGACAGGTTATCAAATATTTCCTTGTACACAATATTTTGTGTGTAATGAGATGATGTGTTATTGTTATCATCAACAACAATTTTTAAACCACTTGTAGATGTGACCCTAGAAACCGCAACATATAGTTGACCACGAGGGAACACAGGTTTGCAGAGATATAACCCAACAGAAGATAATGATTGACCTTGACTTTTATTAATAGTCATTGCATAAGAAACTGTTAAAGGATATTGTCTTCTCTGTAATTTGAAAGGCCATATAACGTCAGAGTGTGTCATAGTTAGTCTTGGGATGAATGTCGAATACCCTGATTGACAACCAGTCAAAACTTATGCTCCGATGACATGATCACCTAAGTGTGTAACAATCATACGGGTGCCGTTACATAAACCAACAGATTGATCTACATTTCTTAGTAACATAATGGGGACACCAATCTTTAGAAAAATTTTGTGGGCAGCCAAACCGGAGACGTTTATACCATTTAGCATCTCAGAGGTGTATATGTTTTCGGCCCTATCTGTATCAAAACTTGTATTGCAGACTGAATCAGAGTTGAAGTAATCTTTCTTTTCAGAGTTTGTGAGAGACAACATGTAATCATTTACTTCTTGAACAACATCACGGGTTGGAGCTAGAATGACACGCTCTTTCAGATAGGAGACGTCACTGTATTTCTCAATGAAATCAGGATAAGTATGCTCCACAATGGTAACCATTGCATTTACAGTGTAGTTAAGAAGATATGCAGATGGAATTTGGAAGAGCGCGTCACCGTCATTAGGTTCTCCAACTCAACCTTCGCCAATATCCAAAGTCCATTTAGCAAATTGATGGACCTCATTTGAATCATCGGTGGATGTAGAGGAAAGCAATCTCATGTTCTTTGTTAGAGTTAATACCCGACAATGCTGCCAAAGATACGATTACTTAATACTTGCGAATACAATGTCATTTCTTTTACTACCTGGTATTACAGGTAATATTTGTCTGAAATCTCCACCCAATACAACTGTTAGACCGCCGAATGGTAAATTCGTTGCATTAACATTTTTTACTGTCATTATATCTTTGAGAGTACGGTCTAGAGCCTCAAAGCAGTACTTATGAAACATAAAAGCCTCATCCCAAATAATCAGCTTTGTAGAGTGTAGAAGTTCTGCTACATCACTTCCTTGTTGAATATTGCAAACAGACTACTTAGTAATGGAGATTGGAATACGGAATTTAGAATGTGCAGTGTGTTCGCCTGGAAGCAGTAAGGATGCAATTCCACTCGAAGCAACCGCAAGTACAATAGAGCCCTCAGACCGAAGAAATGATGTTAGGGTTTTCCATATGAATGTTTTACCTGTGCCTCCATATCCGTGCAAGAAGAAGAAACCACCAGTATTTGTAGATAAAGAAGACAAAATGACATCCATCACCTCATTCTGTTCATTGGTAAGCATTGTCTGTAAAGTTCTGTACTCATTTCGTAGTAATTCTCTATTGTAATGTAGTTCTTCTACAACTAAACGATTTGTCTGAGTATCAATTGCAAAATCTGGAACTGGCATGGGAGGATAAAATCGAAGAGATGTTCCATTGCTCCGTAATATCTGCTCTATTTCAAGCAGAGCATACATATGTATTTGATGTTCTATGAGTGTTAAATTTAGTAAATTGAGAAACATGGTCTTAGAGTAGTATAAAAGCAACTACATGCAGCGAATCTACTAATTTATAGCAACTAAAAGATACATCCATATCGGTGGAGAAATAACTGATTAGATAGCACAAACTACACGTAAACAAATAAACAACCTTTAAGTATTATTTAATCTACTAATTTCACTGAATTTTTAAGTTTATTTTATCTAAATATATTTCTGAACAGCATAATAAAGATGACAAAACAGAAAATAGTTAGATGTAACTGGTTCGAAAATATAAGCTAAGAAACACATTTAGACCTTGCATTTGTAGCCTATGTCTTTGGGCATATAAAATTTCTTCAGCTAGAATGTGACAGGTTTGTTGCCAAACAATGTCTGGACGAGAAATGTTATTGGAAAATAACATGCTTGCAAAGAGCCTGCGTACATAATGTCCCATTCCCGAAGTTGAAACCTCCTTTATAGCTTCAATAAATTCGGTGTCATCTGCTAGTAGTCCCAAAGCATAATAGGCCTCTCTAAATGTTCCATGAGTAACAGTGTTCACTGTTTTGATATCTTCATATGAAGTAACACCTTTGATTTTTGTTAGAAGTATCCGCAAGTAAAATAGCTCTCCAGTTGTTTGAGGAACATAGTATAGCCTGCCAGTAGAAGATCCCTGCCTTCGACGATGCCATTTCTTGTCATTTGAGTGGTAAACAAATTTAGTTGGGAATTCTGCAAAAGTTAGACCTCTAGCCTCCGGGTACATTGTATTTGCTTGAAACCAAGAGGTGAATATTGTATCATTGACGTTACAGTGATTTAAGACATCTACAATATTATCTGTGTCGTTGTAGGTTACAGAATGTTGTTCTGATAAATGGAAACCTAACCTCTCAACTGGTGGATATCTGTAATGGATATCATAAGAAAATATCCTCCAAGAGGCCTTACAAGGAGATATGTACCGACAATCATAGTACATTTTTATTTCATCCACATTTTTGTCTGAGAACTCACTATTGTTACTCTCATAGAGTGCTGCTGTTACACGATCATTTCCTTTGTTAATATACTTAAAAAGATATTTGATGGAAGACGATTGATTGCAAACTTCAATATTAAGATGAGCTTGATACTTTAATAACAAAACATGATTGTATGGTACAACAAACCGATTATCTAAAGGGATTCCATTTTTTAGAACTGTTATTTCATCATCCCTTCTGCGATAGAGAACGTAACCATCATCATCAAACAGTGGTATGCCTAACAAATTTCTTTGGAAAAAATTTGAAACATTTTTCATTTCTCATATAGGGCGAAGTACGGTACTCATCACCGCAAGGGCAGTGGATCATAAAATTCTTAACAGCTTCGTGTAGTCTTGGGTAGGCACAGTTATTTGGAATTTCAGCACATACAATCTTGTTTACATCTGTTGGAGTGTGAACTTTATTTTCATGACAGAGAAATAGAAGGATGTGCACATGAGGCAAGCCTCGTTTTTGAAACTCCACGGTTCGAACAACTGCATGGGAAGAAAATAGTTTGATAGTTAATAAAAGATGACAAATTATATAAAAAGGAACTGAACATATGGGTTAGTAAATAAAATAATAGTTACCTGCCCGTGACTTCCCCAAAAAAACAACCTTCTCTTAAATCTTTCATTAGACGACCAACTTTAATATTGAAAACTCGCGATAATATTTGCGGGCAGTCTGGTGGACTGAGATTGCGATTTCTAAGAAATCGAGTTATTTCAGGCCACATTGGGTTACATGTAAATTTTAAAAACAAATCTGGATACCCGACCCAATTACATATCGACATAGCATCTTGATAATTCTGGATCATATACCTCGGTCCACCCATAAAAGTAGAAGGTAATACGATACGCTTCCCGCATGATGTCCCTTCACGGTCACCTCGAAGCAATGCATCTTGTAACCCATTGTAAAGTTCGACCCTCAGTTTCTTTTGATTGAAGCGAATGAATGATAGTCTTTGAGACTCAATCATTGTATAAGCATCAACTGTAAACTGTTGGAGTAATCTTCTAGAATGTAGTAAGATCGATGCATCATTATCACGGAATTGCAAGTGGAATGCGAAGTACTCTCTCATTGTTACTGTTGGACCCCATTTAAGGTTAAAGGGGTATTTCTGTTATGAGTCCCACATTGGACTTAACAA
The DNA here is from genome assembly GCA_963277665.1 of Viscum album. Classification (NCBI taxonomy): domain Eukaryota; kingdom Viridiplantae; phylum Streptophyta; class Magnoliopsida; order Santalales; family Viscaceae; genus Viscum; species Viscum album. Next base: position 1,072,917,510 of record OY728160.1, read on the forward strand.
CATGTAATTAGTCTTTAGTTCTCTATAAAAGAGGATCCCCACCTCACATTGAGGTAAGGGGAATTCACCCAACTACATGGTATCAGAGGGATTTTTATCCCAAACCCTCCCTCTTCTGCGGCTTCCCGGTGTCCTCCCGGCCCCGCCTCTCTCCCTGGTGAAGATGCGCCTTAAGGCTGGCGATGCCTCTGGAGTCGCTCCCTGTGATGATGATGTCATCCACATAAACCACAAGCAAGATACAGCCATGCGCCGTCGTACGGAAGAAGACGGTGTGATCCTTCATACTGCGAGAGAGACCAAAGGCTGTGACGACCGTGCTGAAGCGGCCAAACCAAGCCCGAGGAGACTACTTTGAGACCTTCTCTCCAGTCGCCAAGATGGCCTCGGTCCGCCTTTTCCTTTCGCTAGCTGCTCATCATCACTGGCCGCTTCATCAACTGGATGTTAAAAATGCTTTTCTCCATGGCTTTCTTGATGAAGAAGTCTACCTCCAGCAGCCTCCTGGTTTTTCGGCCTCTGGTGCCGACCGCCATGTCTGCCGTCTCCGTCGCTCCCTCTACGGCCTCAAGCAGTCTCCTCGGGCTTGGTTTGGCCGCTTCAGCACGGTCGTCACAGCCTTTGGTCTCTCTCGCAGTATGAAGGATCACACCGTCTTCTTCCGTACGACGGCGCATGGCTGTATCTTGCTTGTGGTTTATGTGGATGACATCATCATCACAGGGAGCGACTCCAGAGGCATCGCCAGCCTTAAGGCGCATCTTCACCAGCACTTTCACACCAAGGATCTTGGTCCCCTCACTTCCTTGGCATCGAGGTCTCCCGGACTGCGGACACTATTTCTCTCTGCCAGCGCAAGTATGCTCTTGATATCTTGCAGGATGCCGGGTTGAGCACCGCCACTGCCGTGGACACTCCCCTTGAGCCTGGGGAACGCTCCCTTCATTCCGACTCGGAACCCTTTCCTCATCCCGAGAGCTATCGCCGCCTGGTCGGTAAACTCAACTACCTCACCATGACACGTCCTGACATTGCCTGTGCCGTTGGCAAAGTCAGCCAGTTCATGGAACATCCCACCCGCTCTCAGTGGGATGCTGTCCTTCGCATTGCCAAATACATCAAGAAAGACCCTGCCCGTGGCCTTCAGTACTCCCATCATGCTCACATGGATGTTGAGGCCTTCTGTGATGCGGACTATGCCGGCTGCCTCGCTACCCGCAGGTCTACTTCGGGTTTCGCCGTGTTCTTTGCCGGCAATCTCATCTCTTGGCGCAGCAAGAAGCAGACTGTCGTCTCCCGGTCGAGTGCCGAGGCCGAGTATCGAGCCATGGCCACCGTCACTACTGAGATCCTCTGGCTTCGTCATCTCCTCCATGAGCTCGGTTTCCCCGCATCGACTCCTGCTCATATCTGGTGTGACAATCAGGCCGCCGCGAAGATTGCCTCGAATCCCGTCTTCCATGAACGGACGAAACATATCGAGGTGGACTGTCACTTTCTCCGCCACCATCTGGAGCAGCACCATATCAGCTTCGGCCATATCCCGACGGCCGATCAGCTTGCCGATCTCTTCACCAAAGGTCTTCCCGGAGCTCGCCTTGAGTCTCTCACTACCCGGCTGGGTATTCACAGCCTCCCTGGCCCAGCTTGAGGGGGAGTCTGAGATGGTCCTGTGTCTTTGTTGTCTTTTTCTATTTGTGGGACTCTATCCAATCTGGGCATGTCCAGCTTGAGGGGGAGTGTTGGACCCCATTTAAGGTTAAAGGGGTATTTCTGTTACGAGTCCCACATTGGACTTAACAACATGTAATTAGTCTTTAGTTCTCTATAAAAGAGGATCCCCACCTCACATTGAGGTAAGGGGAATTCACCCAACTACAGTTACCTTCCTGAGTGTAGTACTTGTAGTGAATTGAGTAGCACGATGCAACACGTTGTCGCAATATCAATCCTTACCACCTGTGAAAATCAAAGGATACTGCAATGGAAGATTCAGTGGGTGCAGCTCATCAGTTCGTTGTAAATCACCGCTTTTGGTTTGAATGATGATGTCCCTGTTCATGGTTGAGATCCTCAATATCACCGACAACCAGCATTGCAATTTCAGAAGTATTTGGAAGGTTTTATGTCGCAGAATGCGTTTGTCTTCTTTTAAGGAGTCGTAGATTTAAAGTTGGAACCTCCTGACGGTTAAGAACATCCCTTGCATTTATAAATTCTCGAGCCAAAGCGTTGTTCTCATGAAACATCTGTTGTAGGTTTTGAATAGTATTGTAGTTAATAATAGATTGTTGATTTCTGTCGTCAAAGCTAGAGCAATTATTCATGTTAATATAAAATGGTGAACGGTTTGTTAACTTAGCAGAAAGAATTGAATATAAAGGATACCTCATTCCGCGAATTCTATTCTGACACTCATGTGTTGTATCGTTGACGTACAATTGCGCGAACCTCGGTGGATGACCATCAGGTGGACATAAACTACCTATGCGATGATAGTTTTTTCCATGTAATCTGAATATACATGGAGCTTGACCATTATTGACTGACTTATCTACCTTCCCACCCATTGATGTGAATGCAAACATCGAATTGTAAATATGAATGTGGTCTTGGAGTAATCGGGTTTCAGCAGAAGTTCGATCAAACACCAGCATCCTTAGGTATTCGGGACATTCTGGGAGTAAAGTCCAAAGCAACCTTTCCCATTGAGCAGCATACAGAAAAACGTTGGTTTTGTCTATTGCTAAATTTCTTGTTTCTCTCATCGAACCACAAAAAAGAGTGACAATGTTGACAGACGTTAGGAGGCTCTCCAATATCATAATAAACTGATTGAACATAATTGTATTGTAGAAAATGTTATTAAAAAGTTGCACTCAACAACAGAGACGATGATTTAGTATTAAAGAACCATTAATGCATGTCTAGTAAGTACACGAACCCGTGTTCTCGGCAGTGTCCTGTTCTAGTGACTCTTATAGCAGCAAGCAGTATGTAATTTTAGACTAGCTGAAATAATAAATAACTCAGTAATGTTTGAAGTGAAACGTGTACATTTAATTACCTATACAGTTTGCTGCTCCATTTATGTCAACATTTATGTTTTGTTGAGCCTTGGAAGTATTTATTCTAATTGCTTCTCGAAGAAATGATTGTTGTCCTGAACCTGAAAGTAGTTATAGAAAACAACTAACTTCTATGCAGAATGTACATTGGTATATATATGTGTGCGTGTCAACTTGTATTGTACAACATACCTACACATGATAACGTATTGTAGTTCCCATCAGCAGAAGGAGTTAAGAAGCATCTGTTTGTATAGGGCAGCATAAGAAGTATAACTGAAATAAAAGGTATGGTATTGTGTATAAACAGTAGTCGTTCTTACTGCGTCGAGGTATCAGGTGATGAATCAGGTAGAGTATTTTCTTCAGCCATTAAAGCTACGCAAATTGATGAATGAAATGTTATAAGGGGAATACATATGTTATATGACATACTATATGTGCATGGAATATAATAGTTATGATACTTATAGAAAGGTAAAGGAGAATCTATCAAGCTAGTCGGTCGTTGTTTTCGTTTGTTAGATCCAGCAGACCTCGTTGACGTAGCCGCAGATGGTTCTGACACTGTGTACAATGAAGAACTTAATTATTAATAATCTGTGTTACTGTGAAATGTAGTGTGTAGTTCAATGGATTATAAATGTAAATTTAAACTGAACTAATCATTGTTACATAGAGATGATAATGACATGTTTGTGACTTCATTTGTGAACGTAATTGTTGGTAGAAGTACAATGTTTGGGGTTCCAGACAGTCTACTAGATGTCATATAAGAATTTGCAGTAGATGTCACCACTGAAAGTGTGGCAACATCAAATATTATAGAGAAAAATAGATTGTAAGTAACTACAACAATTTTCAGTGACGGTATTAGAAAACTCACCATCTTTATGTCGTTCCCTCATCAGCAGTCTGCGCTGTACCCTTGCATTTGTACATTTTGATGGACAATACAAGTTTGTATTTGACCGAGCAGACAACTGTTCCGGCTCTGTAATAAAAGTAAGTTAGTATGAATGATTTCAGTTAGTATGAAATGCACTATGAAACATCGCAAAGTTGCTACAGGTTAATGCAAACGAAACTAACCATTTATACATAAAGATGATAATGGCATGCGTGTGACTCCACATGTGATGCCACCTACTGATACTGATTTACTCGCATGAGTACCATACTGGTTGGTAGATGACATAGAATAGTCCCCAGTACTTGTAGGCACTGATCATGTGGTAAGTGTAATGAGTGAAACTACTGAACAGAGGATAGTAAATAGAACATTTTCAAGGGTACTTAATAGACAACTCACAAATTGTCTAACGTTCTTTCATAAGTAGCCTCCATTGCATCCTTGCATCTTTAAAGTTCGACGGACATTTCATGTTTGTTTTTTCTTTATAGCTTACAGTTAAGGTGTGCAGTGAGAGCATATAATGCACAGAGGACATAACAGTTACAAAATTTTACATAATAAAGGAAAAGACGAAATAGATTTTAACAAACAACAATAGACATTTATGTTTCATTGAGTAATTGTAATATCAGACAACCAAATATGCATGTGGATATCCTCATGGACAATGAAATTGTAGTTGAAAAAAGCTTAAAAGAAATTCTAACAGCAGACTGAAGGTTCCGGGCGCAGCGGAAGCGCGTGGGTGATGTGCCCACTTGACTTTTTGTCATTAATAATGATCAATCTGGGATCAATACGACGATAAACGCTAGTCTCCACGGATCGAATCACAGAAATGGACAAAGAAAAGGAAAGTCCCGGAACCACAAACTAGGATCGTTACAGGTTGATTATAATTAATTTAATCAATTGAAAAGAAATACCTTTTGGGTGTTCTTTCTTCGTTGATGTTCTTGATCACGTTCCGTTGTGATTCGTCGTTGTGTCGCAGAAGCCAAGTGTAGACTTCCTCTAGCAGTGATCCACACGTGTACCTCGTATCTCGGGACGTCACCAAAGGAGTCTCCGGGTGCTAGCGTGGAGAAACCTTTGCTTGCGTTTTCCGCCTTAGATCGTCTTGATCCGATGGAAGAAGATCTCTCTCGGTCCTGAGAGCGTTCTTGGAGGAAGAAGTTCTTTCGACCTTGAAAGAATTCTTCAGAATTGTTGTGCACAACGATTCTCTTATGTAGAAAAAGAGTTGGGGTTGTGAGGATATTTATAATCGAGTTTGAGGTTGTAGAGTTATGACAATAAATAAACGCGTTACACGTTTCATTTATTTCATTAACTCTTTTTGAAAACCCCCATGTCGAATAATTAATTCCTTGACATGTGCTCACGCTGATTATAATAAATATCATTTAATAAAGCAATATTATATCCTCAAAATCCCGACTGGAAAAACTACACGGTGTGTAATAATATATACACGGCGTGTACTTGTTTTTCACTGAAAACTACACGACGTGTACATTAAATGTACACGGCGTGTATATCTTGTTTTCATTTATTCATTTCCTTTCCAAAATGAAAACTACACGGCGTGTACATTTAATAATACACGGCGTGTACTTGTTTTCAAAATAAAAACTACACGGCGTGTAATAATTAATACACGGTGTGTACTTGTTTTCATTTTATTCTTCCTCCAACATTAAAACGATTTAGGCTTCCTTGAATAATTATTAAACCACGTACGAGAATAATCTTTATTCTACTTGAGATACTTGAATACACTTAGTGTGTGACCCTCTAGGACTCTTTTTCGTTGGCATTAGGCGGCCTTGCTTAAAGTCCAAGATTACTGTCTAGCAACGGGTCAAGGCACCCAAGAGAAAGAAGTTGACGCCGCATTGACGTATCACCTCATACGAACGCTTACTGTATAATTTAATCCCTTTGTCTCGATATCTCATCAAGCAGGTTTCATGGCAGTGTCATAAACCTATATGCTTGATCCGTCGTTCTTTGACTACCTGAAATAAACTCATCGTTTACACCATGACCATGGAATTTAATGCGACAGTTCTATTTCAATCAAAGGGTCGAGATATCAACTTCCATAAATGGAAGGGACAAATCCTTCATCGACATATCCATTAACAACATGTCACTCGTGACGCACCCAACGTACCCTACTTCCCGTCAACTATCTGCGTGATGGTTTTCGTCAGTAAATCTAAGTGCGCGAGTCATGACATGAGTTAATGATAATCTTCCAGTCTAAGGACCATTACACACGCTCGCAGATAGTAATATCCGATGACACCAAGACATGCAGAATTACTACTGGCGGGTCTGTTATCATAATCTCCCATCTTGGAGATTACCAAGTGCGAACTCCATGAGAGAGAGTCGTCTTCTTACGAGTACTCGCACATGACGGTCTGTATACTATGTGTCCTATCATATTATGTCATCCAACCGCAGAACTTTATTTAAGAATATTGTTATAGCATTTCAAGGTTCTCATCATAGCGGGGATCTGCCATGACCTTATTAATGCAACAAATATTCTAGGACATTATTATATTATAGTCATGCAGAACAATGAACAATATATAATAAGTGAACATTCATGTAATCAAAGTACAAAACAGTTGGTTCTCAGGAAACCAACCCTTACACAGACTAGAATAGCGTTTTTTTTGGAAACTTGTACTGTAAATTCAGACAACTAAATATACAGTTGGATATCAACATGCTAAACCGAAATGAAATTGGAATAAGTTGCAAGGCAAATCGTACAAGAAACCACCATATAAGTATATTTTATTGAAAGCGGTAAAGAATATTCATAAAACAATAACTGAACACGAACAGTTAGAGAACTGAATTGATACCATATATGCAGTTTAAAGGATTTAGTTTTTCCATTACGAAGATATGTTCATACCTGAAGTGCGAAGATGATGCGGGTGGGAATACGAACAACAGGAAGGCTGTGGAGATGGGAAGGAAACTTCTGTTGAAATTGGAAACCTATTAATCACGTGAATACCATCCTGAAATTCCAAAATGTAGGGGGGGGGGGGCGAAGGTATGGACCGCCGGTTCTTACAATTAGCAAGTATGGAATTTAATCAAACAGTACAGAAGGGAAGGAGGTTTTTTGAAGAACACCTGGACGCAGCGCTATGTGGTTGAAAGGGAATCGCGAACCGATTAAGAATCTTGGAAGTCCGAGTGCGCGTTTCAACAAGATGGAGGACTATGCTGCAACCGGTGCAACAAAGAAGACAAAGTGTGAGGACATCTGTCTTTAAGAAAGCCTGGAGGTAGATGCCGACCGCTTCGGGAGTCTGCGGGAACCCTAGGTCGCGAATATTTTTTCCACGACCGCGACCGAGAAAGACATAAAACGTCGACACTGCAGTTGAAATCGAGAGGAGGTGGTCGAAGGAAGAATGCGTGGAAATTGCAGTCGAAATCGGGAGGAGGTGGTTGGAGATAGACGACCGGTAGACCACGACTGCGAAGACGACAGCGGAGGGCGTACGAGGGATTGGTAGGTCAAGACCTGCGAGTTTCTCAGTGGGAGCGATTGCGGGAGGCGGAGAAAAAAATTACATTCGGGGAGGCACGATGTGGAGATACGGAGGATCGACATGTATGAAAAAGTGATGTGGAAGCATATTCTTTTGACATGTGGTATCTTGAATGCTCGGATTAGTATATACAGTAGATGTCAAAGTTATTGCCAAACAACTTAGCAATTCAACACTGCTGCTCCGCAGAAGTGATGCGCTACTGTAACAAAAATTTTAGGCTAAATACACAATAAAATGACGGCCTAGGAGGTAGGGGTGCTTGTGCTGAATGGCGAGGACTAGTGCCATAATTTGGACATATTTCTTTCAGCCAACGCTTTGCCGAAATAAGCAATGGGGTGTCATTCTTGCATGAGTACAACACCCACCTCATGACTTGAAGCATTGCACTCCACCTCAATGAGCTGAGAGAAATCTGGCATATCTAGGATCGGTGCTGTCGTCATGGTGTGTTTTAGTTTGTCAAAGGCCACCTGTGCCTCTGAAGACCTTTGAAAACAAAAGGGGCTGTGCTATCTTACTCTAATCTTGAACAAATTTTCTATAGTAGCTGGTAAGGCTGAGAAAGCCCCGAACTCCAAGCACCGAGATAGGGGTTGGCTAATCGAGGACTGCTTGAATTTTGGATGGGTCCATAGCAACACTGATCTGGGAAACGAGATGACCCAAATATTCCATTGTTTGTTGAGCAAAATAACATTTCCTTGCATTGACAAAGAAATGGTTGTTGTGAAGGACTTGTAGGATCGCCTTCAGGGGTCATACGCGGGAGTCCCACTCCTGGCTATAAACTAAAATGTCATAAAAAAATATGAGCACAAACTGACACAGGTGGGGTCGAAACAAATCATTCATTGAAGGCTTGGAAGGTAGAAGGAGCATTTGAGAGGCCAAAAGGCATTACCAGATACTCTTAGTGACTATTGTGTGTACAAAAAGCAGTTTTCTCCACACCATCATCCGCCATTTGAATCTGATGGTAGCTGGACTTCAGGTTTTGTTTAGAAAAGTAAGTAGCACCATGTAGTTCGTCCAACAATTCGTCAACCACTGGGATGAGAAACTTGTCCAGGATTGTGGCTTTGTTAAGTGCTCGATAATCGACGCACATTCGCCATGAGCAATCCTTTTTTTGACCAATAGAACTGGGATTGGAATGTGCATCGGTAATAGAGTGAATAATCCCCTCTTGAAGTAGCTCCCGAACATGTCCCTCAATCTCGGTTTTGTGGGAATGTGGGTACTAGTGTGAGCGGATAGATATTAGGCCGTGGCCTGGGGATGATGTGATTTTATGATCGTTGGAGCGCCTGGGAGGTAAACCGGTGGGCTCTTGGAAAACCAAGTGGAAGGACTGGAGCACCTGCAAACAGTGTTGATGTTGAGAGTTTAGTGGAGCCTTGTGGCCACCTCATTCTACAGCTGGTGAAGCAAGGCGGTTTCTACCGTCCCGTGCTCGGCTGGCCAGTGAGTGTAGAGAGGAAAGTAGGTGGCCAGTGAGTGTGGAGAGGAAAGTAGCAGCAATCAAACACATTGGGTTGGGCGACAACAGGGAATAGCAGCAAACGCATTGGGCGGCAGACATCTGACGACGCACAACACCAGCTCTCCCTGCTTCTCTCATTGATTCTTCTACAACCAAAAGGTTTTTTCTATTCCTATCTTCTATTATTCAACCTTTGTTTTCAATTTTTCTCTATTATGTCTCATTTTCATTTGTTTTCATCTTTCCTCCCAACTTCGGGTCTTCTATTTCCATCAACATCAGCTGCAGCACCCATCCAGCAGTGAAATTATGAGTGATAATCGTGCCGAAACACCAACTAGTGCAACTCCAAGTAGTGTAAGAAAAGACTCGGCTTGGAAGTTTGCTTATCAAGAAAATCCTGGTGACAGAGATTCAGTAACATGCGGTTTCTGTTTAGAAACAAAAAGAGGAGGTATGAGTTGAATGAAACAGCACATGGTTGGAGGATATAGAAATTCTACTGCTTGTAAGAAATGTTCGGATCACGTAAAGGAGGAGATAAGACAACATATGAAGAAAAGAGAAGAAGATAAGAAACAACGAAACATACTCTTCTGAATATTGATGATTTCCATTATGAAGACGAAGATGATGGTGACATTGAACAGATCAATCTGAATGCTGGAAGAACTACTGCGGGAGGTATGAGTCGAATGAAACATCCCATGGTTGGAGGATATAGAAATTCTACTGCTTGTAAGAAATGTCCGAATCACGTAAAGGAGGAGATAAGACAACATATGAAGAAAAGAGAAGAAGATAAGAAACAACGAAACATACTTTCGAATATTGGTGATTTTCATTATGAAGATGAAGATGATGGCATTGAAAAGATCAATCTGAAGGTTGGAAGAACTACTGCAGGAAAGTCATCATTTAAGTCACCACGTAATATCAGACCAATGAATACATATTTTACACGTGACCCGGAAGAAATTATTCATGGTAGGAAAGGAAAACAAAAGATGATCATAGATGCAGTTAAAACTGAAGAGCACAAGAAAGAAATGCGAGAGAGTATGTACACAAATTGCAAGGTGGATGTATGATGCAGGAATAACTTTCAATGCTGTGAAATATGATAGCTTTCATCCCATGATTGAAGCAATTGGGCAATTTGGTCCAGGAATGAAGCCACCAAGCTATCACGAGGTGAGAGTTTGCTTGTTAAATAAGGAAATGGGGTACACAAAGACAATGATGGAAGAACATGAACAAGATTTGACAAAAAATGGTTGCACAATTATGTTCGATGGTTGGATGGACATAAGGCAATGGACATTGATCAATTTCTTGGTGAATTGTCGCAAAGGGACAATGTTCGTTGATTCAATTGATGCTTTATCATTTTGCAAAAGCGGAGACAAAATATTTGAATTGCTAAGCAAATTTGTGGAACGTATTGGTCTAGTAAACGTTCAAGTTGTCACTGATAGCGCTTTTTCAAATGTTTTAGCGGGTATTATTTCTATCCACCTTATTAGTATTTAAGTTTATACATATACATTATGCATATTAAGAATTTTATTTATGTTTGTTTCTTATTCTTTTCAAATCCTATTTTTAGGGAAAATTCTTGAGGTAATGTATCCAAATCTTTATTTGACTCCATACGCAACCCATTGTTTGGATTTGATATTGGAGGATATTGGGAAACTTGACATTAGCATGCAAACATTGAAACAAGCAACTTCTTTGAGCTCTTTCATATATACTCGTTCGGGGGTGTTGAATATGATCGAGGGAATTCACAGGGAAGCAAGAGTTGCTTCGACCTACGAAAACTAGATTTTCTACCGCTTTCCTCACAATGGAAAGCATTCATAAGCAGAAGGAGAATTGGAGAAAAATGTTCACATCAGATGGGTGGGTAAAAATCAAGTGGGCTAAAGAGGTGCAAGGCAAACAAGTTTCTAAAATCATATTGATGCCATCATTTTGGACTTCTATTTTGTATTGTCTTAAAGTGATCAATCCAATTGTAAAAGTGTTTAGATTGGTTGGAGAGAAAAAGACACCAATGAGATACATTTATGAAGTCATGGATAGGGCTAAAGAGACAATCATGAGGGTTTTTCGATGAAGGAAGAGAAGTACAAAGAAATTTTGTATTATTGTTGATCGTAGGTGGGAGATTCAACTTCATCGGCCTTTGCAGGCTGCGGGGTATTTCTTGAATCCCGAATTTTGTTATTCAAATCCGATTATTCAATTGGATTTTCAAGTACAAGATGAATTAATTAAATCCATTCAAAGGCTGGTTTCAAAGCTTTGAGATTCAAGAAAAAATCATGGATGAAATCACTTTGTACAAGGAAGTGAAGGGTCTATTTGCAAATTCTTTGGCAATTCGACTTTGGAACAAGAAGGCTCCTGCTGAATGGTGGTCTATGTTTGGATCTTCAACCCCAAACTTTCAAAAAATTTGCTTTGAAGGTTCTTAATCTCACTTGCAGCGCATCAGGATGTGACAGAAACTGGAGCATATTTGAGCATGTAAGTTTCTTTTCTAAATGCATTTTATTTATAATTATAAACATTATAATATTAACAATTGAATTATATTGCATCTTCATAGCAAAAAGAGGGATAAGTTGTCTCAGCAAAAACTAAATGATTTGGTCTCCATCAAATATAATCGTACATTGAAGCATCGGTTTCAAATCCATGAAACCATTGATCCCATTACACTCAAAGAGATTGATGATAGCAATGAATGACTTACTGGGAGGGTCGAAGAGGATGGGGATGCTAATAATGAATTTGTATTTAATGATGAGGGTGTTGAAGGTTTAACATGGGGTGCGTATGCTGCTGTTGCTGGGGTTGAAGAGTCTGAATATACTTTCAGATCGAAATCAAACTTAGCAACTTCCACTTCTTCCAAATCCCATAGTGGTACAAAGCGTGCACGAGTTGTTGATGAGATGAATGATGTTGAAGAGGAAGGTTTAGGGGCATATGAGTCAAACGAAGGGTGCAATAGTGATGATGAAGTTTTCATTAATGACGAAACTTCCATTGATGATGGTTTGATGTTTAGGTTCTCAAGGATTGATTATTTGATTATGATTGTGGTTAAAAATTATTAGTATGTATTTTTTTTATTGAATTTAAGTTTTTTTAAATTTAAAATATTGTTGAAAACTGTATACAATTAATTATGTGCGCATGTGCCTTAGTTGCGCCTCGCGCCACATCCCCAAGCGGCCTTTGCGCCTTATTGCGCCGCACGCCTTTGACAACATTTGACAACACAGATTCATGAAACAATATACCTCATCGTTGATGAATAGAAATACCATAAAAAGATCTTTAAAAACATTCTTGAAGGAAATATCTTTTTCATTTTGAAAATCACTTTTTAAAACATAAAACATTTTGAAAATTGTAGAAATGATAGAGAGGTGAACCCAATACCCAAGATACCACCTTGAGGTTATTTTATAATGAATAATAAATACAACATAGACCATATGTCCGATGTGGGATGAAAACTCCAACACTCCTCCTCGAGCTAGGTCTACATAGCTATAATTAAAGAAAACAAACCAAAGAAAACAAAACAAATACAAAATACTGCAAACACTTCCCCTCAAGTTGGACATATCCAACTTGATTATAAAACAAGACGAGACAAAAAAAGAAATCATTCGCAATCGCAACTCCTCCTCGAGATGAAAATGATGGATGATGGAAGATGTCGCTGAAATAGCCATATTACATCAGTGACGCGATAAGTCGTCGAGACACAGCAGAGGAACCGCGCAGACGGGAGCGGTCGATGAGGCGCCGGGATAGCCGCTCAATGGAGGTCGGGAAAGCCGCTCAGGCAGGGCCGATCGTCGAAGCGTCGGGAAAGGCGCACAGGAGCGGTTGGTCGACGAGAGGTGGGGATTCCGCAGGAGGGGCCGACGAAGAGGGGTGCTAGGGGGGCCGTCCTGCGTAGGGAAGAGCCGCTGGTCTGTCTGTGTCGTGGTGGTGCGCAGTCGAGAGAGTGGGAGAGAGGTGTCGCCCGTTCGTTGATGAAGTGGTGTCGAACTGCTCGGGTGGAAGACAACCGCGACAACAAGTGGCGGCGGGACAGGCCGCAGAGGTGCCGACATGGTGCGGCCGAACGGGCTGTCAGATCTGGAGGCGGAAGTGGATCGTTGCGCAGTAGGGGAGGTTTCGTCGGAGGTGCGCTGGTCGTCGAGGTGCCAGGATAGGATGAAGAAAATTTGCCAGAACGGCTCTGGCGAACCATTGTAGTGGCGTCCTCAGAGAAATCCACGTCACCAAAAATTACCCGACGAATTGTGCGAAGAGGGCAACAGACAGGTCGCCAGGAGGAACTTTGAAGGGCAGCAGATGCCAATGAGGACGGCATGCTGGAGATGCGGGTGTCACACAAAGAGGGCAACACACAGAAAAGGGTGTACTAGAGAGCTGCAACACCGGTGGGGTTGGAGCACTGGAGGAGCGCTGTCCAACAGAGAGTGCACACAGGGAGGCGTCACACAGGGATGCCGTCAGGAGGGAGGCGGGCCACTTGAGATGGCCTCGCACGGGAGTCGACGACCAGGGATGAGTCGACGCGGCGCAGGGAGGGGGCCGCAGAGGGCCGTCGCGGTTGGATTTGTCACACAGGGCGACGCGCATAGAAGTGCCATAGATGGCAGGGAGGGAGATGCCGACAGGGGGCGACGGTGGAGGACTTATGGCTCCTTGGCCGTGGAGGTCACCGCCCCCCAACGGGGGGAAATACCTCGGTGTCCGTCGAAAAAAAAAGAGACGAGAGAACTACGGTTAGGATATGACCTTCATTGATACCATGGAGAAATGATAGAGAGGTGAACCCAATGCCCAAGATACGTCTCTAAGGGAGGACTTGAGGTTATTTTGTAACGAATAATAAAGACCACATAAGACCACAAGTCCGATGTAGGACGAAGACTCCAACAAAAATCATTTTCTTTGAAAATTGCTTTCAAAAACCGTGAATTTCCAGAAATGACGGTCATGTCGGCAATCATGTCGGCGGGTAATTCTGTACATGCCATATAAGTTAAAAAGAATATTTCTTTTATACTGTAAAAAGGTTAGAAAAGTGTCTTGTTCGGAAAACGAAAAAAATATTCCTTCGAAAATATTTTGTAAAAAGACAAAAATGGGTAAAAATGTTTTTAATAAATCATTTTGAAAAGGTTAAAAACATTTTTGAAAACATTTTTAGAAAATATTGTTTTGGAAAAAAACGGATTTCTGACCGAAAAGAGAAATGAAGTCTAATTTTATTGAAAACATTTTATCAATTATTTTAATTATCCAAAAGTGGAAAAATAGTACTATTACTTGAAAATATCATGAATAACCCGAGGAGAAGAAAATGAAATGAGTTTATTTAGACAATGATCAAATAATTTCTTTCAACAGAAATTCAAGAATAAACAATATCGATTAGAATGAGATTGTTAAATAAACCCTTACAATGATCACAATGTTTAAGTGAGAATTAATCAATGAATCGATTATGTGTATCAATTGTAAATCGATATAAAACGAGTGGAAATATAATATAAGATAATCACAAGTCATTATACACATAATCTTAGAATATCAATGATAACGAAGGAGTAATATAACCCAATGAAAATAAATTGAGTTATGAATTTTTTTACCATTTGGTAAATCTCAAGTCAAATTTCTTTGGATGAAATAATTCAAATTGAAACTTAAAATCCGTGAATTATCAACGAATCATGATATAATATGCCAAATGAGCAATATATACACCATATAAAAGAAATTAAGTGTATAACATTACAATATGCCTCAATGAAATAAAATTGAAACGAAATCCCTTACCTCGAGTTTATTTTTGGTTGTACATTCTTTAACCTCCTGTATAGTGGTTTTAAACATGCTATTAATTTATACTTGAACCATATTAACATTTATAACATCATATATGATCCTTTTATAACATCTTATCACTCGTTCGGTAATAATCTTTCATTATTCCCATTATTTCGGGTGTTAATTGTCTTGTTTTTATATTCGTGCTTTGTCATGAAAGTTTTGGTTCTTCTGCATATTATATGTTTTGTAATCTCCAGAATAGTAATCTTAATATAATTATCATATTTATGCATCAATTATACTTTTAAGACCAATCATGAAAGATGATTTTGAGAAATGATGTACGTTACGATTTTGAAGACGGTAGGCCATACGTACGCATGAATAACGTTTCCATTTTTCAATGATCATTATGGAAAGAAGGTAAGTAATATATTATCTTTCCAGAATGATCATAATGTCATACATGTCATATTATTTCTTTCAATATACTTGTATATATCATTTATGTGGTGTGATGATTAAAAGAGAGTCATATCGTTTCGTGAAGGCGGTAGTCCACACGTACACGAACGATTTTATCATCTTTCAGTGAGTGAAAAGGTAAGAAAGAATATTATTTTTTCGAATGATAAATATGCCATGAATATCATAATTATGTCATGTATATCACATATATTTATTAACTTTAATCTTATTATATTTCATGTAAAGCGTTAGTGAAATACGAATCACATCGTTTCGTGAGGCGGTAGTCCGCCACATACATGAATGGCGTTATCGTATCCCCTACGGAATGGAAAGTAAAAAGATTTAATATATGACATAACGACTCTTGAGCTATAATTATGTTATAAATATCATATATATACTTCAGATTCATCATCATATTCAACCGTGAAAGGTGGTAATGGAAGAACGAATGACATCGGTTCGCGAGACGGTAGTTCGTTGTACACATGAATGATGATATCATAACCCATTTGATGGAAGTGGGGATGGTTGTAGGTCATGCCCTTAACATAACATCTCAGTATATTGAAGATACCGAGGTTATTATATCCGCATGGTTTAATAAGAATTGAAGGAGGTGAAAGAAAAAATAAAAACGCTCGTTGAAGCACGTTATCTTTTCTTCGGGTATCGTCCTTAGGTTTGCATCAAAACATTTCTAGGTCGGCTTTCTGTCCAAACTAAGGTTTTTAAGATAAGAGAAGGGAAGTTGGGAAGTGATTTGAGTAGGGCTTGGCCAAAAAAAAAATCGTGTGGTGGGAAAAAGCGAGGAGACAGAGTAGCCTTTTATATGTGAGGCGAGTGACACTTGTAATTCTTTGAAAGGATTCAATCATACCCATGTTTTTATCATGCCATAAGTCTTCAAAATGGGCCATTCTCGAACCTAGAATTGATAAGGTCGAAACATGACCAACCAATGACTGTTGGACAAGTTGGTAGGTCATTTTTAAATCTTATCTTCTTAGTTTAACTCCCCGGTAAATCCATTTTTACCTTAATCGTGATAATAAATATTTACTGTTTTCACTATTCATTTTGGTCAAAAATTAAGTTGACCTTTTTATAGATTATAAATTATTCTGATTTCAAATATGAAATCCATTTTGTCAAATTCAATTCACAGAAGTGGAAAAATTTAATTTAAAATGAATCCCGCAGACGCAATGGGAAATTAAGTTTTTAAAGATAAAATGTTCAAAAGTTTACCGAGTTTTTATATCAAAATTCATTATGAAAGTGATTTCAATCACCTAAATTGGATCAATTGATATATAATTTAACTACTGTTAGTTTAAAAACAATTCAAAATATGATTTAACATTATAAATTATTTAAACGAAAAAACAATTTTCAATTAAAATTCAGTATTTTTCACTATTTATCAAAAAATGAACCATTTCAAAAAAATCCAAAAAATTAATCCTAAGGTGATTTTGAAATTTATTTTATCAAATAAATTTTCTGAAGTGATAAAAATTAATTTTGAATTATGTGTGCAAAACATAACTAATCCGTATTTTAGAAAAATACAGTTTTTCAGAAAACAATTCCTTTTCTTTTAAAGGATTTTTAATTAGGAGATGACCATAATTTTCATATTTTAGTTAGCACTATTCGTACTTGTCAATTTAACGGTTATGTTATAAGGATATACTATATCACGGTTCATTTAAACTCGGTGTTGCGTATTCTGCAAACCATCGAAGTGATTAAATTTTAAAAAATATATTTTGTGGGCTATTTAAGCTTGGTGTTGCGTGTCACATACGTTATCAAATAAAATGTTATTTTTTTTAGAATTTTGGGGTCTTGCAAATCTAGTCGTGAATCTCATCCCGGAGACCATGAAGGAAATAGCCAATGTACTATTGCTCAGGTTGACATGAAATCAGTGAGGATAACTACTCAAACTGTTCCACATAGTCATGCATTGTGCCTTGTTAACGGAGGGCGACCAACTCTTTGTATGGATTTTGGATTTTCAGCCCGCTAAAGCGTTCCATGAGTTCCGCTTTCAAAATAGACCCGGACATTGAGGGATGAACCTCCTGGACGATGGTATACTTGTGGATTGCGACCCTTGCTATGCTGATGTGGGCGAGGGGCACCTCAGCTTCCTCTGGCGAAAAAGTTCCGTTTGAGTGATCCACCCTCGAGGATCCATGCCGTCAGACTCCGGTAATTCTAGCTGTCTGGCTGTAGGTGGGTGGTCAGAGATCACCTCGATGGGGTGCGTGGCAGACCTAGGCTCCTTGGCAAATTTGCCGATGACGTCAAATGCTACGACGTACGACTCTGAGAGCTCTGATGCGGTGGATGCCCGCTCCTCATCTAGGAGCGGTGCTTTCTCCGAACGTTGAGTGAAGCCTGTCATGCAGTTGCGGAGTTCTGCCAACTCCTTGGCTTGAGTCTTCCGGAATTCGGCCTAGTCCTTGCGTTCCGACTCCATTGTTGATTCCAAGTTGGAAAGGGTGGTTTCGATGAGTGCAACCCGTTGCTCGACGATGGTATACTTGTGGATTGCGACCCTTGCCATGCTGATGTGGGCGAGGGGCACCTCAGCTTCCTCTGGCGATTGATTGGGCTGAAAAAAAAGTTCCGTTTGCGTGATCCACCCTCGAGGATCCATGCCGTCAGACTCTGGTAATTCTAGCTGTCTGGCTGTAGGTGGGTGGTCAGAGATCACCTCGATGGGGTGCGCGGCAGACCCAGGCTCCTTGGCAAATTTGCCGACGACGTCAAATGCTACGACGTGCGACACCGAGAGCTCCGATGCGGTGGATGCCCGCTCCTCATCTAGGAGCGGTGCTTTCTCCGAACGTCGAGTGAAGCCTGTCATGAAGTGGCGGAGTATTGCCAACTCCTTGGCTTGAGTCTTCCAGAATTTGGCCTAGTCCTTGCGTTCCGACTCCATTGTTGATTCCAAGTTGGAAAGGGTGGTTTCGATGAGTGCAACCCGTTGCTCGAGGCCATCTTGATGAGAATGTTGGCGCGTCTCCATGGAAGGGGGGAGGGGGAGAACAGGCAGGTTGGACCAATTTGGTAGACACACAACCTAGTGAAGGCACTCTGGTGTATTAGAGGATTTAAGGAGGGAATTACAAGGATGAAAGAGGGAGAAAAACGAGGAAGAATAACACTACGGGAGAGTCAAATTTTCTCCACCCGTCCCAAGCCCCAGGCCGTTTCTACCAGAATAATCCCTACCCTCCTATTCCCCTCCCACCTGTGCTATATAACAGCCGATCCAGGGAATCTCCTAACAGTCCTCTCACAGCCCGTGGTGACCACCGGCTGGGACCACTAGCAAACTGTCCATTGGGACCACCTTGCCCCTCCTAGAATATACCCTTCAGGGTCCCTGGGCGTCCCTCGGCCTAACAACTAGTCATTTTGAGAAAACATTCCATGGTGAAGGCATAAAATAAAATGATTCAAATAGTGCTGGCACCTGATTCCGATGCGAGATGCAAGGGGTGGCCTGATCCTCATGGTGCATGACATAGGATAGGGATAAAGTTTGAAACATGGTGGATGCAAATAGCCTATTAATGCTATAAAAGTACATAACTTGCTGTTTAGACGACATATCCAATGATGAATGTGATAACAAACTCACACAACAATTCACTTGGATCAAGACACAAATTGAATGTTTTGTGATTTTGAATCACGAATCTAATATGCAGATTGGCAAGACAGGAATACAGAGGTGCAAGGGAAGAGAAAAGCAATACCCACACAACAAAGAGAAAATAAACCCAGTCTCAAACTGATTTTTGAATGATCCAACATGTACAGTGAATGTGATTATTTATAGCTAACGGGTGATACAATTGTCAAGGGTCTAATCTATTAAAGTCAAAAAACCTGAACCTACTTGTCCTTTTAAAGTCAAAAAATCAAAATCTAATGTTAACTTTTTAGTGTGCAGATTTTTAGGAGGTGTATGTGGTTTCATTACATATATGTTGATGTTATTGGCCTAGCCCATTGAATTTGAATTTTTTGATTCTATATTTGATTTGGAGACTATTCATGCCATTTGGGATTTACAATTCGTTCTCTCACATGTCTTGAATTTTATAAGTTACATTTGGGCTTGAATAAGAGAAATTATGGGTACATTGGGTCTATAATGCAATGAGATTGTTAGGACTCTTGTCTAACTAGGTTGGTACGACAGAAAATAGGGAATAAGAGGAGAATTAAAAAACTGTATATTCCTCTCACACAACAGCAGTAGGCATTTACAACAGGAGACGAAGCAGGAACAATAGAATAGAAGTAGAAGAAGAAATAGATGGGAGTGGAAGGAGGCGAGGAAGAAGTATCTCCCTTGGAAAACCACTTCTGGAGGAGCCTGTCGAGACCTTTCCCAAGGACCGGCATGCAGCTTTTGAATGCAAAATGAAATCTGTCCCTTCCCTATCTGCTGGACCCCTCCATTTAATGGCCACAAGCTACCACCTAACAACCCCAACCAACACAACAACCAGTACAAATTAAATGATAACAATGCCCCCACCTGCTAACAACTGCCCCACAGATAGCCCACAAGCCTAACATTTCCTCCCCCTCAAAAGCCACCTTGTCCCCAAGGTGGACTTTCAACAGGACTCGACATCTTTAGCTCTGGAATGACAGCCCCCACTCCCCCTTTGGAGACAACGGCATGCTTGGGCAAACTTGGGTAGCCAATGTAGGTGGATAACATTTTCAGTATATTTCCCCAGAAAATAATGTTGTCTTTGATCTTAAAGTGGTCTTGGGGGACGCTGCCATATACAGAAATTCATTACATCGTCTGTGAGTATTAAACACCGACTCTGTAGGTAATCCTCTCAACCTTGGCTTCCCAGCAGCAACACCGCCCTTGCTGTTGCCATTCCCCAGTATCCCAGCAACCAAAGGCTGCTCATCCGACGCTCGCCCAGCCTGTGGAAGAAGGCTTTGTGTCACTTGGGTAGGCTTGGGATGCTTTGACACCTCGCCTGGCTCCAACATGTACACAACAACTCTACCACCCGTGCTGCGGGCTTCACTCACCGCTTTCGGCTTGCCATGAACTTTTGGCAACCGATATACTTGCACTAGGACATCCTTCTCCTCTCTAAATTCTTCACAACTTGTGCAACTGGTGGCACTTCCCTAGCAATAGGTTTTGGTTGACAATCAGGAACAAGTCGTGTCTCTAGAACTGCTTTGCCAGTTCTTGTCGTCTGTCCCTCAGCTTTGGGGGACTGTACACCAACATCTCCTTCCCACTCCGCCCCATTGGCTTCCAAACCGATGCCCATTCGATAGGGCTTCAATATTGCTGTGCTCCTAGCAGCTAGCGCAGGAGCCACTATCCCAACAGTGTACACTCCCTCCATTTCTGCAACCAGTGGCACCATTATATGTACAACAACCCTGTCAATCTTATTCACCAAACCCCCTCTACAATCACGGCCGAAATCACTCCTTGCATTGCGGGACTTACTCCCTGTTCTTGCTTCGCTTCGTGCTCCCAAAATTTGTGTAGTCTGAGCTAAATCAGTTTGCCAACCCGGAGCAACTGGCGACACACTCAAACTTGCTACTTCTCCAGCCTCTTCCCACCACTCTTGCACAACTGGCAGATCGCTCAAGCTCTTCACTTAGTCAGTGGTTTTGAACACCAACCTGGTACAAACTCCTCCTCCTTGGCGTCTTCCGATGGCTGCACGGACTGCTGTATCTCCAACTGCTGTAACGAAAACTCCATATGCTCCTTTCCATCCCGTACTTCTGTATCAGTGCGGGTTTGAGCGGCTCCCAAGTCAAGCCTGACATAGCTCTGTGCCAGGACAAAAAACAGTACCTTTCATGCAAATCTGCTCCAGATGTAACTTCATATCTTCTTTCGTCGGACTGAATGTGAAGAAATCTTCAATTTTAGTGATCCAAACAGGAGGATCTACCCCTGAGAAAGAAGGCAGTTCCACATGTTGCGCAATGCTCCTCTTTCCTATAGCCAGAGCAGCATCTTTCGAAAATAGGCTTTCACCGTGTCAGCTGCCTTCCTCTGCATTTACGATTCCATTTCCACTCGGCAACACAACAACTGCCCCATTCTGTATGCCAGAAACAGTTCCGATTTCCTCCTATTCATGCAGGGAACTCTGGTTCTCGGTTTGTCCCTTATCCAACTAATCAAAATCATCCTGCACGTTCATCACCGTCCGAACTTGCTCTTGCTCCTGCACCTCAAATCTCTGCATCAAATTCTCCATTGCTGCTTCAACAGTAGGGAATTAGTTTTCCATTCTCTTTTGCATGCAAACTGGATTAGCACACGTCAACTTTACTGCAATCGTTCAGGTGTCACCTCTCCTCTTAGCGCGCGTCTCCAACAGAGAACACATAAAACAATTGTTCTCAATGGGGATCACGTGTCACCAACGCTGCACAACAAGAAGTAGGTAGAGGAGATAAAAAATAACCTTCAAACCCCTCTTTTTTTTCCTAGCGTACCTCAAACTGTCGCCACAACAGTCGTACTTTCTCCGATGGTGTGTTCCCCAGTGTAGCGTCCCGCCCCGGTTGCCACTAAGCAACGCCTGAGAAGGTGGGGAGCAAAATCTCAAGCATGCCTCTCCGAACGTCAGAGGGTGCCAACAAGCAGCAAGGGCCTAGGGTGTGTCCGTGGGGAGACGATGCCCTTATAAATCAGAGTGAGCACAACGGCATATAATAGATAATAAGTAGCGGAATCAGAATAAAGAATAGACAACAGCGGAATAAATGGAAATATACCAAGGAATGTAAGTAAACAAGCGGAAGCTGAATAAATAATAGATGCCAATGACAATGATGTTATACAAAAATGGATATGCAAGGGGCAGGGGATACATGCATATACTATATGCTAAGCCAAATTATACAAAAAGACAAAAACTGCTACTACAAGCATCTCGAGTATAGGCTCGGTCCTTTGCCCTGTACTCCAACGTAGAAGAACAATCAAGTATCGAAAGTTGCACACTTCCCTTTATCAATACCTGCAATCATGAAGTCTGCTTGGATACCATAGGCGGCCCAAGTAGGGTGTGGGATACAATCTTAGTAGGCCACCACCAACGGTGTCTAGATCAATCCGTTCCGTACAATAAATAAATGAACAACGTGCCATCAATAATAAATGCAGGGCAATATATAAATAAATAAGTTACCACTTCGGGCTGAGTTCCTAAATGGATACCCGCCCGATACCACCCGCTTTGGCCTAAGTCGAATGATTAAACCAAGGTACCTGTACAAGTGATATGGTAAATGCGTAGGCCATCTTGAATAAAGCAACCAAGGTAGGCAGACCCCAAGCTTGTGCTTTGTTTTGGCGGTCGCATCTCAATGACATCATACAAGCATGCTCATAATATAAATAAGAACATCACATATATCACAAGCAAGCAATCCGTCAATTCCAAAGGTGGGGTCCTGAGCCTGTCCAAGGCGATCTATAAAGAATCCCAAGAGTCGCTACAGGAGCCTCCAATATAACCAATGTCACTGAGTCCGTCTAAAGCAACCCATAAAGGCGTCCCTTGTATCACTCATGACATAGTGAACTCTGAGTCCGTACCAAATATCTCACATAGGGGACCGGGTATCACCCGATGCATGGCGTAGCCATCTTGCCAACGAGTCTGTCCACGGTTGCTCCCTTAGGGAACCAATGACACTCACGAGTATAAATAAACCGCCTGAAGACCCGTACAAGGTAAACCAAAGTATCGCTCCCGACGTGTCAAGTAAATCCAACCAAGCTTGGCGAGTCCATCCACGATGTCCTTAAATCGGGACCCGTGTTCTCTCCCGACCCGTAGCAGGCGAAGCATAACAACCAAGACACGTATCACAAGGCATAACATATATATTCACATGTCATCAATAAACATCTCAACCTCACATGCTAAACAAGCTAGCCAAGGCATAGCATCCAATTCAAGCTCATCAACTAAGGCATAAGACAAATGGCCACAAACACTAGGCATATAATGTAAGCAAGGCACATGGCATAAGCCATATCATGAGGCAATGAGACATAGGACATAGGGCATAACCACAATGGACTAAGCAACAAGTTCAAGTATAAGGCACACGACATGGCATATATGTAAGGTAGTGATATAAGGCATAAAGCATCAATCAATAAGCATAAAGCATCGGGCATTGC
Source organism: Viscum album (assembly GCA_963277665.1). Taxonomy (NCBI): domain Eukaryota; kingdom Viridiplantae; phylum Streptophyta; class Magnoliopsida; order Santalales; family Viscaceae; genus Viscum; species Viscum album. The sequence continues at coordinate 1,072,941,175 of OY728160.1, forward strand.
CAAAGGGCCAACTCATGGTTCACCGTTTATCTTAATTCAAAATATAAATTAAGGAATTTAACCAAGATGCAACTCACACACACAAAGGTGGTTAACCATTTAAGGTAGGGGCAAAATAGGCCATTAAGGTGGGCACACCCAAAGAGGTGGCCAACGATGAGGCGAGCAACCCACAGATGATTTTCGGTGTAAGGTAAGGTCACATAAGACATGAGGAACCACTTAATTTAATTTATTACACATAGTTGAGGTGTTGCCGGAAGGGTCCGACGCGTGGTACAACGACGCGTCATTTAAAAAGCGATGAAACGAGCGGGAAAGACCTAGACCACCTACCTCGATGTAGTAGCACTCCACTCGTCCGTTGTCGAAGCTTTGATCGAGCTAGAATGGAAGAAAACGAAGAAATCGCCCAACGCCTTGAAAATAGGGCAAAAGCGGTCACACCTAAATAGCACAACAAAGGACGGAAGCAAGGAGGAGTAGATGGGAGAGGAACGTAAAGCTTACCAAGAGCTTTTCAAAGGATCCGACGATGAGTAATTTGGGTGAGGAACAAGGGAGATCTTTCAAAACCTATGAAGGAAAAGAGAAGCTTCATGCGTGAGGAAGAAAAACCCGCTGGAGGAGGAAGAAGAAGATGGGGTTAAAACATTGAATAACGACAATTTGGGTATTTCATCATGAAAAATAAGGGTGCACGGTTGGCCAAACCATGCACCAACCGTGCGGATGGGCTCTGTCCCAAACCTCTGCAGCACCACACGACCGTGCGCTTGGGGTCCCACGGTTGCAGACAAACTGTGTGGCCCCCAACACCTCATTGTCTGCAACCGCGTGATTAGAGAAACCGTGCGGGCTGAGTTGCATGGTTTCTACTAACTGTGTGGCCCAGTCTGCCCCTTTAATTTTCAGGGCTCCGGGCTCCGAACTAGCCCCAGACGCTCCCGAAACCTCCTTGACTCCCTTTGGCATCAAAGCAAGGCCAACCAAAGGATTTAAAACCAAAATCAAACGGTCCGTTAGAAGAGCCGGGGCGTTACACCTAGCGATCGCGGTCCTCACAGCATACGTCCAGACCACACGATAGCTTCACAAAATTCGTCTTACCACAACCATCCTCTCTAGTCGTCCTAAAAGCGAGCGTGTCAATGTCCGATGCTGCTACTTGCGGCGTTTGTCCAACTCTGATTGTCCTTCTGTGCTCACATTTCCTTGGCGTTTGCGATCTCAACAGTCACACCAACAGCGATCAAGATCTGCTTTCTTGAGTTCCTCACCAGTAGAAGCTCTCTCTATGAAAGCACCAATTGTTAGGATTCTTGTCCAACTAGGTTGGCACGACAGAAAATAGGGAAGAAGAAAAGAATTAACAAACTGCGTATTCCTCTCACACAACAACAGTAGGCATTTACGATAGGAGACGAAGCAGAATTTCAGTAGAATAGAAGTAGAAGAAAAAGAAATAGATGGGAGAGGAAGGAGGCGAGGGAGAAGTATCTCCCCTGAAAAGATCACTTTTGGAGGAGCCTACCAAGACTTCCCAAGGACCAGCTCATGCAACAGCTACGAAGCTGGGCTGAATGCAAAATGAAATATGTCCCCTTCCTACCTGCTGGACCCCTCCATTTAATAGCCACAACCTATACCCAACAACCCCAACTAATACAAAGTAAATGGCAACAATGCCCCCACCTGCCAACAACTGCCCCACATGCCTAACATACACGGACAGCCCACAGAAGCCTAACAGAGATGGTTTATGGTGGGCTTTTAAAATACGGAGTGCACACAAATGGTAAGTATTGGTCAACAACTGCTTAGCGAAACAAGTGGAAATTGTAGTTGACAACATTTGAAGACACACGACAACTAAACAGCAATGCATATATAAACATTGCCTACTGAATCACCATGGACAGATTTCTCAACTTACCATGTTATACAGCCAGCATAAGGTGCTTTTCATATTTGTATTTTTATATTTTTTGCTACATAAACATTAGTATTTTTTTATGTGTATTAGTTATGAAAGGGTTTTGCTATCAATCAATTTATGTACTCATTTATATTTTATTTTGTAAATATAAAATTATACTGCAAATATTTGTGTGTTCTGTTCTACCTGGCAGCATGAGTGAACTTTCTTCCTTGTAGGAATTCACTCCAGTGATGGGAAGATATGATGTCATATGGATTCAGTGGTGTATTGGCCAGCTTAATGATGCTGACTTCATATCCTTTTTTAAAAGAGCAAAGGTAAAGTTGTGTTGAATGTGAACAGAGATTAACAGCTTATATGGTTAGCTTTTATTTTCTTTTTGTTATTGAATCATAATTAGAAGCCGTAGCCTCTAATTGATTGGAACCTGAGGTTGGTACTATCTATTTATTGGAAGAAAATAGATAGACTACCAAATCAAAACTAACAAGCATGAGCCATGCCCAAACTCCTTTAACACTCTCCTTCAAGTGGGTCATAGATTAATCATACCCAACTTTTTATATAAAAAACACACATGTGGCCCCGGAACCCCTCTAGGAAGGGCATGGGCCAGTTCCCTTGTTTGAATGCAACCAAAATTGTGTTTTTTTGTTCTAAATGTAACCAAAGATGAGGGTTTTATTTTGTTAAGGTTCTCATGAACAAAATGACAACCAACCTCTGTTTTTTGCGCTCATAGAAGACAAAATTAGTAGCAATTTTGGTAGCAATTTGATTAGCGCACAAGATGTGTGCATACTTCCCAATTAGTTAACCAATCTCATATAAAAGTTGTCATGCTCATAAAATCTTTACCGGCACATGAGTCATAGCATGATATGTAGATAACATGATACTCCAAGCGAGATACAATAGTCTGATCCAGATGCAGATTTTTAGGTGGATAAAAACCCCACATAATCATGAATACAAAATCCTTCAATCTCCATATACCCATGACCAGAATGTTGCAGGTCTAGATCCAGTTCATTCTTGATATATCTAATAATATGAAAAATTACATCCAAGTGTGATTTAGTAGGGTGCTCCTGACTTTGCTAACCGCACAGACAATATCTGGTATGGTCATAGTTAGGTAGTTAAATTTCACAGCGGACAATGGTATATGTTTGGTGAGGAAAGTACCTCACTCGTTTGTAGAGAGTTTTCATTCGGTTCAAGGAGAGTATCAATGATATTAGCGTGAGCCATATCTGTGTACGACAACAAGTTTAGAATATTTTTTTTTAAGAAAAGAAAATACATTTTGAACATGGAGCGTCCTCCATTACCAAGAAATACTTAAGCAAGCCCAGGACTTGGGTATGGAAATTACGATTTAGTGAGGACTTGGGTATGGAAATTATGATTTAGTGAGGACTTGTGGTGGCTAATTGCCGCATAATCGTTTCCAATATCATCAACATTGACAACAGACAAGATCCTGCCAGTAAGAGACTGTTGATAAAACACCGAGGGGCCCTTCAAGTTCCGATTGTGGTGAAAATCAATCACAATTATACAAAAGCTACCAAGCCAAACAGGTGGAGGCTGCTCAAGACCGTAAAGAGTGTTGTTGGTTATGACCCTTGTCAGAGACCCTAAGAGGGGGTGAATTAGATTGTGAGGACTTTTACCAATTTTATCTCTTTTTATTCCCTCACTAACGGATTTTGACTTCATGTTTAATAAAGTCGCCAATATAGCCCTTTGCTTTATTGTTATTAGTTTTTTATATGTTTGTCTGTAACTCACCCACACTGACAACATATGAAAGGTAGCATGAAACACCAATGTTGAATTGACCTACCTCCAATGTGGAGGCTAATCCTAGGTGTTTGTGAGCTCACTACTCCCATACATGGATGCCGGATCTCACTAATTCAGTACAAGGTTTAAAAGTGAAACACTTTCCCCTAAGATTCAGTGCCTATTTGTGGATCATTGCCATGTATAGGAATAAACTCTTTAGGACTTTACAAATGGTAAATGATAATCGAAAGTGAGATCTTTCTTGTCGTAGTTCTCCCTGGCAAAGTGACTATCCACCTCAATGTGTTTCATCCGTTTGTGGAAAACCGGCTGATCTCAATCTTGGTGGTTGCCTGATTGTGATGCCAAACATGTGCAAGTTTCCCAATCGAGTAGCCAATCTCATGCAGAAGTTGCTGTGATCATTAAATCTTTGCGGTTATATGAGTCATGACTCGATACTCTGACTCAACACTCAAGCGAGATATAGTAGTTTGCTTTTTTGCATCTCCAAGAATTCAATTACCTCTAACAAAAACTACGTACTCAGATGTAGATCTCCTGGAAGATAGGTATGTTGCATAATCAATATTGGAAAATGCCTTGATTTTGATATGTCCATGATCATAATATAATAAGCCTAAACTATTGGTTCCGGGCGCAACAAAAGCGTGCGGTGGTGGGCGATATATTAAAATTTCTTTTAATAATTGCTTTTCGAAACTATGAACGATGATCTTGCACGTCAAATTTATAATTAATTTATTTAATATCTGAAGAAATAAATACTTGGGCTTAGGTTCTTTCTTCGTTGATGAATGCTGATCGTCCAAAAAGTCTCTTTCAACTCGCTTTCGTTGCGCTGTGAGGATCCAAGAATAGAATCTCTCTAGCGCTCCACACATGCTCCAATGATCTCCGAACAGCACCACTCGATCTCCGGGTGTTAGCTTGGTGAATCAAATGTCTTGCGTTATTCGTTCTTGATCGCTCGTTTTTTGGTTTTGAAGAAATCTCTTTTGTGTTTCTCGTTCTTTAGAGGGAGAGAAAATTCGTTATGAACAACAATTCTCTTTTCTTAATTTTGGATGCAATACACAATAGACATAACCTTCTATTTATGGAGTTAGAGTTTAGGTTAAAATATTATTTAATTGTTTGCTGACTATTAAATAACATTTAAAACCTTTAATAAACCCCATGCCACATAATAATAATATTACTATTATTTTGTGGCGCGCGCCAACTTGTGCAAATTGATAAATAATATTTACCGGCTTGTAAATAATTATTTATCATCGGACACGGTCTTGGTGCGTTCGAACTCCTCGGTATTTATTGAATACCCGAATCAATATTTTATTCATAAATAAATATTTCATTCACATACCGGTGAATAAATATTTATTAAATATTCAATAAAATAAATAAATATATTTTTATTCACATGTTGGTGAATAAATATTTATTTAATTTATACGATCAATATAACTTGGATAAAATTATTTCTTGGTCTTGAGAATAATATTTATTCCATTAATTAAAATCAAATAGAATTTAATCGAGATCATTGGAAACTCTTAGTGTGTGATCTTTTAGGATTCTTTCTCATTGACATTAGGTGTCTTGCCTAAAGTCTAAGATTACTGTCGTGCAACGGGTCAAGACACCGAAGAGAATGAACTTAATGTCGCAACGACGACAACCATATATGAACGCTTATTGTGTAATATAATCCCTTTGTCCTAATATTTCGTCAAGTAGGTTGCACATCCGTGTCACCAACCTATTTGCTCGATATGTTTTTCTTTGACTCTGAAATAAACACGTTGTTACACTATGACCATGGAATTTAGGGTGATAGTTCTATTATAATCAAAGGGCCGAGATATTAACTTTCATAAAGATGGGATGAACAAATCATTCCTTGACTTATCCATTAATGACATGTCACTAATGATGCACTCAACGTATCCAATTTCATCATGAACTGTTATCGTTATGGTTTACGAAATACATCTAAGTGCGCAAGTTTTAACTTGCATTAATAATAATTTTAAAGTCTAAGGATCATCACACAAGCTCGCAGATAGGAATATCCGATGACACCAAAGCACGCGGAATTCCTACCGGCGGGTTTGTTCTCATAATCTCCCATCTTGGAGATTACCAAGTGCGAATTTAATGAGAAGAAACCTCATTTGTTTATGAGTACTCACACCTGACAGTCTGTACTACGTGTCACATCATAGCACGTCATCCAACTGCAGAACATTATTTAAGAATATTGTCATAACGCATCAAAGATCTCATCATAGTGGAGAACTGCTATGACCTTATCAGTGCGAAGTATACTCCAGGACATCATTACATTAGAGTTATGCAGAACAACGAACAATATGTAAGCAATTTTATTAATATTCAATATATAGAATATACACGTAATCAAAGTAAAAACAGTTGGTCCTATGACACCAACTCCAATATACTCTCACTTGGACTAGAGTTAATTGTCTACGACCTTCAGTCCGGTAAACCTCATATGATAATCATGTTTCTGCTGAGTCAAGACTTTAGTCAAGGGGTCTGCAAAATTGTCTTCCGTGGAAATATTGTTCACTGCAACTTCACCTCTCTGAGAAAAATCCTTTAAAAGAAGATTCTTCTGAAGTATGTGCTTCATCCGCTGATGTGACCTTGACTCTTTTGCAAGAGTCACCGTTGCTGTATTATCGTAATAGAGTGTGAACGAATCTTTATTACTAGGTACCACGTCAAGCTCTTGGACGAAGTTGTGCATTTGTACTCCATGCCTACGACTTTCAGTCCGGTAGACCTCACATGATAATCATGTTTCAGTTGAGTTAAGACTTTAGTCAAGGGGCCTGCCACATTGTCTTCTGTGGAAATACTGCTCACTGTAACTTCACCTCTATGAGAAAAATCTCTTAAGAGAAGATACTTCTGAAGTATGTGCTTCGTCCGCTGATGTGACCTTGACTCTTTTGCAAGAGCCACCGTTGCAGTATTATCATAATAGAGTGTGAATAGATCTTTACTGCTAGGTACCACGTCAAACTCTTGGACGAAGTTGCGCATCCGTACTGCTTCTTTAGCTGTCTTAGAAGCCGCAACATACTCGGACTCAACTATATAATATGCAACCATGGTCTGCTTTGAGCTCTTTAAGCTCACAACGCCTTCATTCAAAGTGAAGATGTATCCCGTTTGTGACTTCATGTCATCTTGATCAGTTTAGAAACCACATCTGCATATTTTCTGATGATTAGTTTCTTATCTCCTCCATAAACCAAGAACATATCCATACTTCGGGTCAGATACTTAGGGATAGTCTTGACTGTCATCTAATGACGGTCACCTGAATTATTTTGATATCATTCTATCGCACCTAATGCGGAGGCGATATCTATCATAATACATTTTCCTGAAAAGATGAATGCCCTGTAACGCTGACAAAAAATCCTCTCTTGGATTGTTTCATACTGAATCACTTCAGGATCTTGTCAATGTATGTACTTTGACTTAGGCCGAGAAACCTTATCACGATAGATCTTGATTCCAAAAATATATGTTGCCTCGCCCATATCCTTCATTGAGAAGCATTTATTCAACTATGTCTTAACAGACTTAAGACTGGTATTTCGTTTCTAGTGAGTAATATGTCATTGACATATAATATTAAGAAAATAACTACACTCCCAATAAACTGTTTATACACACGACTCACATTCTTTCTTTATGAAACCAAATTCTGCTATGGCCTCATCAAAACGAACGCTCCATGACCTGGATGCTTGCTTTAATCCATAAATGGATCTTTGCAACTTGCATGCCTTGTTGACATCCTTTGGAGTGACAAACCTTTCGGGTTGTGTCATATAGACATCTTCTTGAAGGTTTCCGTTAATGAAGACTGTTTTGACATCCATTTTCCAAATCTTATAATCATGAAAAACAACAATTGTAAGTAGAATCCTGATGGATTTCAGCATTGCAACTGGTGAAAAGGTTTCTTTGTAGTCAATATCTTGATGCGGTTTAAACCCTTTTGCAACCAGTCGCGCTTAATAGCGATATCTTGAGTTGCTAGTGGCCGGGTTAGGGACCCAAATGTCAGAATGAACTAAGTCAGAAGATTAGTCATACGCTTATTGTTCAGGGAACATAAGTGATTTGTTGATGTTTGGTGAAATGACATGACTCGCAACCAACAGACAAGGCACCAGAATACCTACACAGGTGGATGAGCATGACAGTAGTGGAAGCCCAGGACACAATTAGGAAGAGATGCACAAGCGAGAGGAGGGGACGATTAGGATATTGCTTCCTAGAGCATGCCTCTACTACACATGATTTATTGAGTTTCTGAAATACAACTTTCAATGATGATAATATAACAATGAATTGTAAATCATCACCGAGTTTAGTAGTAGATAATAAATTGGATAGATTGCGTAGAACGTAGGTCACCGAGGACAATGTAATTGCAGGAGTAACAACATGTACCAAACTTCACAGTTCATATAGAGGATCCATCTGCTACGGTAATAATGCTGCCATCAGAGGTTCGACGATAAGACTGAAGAACACCTGTAGTATCAGTGGCATGATCAGGGATGCTAGAGCCATTTAGTTGGTTGATGGGATGAGTAGGCAACATAAGCATCGGTTTGTGCAACATTATTGCTGGCGGAGGGAAATTGCACGTCAAGATTGCATATCTCAAAACTCCTCAATGGAGAGCTCGATCATATGTTGGGTATCAATGGCTGCGGTGGAGGAAATGCCAATCGCGACTTGAACATAATGAGAGTGGCATGAAGGTGGAGGTTGCTTTGGGTATCCTTGAAGTTGCCAACATGTGTCAATAAGATGATTCTGTTGACCGCAATGGTTGCGGACATGACGACTGCCATCCCCAAAACATCCACCTTCTCGTTTACAAGCACGAGATGCGAGATTTGTGCACTCAAAGAGATCAACAGTAGTTGTGCTAGACGATCGACTTGCCTTGATCAGATGATTGTAGACTAAGGGCGGATGGAGTGTGGTGAGATAGACATGCATCATTTTTGTTGTAGTATTGAACTTTGGGGTGCCTTAAAAAAGATGAAACCAAAACAATTGTTCCCATTGATTGCATATATTTTCTGGTGTTTGAGGAACAAGCCATATGTCGATGATGTCGTTCACAACTGTCTTCCAGTCAGGTAGTAGGTAGGAATTAGGCTGTAGCCCTTGTCCAAGGGCAAATTTTTGTTGAAAATGACTGGACACCCATGACAAATTTTTTGTCTCCTGATACATATGAATCAATGAGTTGAAGGGTTTGGGGGATTCGTAACAAGTTTACATGCAGCGGAAAAACCAAAACCCAATCATCAAAATTTTTCAGGAGAAATTTAGAAAAATAATAATGAATATCATAAAAACATGCATACCTTTACTCCGTTGATCCGAAGCTCCATGACTACGATGCTTGATAAAAATCACTTAACAACTACAATCAAACTCTTGCCTCCACACGTAAACCATAGGTTGTTTGAATCATGTATCACATAAATATGACCCCTCTCATCATCATGGTATGCTAATACCTCTATAAGTAAAGGAGTGAGAGTAAAGAAGAAAGCTTCAACCATGGAGTTCTACCAACTATGGCTGTTGCAATGCGACTTAAGACTCTTTATATACTTATTCATTAAATGAATGAGGCTCCTCAAGCCTGAGTGTTTCACAAATGCTTGACCAATTCTTGGCTGAATGAAGATTACGTTATAACATTTATAATGCATCACTCAATATGCCTCAGTTAATAGTTAGACGCTTTAACAATTAATACTACTTTTTCAAACTCCCCATAACATATCACTTAATGACGTGGAAGCCAAATGAATGATAGGTTAGGTGGATGGAGTACTCATGCAGTACCCACACAATATCTCATATTGCATGCATATCGCACCAAACTATATAACATATCACAAAAAACATGTATATCGCATGGAGCAATACAACTCATTTCACACCATACGATATGAGCTTTAGTGCATTTTTTCATCACAAGCCCTATATTTCCTTGTCTGAATCTAAATTTTTGACGACATGCTTGGCCATCTTGTTCATGGAATTGAGGGGCGAAAATTTTGTTATCCTCTGGCTCCTAGGAGGCATATTGAGGATCTTTTGGATTCGGAAGACTAACAAAATGAAAATAACAAATCATCCTCTTTAAAGTGATGATAAGAGCCTTCCTCCACATGGTAAAATTGGAGGAATCGAGACACGCATTGACCAAATGAAATGAGGCAAAAATCATTTTACGTTTGGAATGAGTCTCAATGGAGGAAGCCATGGGTAGGAGCAACAAAAAATAATGCACTGTATAAAATCGAGAAATAGATGGATCTACTGACGATTCATTAAAGTTGTGGTAGCGGAACTCATGATTACAAAAAAGAGGATGCCGTCATGGTAGCTGAGTAACAGATGGTCACCTAGGGTTTCTTGGATGATAGAAGCCGCGCATTTGGGTCGATAAAAGGAGAGCCGATGGGGGTGGGGGGAGGGGGGGGGGACCAGGGTTGTAGTCGAGTCGAGCTGAGCATCTTAGTACTCGAGCTTGAGCTCTGTACTTGAATTCAATGCTCGAGCTCGGCTTGATCTCGATTGAGTATCAATTTCTAGGCTCACGCTCGTGCTTAAGCTCAACTCAGTCTCAATTGAGCTACTTGATTACGCTTGACTCGGATCAATTACAATACTTTACCATAATTTTAATTTTAAGATTTAGCTTGAATTTGAACTCAAGCTCGAATTTGTACTTGAGATTGAAAGCTGAAGCTCGGAACTAAATACATAAATATTGAATCAAAATAATACATTAAAATATTTAATACTCGATTAGGCTTGCGAGCTAGTCGATTATGTTATCTTGATACCTGAACTCAGCTAGAGTTAGTACTCAACTAGCTCGAGCTTGAGCTTGGCTCGAAAAAAAACCCGAGCCGAATTTGAGTATTTGACAAGTCGAGCTCAAGTAACTTGTAAGCACCTCGAGTTCGTTTACAACCCAAGGCAGTGACCGAAGAGACCGTGTGTACTTGGAGTGGCGTGCCTGGATCGAGCTGCTCAGCTGGCGCGATGACATGTAGGAGTAGGGTTGGGTGGAGGGGCATTGTAGTGGGAGGTGTGATTGGAGAAGGGGCTTGCTATTGTTTGAGCCGGTGGAGAGAGAAAGAAGAGAGAGAAACTATTTTCCAAGCTTGATTGCTCTATTTATAGATTAAAATTAAAGATTAAATTCTTGAGATAGCAAGAGATTCGAAAATTAAAATACATGGGATAAGGGGAAAATGGTTGGCCCGATCAAATCTAATGAATCTGGACATAAAATTGTAAAGATGCATAACTGCTATCAAATCAACTACAATGTTATACATGAGCAACTCGGTAAACAATGATTATTTTAAGAAGAATAGGAAGAATTGACCCATAAACGACGCTTTTTGAGTGCGGTTGAAACTCCTCTTATAAAAGTGATAGATTGAGTTGCATGACTCGAGATAGTGAGAAAATACAAAATTTAAAATAGATGGAAAATAGATAGGAAATGTCTATTCAAATAAATTAACCCTAGATAGACTCCTATACTAAATATCTTAATATTCTTAACACTTCCCCTCAAGTTGGAACTTGCTTTTGCTTGCTGCACTAACTCAAAATTCGAAAGAGATAAAAAACATGACTGTCAAACTGGGCCACATGGGTATTGAAGATGATGTCGTAAGTGTCATGGAAGACGCTCTTCTATGCGTGATATGGATGTCATTATCTTCTACGACTGAAACTGTTTGTCTGAAAAAGGACGCGGTTAATGGTTGTTTGCAAACGGTCATTTGGAAAAGGTTTTCGGTAAAAGGTCGTTCGAAAGAGGACATCTGAAAAGGTCATCTGGAATACAACACAACATCTTCTGTAGGGCACAAAGGCTTGGGGCAACATCTTTTGTAGGGCACAAATGCTTAGATCAGTGACACCGGATGTGCTTCCTGGTAGTGTGTCAAAAAAGCTTGTCAGACCTAGCTTGGACACATAAAAAACAAACAAACCAAACCAATGAAGATAAAGCAATCAACAGACTGCAAACACTCCCCCTCAAGCTGGACATACCCAACTTGACGACAAAACAAGACAAAACAGTAAAAAAGATAAAGTTTCAAAGCTGTTGCTCCCCCTCACGATCGCAGCTCCCCCTTCTGGATGATGGATGAAAGAAGATGTCGCGAGCGCAGGAAATGAACCACATAGACCGGGCCGGTTGACGGAATGCCAGGAATGCCGCACTAGTGGGGCTGGTCGATGAGACGCCGGGAAAACCACACTAGCACCGGGAAAGCCGTACTTGCGGGGATGGCGACGGGAGGCGGGGATTCCGCAGAATCGTTGCGGGATCTGGCGGCGCCAAAGGAACGGATCTATGGTGGTCGAGCTGCTGCGCCACGGTGGAGGAAGTGCGAAGGCGTGCCGGCGGACAGGGAGGCAGCTGCCGGGAAGATGCCGGCGACGGGAGGCCGGGATTCCGCAGGAGGGGCCAGAGATGTTGCAGAATCGTCGGGAGACACAACAACAGAAACGAGAAAACGGAAAAAAGAAAACAACAAGAACGCATCGATTTACGTGGTTCAGGAATAATCCCTTTGTCCACGGGAGAGGCAGAATTTCACTATATCGGGAGCACAAATTACAGAGGTTTTTTTTTCCGTAGTAACCCTAGCCCGAAAATGGGTTTTAAAACAATGGAGAAGACGATCACTGTTCGAAAAGTGAGTCCGCGTCGCTATAGTGAACGACGACCAGCTTTGTCAAAAACGCTACAGTGGTTGCCGGCTGGAAGTCAAAAGTGCTACAGTCCAGTTGACCCTGAAGTTCGCACTGCTACAGTGCCTGTCGGTGTCGGTCGGTCAACTCTGCTACAGTGGTCAACATTGCTACAGTGTGAGCCACAAGCATTCGGCCCGACCGGATCGGGGTACACCAATCCAACAAGAGATCCGGATCTGGAAGTAGGGCAGCCGCTTGGAGGAGGCCGGGATGGAAATACCGGATGATGAGATTCGACAGAGTGGAGAAGATGAATCCGGCCGGAGGGAGAGCTGCCTTGCAGGAGGAGGCCGACTGGAGGGGGGGGGATCCGAGCAGAACCGAAGGCTGGCTGCTGGAGGGGCCGACAGGGGTGGAGGTCAGCGGCTGGAGGAGCCGGCAGAGGGAGGGAGGGAGGTAGGCGGGGCGTCGCGCGCTGGGAGGAATCCTGCTCGGGATCTCCGGGAGGGAGTCAGGAGCGCCGTCAGAGAGCCGGGAGGAGATCCCCTGGCTGCCGCGTCCATCGCGGGAGGGCAGGCCGCGTTGGGAGGAGGCCGATCCGTGGCTGGCCGTCGGGATTGCGGACGCCGCAGGTCGCGTGCAGGGAGCCGTGCATGGATGAGGGAAGACCGCGCCTGAGTCGGGAGCGGAGGAATGCCGCGGGAGGAAGGGCCACCTGGAGAGGGAGGCCGTCGCCGTCGCGCGAAGAGGAGGAAGCGGGGAGGGGCGGGCCGTCGTTGCAAATCCGTCGTGCAAGAACGGACGGGAGAGCCGAGGCTGATCGGGAGGCGACAGGATCCGTCGCGATGGCGCAGGGAGCGTTGCCGGCATGAGCAGAGGAGGCAGCAGGAGGGATCCGTCGGGAAGGAGGTACCGGCAGGGGGGAGAACCGCCAGACAGAGGCCGGCTGGGAGGGATAGCCAGCAGGGTGGCGACGGGAGATACCTAGGGCTTGCGGGCCATGGAGGCCGCTGCCCCCCAACCGGGAGAAATTATCAGAAACCCTAAACGGGATAGAAAAAAAAAATAGATGGGGGGTCGGGATTGGGTTCCCTTTGATACCATGTAGAATGATAGAATAGGAGAAACCGAACCCCCAAGGTGTACTTTCTAATGGAGTCCTTGAGGTTCTTTTATAATAAATAATTAAAACCACACCGGACCTCAAGTCCGATGTGGGATGCAGACTCCAACAAAAGCAATTCTGTAGTAGGAATCACTTCTAGAGAAGCTGATATGATGGTCTCTTCCCCTTGGGAACTACTACTGTTTGACGGATCCAATGGCTAGATCTGAAAGACAAGAAAAAAGTCCATGCAAAGGGGCGCTTGGTGCGCTTGGGCCAAATGATCATGATGAAGACTGAACAACGACTTCCACTATATTCGCACTAATTGTACATACAAATGGTGAGGGGGAGCTCACTACTCATATAGGGGCACAACGATTTAATTGTTTCACCCAATGTGAGCTAACACCCTAGGTGCGGGGGAGCTCACTAATCACAGTTGCACTATATTCGCACTGATTGTACATACAAATGGTGAGGGAAAACTCACTGTCAACCCATGTATGGCTCATTGCTTTCGTCCAAAACTTGTATCAAATGAGAGTAATAAAATGGATGACACCTTCACAGAATTGGTTCTTCACTTAGCATAACTTCATCTCCATCTTCTCCTTCTTCACTGTGAGGGTTCTGTGGATAATCTCTCCTTTGTGTGTTCCACTATCTCTTACTTCTGTATTCTTTTCTTCTTCTTCTTCATAGCCTCGGGAATAAGCACTGTGCAATTCCATAGAATCACTTCACGTGTCCTCCATGATTATCTCTGACCATTGGGAAACCAGGATACCCTTTACATGCTCCATGATTGCCTTCACAGTTACCACCTTACACTCTTTCCATTTTCAGCTGAACCATCTGTCCATGATCTGTACAAATCTCTTTGCCCCACGGTCTCCATAATCTCATTAATGACTTGAAATGATAACTCCATGATTTGTCCTCATGTAATGTAATTCATGCTTTTTCTGCATTAATGACCACCACCAATCTCCATCATCACCAAGCTCAAAAGCACCATTGAAGAATATGAACAAAACGGGCCGGAGAGAGTAATATCGAGCTCCTCTTAATGCAAGGAATGTTCTGTCCAGAACGCTATTCGCATTGAGATCGCGGGTAGCGAACTTCCCTGACGCGGTTTGCATTGCACACGCGGTTGTTGTTGTCCGCATTCTGCTTTTTCTACTGTTCACCCAAAACAAAGTATCGTAATTTGAAGAGCGTAACTCCAAAACGTTGTCTGTGAACTGCTGTAAACCACAACGCGGGCAACATTATCACTTAAATGCTGTACGTGCAATGCTTGGACGGTAGTCATGCAACCTGTTCTCCTCCAATGCGTGGAGGGTTAAGCCCAGTTCGCCTTTCACGACAAGCCTCTCTTATGATGTGGGCAGTGTTATGCCCACTTCACTGTTTGCAATAAGGCCCCCTTTTGGCACGGATGGTGTTATTCAAAACGCTGTCCATTCTCTTGCTGTGGGCTGCGTTAAGCCCGTAACACCACCTCTCCTGATTGACATGGGTTGCGCCAAACCCAACGCGCTGCCTTCATGTGAGACGTAGGCAGCGTTATAGTCGTCATGCTCTCAGGAAGAATTATCCTCATAATGTTGTCTTCATCTCCACCTCACCTCACTTTCAAACTTACTCAACCTTTGAAAACTTAATATCAATGTCATGTAGTCTTCAACATCAAATAGGTTGCCAAAAAAGCCAACCAAATGTTTTCCACGACCAAAGGGGATCCAACGAAAGGGCACCTGAACATCTGGGCAGAAGGCACGCCTAGAAGAGGTGCCTAAGCAAGTGAGCAACGACTGGCGTTGCTGGTAGGGAGCTGCACCTGGAGAGTGGTGTCGTGCCTGGAGAGGGTGCACGACTGTGCGCAGTAGAGGGAGGCGTGTGTTGAGCAGAAGCAACAATAGAGTGAGAAAGACACGTCTCGGGGTGCCGTCTGAAGTGCGCAGAAGGGCATACTTGGAGAGAGAGAGGCTGTGCATGGGGCACGGCACCAGGGAGAGAGGAGCATCAGATTTGGTGTGGACTGGGCTGGCCATGACGACATCAGGTGCACCCGGGCGATGTTAGCCAAGCAATGCGCTTACCCCATGGAGTTGACTACTGGGACCGCCGTCATCCCCTTTGACATGCCAATGACTACCGCATACTTGGCCCAAATCATCCTAGTGTACAAGAGGCTAGCACAACTAGGTTTTGAGGAGGCCCCAGGTGATATCTCAATACACTAGGGGGTGAATCAGTGTATTCGTTTCTCAACTTCTTAATTTTGCGAACACTTTAATTCAATATCCGTTTATCAATTAGATAAATTTGACCAATATTTTTTTAACCTTTCAACTTAGTATGGCAACAAACAAATCAATCACCGTGGTCAACACAAAAGATTTACAAAGTTCACCACTTATGCAAGCGGCTGCGTCATTGGTATGACCCGGAACAACTCGTGGTCACATGATCTGCTAGAGTTAACACTGTGAATTCAATCGAGTAGGGATTATCCTTTGAACTTGTGATACAATGATTATGAATTAAGTGTTTCAGCTTTAATCTCACAGAGAAGATGCACTGCTGTCTCTTCTCTTCAAGTAGGTAAGTGTTTCGCCTTGAACCAACTTGTAGCAATGCTGTCGTTAATCTTTAACGAGGTAAGAATCTCTCCTTCAAAGCTGATGAATCAATTTTGTCTCCTGATAGTGATAAGTGCTCTAACACATCTTCGGCAGTGAATCAAATCACCAAACATGAAAGAAGACTCCCAATGAATGCAAGCCATCACACATCAACAACAAGAGATCGTCTTAATCTTCTTCTTTAATGAATATATCATTTCTGCATATGATAAACACTACTCATAAGATCATCTTCATACCTAGGCTCACTTTTTTCTTTTTCAACACACCAAGCATGTGCCACTTCTTATTTTTAAGAGTTGATAAACTTCTTTGAATGCACAGCAAAAGACAGTCTCCACTTGATAGGATCGTAGGTTCTAGAATTGAGGAATTTCTTAAGATTTTTATTAGCAGCGAAGGAATTACAGCAGACACCGAAGAATATTACGGAGAAGAAGAAGAAATAGAAGAGGGAAGGAAGAAGAACAGAGAAGACTTCCTAGGTCTGGCACACCGTAAGGCCAAGGCAGAAGCCTCCGAACAGCTAAGCCAAACAGTCAAAATATCCAAGATTCTCCCCACCTTCTACCTCTACCCACATTTCTTATTCCCAACTACTTGCAACAGCCCCAACTACCATATATAGGAAATACCATTACTACCCCTGGTAGTAATTACCCACTCACACGAACAGCTCCACTCAGACAACCTCCAACCCACACTCCTATTACTTCTGCCAACTTGAAAAACCACCTTGTCCTCAAGGTGAGACTGAATTCCCGGAGACGGTCTGGCCAATCCCTCCATTGGTAGCCATTGCTTATTTTCTTCATCAATAGATGCAGCGGGCTGATGTTGCCTTCCTTCCAAAGCGTCATTCCCCAACTTCCCCACTGCCGCCTTTCATCCCTCAGCCTAATGTTGGAAGTTTCGTTCACGACAATGCTAAAACACTTAGCTCCACATTGCCAAAAAACTTGTTTCCAGCTCTCCATATGGCTCTCAAGGATAAGCTCTCTCTTGTATTCAGTTCTGTTACTGCCTCCACCAGCTGTCCCCACATGTGATTTGTTTTTTCTTCAAACCCAGTTATGCTTTGATCGGCTGAGTAAACATATCACTGGTATTGCCATGGTCTAGCCTCCCTAAGTCACCCCATCCCCAACTGTAGGCTTGCATTAGGGATGAATAAAATGCAGTTGTTTGGTCAGCCCCACAAGCAGCAGATACTATATATCAAGGCTGTTCAATGCTGTTAATCAAGTACGAATAAGCAGATCCTCTGCATCTCGATGGCCCAATCGTCCATGTTATCCTCCAAATACACATTCGTCAGCATAACTAGTATAATCTCTTTCAATTTCGGCAAACGAAGCAGTGTCACCAAGCCGAATTTTGTCACCAGTGGAAGGGCCATGCATGTCAACATATTCCTCACGAGACATTGTTGCTGTGAATGCAGTATCTTCTCGCGTGATTCCTGCATTTGCCTCTTCACAATTTCTAAATCCCTTTGCATATGCATTTTTCATTGTTGGTTCAATATTGACTTCACTTAGAGGACCATTGACGACATAATTCCCTCCAATTGCCAAGGCTACTAAGAGTTTGCTTTTATTCAGTCTTGCATCTAAGAAACAAGTTTTTTTTTCTGCTCCAAGCCTGCTTTTGGACCCCAAACTTTCTTTTTGTTCCCACATTGACCGATTTCATGTCATACTCCTTCACTGATCTAAGGTATGGTTTCCAAAGCTCATACTCTGCAATTTCCACCATGTCTCACGATGTTGCTCCTTTCGGTGCGGTTGTTCTTGATCCGCTATGTCTCCCTTACTGATCCCAGCTTCAACAGCCTCTACTACTGTTGTGAGCACCGCACTCTGCTCTTATCTTGCCAAGTACTCCCACAAGACAAAGGTTTTTACTAGAGAGAGAAGCGAACTCCTCCGCAAGTCACTACTCTTGAACAACTAAAAGAACCAGCGGTCTCGTTTCTTCTGCAGTTTGAGGTTTTGATGAAACAGACATTCTGTGTTGAATGGGAAACTCTTCTCGAGCCAGTGTTTGAACAAATCCTTTCTCCGTTCGATTCGACTGTTCCAGAGGAACCTCCGACGACAAAGGTTTTGAAGTATTTGAAGGTCGTCGTCGAGCAGTTAGCTCACCAAAATCCTACTCAAGTGCCGACACAGCCTGCTGCATCTCACGTTGCAGCTGAGCAGGACTAGAAGCGTCATGGATGAGTCTCAGAAATCCAGGAGTATGCAGTCGAATAGAAATTTCTGGTATGGTCACTTAGGTCTGGTGCACTTAACTTCCGCAAGTTGAATATCTTGAGCAGGGCCAGCTCGCACCTCGATTTGTTCGCTCCGACTCAAGCTAGGATTGAGATGTTCCTTGTCGCGGTGAGTAGAAGGTGATGCGAACTTCGTTGTTCCACACCATTCCTGTGCTTGTGCCTGCTCAATCCTCAGCGTCAGCGTCTGTCCTTGAACCAGCTGTTCCTCGTCTGAGCCTATTTAGCACCTTCCATGCTTATGGGACCGCCTTCCATACTTACAGTGAGGTGTTGTTGTCGCTCAGCTCAATCTCTTTCGGTCGTACTTCGTCTGGAAATATTTCCATCTCATTGTCTGTATGCTCGACTGTCCCAGATCAGCTTGCCGTGCTGAAAATTCATCGTTCGCTTTTGACTCTTCCTATAGAAATATCCTTAGCCAACGTAGCGCCCGCTGGAGATCGACTGTCGCTTCCTCCATAGTTGGCGGATGTTGTCACCTCTCTGCTCCATCTTGCATAATTGTTTCCATTGTCGTGACTCTAATCTCCAACCACGTGGGTAATCACCACGATCCTCTTTTTCCACAAGAAAGCTCTCAATAAAAGCACCAATTGATAGAATTGTAGGTGCTAGAATTGAGGATTTTTTTATGATTTCTATTAGTAGCGAAGGAATTACAAAAGACACAAAAGAAAATTATGATGAAGAAGAAGAAATAGACAAGGGAAGGAAGAAGAACGAAGAAGACTCTCTAGGGCTGGCACACCCTATGGTCAAGGCAGAACCCTGAACGACTAAGCTGAACAACCAAAATATCCAAAACTCTCCCCACCTACTACCTCTACCCACTTTTATTATTTTCAGCTACTTGCAACAGCCCCGACAACCATATACAGGAAATACCATTACTACCCCTGGTAGTAATTACCCACTCACATGGACAGCCCCACTCGGACAACCTCCAGCCCCCTATCATCGCTCCACTTCAAGAGATCTCAAGTCTTCAATGCAAGTGCTGCTGTTCGGATGCACTTGGACATTCTCCTTCTATCTTCTTTTCTCTTTTAGCCTCTACTCTTCCACGAGTCTCTTTCTCTATGACTCTTTCACCCTCTATTTTTTCTCTCTAGGCCGTCCAAACTTTCGGCAACCCTTCAAAGCCTTTCAAACATTCAAATTCTTTTAACCTACTTGAACCATCATTGATTTCTCTTCAAATTTCGGCCTTTGATCTGCATAATTCCCTTCTATCCACCATAGACGAGTCTAGTGGATGTTGAGAATTGATTCCAAGTTATCCCATGTGGCAAAACCAAAGCCACATCACTAGGCTTCATAAAATCACCAAAATTTGAGCTTGCTGTCAATAACCTATTGAAAGTCTTCTGTTTACTGCTGAAAGTCCACTGGATTCTACTATTACAAAAACCGACATACTAGTCTCTGCCACTGGAACTCAAGTGCATGCCACTGAAACTCTGGTGGCAGACAAAACATTTTCTGCCCGCTGTATTGGCCGCCAAAACTCCGGTGCCATGCCACCGGAACTCTGGTGGTCTGACAGAACATATATTATGTCCTTCAAATCTTCAACTTCTAGCTTCCATCCTTCATCTTCAAGCTCCTTAATTCTTCTTTAGTCTATTACATCACATAGACTTCTCGAATATGTTCAGAAACCTCTTGAGCGTTGGTTGACACCCAAAAAAAAAAAAACAATTCTTGGAGACCATGCACTCAAGTGTCCACTTATTTGAATACAATTTCTTCAACTTCTTCAAAAACACCTCCCTATGTTGTCATTTATTCAACAATATTTTCTTCAGTCTCAATAATCTTCCAGGAATAGTGGAACTTGGCCTCAATAGGTGGCGCGCCACTGAAGGAGTAGTTGGACAGGAAGGCACAGCCTAGGAGGCGCCTGGGTGCTGTGGAGAGCAGCTCGACTTGGGAGAGAGAAGTGATAGAGTGAAGAGATAAACCTAAAGTTTACCGAGCTCTAATATCATTTAGGATAGATCCAGAAGCCATGACTCTTGAACAAGTCTGGAACTTCTTTTTTATAAAGACGGATAAAGAGTTACGTGACTTGAGACAGTGATAAAATACAAAATTCAAACTAGAGGTAAAAAAGACAGGATAGACCCATTCAAATAAACTTGTCCTAGATAGACCCATATCCTATAAACCTAAATACTCTGAACAATTATCATATTGTTATTTGTGTTGCAAAATATGAGGGATCCTTTTGTTGCCCATGCTTAGAAGTTCGTAAAAACTCATTGCTGTTGCCTGTCTGCTCATTGTAATGCAACAAAATCACTGAACGGTTAATATACTAATGCCCTTATGCACTTCTATTTTTCATTTGCGAGCATTTTAATAATTATGTATATCAAGTTAATGTTTATTTGTTACCAACTTGTAGGCTGGCCTAAAGCCTGGTGGCGTTTTTGTTTTGAAGGAGAACATTGCCAGCACTGGTACGTTACACCGCCAAAAAAGGAGAAAAAAAAAGAAATATAGCCGATCTCGTTCCCATGTTATTTATGCATTTATACTTTACTAGCTATATATTTTGTACACGTTATCTTTTTGTGACTAGCACATATTTTCTTGTGGTGCCGCTCGTTTGTTTGAAATCTTTGCACATATGTTGACAAAACATGCTTGTCTGGATACTATAAGCACAACCTTATGTAAGCATTTGTGAGTTTATCACATTAGTATTTTTCGTTGTGGAAAATTTTAACTAAATGATGGAAATAATGTCTTGATCCATTAACTTTTAGCTTATAAAATTTTAGTGGATCAACAGTAATTGCATGAAAATAATTTTTTTAGGTCATTGTACTTTTTCTTGCTTTTCAAATTTGTATGGTTGTTGGGATTTCGATTTGTATGGTTACATAAAGTTTTATGTATAATGTCATGTCTATATATATTTGTATATGTGTGAATGCGATGCAATGATGCAGATGTGTTTACAGCAAGCTGTGCATGACTGTGTCTTACATGTTGAATTTTTATTTCCTTGCCATGTGTCAACAGCTACATTTTTTAAGAACCAAGTGTTTTGAGGAATGTTTTAGAATTCACTGAATTCTGGTTTTCACGCAGAGTTTATGCTAGTTTTTAATCCGTTTTCTGTGAGAGAGCAAGAGGGAGTGAGAGAGGGGGTGGGGGGAGAGATCGAGTGAGTCCGTGTTTGTGCGCGCATGCGTGTTTGTGTGTTTGTAGTGATACAAAAAATTGTTCAACCAAAAAGCTCATATGATAATATCAACTTCATCTGATATTATTGGAAATCTATCAAACCTTTACAACCTCTGGAGTCCAATCCAAGCAACCAACCACGTTATGAGTTGAGAGAAAATTTGGCTTCAAAATTACTGGTCACTCATGTATTTGCATGTGAGATTCTTGGATTTTTTAAAGTGTATGGAGCCTTGAAAATAGGTTTATTCCTCTTACCCTTTTGGAAACAAGACGAATTATTGATCTTGGTAGTTAAGCTGTGTTAGGTGCTATGACCTTTCTCCATCCATTTTAGTATGTTCACGGGTTGTGTTACTTCTCCATTAAAGAGGTATCTTGAGTTACACCATTCAGTCATCAGTTGAAGATCCGCCATGCAGTTGCTACAGCAGTGATGTTTGGAATTTTGGGGCATTTGGCTGGAGAGGAATTGTTGTATTTTGGCAGATAAATATCTGTGCCCCATTTGAGTGCGGGTACTGCTTTCCTTGTGTTGTTGTAGGTTAATGGCTAATGAGGATTTTAGGGTTTTGGATAGCTGCTTCGTGTAGGTTTTTTTTTAATTCCTTTTTGCGGGCAGTATTATTATTATTAGATGAACATTATTAATATTATTCGTATATTATCAGAATGGCAGGTCTGTCCCACATCGAATATGTACCTCATATTATCGCTTTAACTCATCTATAAATAAAGTCCTCATATTATCTCTTTAACTCATCCACTTGTTTCCAAAGAAAAATCTTTGCTGCCACCCCTTGCCTCTCCGGTGAGCCTCCTCTCCTTTCTCTCTCTCTAATCCAACACACCTTCATTAAGGCCCTGTTTGCTATGCTGGAACTGTTTTTGATGGAAAAGGAATTGGAAATGGATTAGGAAATGGAATCCAAAATCATGTTTGGTATGCCCAGAAAAACATTATTCCACACCCCCCGCCGCCGCTGCCGCCGATTTCGGGCTCAACCAGTTGGCCACCATGGCAGTACCAGGGGAAGTGGCGTTGTCCTCCTGCACGCCGGTGGGGTTTGTCAGATACATCTCGCCGGAGGCTGCATTGATGGGGCGGGCGAGCATGTGCTGCTATGGGATCGTGGTCCTGGAGATTCTGACGGGGAAGAAGCCGGTGATGTTCATGGAGGAGGAAATTGTGAAGTTGGTGAAGCGTTAGCTGCCATCGAGCTAGGTATCGGAGTTGGTGGTGGGGAAGATGACTGGTTCTGTTGGGGGAGATGGCGGGTGCAACTAGTTCAGGGGGAGGCGATGCTGGTGGGGATGGATTTGAAAGGGGGAGGCGACGCCGTTGGGGATAGGAGGTGATGACTAGTTTGGCAAGGGTGGTGATGCCGATGGTGTCTGGTTCAGCTTAGGGCAGGTAATGTCAGCGACACCTGGCTTAGCAAGGGGTGTTGGCAACGACCACCGGTTGAGCTGGAGCGGTGATGCTGACGGAGACAGGGCTGGGCAAGGTGGTGGGGCGAAGCGCCAATGGTGGCTGGACGAATTAGCGATGGAGCGATGGTATCTTGATGAAGAGTCGGCGGTCATTGGTAGGAGCAACGTTCAGGGGAGAGGCAATGAGGCGGGGAAGGGAGGCGTAATCCCGTCCAAAAACACGGGTTCCATGGGGGAGGGGGCATTTCCATCTGATTTGGAGGGAAGTCCTGATTCCATCGTACGATAGAATTTGAGATTCTGTCGAACCCTGTTCCTACGTACCAAACGGAGGAAAAGGCGGTTCCATTTCCCTTTTCATTGGATTCCCTCGTACCAAACGAGGCCTAAAGAGAGGCACACATCCAACACGCTTGCCCCAGACCAGCCACGCCCCACAAAGTCAGCCCCAAGCGCCTTGTAAAACGTGAAACACAGGTGCCCTGCTCTGTGCGTCGAACCCCGATCTTGTGCGCCTTACCTCCTAAAAATTATCCATTCCCCATGGTGGGGAGGCTCTGGAGGCAATTTTCTTGAATAGGATTCTAATATGTGGCATTGTATTAATTTGGCGGTGCAGTTGGGGTGACGCTTGAGTGGTAAACCCTGTAATCCTGCATCCAAAAGACCAGTTCAAATCCTGACAAGCCCCTTGGGGGATTTACACAGCAGGCGTTGACGCAGAATTGATGCAAGCAGACAGCGTCACAGGCATGACGCAAGCCTGGTGACGCGGGCAGAATAATGCAGGCATGAAGCTGCATTGGGGTTTCGGGCCATGTTCATGGGCCACTTGATTTTGAGCCCACAGACTATGTAATGGGTTTTCCTCTACCCAAATAAAATGAGGTCTTTGCTTTCATAATAAAAAGATACTTCGGCCCCAACTTAAAAAAAAGAAACAAAAATCTGGCGGTTAATAGAGTTTCATTTTAAGGGTAATTTTGTTCATGGGAATTGTAGTGGGAAATGGAAAAAGGGGTCATGGCGGGGGTGGATGCGAGCGTGGGGAAGGTGTTGATGAATTGTCAGGAAGACGACTATGATCCCCGAAGATGTGCATTAACGGACGATCTGTAATCCGGGAGGAGCACCTGTTGGCGTCGAATAAGCAGTTAAGTTGGAAGATGTTTATCAACGTCTCAGGCGTATCCTGGGGCTTGTGGGTCTAGGGTTGGTTTTGCAAATGAGTCCCCATTTTTATGCTGGTTGTACTCTGATAGTAGGCTAATCAGTATTTGTGGCTTGCATTGTAAGCGCTTATCCCATTTTGGGGACAATTTTCCTTTGTTGACTTGGTTTGTGCATCATACAGTTTTTTAAAAGTTGGGTTACAACCGCCAAATGGTGGCTCACGCATGCTACAACGAAAACCCTGCAAATGAACGGCCTGGGGACTCGACCCCGCGACCGGTGCCCCAAACCCCTCCCCACCCCGCCATCCCAGCCGTGCATCATACAATTTTTGTTTACATTGAAGGAAATATATAAAATGTGTGTACGAAACCCGCTGTAACCCAATCAGTTTTTCGTGTAATTTTGTTTGATGCTGATTAACTAGATGTTTATTTTGGAAGTCAAATTAGTTTGTGTTAGGCAGCCACTGAATGTGGCTGCGGATTTCAACGGGGGTGGGCTTCTGACCCACACCAACCCCCTCCCACCTAATTTTAATGTTTTAATACCGTTTTGTTATGTAAATTTTGATAGTGAGAGGGAGAGAAGTAAACAGCCGATTCCATTATATTTTTTAGCACAGGAAAGAAATACAGTAGGGTGAAGAAAGGAGTAGAGGAAGGAGAAGGAAAGTGAGAGTGGAACCCAGGAAGACCACTTCTCTGAGCTCCCAGTTGGACGTCCCGATGTACCAGCCCCCACAACTGCCTGCTGTAAAATTCCAAAAGTGCATTGTATTCTCCCCTACTCCCCAGCTGCCCTCTTTATTGCCCCACCTGCCCACTGCTACAGCTGACAAACTCTATTCCCTCTTACGAAGTACAATATTTCCCTTACAACCCCCAACTGCTACTATCCCCTTACATGGACAGCAGCCCACATAAACCAACTTACACTTATTCCTATCACGTTTTTATATATTGCATTTGCTTTAAGCCAAATGTAAACTATCATTGTATTCTTATTTTGATTAATAATAAAGTTTCCCCCCTTCTAGTTATCATCATGTCAAATCTTGCAAAACTCAAATTCATCGCTCTCAATATCACCGGAAGTGATTACATGACGTGGACAATGAATGTTGAAATGCATCTTGAATCGATGGATCTCACAGAAATGATTAAAGAAAATAATTCACTAACCCTCCAAAATAAAGTAAAGACGGTGATTTTCCTCAGAAGACAGACTTCTCGATGAGGGATTGAAATGTGAATACCACATAGAAAAAGATCCATATAAGCTCTGTAAGAGTTTGAAAGAGAGGTTTAATCATCAAAAGGAGGTTGTTCTCCCTGCAACCCGTGATGAATGAAATGCTTTACGTTTCCAAGACTTTAAAAGGGTCAGTGATTACAATTTTGTCATGTATAGAATTGTATCATAGTTATATACTGTGGTATTGGGATTACAGATGCTGATATTTTTGAAAAGACATATACAACATTTTATGATCTCGCATCACCCTACAATAGCTATATCGCTTGTGAGAGTATACAAAATATTCTGATCTCATATCGTCTTTACTTGTAGCAATGAAGAACAATGAACTTTTGATTAAAAAACATCAGTCACGTCCTACTGGTTCAACAATAGCATTTCCTGAAGCAAATGCTATATTTAATGAAAATAACCATGAAAGAAGTCGAAGACATGATTCTCGTGGTGGATGTGGTTTTGGCGGCTGGCGCGGTCGAGGACGCGGTCGTAACCATGAGCACGTTCGAAATGAATATCAGAATCAAAGAAATATCAGGTCAAGCACTTCGAGGAATCTTGAAGATTCTTGCTATAGGTTTGGTTCTAAGGGACATTGGTGCCGAGTTTGCCGAACCCCAGAGCATCTTTGTAAGCTCTATAAAGTGTCTCTTGAAGCAAAGGACAATGAACCACACTTTGCCGAGACATCCTATAAAGGGAAAGAAAATGAGGTAAATTTTACTGAGAATCACGAGCCATTAAACGATGATCTCAAATACCTCGAAGCTAGTGATTTTACTTATGAATTTGATTAGATGAATGCTGAAAACAATTCAAAAAAATTACAACAGTTATGATATGTGATATAGTGTTTTGTTTTGTATGTTTTATATTTTTGATGATGTGTTTTTTGAATTTCATAGTGTTTCTTATAATATTATTGTCTTTGCTTTGAAGCATTAAAATGGATTGCGTAAACTTAACGGTTATTTATAAGAGATGTGTTGTTTTCCCCCAAAACTAAGAAACTTGTTAAGTTTCAATGATATATACCAACATGAGTATGATATCCAAACTATATCTAAGAGAAATAAAAAGTACATGTGCATTACCATTAATAAATTCGGTAAGAGTTACTAGAAAAACTACCGAAATTATCATATGAACTTCATTATATATATATAAGTGCAATCGAAACACATATGGTAATAAAGAGTGGATCAAAAATTGTTAATTTGTGGCATGACCGATTCGGTCATCTTGGTTCAGGAATGATGCGAAAAATAATTGAATGTTCTCATGAACTTTCAATAAAGGTCATGGAGATCTCTTCACAAAGAAAAATTTTATGCGAGACTTGTTCTTTTGGAAAATTGGTTGTGAGACCATTTCTAGCTAAAATTAATGTTGAAATGCCAACATTTCTTGAACGAATTCAAGTGGATATATGTGGGTCAATTCATCTATTGTGTGAGTCATTTAAATATTTTATGGTATTAATTGATGCATTTAGCAAATGGTTACACGCATGTTTGCTCTCAACACGCAATGTAGCGTTTTCATGATATCTTGTTCAAATAATTAATTTGAGAGCGCAGTTCTCTGATTATGTCATCAAGAAATCAAAACTTGATAATGGTGAAAAATTTACCTCTCAAGCTTTCAATGATTATTGTATGACAATGAGGATTACTGTGGAGCATCCATTCGCCCATGTGCATACACAAAATGGTTTAGCTGAATTATTGATAAAACGCCTCCAACTTATTGCTAGACCATTAATAATGAGAACAAAGCCGCTGAGCTCCGTATGGGGTCATGTAATATTGCATGCGTCAACATTAATTTGCATAAGACCAAGTGCATATCATAAGTACTCTCCACTCCAATTGATATTTGGCCCAGAGACTGACATTTCCCACTTAAGAGTTTTTGGTTGTATGTACTGATTGCTCCCCCGCAACGTATGAAAATGGGGTCTCAAAGGTGGTTAAGAATATATGTAGGATATGAATTCTCATCTATCATCAAATATCTTCAACCACAAACTGATGATGTATTTACAACATGTTTTGTTGATTGTCCCTTCAATGAAGAAGTATTCCCAACATTAGGGGGAGAAAAGAAACCAAGGGAGAAGATTTTCTAGAATGTGCAGATGTTATCTTTTCTCGATCCTCCCACCCGACAGTGTGAGATGGAAGTGAAAAAGATTTTACATTTTCAAGAACTAACAAATCAATTGTCTGATGCATTTACTGATACAAAAGGCGTGATTAAATCACACATACCAACTGTAAATGCACCAACTAGAATTGTTGTCCCAAAGATACAATCACATAATGATGTTACAGAAATATCAAAAACACGTCTGAAGCGTGGAATTCTAATTGGCTCTAAGGATAGAAATCCTAGAAAAAGAAAAAGAATTAGTATAATTGAAAACCCCATTATGGAGACGTGTGTTCCAGAAGAAACACGCAACTTAAATGTTCTTAAAAAAACACATGATGAGAATCATAAAGAGAATTCACAGGATATAGACAACCTTAAAAGTTTTGGAAATAATGAAAATTTTCTTAATTATTTCACTACAGGTGATATATAGAATCAAAGTAATGTGGAAAATATTAATGAAATATTTTCATATTATATATTTCCTGATATAGAAAATGAAGATCTCGAACCAAGGTCTGTTATGGAATGTCAAAAACAACCTGATTGGAATAAATGAAAAGACATAATGCAAGTTGAATTAAATTCACTTAATAAGCGAAGGGTATTTGGACATATCATGCTCATGGTAGATGCTGTGAAGCTTGTTGGATATAAATGAGTTTTTGTGTGTAAACGTATTGAGAAAAACGAGATTGTAAGATACGAAGCTCGTATTGTTACAGAAGGGTTTTCTCAGAGACTCAGAATTGATTATGAGGAGACATATTCTCTTGTTATGGATGCTATTACTTTTCAATATCTAATCACCCTTCCAGTAGCTGAAAAGACTAATATGCATCTTATGGATGTTGTTGCGGCTTATTTATATGGGCTACTTGATATTAGTTTATATATGAGAATCCCCAAAGGATTCAAGATACCTAAAGTATTGAAATCAAAACGCAAAAACCTATATTCAATTAAATTGTAGAAATCCTTGTATGGATTCAAACAATCTGGGCGTATGTGGTATAATTGTTTGAGCAAATATTTGTTAAATAAATGGTATGTAAATGACCCCATATGCCCATGTGTTTTTGTTAAGAAAACATCTAGATATGCAATCTTTGGTGTTTATGTCGATGATTTAAATATCATCGTAATTCTAGATGAGATCAATGAAGCAACGGGAAATTTAAAAGATGAATTTGAAATGAAAGACCTGGGAGAAACCAAACATTGTCTTGGATTACAAATCGAAGATATGCCAAGTGGAATATTTTTGCATTAGTCAAATTTCACTGAGAAGGTCTTAAAATGCCTTAATATGGATAAAGCAAATCTTTTAAGTACTCCAATAGTTAGGTCTTTAAATATCAAGAAAGATCAATTTCAACTTTGTGAAGAAAATGAATAGTTGGTTGGTCCAGAAGTACCCAACCTTAGTGCCATCGAAACACTTATATATCTTGCTAATTGTACTCATCCTAATATATCTTTTGTTACAAATTTATTGGCAAAATTTAGTTCAGCCCCTACATGAAGACACTAGAATGAAATTAAATATATTTTTTGTTATCTTTGTGGGCACTATTGATTTGAGTTTATTATATTCTAACAAATTAGAAATGAAGATGGTCGATTTTGCATATGCTGGATATTTATCAGATCCGTATAATACACGATCACAAACTGGTTATGTGTTCACTGTTGGAGGTACTGCAATATCTTGAAGAAGCAGACACTCGTTACATGAAGCATGTTGAGAATGTGTTTGGTTGCGGTTTATGACCCAACACATTCGAACGCGAAATGGATTGCCTATGGATTGTAGCCCAACAATATTATTTGAAGACAATGCTGCGTGCATCACACAATTAAAAGAAGACTTCATAAAACCCTTCTAAACTGAGATTTTGTGATGAAATTAGAGGGGGTTTTAACTGCCTTTAATTGAACCGTCGCTAAATTATTCATCATTTTACCATCGATTCCTTAAAACTGTAGCGACGTGGACTTTCAGCCGCCATTCACTGTAGCTCCTTGGACTTTCTGCCGGCAGCTATTGTAGCACTTTTTACTTTGGTGGGCCGCCTTTCACTGTAGCAATGCAGACTTCTTGTGCGGTTGGTGGAACAGTGGATCGTCTTCCTCTTGTAGCGCATTTCAGGCTAGGGTTCTTTGTCAAGAAACTCTAAGAAATCACTCGGTAATTTGTGTTCTCGACATATAGTGAAATTTTGCCTCTATGTGGACATAGAGATTATTCTCGAACTATGTAAATCCTTGTGTTCTCATTTGTTCTTTTTTTCTCTTTTACTTTTCTTTGAATTGTTGTTTTGTCGTTGCGACTCCTGATGTTTCTGTATCACCGGATTCATCCTGTCCAAGATCTTCTCACTCGGACGACGGTGGTGTGAATTCTCACGTAGAAGACTCTCACTGCCGACTCGCCTCTCCTGCAGCAGGCGCGCACAACTGTTCTTGTTCGCGCAGGCTCGTCTCTCATGCGCTTGGCCGGTGTCTCTCCACGGGAGTCGACTACTCTTCTGGCGCCACACTGCTCTTCAACACCGCACGCACTGTGTGTTTCCAATTCGTCTTGGTGCGCCCTCCATTAGTGACTCCTGTCCGCCACGATTTCCTTTGACCGCACACGCCTGGAAAGAACATTCCAGGTCCTCTTCCCGATCGGACGCGTCGCGCACCGCCGTGACTTGCCTCAACGACGACGACCGTTGTTGAACGTCATCTTGTTCAGTAGACGCTCATACCATAGGTGGTCGTTCACGCGGCGCACACTCCTGGCCGATGAGTACTGCGGGTTTTCATTTTCAGAAGCGGATCGTTCTTCATCAGAGGAGCAACCAGCCGGCTCGATTTTTGCCCGCTCCCTGCTCAACCGCGTCGCACGTTGAGGAGCAGCGCCCCGCCGTCGAGGCGCGCGACCTGTCGGGTTCAGCAACAGATTTCTTTTTCGGTAGCAATGCACAACAAATTCTTCCTTTGACAGAACCGCACCTCGTTCTCAGCACGTTTAGACAAAGTGCACTCCGACAACGCCTTCGTTGAATCGTGGCGGCACACTCAGCTGTCTCCTGCACATCAATTCCCCCACCGACGTCTTCGTCGTCAGCCGCTCCCGCTTCCGCCTCTTGCTTGGCGTTGCCTCAGCTCAGCCAGCCGCGCACTGCTGCAATCTAAAAAAAAGATAAAAGAGGATAATTGAACAACCAAAGGCAAAGATACTCTCGCGCCCCTATTGGGCCACAACAACCTTGGGTATGGAGAATCACTTGCAGGAGCTTTGGACGTCATTGGTCAAGCTGAACAGATGTCTGGACAAGCGCTTTGGCCAACTCATACTACCAGAATTTTCTGGACAAGATCCAGAAACATGGATACAGAAAGCAGAGGCTTATTTCTCAAGTCGCGAAACACCAGAATCAATGAAAATACCAATGGCGCGACTCTGTATGACGGGACTGTATGAACTTAGGTTTTTTTGGCCAAAGGAACTACACCTACATTTACCTGAGCACATCTCAAAAAATGACTACTTGAGGATTTTGACGACACCGTTGGAGAAGCCTCTGCAACTACATCTGAGCTCCCGCCAATGGTAATGTTGGTGACCTCGTCACACTCTGAGGGGCCTATCAAACATGGGACACACAGCTGGAGCAAGGGACTGCCCGATCATCTTGACGACCCTACCTCCAGCTAATTTGAGATAGCCTTCTCGTCCAATGAGGAGCTAGACACTTCAATGTTCATCATGCAGGAGCACAAGCCGCCGCAAATTGCACCGGATCAATCATGGGATCTTGTTATTTTACCTTCAGCGGCACAGGTCATGCCCGCGGTGTCGGGCTGGGGTCTCCAGATTCATACAGAAGGTTCATACAGTTTTTATACACCAGAGGTTGGGTGGTGCTAACCATACTTCCGACCCAGTTCACTTCAGTACACATGGGGCCTTTTCGGCTGAAGGAGGGACATCATTGCTGAGGGAGACTCCCTTAACTTGATCTATCCAACACTGATTGATGGTGGTGGATGACACATGTGGGAGATTGCGTGGCATGCATATACACTACAGTCATCTTTTACAGGACGACAACAACTCGATCCTAAAGCAGCAGTGTTGTTCGGTTCTCCCCAAAATACAAAAGCAGCGAGGTGTATACGAGAGATTGCTTGACGCGCCAGGGTAGCAAGGCCACCCATCTCCAGTTTTGAGGACAAGACTGATTTCAAGGGGTGGCGAAATGATAGAGACCAGCTGTCCAGCTGGAAGGGAGAGAATATTCTAGTTAGGGGGTAAAATAGTCTTTTAGGGTGAGTCAATTAAGTTGCTAGGGGGAAGATTCTGGACCCCGCTTGTGGGGCTGGAGATTGGTTATATAAGCAGGTGGGAGAGAAGTGTGGGGGAGGGGAGAATATGGGTGTTCGGCCATTCTGGCTTGGGAAGCGGTCTGCGGGTTTGGGCGAGAAGCAAGTGCTCTCTCGAAGCGTCCTTCATCTGCTATAATTCTCTGGTTTATTTCATAAATACAAGCAGTTAGTCTCCGCTGGCTCTATCAATGTTGAACAATTTACAAGTAGTTGGCTACCTGACTTGGGTATGATATTTTACTTAGTAGTGGAAACTCATGCATTTTATGTTGCATATAACAGGAAGTTGAGATTTATTGTAGGAAGACAGTAGGCGAATAAAAGTTAGGAGGATAAAACTGTTATAACATTATCATTGTATACCTGTAACAAACAAGGGTGCATAAAAGAAGATAAAAGAAATGTCAATGTAAAACATCGTTGTGCTAAGATGTGTACTGGATGTATGTCACTAATGCAGGTGTCTATAAGGTCAGACAATCGCTATGAATGTGTTACATTTGTTGAAGAGCATAATCACCCATTGCATCACCCGAGTCAAGCCATATGATGTGGTTTCAACGGAAGACAAATGAGGCATAGGCAGCAGAGCTAGAGATAAATGTGTTATCTAGAATTAAAGTTAACGATTCTTTTTCGTTAACGTTGACACAGGCAGGTGGTTGTTAGTGAGATTTACTTTTTGGAGATGCAGGAACTATATTACATTACTTTGAGAGACAAAATCGGAAAACCTCATCTTTTTTTTTTTATGTCGTGCAATCTGGCAATGAGGAGAAAATAATCAGCATATTTTGGGAAAATCCGAGACTGATTCATGATTATGGTCATATAAGATCTCTGTAAAATTATTACTAATAATTTGCCAACAACGGTATGGGGAAAATTAAAACCAGAATGAAGTAGGAACCCATTATCAGGTTCTTGATCGGGCATGTCAAGGGATCATGTCGTTGGAATTGCTTGTTTGATATACAAGAATAGATGTAATCTTCTGACAAAAGCAAAAAAGTGGTGGTGAAGGTGCAACAGTTTGTTTCCAGTTTGAGTGCTGAAATCTTTTTTTTTCGATTTGTGCGCTCAATGCAGCAATGCATTGGGTTGCAATTTGTCTGTTTTCTTGACTTTGGAAGTGTGTGAGGAGGTTTCATGGTTGGGTTTGTTTTTTATTCCTCTTGTTGTATATTTTATTCACTTCTGAAGAATCCTTTTTCTACTGTATTTCAGAAAATCGACATTTGTAGTGTCATACATCTTTCACTTTTGGAAAATCCGTTCTAGTCCTTTTTTCTGTGAGTTCTAAAGAAGACAACATGTGCATAAATGTTACTATCGAGGCTTGTGATGGTAAAATAATAGTAATAATTTACTCCCGAGGAAAAATTTACATGCAAAATACACATAAGGAACTCAATAAAAAACAAAATACTCGTTGCGGGCAGTCTTGAACTTTGACCTCTATGGGCCTGGACAGCGATATTTTCTCTTAATCCAAAAAGCAATCCACGCAATCTTTCTGCAATGGTAAATAATGAGTAGACTTTTTCTCACGTTTTTTTTATAACAATGCAGAACTTGATAAAATTAAATGTCTTACCATTCAATTGCCTCCGCCATTTACACATCGGTGATGGCCTTCCTCCTTAGTTGCAAGGAATTATAAAACTTAGATTTCTGGTCCACATGTCCAGTACTAGCAACGTCCAATGTACATTTTCAGTATTAATTGAAAAAAATAGAAACCGATTTTCTAAAATCCCCTCGTGAAGTGGACTGTGGAGGCACATCTCCTTCCCTCCATTTTGCTTCTAATAATTGCATGTACTTGGAAAATGAAGGAGTTTCAGCAAATTTCAAACCTTGGCTGATATCTAGTACTGTTAGAGTCTGCATCCCACATCGGATTTGAGGTCCGGTGTGGTCTTTATTATTTGTTATAAATACACCCCAAGGGCTCCTTTGAAGAGGGACCTTGGGGGTTCGGTCTC
Source organism: Viscum album (assembly GCA_963277665.1). Lineage (NCBI taxonomy): Eukaryota > Viridiplantae > Streptophyta > Magnoliopsida > Santalales > Viscaceae > Viscum > Viscum album. The sequence continues at coordinate 1,072,975,385 of OY728160.1, forward strand.
TCTTTTATCTCTCTACATGGTATCAGAGCGTTTTCTAACCCGATCCCTCCCTCCCGTCTAGGTTTTTTTTTTCCGACTCGGCAATCCCCCGTGGGGGGCGGCGGCCTCAAAGCCCGGTAGGGTTACTGCCACCGCCCCTCCGCTTCTGCCCTGCGCGGCTCCCCTCTGCCGGCTCCCCCATTCCTGGCGGAATCCCATCCCTGGCGGATCTCCCTCCAGTCCGGCGACCCCTCTCCGGCGGCATCTCCCGTCCCGCTCCCCTCCCGGCGCCCGCCTCTTCTCCGCCCGCCTGAAGCAGATCCCTCCCGGCGGATCTTCCTCCTGCGCGCGGCGGCCCTCTCTCCCTCGAGCGGCGCCCCTCTCCTTGCGCGGCTCCCTGCGCGATGGCCCCGCCTCCCGTCCGGCCTCCATGCGCGGCAGCCCGCGACTCGGCTCCCGACCCAGGCGCAGCTCCCGGCTCCCGACCCAGCCGGAACCGCGCCTCCCGCTGCTCCCGGCGCCTCCCGCTGCTCCAACACCTCCCGCTGCTCCCGCGCGCTCGCTGCTCCCGGCTCCCGACTCTCCCGGCCCTCCCGTCCCGCGGCGCTCCTCCTGTCTAGCGGCCCTCCGCGCGCCTCCCGGCCGGCCCTCCGCGCGCCCTCCCGGCCCTTCTCGGATTTTTCAGCCAGATCCGGAGATTTTCGGCCAGATCCGGACAGATCCGGCCGAATCCGGCCAGATCCGGTGATTTCCGGCCAGATCCGGACAGCTCCGGCCGAATCCGGCCCGATCCAGAGATTTCCGGCCAGATCCGGACAGCTCCGGCCGGCTCCGGCCTGATCCGGCTACTCCGGCCAGATCCGGCGATTTTCGGCCAGATCCGGCCAGATCCGGCGATATCCGGACTGTTCCGGGCAGATCCGGACTGTTCCGGCCAGGTCCGTCCCCGCGCATCTCCGCTGCAATCCCGCTGCAATGTCGCCTCCCCAATCTGCTGCTCATCTGCTTCCGCGGCTTCCCGGCCTCCAGCAACCGGCCTCCACCCGTGCCGGCCGCTCCACGCAGGTGGCCTCCTCCGGTTTCCAGCGCCGTCTCCCGGCCTCCTACACCCTCGCCGGCCTCCTCCTGCGGCATCCCCGCCTCGCCGGCATCTCCCGGCACCTCCCGGCAGCCGCATCTCTCTCCGCCGACACGTCCATTCGTTAGCGCAGCAACTCGACCACCTAGGATTTGGGCCCCGTTGGCGCCGCCAGATCCCGCAACACTTCTGCGGAATCGCCGCCTCCCGTCGCCGGCCCCGCAAGTGCGGTTTTACCGGTGCTAGTTTGGATTTCCCGGCGTTTCATCGACCGGCCCCACTAGTGCGGCATTCCTGGCGTTCCGTCAATTGGCCGGTCTGCGTGGTCATCTGCTGCGCCCGCAACATCTTCCATCCATCATCCTGCGGGGTAGCTTCGATCGTGAGGGGGAACAGCAACTTTTGCAGCTTTCTTTTTATTTCGTCATGTTTTGTCATCAAGCTGGGTATGTCCAGTTTGAGGGGGAGTGTTAGCGTCTGTTTTATTGTTTTTTTTTCATTATGTGTCCAAGCTAGGTTCACCTAGCTTGAGGGGGAGTGTTGGAGTCTGCATCCCACATCGGATTTGAGGTCCGGTGTGGTCTTTATTATTTGTTATAAATACACCCCAAGGGCTCCTTTGAAGAGGGACCTTGGGGGTTCGGTCTCTCTTTTATCTCTCTACAAGTACTTCACATGTTAGCATGTAACTTACAATAGTGGTGCATGGAAAAAACTGGCATTTATTCATGAAATGATCAGTGGCTTGCTCAACAACACAGTTTGCAGAAACGATGCTGCAGCAACTATTGTTCACCTATATTGACTAGATAGATTACTGTTCAATACTTATAAACAATTTTGAACTTAGTGGAAGAAAATATCATACATTGTTGGATATCATTTGATTTTTTTTAAGTTAGTATACGTTGCTGTGCACTACGCCTTGCATTACATTATTTTTTTGCTCAAACCTCCATCCTGCAATTCAATTGAACTATGCAAGTGATTGGCCCCTTGAGCTAGTAACAACAGCCTTCAGAGGACTGCTTTGTATGTATTCCAGTGTTGAGGAACAGAATTACAGATGTTAGAGGATGAAGAAGAAGAATGAAGAAGAGAAATGGAAAAATGAGAGAGAGAATCGAGAGACCATGCTCCTGTCCAAGCTCAAACTATCTAGCAGTATCCCCCCCCCCCCCCACCCACGTTCTCTCCCCCCTCCCCTTCTTAACAGTTTGGAGGGGCCTAGCGAACAGCCCACCTGTCTCCCATGCTTTTCAGGCTGTATTTCCCTTGGAATGACCATTATACCCCCTTTTTAAAATGTTTCCAAGGCTGTCCCTAGCTGTGCATTGGTGTCATGGTCCTTATCACTCACCCTTCCTTGAAAATCAGTCTTATCCCCAGGACTGAGGTTTATTTGAGGCTGGAGCATATCAAGTATTCCTGTTGTTGCAGCTGTTTGGGATATAAGGCAGTGACCTTTGTTTCCAAGGCTAAGTCTCTTTTCTATGGCTGCCCTTTTTATTGCACAAGGAATGGACCGTCTAGTGTCAATTAGTTCAGCCAAGTCTCTCGAGGCATCATGATCTGCCATGTATATATGAAGAGACTTTTTGAGACACTCAGTGGCCCCTAAACTGTTCCCTTGTGCCTTGGCCATTGCAGCCTTTCTTTCAAGTAGGGCATGATCAACTGGATTATTCTCCAGAAGGTTTGAAGAAACCTTCTCTGCCTCAACACATTCTTTGTTTGCTCCAAGCAATGCCAGTTCCAGTTTGCCGACCCTTTTACTCTCAGGACATCCTTTCTTTAGTTCCTCTACACAGCCCTTTGCAACACCCAGACGATGACAGTCCCTTGCTGCCACTTCCACCCGCGCATTGGCAGTCCACTCCTTGGTGAAAGTGTCCAACAAAGCTGGACATATAAAGTCAGTAAAAATTTCTGCAATTCCTTCGAAGTCAGCAGAACAAGTCAGCAGGGGTAACTTAAGACAGTGCCCCTGTGGTTCATTATCACGTGGCCTTTTGGCATGCGCACGCCAAACAATTTCTGATATGCTCCTCCTTGCTTCTTGGACTGGCTTTGGAGTTTTGAAATTGTGGGTTGCACTACTCTCCAGTAGAATTAAAATGGGAATTCCATCCTCCAAATCTCCTTTCTTCTGCCTCTGAATTTTGCGGGAAGAAGTCTTGCCCTGAAACTCCTGCTGCAAGCATTCAACCCCTTCCTGAACCTCCCCCACAACCCACGCTTCACTGTATTCTTTGACAGCTTCATTCTTACCCAAGAAAACCACCCTCATCTTGAAGTCAGTACTCTTTGGCATCGGCCTAGGAGACATTCCAGCAGCATCCGCACCAGAAGCTTCTGCAACTGCAGTTGAGCTACCAGTCCCAGCCTCTTCTCCCAACTCGGCACCATGTAATTTGGCAATCTCTTTCCGTGCAGCTCCACCATAAAGTAGAACTGGAGATGAGCTATGAACAGACCATTTTGCAGCCTCGTCAACCTTTGCAGAGGTTGAAGAAAGATGAGGTAATGGGAGCCTCTGTAATTTCCTGAACTGCTCCAGCAGAAACCAGTCCTGGAAAAAGATATTCTCGGTTATCTTCCTTCTGTAATCGAGGCTTCACCCCCTGCGCTTGCAATATCTGCTGCAGTCCAGCACTCACAAACTCCACTGAGTTCTTGTCATCCTTCCAACCATGTACTGCTTCTGCTTGCACATTTTGCCCGAGAAAAGATTCTACCATTGCCTGTGACTGTACCTGCTTCCCCTTTTTTTGATTCCGGAGGACGGCGTGCCTGATTCCTCCATGACTACTGGCAGCCCATCGAACCGCTTCCTTAATTCTACTTGAAACTGTTGCGGAAACATTGGAAGTCGCAACGACAGAAAGAAACGATCCGCAAAAGAGTAGAAGGGGGAAAAACTGTTGGAGTCCGTATCTCACATCGGACTTATGGTCCGATGTCGTTTTAATTATTCATTATAAAAGAACCTCAATGCCTCCTTTAGAGAAGACATTGGGGATTCAGGTCTTTCCTCTTTTTATCATTCTACATGGTATCAGAGGGAACCTAATCCCGAGCCCTCCCTCCCATTTTATTTCTTCCCGTCTAGGGTTTTTCCATTATTTCTCCCCCATGAGGGGCGGCGGCCTCCATGGCCAGCGAGTCATAGGTATTTTCCATCTTCCCCCTGTGGCGGTCCTTGATCCCGCCTGAGCGGATCCATCCCGGCAGCTCCATCTCGCCGGAGCCCCTCCCTCCTTGGCTGGTTCTCCACCCGTCGGCTCCTCCTGCGGCTCCCTCCTGCCCGAGAAGAGCCCTCCCGCCGGCCCCATCTGTGCTGCGGCATCTCCCGGCCCCCGCATCCAACGCGGTTGCCCGGCTCAGCCCGGCCCCGCCTCCCTCCATCTCTGGCGAATCTCCCCCCCGTCGGTGCCTGCTTCCTCGACACCCCTCCCCGTTGCGCGCGCCGACCCCATCCTCCCGCGCGACTCACGGCCCACCTCCTCCCGTGGATTCCCTGTGCCCTTCGGCTCCCGGCCCTCCCGCCTAGGTCGCGCCACCCGCCGCGCCTCCGGATCCTGACGGGATCCAGCTGCGACTCCTAGCCCGTTTCTTCCAGCGGCTCCCGACGCGCCTCCAGTTGGTCGACGACCCTGCACCACCCGACTGCTCTCTCGCCCTTCTGCGATGGCTTTCCCTCCTGGCAGATCTCCCCCCTACCGGCCTCCCGTCGCGGCTCCCGACCCGCTGCCCTCCCTTCTTCCGGCCCTCCCGATCCCGAGGCGCCTCCTCCTGCAACACCTACAGATCCCGTCGCGATTCCGCCTTCCTGCGCGTCGCCTCTGCACAGCTTCTCCTTCCGTGTCAGCCTCCTGCAACAACTCTGCCTCCTCGCCAACACCTCCTCTGGAGTCCTCGCCTCCCGTCGTCGGCATCTCCCGACGACTCCCGACTGCCGCCTCCCTGTCCATCAGCACGCCCTCGCGCTTCCTCCACCGTGGCGCAACACTTCGAGCGCCTAGGATGCGGGCCCTTTTGGCGCTGCCAGATCCCGCAACGATTCTGCTGAATCACCGCTTCCCGTCGCCGGCCTCGCAAGTGTGGCTTTCCCAGTGCTAGTGTGGCTTTCCCGACGTCTCATCGACCAGCCCCACAAGTGCGAAATTCCTGGCGCTCCGTCAACCGGTCTGGTCTGTGTGGTTGCTTTGTTGCGCCCGCGACAACTTCATCCATCCATCATCCTGAGGGGGAGTTGCGATCTTGAGGGGGAGCTACGATCATCACATGTTTCTTTTTATTTCATCTTGTTCTGTAATCAAGCTGGGTATGTCCAGCTTGAGGGGGAGTGTTTGCAGCGTTTCTTGTTTGCTTTGTATTGTCGTTGCTTTGGTCTCTTTTCCTTATGTGTCCAAGCTAGGTACACCTAGCTTGAGGGGGAGTGTTGGAGTCTGTATCCCACATCAGACTTATGGTCCGATGTGGTCTTAATTATTCATTATAAAAGAACCTCAAGGCCTCCTTTAGAGAGGACCTTGGGGATTCAGGTCTTCCCTCTTTTTATCATTCTACAAAAACAAAAGAACTTGGACACAGAGATTTATGTGGTTTGGGAAATGATCCCTATGTCCACGGAGAGGCAGAAGTTTCACTAGTTTCGTGAGCACAATTTACCGAGAATATCTTAAGTTTCTCACACAGAAACCCTAGCCCGAAATGAGCTACAAAAGGAGGAATACGATTCACTGTTTCACCAACTGCACAGGAAGTTCACATCGCTATAGTGAAAGGTGACCACTCAAGTCAAAAGTGGTATAGTGACCGACAGTTGAAAGTCAAGGAGCTACAGTTTTGCTGACTCTGAAGTCCGACCTGCTACAGTGTCGGTCGGTCTGCTCTGTTACACTGGTCAGAGATGCTACAGTGCCTCAAAATTTGGGCCGGGGGCCTTCGGAGCAGGGGCGCTTTGTTGGATTGGTGTAGCCCGATCTGGTTGGACCGAATGCTTGTGGCCCCTTTGCTCTCCAGTCCAAGTCCAGTATAGCGAAGTTCTGCCTCCCCGTGGACTGGAGAGCAAAGGGGAGGAGGTAGGCAGTTAGAAAGTTAGAGGTATACAGCTCTTGAACTTGGACTGGAGAGCAAAGGGGCTTCCCGAAGATCCCTGGTATTTCTCTACTTTTTTCTTCATTCAGAGTCTGTAATTCCAGGTATTCCTACTGTTTTCTTTGAATACAATGCATTGTACTGTTTGATCGGTGTGGGGACTCTTTAACACATGTCCAGTCCCAACTGCGCTTTTGTTTGTTCAGCACTAGTTTAACACATAATGATGCAAAAATAAAATGGTGCACAACAAATTTGTTAACGAGATTTTCTCTCGAAGTTGGATGACTACGTCCCCCGTTTATGGGGGTTTTTATCCCCCCCACAACTCTCCTTTTATCATCAAGAAGTAGCTATAGACAATGGAATGACCTTGAACCTGCTACAATTGCTGGCACCAACCAGAAACACTCATTTGAAGAATGATCACCGGTGCAAGCCCCGGCCAAAATGCTAATCTGATTTTGATCTTCCTCCTCACCTTTTACTGCAATCCTCACGGGCTGTTCTCAATCCACAATATTCCTTCAGAATTGTTACAACTTTATCGAACCAATTTCTTCTCCTTTTATTCATATATACTCAGCATCTCACCTGGATATTTATATATTGAATATGAATGCCCTTCAATCTTGGTATTTTAATTCTCTCCCATTCTCGGTCATCAAAACTCAATAACCGATCACAAATAATGTCTCCACAAGACTGGGTCTTTAATCTCCATGCGATATCCAGAAATATCGCAACTTTCTCTTTCCATAGTAGTTATTAATGGCGCGCGCCATGGCGCGCCATTGCGCCATGGCTAGCGCCAGGGAGTGGTGCGCCGCGCCATGGCTTCGTCATGGCTCATTTAAGATGGCTCACTGTGGCATGCGCCATATTGCGCAATGGCGCGCGCCATGTTGCGCCATTGAGCATTTTTGATTTTTTGTTTGTATTTTTTTAACCTGTCAACTCTTACGCCCCGATTGAAAATACCTCTTTTGAGGTCAAACAACGACCTCCCCTTTTGACTCTACGCAACACTCTTCCCGTGAGCGTAGCGACCCGACCGGTGTTAGACCACATTGACTGCCACGACCAAACCGAGATCCCTCGACCGCCGTGACCCAGTCGACCACGACTTAGCCGAGCTCCCTCAACCACCGCGACTTAGATACACAATGTTGTCCAGAGCAGGCGCACCTTCTGTGCGAATCAGTAACTTTTTTTTTGTTTTTAATTCAATTTTATTTATGTTGCTCGCCTCTTATTTTTTTTCGAATTACTCCTGTTGTTTTTTTGAGATATATGGTTTTTTACTCTCGTCTTGGTTTTTTGAGATATATGGTTTTTAATATATTTCAGGAATTGATATATATGATTTTTTGAGATAAATAGTTTTTAATATTTAATTGTAGGTGTCATTGTTGACTTCATTTGTTTTTTGATGTACGGAATATGAATTATTGACATAAATCTTTGTTTTTTATATAGAAATTGTATAATTTATTATTTGTTATTGTTGATATATGTATACACCTCTTTTGTGCGCCGCAAGTTAATATTGCCACGTGCCGTGCGCCGCGCCGTTTGCTTTTGCGCCGGGGGCTCTTGTCGCCGTTGTGCGCCATGCGCCGTAAATAACTATGATAGTACTCACATTATTCTCTCCATGTCTGCATGATAACATGCAGCGACATTGTCACGACGTGAAAGACTTTCTCACGACGTAGGCTTCTTTTGGTTTTTGCATGGCCGTGTCGTGGCATCTTCTGTTGTGGCGCGAAGCTCTCCCACAACATCCTCTTCATCACGCACCACGACGTGGTCTTCTCCTCCCAGCGTGACTGCATCTCAAATAACAAAAACAACTTCATCTTGTTTTATGTCGACAGATAACATCGCGATGTGATATTCTTCTTCACAGCGCATAACAACTCATCTTCTTTATTACTGAAACCAGTTGCTTGAATCACGACTTACTCACAAAAACATCGTGATGTTTATACTTTGAAGAACAGCTTAGCATCGTCATATTTAAATTCTCTTTCTGAATACTTCATCCTAGAAAGCTCACATATTTGTAAACAAGAAGTATCTTACATATCACAGTGACTTTCCATTGCTAATTTCCCACTCTACAAGATTCTTATGTATCATCCTAAAGGATATTACGCATCCTCATTGTGGCTTCGATCCATTTCCAAATTTACTCGAACAAAAATCTCACGCGCCAACAGAAAATATTACGTATCATTAGCAAAATATTATGTATCACTATGTGTTTTGGTACCTGGCCAGTTTTCACTCAACGACAGAATCTTACATACCTTCTCTATGTATATTACTGTTGGAGTCTGTATCCCATATCGGACCATAAGTCCGATGTGGTCTTTATTATTCATTATAAAAGAACCTCAAGGTCTCCTTTAGAGAGTACCTTGGGGATTCAGGTCTCTCTTTTATCATTCAACATGGTATCAGAGGAGGTTTGATAAACCCGAGCCCTCCCTCCCATCTATTTTTTTTAATTCCGTTTAGGGTTCCCACTAATTCCCTCGTGGGGGGCGGCGGCGGCCTCCATGGCCAACAAGGTCTGTCGTCACCCCTCCCTCCTTCCTGCGTGTGACTCCTTCCGCGCGGCTCCCTCCAGGTTCTGTCCGGTGGCTCTCCCCCCTGCCGGCGTCCCCTCCCCGCTGTGCGCGATGGCGCTGTCCTCCCTCGCGACTCCGCATCCCGCCCGCTGTGGGTTCTCCCCCGCGCGACCCTCCAGCGCCGTTTGATCCTCCGCTGCGCCGCTACCCTGTGAGACGCCTCCGCCCGCGCTCCGTTCGTGCGGCTTTCTGACGACGACGACCCCTCCACAGTCCCTCCGGCCGCGCCTCTCGTCGCGGTTCCCGGCCCGCCCTCCGAGCGGCTTCCCGACTACTTTCTCCCGCGCGACGCGGTTCCCATCCAGCGCCTTTGTTCCCGTCGCCACCCCCTCGCACGACGGCCTCCCTATGACTGCCCCAATTCCCGTCGCCCCTTCCACAGCGACAACCCTCGCCGATCTGGCACTTCTAGTCGGCCCCCTCTTCCGTTGATGCTCCGCTTCCCTCGCCTGCTCTCCCAAATCCGGCCAGATTTGGACGGATCCTGTTCGGATCTTGTCCGCCACAGGCTCCTCCAAATCTGAACAAGCCAGTCCCCTCATGCCTTGTTTTCCAGCCAAGCAATAAACCCTATGGCGGCCCCCCCTTCCCTGTGCGCGCCTCCTCGCGGCGACCCATCCTCCTGCGTTGCTCTCCCGGTAGCTGCCTCCCTTTCCCGGCGGAACCATTTCTGCGTGCTCCTTCTAGTCTAGAGCGCAGCCTGCCCTGTCCGCCGGCACACCCTCGTGCTTCCTCCACTATGGCGCAGCACTTCGACCGCCTTGGATCTGTCACTGGCCCCGCAAGTGGGGCTTTCCCAGTGCTAGTGTGGCTTTCCCAGCGTATCATCGACCGGCCCCGCTAGTGCGGATTTCTTGGCGCTCCGTCAATCGGCCCGGTCTATGTGGTTCCTCTGCTGCGCCCACGACATCTTGAATCCATCCTTCATCCCGAGGGGGAGCTGCGTTTTTGAGGGGGAGCTGCTATCGTCGATTGTTTCATTTTATTTCGTCTTTTTTTTTTTTTGTAATCAAGTTGGGTATGTCCAGCTTGAGGGGGAGTGTTTGCAGCGTTTCTTATTTGCTTTGTATTGTCGTTGCTTTGATTTCTTTTTTTTTTATGTGTCCAAGCTAGGTACACCTAGCTTGATGGGGAGTATTGAAGTCTGTAGCCCACATCGGACTTATGGTCCGATGTGGTCTTTATTATTCATTATAAAAGAACCTCAAGGCTTCCTTTAGAGAGTACATTGGGGAATTGGGTCTAAACTCTTTTATCATTCTACACTTACGTATGCTTTAAAAAACTTACGCATCACAGAATGATCTTTGCCTTTGCCACATTTTTTTGTTATGGAAAATAATACCTATCACCGGTCAGCTTCAGTCCTTTGCCAAATTTCATTCAACGACAGAATCTTACGTATCATCCAAAAAACATACGTATTCCTCGAAGGATGTTACGTATCACAATGTAGGGGCTTTGCTAAATTTCTGATTCTAAGAAATGTATTACGTATGCCTATGAAAACCCTTACGTTTCAGGTGGAGGAACCCTTACGTATCGACATAAGGTTTTTGCCTTTGCCAAATTCTTAAAAAACCTGCATCTTTCTGAATTTCCAGAATTTCAAAACTTCAAAAGTTTTTAGAACATCTTCAAACCTTCTCGGGGCTTCTCCAGCTACTCCAGCTCATCTCAAATTAACTCAAACCTCATTCACATTTATTGACAACAAATAAACATCTTGCTCAAGGGTTCAACAACATGTTTGTGTTGGGTTTCAAAAGATTTGACAACTCTCCTTAAACACAACGGAAGTAATATAGAAACCCAATCCAAGATCAATCATGCCAGATAAATGAAATCAGGCGCACCGTAAAATGAAGAAACTACCGTAGATGGTCGCTGACGTGAGAGGCATCCAGATGACATCCCTCCTTCGGAGGTATTCACGGGCTGAGCTGAATTGCTCAATGCTTGAGCTGGATCCTCTCATCACCCATGACATTCTAGTGCCTTGTGAAGGCGAAGGGTGAGGTGTAAGAGAGCTTTGGGGTGAGGGAATTTCGGCCAGCTATATATAGGAGTCACATATATCCGTATCGTATGGGTACTGGCTCTTTATATGGAGCCCTTGAGCCTGGTGAGAGGTACTGCCTCTTTATTTGGATGATATTTTTATTTCAGGCAGTGATTCAGTGGGAAACAGGATTGCCTCGTGCTGATACCATTGATAGTCCTCTTGAGCTTGATGAGAGGTCCCTTCATACAGAGAGATGATTTTTCCTTGTCTGACAGGTATTGTCAACTTGTCGGTAAGCTAAACTATCTTTCCATGACCCGACTGGACATTGTCTGTGCTGTAAGCAAGGTAAGTCAATTCATGGATCATCCAACCACATTACAGTGGGATGTGGTTCTTTGTATCATTAGATATATCAAAAGGGAACTAGGTTTGAGACACCTATATTTAGATCATGGGCACATTGACGTGGATGCATTCTATGATGTTGATTATGTCCTTTCGCAGATCTACATCTAGTTATGTTGTCTTTATTGGTGAGAATCTTAACTCTAGGTGGAGCAAGAAACAAACCATTGTTTCTCGCTTGAGTGTTGAGTTAGAGTATCGAGTAATGACACATGTAACTGCTGAAATCCCGCGTGCACAACATCTTTTGCATGTGATTGGCTATCCTGTCCGAAGGTATGCGCACATAGGGTGTGACAATCATGCAAAGATCAAAATTGCTCAAAATTCAATGTTTCATAAACAGATTAATCATATTGAGGTTGACTGCAATTTTGTTCGGAAAACTTTCGAGAGGATGAATCTTACTTTTGGCTATGTTCAAACCGTAAAGCAACTGGCCGATGTGTTTACTAAGAGTTCTAGGAACACGGGTGAAATTTTTGTATGGCAAACTGGGCATGATAAATATATACGAGTTTTGAGGGGGAATTTTAGAGTATTTTGAATGTTAGATATTTAGGATATGAGGATTTGATCGGGTTATCAGCTGATGTATTTTTCAAATTTCAAATCTCCCCTTATCTCAGGATTGGATCTCATATCTCCATCTATAAATAAGCCAACTGCTCCTCACTTTGAGGATATGGTTTTACGAGTATCTCTTTTCACAAGAAACATGCTATTCCACCATTTGATTGGATTGAAATGAAAAACAGAATGTCATTCCACTGTTTGGTTGAATTGAAAGAGAATCTGCAAGAGAGGTGATTCTAAAAAAAACATTGTAACGAGTAATGGCACCCCAATGGGTATCCATCTGGTTTCATTGGGGTAGGAATGGAATTAAAAAAAAACATTATGACCCTCATCTTCAATTGTTTTTATTTTAGCTTTGAGATATAATTGATATTAAACAATATTATTTGTAAAGCGTCCAACTGTCTGTTATTCTTTAGCCATACATGATGATTCTATTAATCGGACTGTAAGAACGACTAGTACAACAGAAACCTTGTATATAGCCTTATTGACTTGCAAGTGAATCTTTCATCAAGGGTCGTATGATAATCATGTTCAACCCTTCATTCTTAACGATACCTTCAAGTTAGTTTTGGCGTCTCAGTTCTTGTCACCATGAGACCACTCAACAATTGGAAACAGCTAATCCGTGTTACATTCAAGTGGTCATCCTGATTTTCATTGTTAGTATTTATCAATCTGGAATATTTTGGATATGATTTATCCGAAATAGGGGTTTGGCAATCTCAATTTAATTACAGTAGAAATGATAAAAGAGTGGAGACCCAATACCTAAGGTACCTCTCTAAAGGAGGCTTTGAGGTTATTTTATAATGAATAATAAAACCCACATCAGACCACAAGTCCGATGTTGGATGTAGACTCCAACAATTACCCAAGTTTTCCATGTAGTTCAACAACAAATCAATTATACTACACAACCTTTAAAATGTCATTACTGGATTAAATTACTAATTTTTTCTGATGAGCAATTTCGAACTTTACTATTTCATCACGTGCTAAGTCATTTTATCTGTCATTGATCTGTTTTTGTTAGTCTTAATCCCACAGGCGCCGCTTTTTTTCAATTGTTTTAATATATTATTTATTCTGCATGGTTTTTGTGATGAAATTTAAAAAATGGGTTATTAGCAGGATTTGTGCTGGACAAAGATGATCAAAGCGTTACCAGGTCTGACTCATATTTCAAGGAGTTGTTTAGTCAGAGCGGGCTGCATCTCTACAAGTCTAAGGTCTTCTTCATGTGTAAAATGATATTTCAATACCTTGATTTATTTATTGTTGCCATGGAAAACCAGACAAAAGCCCCTTTATTTATTTATTTATTTTGCTATTAGGCCTTTCATCTTCTATGATATTTCATTTGTTGGGATATATGATATTGAAAGCTTGTGCTGAATATCCGGTTTTGATGGTGAAGCTGCTTTGTAACAGGTTCAGAAGGGATTCCCGGAGGGATTGTTTGCAGTTAAAATGTATGCGTTGACTGCAGAGAAGCCAAGACGAGTAAAGGCGCGGCGAGCGAGGGTTCAACCTAATAAGCCTTCAACCATCAACTGAAGAACCATGCCTGGTTGCTGCAATTTCAACAGGAGGCTTCATGTTCAGTGGTACTTCATGATGACCAAGCTCTGAGATGGCATCTCTTCTTCCCCGTATCTGCATCTTTGGTGTTGGTGGCTTGCAGTGTTTAGATCTGGGTGTTTCTCTGCCAACATTTACAACGGTTTCAGCATTTTAGGCTTAATTCCTTTTGATTTTGACAAATGGGTGAATCTGGGGATTGCAAGTTTCACCGAGTTCGATGGGCTTTTAGAAATTGTGGACTTTTAACTGCAAGACTTACTTTCCTCAACGAGACAACTCCTCAAGTATGCTGTATTAGTAAGATTAATGAGTTTCTAGAGAGAGACCTTTTACCAATTCATTTTCATGATCCGGTTTTCAAAAATTTGGTAAAATGTTAAGTGGTTAGTGCGTGTAATGAAAATATAAAATAAAATCAGAGTAACCAATCTTATTAATATGAAAAATAAATCTTAAGATGTCCTAACCTATGACCCCTTCAGTTAAATCATGACACCATCTATTCAATCTAGGTTGCTTTATCTTTTATCCTTTGAAAGTGGTTTTATAATTGTCTCATAGACCATAACCTCTTGGTAGAAAATTATTCCATTATATTTTGAGGGCCAATTCATTAATGTTAAAAATTGATATAACAACCAGGTTTGCAACTAGATTACTTCCATGAATCTATGTAATATATTTTTGATGCAACTAGATGTTCATTCAGTGTTTTAACTGTTCCTCAATACCCCAGTGATTGATTAAATGTTCTCAATAAACTTATAGGATATAAAAGTTTGTAGATCCAAAATCAAATAATATATTAGATAACTTAAATTTATGATCAAAATAACTTGTATTATATAATTTGGGATTTCAATTTCCATCGTAATAATTTCATAAGCTTAATCTTGCTCCCTTGACCTCTTTTGAGATAGATTCCCTTGACCCATGGGGCATTGATTAGAATAGTGTTACGTCTCCTTAAAATTGAAGCATTGGGCATTGGTAGCATCAATCTTTCTTTTGCACCCATGAGCTTGATGAATTTTATCCCGTACTTGAAACTAACTCCCAAGCTCTTCAATCAAGCTCCAAGGTGTTTCTTCCCATAATTATTGCATTTTAAAAAATCTACCTTTCATTTCTTCCTCTTCTCTAAAGTTCTTTCTATGTAGCAATAAATCACCCTCTTCTTTTCTGGCATTCCTATAAAAATATAAGAATTATAAAACTCTCTCTATCTTGATGGCACTTGACACTATCTCCTTATATGATTAAAAGGCTTGAGATACTAATACCCTTTGAAGACTTGTCTTTAGTCCATCAAATAAGCGACTGATCTTACTTGGATTATGTATATAATCCACAACGTGTCTCACCAGTATTGTAAAGTTAGCCTCAAAATCAACTAAAATTTCCTCTTCCTTTTGTCTTAAATTTATAATTTTTTTCCATATCAGCCCGTTGCTCTCAAGGAAAATATTTCTCAAAGAATAATTCCATAAAAGAATTCCATTTCATGCTTTATATCTAATCCTTCTTAATATTTTGAATCAATGACCACCATTAATCAACATCTCCCTTTAGAAGGTATACAATGACAATAACCTTATTCTTTTCACTACATCCCAAAGCCCTGAATATCTTTTTTAGAGATTTAATCCATTGTTCCGCCACCAATGGATTAGTGGTTCCATTGAAAGATGGAGGATACTGCCTCAAGAAACGATCTAATGCCATCACACCTTATTGAGGGAAAATAGGTTGATCTATACGTGCATGGTTACTTATCACAACCTGAATCAACTGCCATAATATAGTGATAATTTGCTTAGCTCCAACACCAACTTCATTTGTTTGCTCAGTAGAGAAATCCCTACATTGATTACTAGTATTGAAATGGTTTTCGATCCTCTCATTAGGTGATTTTTTCTAAATAATGACATATACTAATTAGTTCATGAATACCATTGTGAATTATGAATTATCTTATATAATTAATATGCATTTATTAAAAAAGAACACCAATATTCATTCCATACTAGATTTTTTTTAGAAATTTCTAAGGGTTTTTCATAAAGTTTTGTTCTCTAGCTATGTTCTTTTAAATCTAGTTCCTAAGATTTCTACTAAACTAGCTTTGATACCAATTGTAACAACCTCAACTACAGCTACCCAAAGCTAGTGGTCATTTATTAATTTGACAACTTCCAAAATCAAAAGTTTAGTAGTCTCAAGAGACTAGATACATATTTGATCATTGCATTACTTTGGAACTTAAATTACATCATAGAAACTCTTAAAGCTTCATTATTCCTTCATTTCTTATCCTTATATCAAATGTATCATTCTTCATGGTTACCTGGGGAAATGTGGAAACATTAAAAAGGGGTGAGCTTAGACGCTTAGTAAGGGGTATTGTATAGTGGGTTCCAACATGGAATAAGCATAACATACATAATATAGAAGAAATTAATAATCAAATAAATTACATATAAATTAATACATACACATAAAATATCCATAACAATTGAAATAGATGATCACATGGATAAAAATAATAGATCTCATAATGATAAAATGTATAATGTTGGATATCATAACCATACCACTGGGGACTTATGCCAAGACATCATAACCATATCATCGAGGACTTATTCCAATAAATCTTATATAAATGGATATACATACACTAATAACCAAGCTAGTTTGTCTCATGAGACCTATTGAGGGGCTATATAATTTTGACCCCCAACTACCACTTACTAAGAATAACATATTCATCATATGAAATGATTAGATAAATAATACAATACATAATGTTCCCTAAAGAACCACTTACATAAATATGGCTATATTATCAACAATTATTTGTATTGAAATAATGAGAATATAAATTGCCAACATTTCCCCAGTTAAATGATTAGTATAATTTTTTTAAAGTTGAAGCCATAACCTCTTTTATTATTGAACAAAGAAAACTCCTATTTCTTTCTGGGTAGAGGGAAACCCATTAGATGACCTGAAAACCCAAATGCACAAATGCCTCAGAGATTTGGTATGTAGGCCCAATACATGGCCTGAAGGCCCATGGTCCAAAGGCCCAACAAATGACCTGAAGGCCCAATGGCCAATAGGCCCCTAGAATGGACCCTAGGCCCCAGGTCTGGCCCACCTGTGTCCAGTCTAGCCCACCTATGGCTCTTCCCGTCTGCATCAGATCCAGCTCACCAACATCCATCACCTTCGTCCAACATCGCTGACATCCGCTCCTGCCTGTGGTCGCCGCCATCGCCCAACATCACCGACATTCATCCGTGCTCACCCATGATCACTACCTTCACCCCAACATCATCAGTTTCCACCCCGTGCTCACCCACAACCGCAATGTCCCACCATCACTGCCCCACACAGTCATGCACAAGGCCACACTAGTCCCACGTGATTGCATGCATGAAGAGATCAACCACCCCTAAAAGCGAGGGGCTATAATATCATGGGTGGGATTTGATCCCCGTTCCCACTGATGTGGTGCCACGTCCAAGTACCACTGAACCATGAGACTATTCAAAAATGATTAGTATAACTTTCTAGGTAAACACCCTTAAAAATTAATTATGAAATATAGGGTGCTCACACCATATAGAGTAAAAGGTATATAGTCAAGTCAATAATATAGAAACTATACAAATAGTGGAATAATTATAGAATCTATCCATGAGATAAAGAACATGGACATGAAATAAAAAGACGAAGTTAAGATAGAGATATAGAGAGTGATAAAGAACATAATCAAAAGAAATGAAAAAAGAGTGGGAGACACCCCTTCAATCAATAAGAGAGTTAATGAGACAAGAATACCTCAAAAATATATGAAAACCAGTAAGGTATACTTTCAATACTTTGGTGATAATATATAGAAGAGAAGATAGATAATAGAGAAATAATACAAGGATAAAATGAGGATTTGGAAGAGACGCCCTTACCTTGAGCCCCGAATTGCTTCATATGTGTTGGTTGGAGTGGAAAAATCAAGAGGCGGGGGGGGGGGGGGGGTGGGTGAATTGAATTTCAAATTAATATTTCTGTTATAAAAAATTTATAAAATAAAATCCCCCAATTTGAAAATCACCTAGTTAATTGATACTATAGGTAAATTTAATTTAATACTTTTGAATAACCTCTCAAAAGTTTGATAAAAAACCAGGTTGAATAATCATGGGATTAGTTCAACCTTTTGAGAATGTTCTACTTGCACTGAATAGTATAAGTATCATAAATAAGAGCTAACTATCAAAGTGTAGTTTTTTAAACATATTTAAAAACACTTTCAAAAAAAGAGTAAACAAAACTTTGAAACACAACAAAATATAAAAAATACAAGAGGTTCAGTATCAAGATGAGACCCAATCCTCTCCATTTGGAAATCACCCACTACCAATCCCATTTATTAAAAAAATAAATTGTTCCACATCCTAGATTGGGTTTTTACATATAAAAACTATACATAGGCAATCTAGGCTACACACAACCTCTTCCACAGTTGTCATGGGATAAAAATTATAAAAGAGATGATGAGAGAGTATCAGTGTACTCTTGAAAATACCACATGAGATTGTGCTCAAGGAATAAAATAGTTACACCAAGCATAACTCAAGATGTAAGAAAAATAGAGCAAGAGAAGAGGAATAATTTTGAATCAGAAAAGGTAGTAGTTTTATTGATCTGCAGATGATTCTTCTCTTCTCAATACCCTCTTTTGATTTAGAGATGATGTGAGAAGACATAAAAATGTTCTCTGATTTTTCAATAAAGATCAGGAGATAACATAGTGTCATATATGTTGAAAACAGAGTACTGGTTTGTGTTTTTATGCTTGTGAAAAACCCTAATATATGCACATCTTGTATATATTGTGTATAACATTTTCTCTATCTTCATCCTCCTATAAAAGCAACACTTTCTTCATAAGAAGATTTTGAAAACTCAACATTGAAAATCCTTATACTCAGCATGAAATCAGGGCTCATTAAGTGCTTCTGACCAGTATTTAATTATGCGCAGAAAAGTGGTTGAAATATTATATTTAACAATAGATATGGTTTCTTTAAGTGTACCACATAAGCATCCATAGTTTCCTCGAAACTTTGTGATAATTCTGGTCAAACCCATTGAGTTAGCCATATGCCTGATCACTTGAACTTACAATTGATCACTTGAAATCATGGTCGATCAAATGAACTTATGATCGATTCGATACTATGTCAAATTTTGAATTCTTTTCATGCTTCAATTAGTCATGTGGCCACTTCATCACTTTTCCAAAAGTCTATCTTTGACATATGGAAACTCTCCTTTAATGTGAACCCGATTCAATGATTGATGAAATTTCTAACTAACATGTGGTCACTTCAAACTAATTTCGGTCACAGGGTTTCTCATGCGGTCAATAGAATAGTTGGTGAGAAAACTAACATGGTCAATTTGATAGGCGTGCAGTCGATCCACTGGTCGTGCGGTCGATCTATGGCTTTGTGAATGACCTGATAACTTTAGTCTCTTGGGATACAACATGCGGTTTCTTGGTTTTTCATGTGGTCATTAGAGTCTTTTGCCACTTTATAGGATCATAATCAATAGTTTGTCTTGCTAAGATTTACAGTCGCTTCAGGACTTGTCAGTATAATATGATATAACATAAACCAATTACATTTTGTTGTAACATTAAATATTTCATCTTAACATGACATACTTTATAGATTCCACACTTTACTCCCCCTTTTGGGATGGTAAAAAAGAAAGGGTAAGAGAGTAAAAAGAAAAACCAATAAGGAAAACATAATGATGAAAATAAAGAGACATAAATAAGAATAAAGAGATATTTCATTAATATGAATAAATTACATTGAACCCATCAAAATATATAATTATAATCTGAATTTTGAATGGATAAAGGGTCAATGAAATCTTTTCCTTTTCCAAAAATAGTAGTAGGAGGAAGTGAAGGATGAGGAGTGCTAAAAGCTCTTGGAATAGTGAGAGTCTTGGAAACCAGTCTAATCTGATATAAGTCATAAGAAAGGGTGAGACCAAATGGTCTTATCGGAGGTACAACAGGTGAGGTAGAGGTTGGAGTAGAGGTAGCTACATAAGTTGATGTTGAATCTACTGTTGCTTGGGCAAGAGATGGAGAGACGCTAGGCACAAGCAGTACATGAGGATTCAGAACTAGTGCATTTACAATGTATATGTAAGGCTCCAATATATGGGTAATATCAGCCACATCCCAGGAACTATGCTATATAATATAAAGGAATTCATCCTTTTATAACATAAAATGGTTATGTAATGACTCATATTTTCCATGTATTATTTTTTGTATATTGTATGAATTATTTTCGAGACCAGGCGCTGAGACAAATTTTGATTCCAAGGCCTAGTGTGCTCGGAATAAATGTTTGAAATATATTAAATATATTAAATAGAACGTGCATGAAATTTTCATGAAAAATTGGAGTAACTTCTAAATGGGTTCCTGGATTAGAAATTTGAGGACACTATTGAGTTTGGAATGTTGGTTTTTTCCCAGGCACAACTTAACCTTGGTCGGCATGGGTCGTTTGTGGAAAATTCATCACAGATGTGGAAATGAATAAAAAAAATTAGAGAAATTATTTTATTTCCTTTTAGTTAAGGTAGTAACTGATGTGTATTTAAATAGACTGTTATGTTGGAATTCTAGGGTTAGCCACATAAACCTAGAACTGTTGGAGAGTCATTGGAGATAGCATTGGAGGATTTTTCTTAGATGAATAGCGACCAGATCATGGAACGACGATCAAAGTGAAATGGAATCAAAGGACCTCACCAATGATCGTGATGTAGCCCCGTTCTTCACCAGCGATAGATCTGAATCAAGGTAGGGTAGTTTTTTGATTGGTTTTCTTCCTTGTTCTTGATTTTTACGGTGAACGTGAATCAATTGACCAATGGATTGATTCACAGATCGTGCATATTGCAGGATGGGTTATTTTAGGGTATTATTTGAGAGAATTACTTTGTGAATTGTTGATTCTTTGTTTTTATTCTCATGGTAATGAATTGAGGTCGACATGAACATCGGACGAGGTCCATTCCTCTTATTTGTTCTTGTGCTTTTCTCCCCTGATTATTCATTCATCACAGGCATTCTTTATTTGGATTGTGGTTCGACATTTATCAATGAAATCGATAATTTTTCATCAATTTCTTGGCACAAAAATCATATATCATAGATCTGGGATCAACAAGACACTATGGTGGTGCGACGATGGAGATGACGATGAATTGGATGACGTAGATACCCGAATTTCATATTCTTCAGCGCATAATGAAGAACGATGAACGATCCCATTTTTCAAGTGGATTGAATGCCCATAATATGTTAATAGGTTATGGAATGACTTGAAAAGGCTCAATATACGATTTTGTGGTGAAATGATCACTAAATTGAAAGCCAAAGAAATGGATGGGATGCGTGGAGCCAAATTTAGATTTTTGGAAAATCCTACGTTACACATCGTGTAAACCAGATCTATATGCCATGCGGCCCCTCTGTATGTCATATAAAGTTTCATAGGAACTTAAGTATCACACGGTGTGTGAAACCTTTCACATGGAGTGTGGTCCCTCCCTGGAGACTCAGCATGTACCTCGGAGGGTACACAAGAACGAGTTGGAGTATACGGGTTGGAGCACACAATGTACTCCCCTACATGGACATGATCTGGACCAAGTACATGGGATAAGCCATGCATTGGTACCTGGAAACATGTACATGGGATAAAGTCATGTACTAGCACATAGGTAGAATACACAAGCATCCTACACACCGTGTACTTCTACACGGACACTGGAAAGAGACACGATCCGTTTACACGGACATGATCTGGGTTCAAGGGACATGAAATGTGACCCCTATTACACACCGTGTACTTTATTATACATGACTTATAGCCCTTGTACTTTGTATCTTGGAAAATTTTTGTTAGATTGTATTCGCTTTATCCTTTCCCTGAGGGTTAGTATGGAATCGTCTCTTACTCCTAGGACTCTGATACCTTTAGCATGACTTCTTGGATAGAGTCATTGGAATCCATCTATTATACCCAGAGTGAGATCCTCTATTCATATTTGTGCCCTAGGTAGAGTTCTTGGTATCATTGTGACCAAAACTATGCAGGCACCGATCCTTTACTTAGTGGGTTTATCCAGATTGAGTTGTTGGCATCACCCCATGGTCATGGGTGTGATCCTCATCTATGTATCAAATCTCTTCAGAATTTTGGCATGTAATTATAATGGAGAGACCTGAAGAGATATACCTCTCGGATATACATCATAAATGTTATCAGAATCAAGAGTGTTTTCTCTCAGATGAGTACAATGTGAAATCTTTAGGTTGGAATATTAGGTTGGAATCATATGATTGTGACTTACCTTTAGACTATGTGTCTATGTTGACTATATCTAGATATTCTTGTTATATGTGCTATAGATATATACCTATGTAGAGTTTAATTTATTTATTTTGTTATATGCTTTGTGGTTTTGGGGTGTCCGACTAGGTATTGTTATACTCACCCCTACACTGGATTTTCCCACACGCGTCATGTCTTGTGCAGATGATCAAACTTTTGACAGAGTCCTTGATGAAAAAAGACCAGACGGTTATTAGTGAGACCATACAAACCAAGGTGTATTCCTGTGGTATTATGAAAGTAGTCCCAGTTTTACTTTTAGGTTAGACTTGTGTTTTAGAATTTTTGGCAGGATTGTATTTGGCCCTATTTACTTTAATTTACTTCCTATCGTACTCTGGTAGTGTGATTTAGAAGTATGCATGCATGGTTGTTCAGTTGTTTTTACATTTCAACATTGTATAGTCTTGGAGATGTGTGTGTGTACAAGTAATTAGGCTAAGGACTCCCATGTTAGTGATATGCCTACTCGGTGCTAGTCGCTAGCCCCTAGAATATTGGAGGCGATCTTGGGGAGTTGTGGTAGGGGACCCTATGGGATGGATCATGAAAAAGTGGTATCAGAGTAGTAGGTTCTACCTTAGGATTGAGATTCTATGAGATTGGTTTGGGGAAATAGTGTTAAGTGTTTTGAGTTTGGATTTTAGGATAGAGACTCCATTGTTGGTGCGACAATTGACATATCCATACACCATGAATCTGATCACCTTATTTTCAACTTGGTACATGAGAACACTAGTTTTAGGGAAAACAATGGTACATGCATCATATTGGAATTGGTTGTGGTTTCCATGTCCTTCTTAAGTCATCTATCTAGATATACTCATTGATCATGGTAAATCTTGAATACTTATAGGATTCCTCCGTGACATATTCCAGCTAGGATTCAAAATCATGATCATGAGGATGATCCCCTCAGTGATGAGGCGTCGATACATGGACTAGTTCTCGAGATGTTACCTTCAGGTGGTGCACCATCTATACCACCACCTGTGGAGCAGTACATGGTACCCACAATATGAGGGGATGAGGTACACAGGTTGAGCACACTTTACAAGTTTCAATGGTAGATATCCCTCAGGTTTTGAGGTGATCTCGACACACAAGCGGCTAGGGACTGGCTTGAGGCAGTGACCTGAGTTTTCCTTCTATTCAGGACACCAGTAGATCAGATGGTGGTCCTAGAAGAGAGCATTATTCACAGATCAATAGGGTGATGGTGGGGGTTAGTGACCCAATCTTATGACAAGGAGACTCTTGCAATGACAGAGTTTGAGTTCCATTTTAGAGTGGAGTTCCGACCAGCTTCATTGAGGACTGTATGTATATAGGAACTCTTGAATCTCTAGTAGGGATGTGCAATGGTATCTGCGTATTCATCAAGGTTTACCAACCTCTCTAGGTAATCAATGGATATAGTTCATGATTAGTTCTTCAAGTCACTTCGAGTGAGGTTTGTGTAGATACATCTGGTATAGTTTTATCCATCTGTGTATTTCTATCTATGTTGGGGTGCTAGAGTGAGCTTTGGTAGTTGAGAGTTTCTTGGATGAGAAGATATAACTAGTGGTTGCCAATACTGGGCACACATGAGTAGATATCTCAGTAGAAAGGATCCTACATTAGTCTTAGGGACCGAGATGTGTGAGATGTTTTAGTAGGAGGTCCCAGGATAGAGGGTCTATGGTTCAGGGATCTCAGAGTGGGCCCAATCATCCCAGGGAGAGGCAGTGTTACTCATGTGATGGTGGGGGACATCTTTTATGAGATTTTATGAATCATTGTATAGCTGACAGAGAGATTGTAGATGGGCCACCAAGGAAGAGATAGTGGTAGGAGAAGGAAAGTTCGCAAGGAGGAAAACATGGTAGAGGACCTATAAGAGAAGTAGGAGGTGGTAGATGCTTTGACTTGTTACCACCACCACCCCTAGGTGGTCCATGCCAGTCTCAGGGAGCTGGAGGATAGGGGTGGGGATAATTGCAGGCGATTGCAGCGATCACACAATTGTGCCGACGGCGTGACCTGACTTTTGGAGGATAGAGTTTTTTTTTGGGATCTCTTTGTAGTATTAATGATTCATTCCGTGTCATCTTAGGTATGGACAGGTTATCCATGGTTTATGCCTAGATTGACTATTTCAGGAAGAGTATGCAGTGTGTCTGCAATGATGGAACTAGGTTCTCCTTTTTCAATGAAAAGGAAACCCAAGTAGCACAAGATGAACTCATGTATAGGAGAGTGTAGTCGATTACCCATCAGTTGGATAGCCTAACCCTTGGTGTAGTGGATGTTATGAGTTCACAGTTTCCTGCAATAGTGGTGGAGTATGAGGACATCTTCCCTGAGGATGTTCCAGGTTTACCTCTCCATTGTGAGATAAAATTATGCATTGATCTACACCCCAAGACGATGCTGATATCTATAAAAACATATCAGATAGCTCTCGAAGAGATTCGTGAGCTAATGGTGCAGTTGGATGACTTGGAGAGGAAGGGTTTTGTTAGACCCGATGTTTCACCCTAGACAGCCCTAGTTTTTTTCACCAAGGAGGATGGAAGCCTGAGGTTGTGTGTGGACTACCAACACTTGAACCAGGTAACCATGAAGAAAAAGTATCCACTACTGAGGATCGATGACCTATTTGATTAGTTGAGAGGGGCATAATGGTTTTAGAAGGTTGACCTCATGTTAGTCTATCAAAAACTGTGAGTATGAGATGAGGATACATCGAAGATGACATTCCAATGCCTCTATAGTCACTATGAGTACTTAATGATTCTATTTGGTGTGACTTATGCCCCAATAGTGTTCATGGGACTCATGAACTAGATATTTCATCCTTAATTAGTCCGATTCATGGTTGTCTTCATCGATGGTATCCTTGTGTACTCGGTGTTCGAGGAGGAGCATGCAAGACACTTGAGGATGGTTCTGGATGTATTATGAGAGCAACATATTTATAGAAATATCTCTAAGATCCAGTTCCGGATTCAAGCAGTCCACTTTCTAAGACATGTTATCTCATCAAATGGAGTGGCACAAGACCCGACCAAGGTTAATGTAGTGTTAGCTTGGGAGCCACCAAGAGTGTGATGGAAGTGTGAAGATTCCTTGGGTTAGTAGGATATTTCCAGATAATCATACATTATTTCTCCATAATATCAACACCCATGATGGATTTGACCTAAAAGGGGTAGCCTTTCATATAGACGGAAAGGTTCCAATAATATTTTCAGTAGTTGAGGCAGAGTTTGATGAGAGCTCTCATCTTGAGATTTCTAAAGGAGGGTGTAGAGTACATAGTGTTCTGTGATACATTAGGAACTGAGCATGGTTTTGTTCTGATTCAAATACAAGTAGTGATTGCCTATGGTTCACATTAGTTGAGACCACATGAGCAGAATTTTGTGACCCATGATCCTGAGTTAGAAATCATAGTCTTCGCACTAAGGATGTGGCAACACTACTGGATGGATGAGAAGTATATCTTCCACTTAGATCAAAAGAGTCTCAAGTATACATTCTCTCTAAAAGATCTTAGCTTGAGATAGTGGTGATGGATAGAGTTCCTCAAGGATTATGAATTTGAAATTTTCTATACTCCTGGGAATGGAAATGTGGTAGCATATGCTCTCAACAAGAGATCTTGTTCGTAGTTATTGAATAAGGAGTTAGAGAATTTGGCCTCCTTACAGTTATCCTTTATGGATGGAGATGAAGTAGCTTACCTCCAGTCGATGGTTGTCATACCTATACTCTTATAGTGAGTTAGGGAGGTGAATCTTGGGGATACTGATTATGAGACCCTACATACTTAGATATCCACTGGACAAGATTCTGTTGATTTTTTAAAGGTAGGTAGCATGTTGTTATTTTCAAAGGAAACACGATGTTACTAATGAAGTTGCATGAGGAGGTTATGAGGGAGTTTCATATGTATCCTTTTGTGGTACATACATGTGTGGAAAAGATGTTTTAGGACCTCCAATATTAGTTTTGGTGGACAAGGATGAAGAAAGGAGTTGTATATTTTGTCTCTCGATGCCTTAATTGTCAGAAAATGAAGGTTGAGCACCAATTTCTAGCTGGTTTAGCTCAACCCCTTGAGGTTCCATAATGGAAGTGGAATGGGATATCCATGGACTTCATGATGGGATTACCATGCACATCTAGGGGACATGATTCCATCTTGGTGATCATGGAACAACTCACCAAGTTGGCCCACTTTCTAGCTATCCAAGAGAAGAGTCCAGTAGAGGGATTATGAAGCCTCTACATGCAAGAGATAGTCTGACTCCATAGAGTTCTATTGATGATCGTTTCTGACCATGATGCTTGCTTTAGATACCGATTGTGTAAGGGATTACATGAGTATTTTGGGACTCAGTTACATTTGAGAACAGTGTTTCACCCCAAAATTGGTAGCCATACTAAGAGAACCATTCATGTTTTGGAGGGAATTCTATGAGATTGCATGTTAGAGTTTGGCCATAGTTGGGAGGATTACTTACCACTGATGGAGTTTTTATGCAACAACAACTACCATTTCACCATCAGTATGGAACCATTCAAGGATTTTCATGGTAGACCCTATAGGTCACCACTTTATTGGACTAAACCAGGATATTAAGCACTCATAGGCATAGAGTTGATGTGAGAAACTAATAAGAAGGTTTAGATCATCCAGGAGAAGATGAAGACTACACATAGATGTCAGAATCC
Source organism: Viscum album (assembly GCA_963277665.1). Taxonomy (NCBI): domain Eukaryota; kingdom Viridiplantae; phylum Streptophyta; class Magnoliopsida; order Santalales; family Viscaceae; genus Viscum; species Viscum album. The sequence continues at coordinate 1,073,001,995 of OY728160.1, forward strand.
ATATGTGGACAGACGATGAAGGCCTTTGGATTTTGAGGAAGGAGACCATGTGTTCTTATGAGTTTCACCTCGACATGGATTATATATATTTGGATGGGGAGAAAATATATCTATGAGGATCATTGGACCTTTATAGATACTATGTAGAGTTAGTGATGCAACATATCACTTAGCTCTACCTCTGTAGTTAGAACGAGTACACGGCATCTTCCACATGTTGCAGCTAAGGAGGTATGTGCATGACCCATCACATGATATCGATTGAGGTGAGCTAGACATCGAGTATGGAGATACCTTTACTGAGTACTTGATAGGGATCTAGGATCAGGAGGATAGGATCCTCTATGGGAGATCGATTCCTTTAGTTCATGTCTAGTAATAGCATGAGAATTTCTAGGAGAGAACATGGGAGAAGGAGGCTCAGATTTATGCTTAGTACCCACATCTCTTTATGTATCCCTTGTTTTGGATTTTAGAGGATGTAAATTCCCAAGGTGGGGAGAATTAAATGACTCATATTTTCTAGGTATTATTTTTGGATATTGTATGGATTATTTTTGAGGATAGGCATTGAGATAGTGTGCGATTTAGAGACTCAGTGTTCCCAGAATAAATGTTTGAAATATATTAAATATATTAAATAGAAGGTGCATGTAGTTTTCCTGAAAAAGTGGAGTAACTTCTAAACAGGCGTCTGAATTAGAAATTTGAGGGCATCGTTGAGTTTAGAATTTGGTTTTTTCCCTAAGCATGACTTAACCTTGGTCGGTGTGGGTCATTTGTGGAAAATTCATCATGGACATGGAAATGAATAAAATAATTAGATAATTTTTTTTGATGCAATGACTACTGGGTCTTTAAATAGACTGTTATTTTGGAATTACAAGGTTATTCTCATAACCCTGAAACCATTGGAGATCTGTTGGAGAGAGAGTTAGAGGATTTATATTAGCTGAATGATGACTGGACCATGGAACAATGATCGACTCACAACAGATTCAAAGGATCTCACCAATGATCACGACCTAGCCTTGTTCTTCACCAGCAATTGATCTGAATCAAGGTAGGATAGTTTTTTGACTGGTTTTCTTCCCCGTTCTTGATTTCTATGGAAAATGTGAATCAATCAACCAACGGATTGATTCAAGGATCATGTGTATTGCAGGATGAGTTATTTTCAGGGATTATTTGGGAGAATTAATTTGTGAATTTTTGAATCTTCATTGTTATTATCATGGAAACAAATCAAGATCAACACAAACATTGATCGAGGTCCATTACTCTTATTTTTTCTTATTCTTTTATCCCATAATTCTTCGTTCATCACGAGAATTCTTCGTTTGGACCATGGTTGGATGCTTATCAATGTAATAGATCATTTCACACCCATTTCTTGGTGCAAAAATACGATATCATAGATATATGATTGGAATGACATGATGGTGGTGCAATGATAGAGATGAAAGCAAATCAAATGATGCAGATAATCGAGTTTCATAGTCTTCAGTGCACAACAAAGAATGATGAACGATCCCATTTTATGAGTAGATTAAAGGCATGGAACATGTTAATCAATGATGGCATGACTTGATGAGGAAAAATCTACAATTTTGAGGTGAAACAATCACTGGATTGAAGGCTAGAGAAATGATCGGGATGCACGGAGCCAGATCTAGATTTTTGGAAAATCCTGTGTTACATAGTATGTAAACCGGATCTACATGTCGTGTTCCCCCATGAAACAACTAGGGTTTCAGAGAAGCTGAATTATCAAATGGCACGTGACCCCTATAACATGGTGTGTGCTACCTACCCAGAGACTCATCATGTACCACAGAGGGTACATAGACACGGGTCAGAGTACACTGGTTGGAGCATGCTGTGTACTCCCCTACACTGACACGACCTTGACCAAGTACCTGGGATAATCCATGTACTGGTACACAGGCACATGTACATGGTCTAAAGCCTTGTACTGGCACACTGGTAGAATACATGGTCATCCTACATGCCATGTACTTCTACATGGACACATGCAAGAGACACACTCCGTTTACACAGGCAGGACCTGGGGTCAAGGGACATGGTGTGTGACCACAAAATCATCTCCTACTCCTAGGAATATGATCCCTTCAGCAATAATTCTTGTATAAAGTCATTGGAATCCCTTCATGAGGCCTAGAGTGAGATCCTCTATTCATCTTCATGCCCTAAGTGGAGTTCTTAGTATCTTCTTGACCAACACTATATGGGCACCGATCCTCTACTTAGTAGGTTAATCCAGATTGAGTTATTGGCATCACCCTATGGGCTTGGGTGTGATCCTCATCTATGTATCATATATCTTTAGACCTTTAGTGTGTACTTATAATGGAAAGACCCGATAAGCTCAACCTCTCAGATGGACATCATCAGTGTTATCAGACTCAGGAGTGTGTTCACCTGAAAGAATTCTATGTGGAATCTTTGAGCTAGAATCTTAGGCAGACATCCTATGGTTGTGACATACCTTTAGGCTCTGTGTCATTATTGAGTATATCTAGATATTTTTTTATATGTGTTATAGACATATACCTGTGTAGAGATGATTTTATTTCCTTTGTTATATTATTTTTGGTTTCAAGGTGTCCTATTGAATATTTTTATACTCACTCATACACAGTCTTTTCCCACATGTGTCGTGTCTTGTGCAAATGATCAAACTTTTGATAAAGTCCTTGATAGACCAAGACTAAATGGTGGTTAGTGAGACCAGATAGACTGAGGTGCGTTCCTACGGTATTCTGATAGTAGTCCTAGTTTTACTTTTAAGATGGACTTGTGTTTCATACTTTTTGGTGGGATTTTATTTGGCCCTATTTACTTTCCTTTACTTCCTATCATACTCTGTTTGTGGGATTTAGATGTATGCATGCATGGTTGTTCTGTTATTTTTACATTTCAACATTCACTACTACAAGAGGCCTTTAACATCACTAGAATAGGCCTTTATCAGTGATAGCAAAGAATTGAATACCTATGCATGTTTAAAAAGAAAAGGTTTTTATCAGAGAAAAAAAATCACTAATAAAGGGCAGGTTTATCAGCTCAAATAAAAGAGCTAATAAAGCATACTTTTATTAGTGCTTTTAAAAGAACTGATAAAAGACACCATTTATCAGTGTTTTTTAAAGCACTGATAAATAGATCTTTATTAGTTCTTGTAGAAGAGTTGATAAAGGGATCCTTTATTAGCACATTTAATAGTGATGATAAAGAGGAAAACTGTAGTGTGATGCTACAACACACTATAACACCAGAAAAAGGGCATGTAGTGTGCTGTAACAACACACTGCATCACCAAAAATAGAAACAAAAATTAATGAAATTATATACAAATACTAAATTTAAATAAAATAAAATTTCTAACACAAATACAAGAAAAATACACTATTATATAGTATGTTAGTTGTTTTTTTACTAAAATTAATGTAAATTTTGAATAAAAAGGCACACTTGGAGTCTTACCAGTCACATTGTGAGTTTAATTGAGGTGTGAATAATTCCTACACATCACAAATGACTTATGGATCATTTTCATAAATTACCAAAACAATCCAAAATATTTTTCTCAATTTTGAGTAGGTTAGTTGTTTTTTTGATTAAAATTAATGTCAGTATTGAATAAAAAGATAAAATTGGAGTCATACTGGTTACATAGTGCATTAGATTTAGGTGAGGCTAATTCCTACACGTCACAAATGAATTATGGATCATTTTCCTAAATTACCAAAACAATATGAATGTGTTTTCTTGGTTTTGAGTATGTTAGTTATTTTTTTCACTAAAATTAATGTCAATTTTGAATAAAAAGACATACTTAGAGTCATACCGATCACACCCTGCGTTGGATCAAGGTGCGACTGATTCCTATACACCCCAAATGACTTATGGATCATTTTTTAAAGTATCAAAACAATCATAATGTGTTTCCTCAGTTTTGAGTATGACACTTGTGTTTTTTACTAAAATGTAATTTTAAACTAGAAACACGCACTTTGATCCATACATGTGGCATCGTGTATAAGTTTGACATGAGATTGATTCATACACATCACAAATGAATTATAAATTGTTTCCCCAAATTATCAAGACAATACAAGCATGTTTTCTTAGTTTTCAGTGAGTGTCACTTTTTATATATTAAAATGTAGATTTTAAATAGATAATAGACATTTTGACACTAAACATCCTCAATAAACATGATATATCAATGTAGGTTTTCCTCTAACAGTTATTTTATACACCCGCTGACTTTGGTGGTTGATTACACACATATTTATTCAAACATTTAAGTTAGATTATATACCTATTTGATGATTGAGAGTTGTATAGATGTTACTTCAATAACACTAGTGGATAAATTGAAGCATCTAACACAGAATGATCTTACAGGTGGGTTAATACCCTATATAAAATCACTTAAAAAAGTGGTGAAAAACATTATTTCAATAAGTCACCTAAAACACTTGCACAATGGTGCTTAACTTAAGTAACAAGTGTCGTGTGAATTTTTAAAAAATTGTTCTCAAACACAATCATGGTATGATCCCCATTATACTTCATTGACCTACAATTTTATTATTTGTAATACAATACTTCTTGTCCTCCTCCACCTTGGTCTTCCCTCAGTATTTTCCTCTGCCACCTTCTTCACATCAGTCTACGAATCTGACTCTGCCCCTGACTCTACCTCTGCCTTCAACTCCACCTCCACCTTCACCTTCACCTCTACCTATACCTCTACCTCCACCTCTGCTTCCACCTCTGCCTCCATGATTTCCCAACAATTTTATTGTTTACAGGTCAGTGCTTATAAACAAATTGATTTCCTCTATTATACTTCTTCTTGAGAAAGAGATAAAAAATAATATATAAGCATTCTGACACTAAATCTTCACACCTAAAATATATTTAAAAGTTCATAACTCATAATAGATCACAAACATAGCAGGTAATCACCTAAATTTGTTATCGTCATACATTCTAACAAAAAGTATACAACCCACTCATTTCTAAACAAATTTATTTGTTCTTTTGAGTAACTAGGTTGTCGGTAATGTTGATAGTACTGACAAAATATAGACAAAAAAATGATTATGAAATATATTTAATGAAATTGTAATTAGCTTAGGAAATTACCTATAGGGGGATGTTGGTCTTTTCATGATTTATGATTTATCTCATAAATTTGAAAACATAATATCTACAATCAATTCCATTATCTTATTTCAGACACTATAGAAACATTGAACAAAATAAGTAAATTGTTTTGAAATATTTTTATAGCTAAATATTTCTATATATAATTTAATTTGTTTCCATTTTTAGTAATTCATAGGCTTTACCCCTTTAGACACCGACTTCATTCCATGATTAAGCCTGTATTTAGTGACCACCCTATCATAAAAAAATTCTTGTTAAAACATAAACTAAACATATAATTCTAAGTGTATCTATAAAATATTGATTGTAGTGTATTAAATATTCACAATACACATCATTTATGGTTAGTTGGTTTCATATCCATGCATTGAATCCAAAAAATAAATATTCAGGGTGTCTATATTGACTGCTACCAGAATCCAATGCTTCCTAAAAAAACAAAAACAATTAAGTAATGCAAAAAATTAAAAATATATTTTATGCAATTAGATTGTAGAGTTTTACCTTTACATTGTAGGCATAAAAAATAGTCCACAGTCTAATGTTTTTTTATTAAACACTTCTAGAAAATCATCTTTTTTATTCTCAATTTCTTTCTTATCCAAAGCAAGTTCTGGTGTAGAAATGATAAAGGGATTAATGAATCCAAATCATGATTTTCATGATATTCCCTTTATATAGTTGTGATATAAACACATATAAAAAATATAGATAGTTATTAACTTTAATAAACATATTATCTCACTATTTGGATGGATTTATTATGAAAATGTACCTTATGTATGTATTTACAACTAAGATTCCCAACCATTCATGCTTGAGAATCTCATTTAGAGTCTTGAGACCAATTCCATATATGAAGGAATATCCATATATTTCTTCTTCATATTCAATGTAAGATATAATTTTATCTTTAAATGTGGTATTTTCATGAAGTTGTAATGATAATAAATGCTTCTCTGGAATTGGTGGGGATAATTTACTCTCGAAAGGTAGTTTCTTTCTTAGTATATTCACTAATTTTTCTTGATTCAACCTTCTATTTATCCGCCGCTTTATCCATCTGTAATATCATACCTCACTTAAGAACTTTTAGAATCAACTGTTACATGATTTTTATATGAAAAAATTTGTTAAAGATGCACCTCATATATATTTATAAGATTATATGAGCATGCTATGAAATCTCCAATAGCCACTTAGAACATTATAATATCCAGACCATCAAGTAGAACATGAAACTCAGTAGTTGACTCATAATCTACCTTAATCCCCAATCTCATGTGATCTTTTGGGAGGTCTTGATTGTGTAACTGATCTCCTAGGATATTATACACTATACCCATCACAACATGATGACACATGGGTGTTGAAAAATAAAAATCACATACAACTATACCCTATAGAATTTTAATAATATAAAGTTATTAGAAGTTTTTTGATTCAAATTTAAGAGAAAGAGTAATGAAAAAATTTATTACCCTGAGTATGGTATGTGGTTGGGGGGAATGAATAACCTCAAATTAGTGGGATCATTTGGTTCATGTGTGGATCTTTTCTCCACTGCTAGTTCACTTTGATCCTTTCTTATACATTGGTCTTCTGAACCTGACCACAAAATAATATCTTGTTGTGAGTATATTTGTGTGTTCAATCATCTCACCACATTATATGTATCTTCATGTGGTTTTATCTTCTCAAAATATGTTCAAGGATAGACTCCAAAACCTAATCCTCTAACATGATCATATTATTTAGGTCACTTCAAAGCTGCTAAAAGTAGCTTTTCTTCTAGTACGATCATTGATGATTCTTATGTCTAAAACATATAAAAAAAATATGAACATAAATATATATTTTTATTTAATATTATTATAAAGAATAAAAAATTACAATGATTTCATACCTACATATGCTTCATATAATATTTTTGTGTTTTCATCAACTAATTTTCCCTCCTTATTTACACGAACCTCCTTCCATAGCATATGACGTGGGATTAAAGTGGCTTTAGATTTTGTTTCATCAATCTGCATATAAAAAAAGGAACATATGTTGTTTCATATCACATAATTAAACTTTTATTATTGATTTAATGAACATACCAATTTATTTTCTAATGAAGCATACCCCATCGTTTCATTGCGATAGGGGTACATTGGTTTTGATGCATGTTATTTATTTTCAGCACCCCTTTTCTGTTTCATAAATTAAATTTTTTGAATCAAGATGGATAAAATACATAAATTCAAATAGTATATTATTGACTGCAATACACCTGAAATGATTTCTAATTGTGAAGATTGATGAAATAAGTCTATGTTTCCTATTTTATAATGTGTTCATAACTAAGTGGTGGTGGAGATTTATTTTCCCCTCAACATACCTAAGATGTAATTTTGTAATAAGAGTTCATAAACCTATATGGGATTTTCCAGCGGACATTAAGACAAATTTCTTACAGAAATATTCTAAAATAAACAAAGTTTTAAAGGGATAATGAAAATTAAAACAATGTTTCATTATATAATTTTTCAGTAAAATAGAGAAAGTATGTTGTAAAATTACCATTATATATTTCCAAAGGATTTCCTTCATTACAGGTTGGATGTGAGGCCATGAATCAATATCAATCAGCACACTCATCCTCATAGTTACTCCAAGATAACTAATGAACAATGACTTTTTGGGGTCAATAGGTTATCCATGTTGATTCCAACCAAATTCAAATTTTATACCCTAACTTTCTGCCTTGATAATTTTATTCACCATAGTGATGCTACATCATTTTTGTTTTTTTCATCAAAAAGTTTTTGATCCACTAATAATTATACAATTTCATCATCAAAAATCTGTTCTTCCTTGAGATTGGTAACATCATCATGTGCAGAAGACTTTGTCTTCATGAGTATTCAAACATTTAATTTGTCTTGAATAACAACAATACAGAACACTACATGCATAAAAGACCACATTTTCATGCATCTTACATGAAAATTGTTACTATCTTGAATAAAGATATAATACTTCAATAATAAAGTAAAAATAACCTTCACTACCTTTATATAATCGATCCTCATACATTGATTACCTTCCATATCTTGATGATGGATTGGAATCCCTATTTTAAACTACCCTTCCTCCCATCACTATGGTTCAAAAATTCCTTTATGACATACCTCCTGAATATTTATTATTTAATTTTGTTGTTTAATATTTATCTCCCATATTTTCTGGACATCCACCTATGTTTCTTGAACTACTATATCCAAAATTCATCCCATACCATGTACTAGTGATCATTTTAGATGAATACTTCTCAAATTAGTTTTAAAAACATAGAAGATATGGAGGATGAGTCTCAAGCAACAAAATGAAATAATAACTGTTTGAGAGATAAAATTTGAGTTTCCACTAAGGTTTAAAAATAACTTAAATGAAATTTTAATTATGGAATCTAACATATTACATTAAAAAAATGAAGTAATGAAAATTAAAATCCACACGAGTTCCACTCGAATTCATTTACTTACACTCACAAACATTTATTGTTTTCCCTTCCTCTGAAATGTTTCTTTTTTAGCAAGGCTTAGAGGAGATACAAACTTGTGGTGGTATTGGTGTGAGGCAGATGGGATAGCTTGACAACTAACCATTTCACCAAGCTTCCAGGAGAAAGTATATTGAAGATGAATTCAAAAATATGATTGAATATCTCTTCTCATTGTGGGAGGAATAACTTTGAGAGTTAGAATGGAACCTTTTAAATTTATCAAGGTTGAAGGGGAAGAGAATCAAAATGTGTGTTTGGCATATTTTTTTAAAAAAAAAATGAAACATGATTATTTTAAGGAGTTCACTCATCATAGTAGTATTCTAATCCAAGTATTATTAACTGCGGAGTTCTAATAGGATCTAATATGACTGCACTCAAAATAAAAGTAATTTTTGATGAAGTGTTGTCAAAAGTAACCGAGTGAGTCGTATAAGAAAATGCATATTAAGAAACCAAACAAATTAATTCATTATGTTTTGATTAATTTTCAGTGTCATTTTTTTGTTATCAGGGAGTAGTAAATGAGGAAGATGAAATGATGAAATAGTTGAAGAATGAGTTGGGAGATGTAGTATTCAAGGCCATGGTAGCGGCTTTGACATATATTAATGAATACAATCTGGGAAGGAGGTATGTCATCAAGGAGCTTGGGAACCACAATGATGGGAGGAAATATAGTTTGAAATAGGGATTCCAATACATCATCAATAGTTAGAAGGAAATTAAGTATCTGAGGAAGGATTAAATAATGTTATATAAGGTTAGTCATACTACAATATTGAAGTATTATAGCTCTTTTCAAGATAGTAATAATTTTCATGCAAGATGCATGTAATTGTGGAATTTTATACAAGAATTATATTTTATTGTATATATATCTTAAAAAATGAATCCTTATTTACACAACCATATTTTTGAAACCCATGGTCCTTTTTTATGAAAAGTTATATAGCATCCCTGACCTGAAAAGCCACCCAAATAGTGCTAATGGGCCGAGTGCCACTAGCCTTAGGTGCACCTCCCCAAATGTAAAAGGCTAACAACTAGTAGTGAGGTTGTAAACAGGTATAGTTGGGAGACTATACCCTTTGGAAATAGATAATATATTGGTCCGAGCATAATAAGATAACATGCGGTGGAAATAAATGACTCACCAGACTCGAACCAAACCTGCAAAGCGGATGCACATTCAATAGAAAAAAATAGTGAAAGAAATATAGAAACAACTACCGCATAAAGTAAATAGAACATCATGCTATAAAATCACTTTTAGCCACTAAAAACTAACTAATAAAAAATCTCATATCAGGCCATACAATACAATATCCAAGGTGCTACCCATTGCAGACCACAATAGCTATATATATATAATCATACTAAAACTTAAATAAAACTAAACAAAAACTCTAGCTAGGCATGAACTCAAGGTCCATGCCAATCTCCATGCCAAATAGATCTATGATCCTGCTCTTAAGGATGATCCTTTACCTATATGTAAATCCATAAAGCCTACACATGTCCTGAAGGGCCCATGCAGGGTGTGAGACGAATCACAGCAGGATACCACCCAATGGTGCATATCTAGTATAAGTTTTTAGGAGGATATACATATCTAATTAAATTAAACTTCACAATTAAATAAATAAACACAACCTCCATTGGTGCTTAGTATCCACCAGGGAGTGTCACCTACTTCATCCAATGCCAGAATCTCTAAAGCAAAGAGAGTCCTTAGACCATGGCCCAAGGTACCCCTATAGTCACAAAGCCCCAGTTAACCCTCAAGTTCTACATTAATCATATATCATGACACCATGTTCATCCTAAAACCTCATGTCTCAAAGTACCGACATCCTGAAGGCATGCCCAAACATTAGTATCCCGATCTCACAGACCCCTACTCGAAAGCTCACATCGGACCAGGGCATGAAAACCAAAGGAACATTGATGTATGTCATCAAATAGATATCCAATCCCATGGCCTCAATCATGGTGAGACTCATCCCCTAACTTGATAGCCTCATCTCTATCAAACAAAGGCTCCTCACCTTCCATGTGGCTTTCTACAAAAAGCACCCCAACCATAAATACCTAAGCCAAAAATATCGGGGGCCTCTACCCACATGAGTGGTCAAAACCACCTCATCACAGAGTCAACCTGTGTGCACATGAATCAATCGAATCTTTTTCCATCACGGGTGAGCGATAATCACCAAATAAGAACCTAAGACACACCATATATATCACCTCATTCCCCTGCAACCATGTCACTCAAATCTAATGGCCATGCTATCCAAGTATCCTAGACCATTCCCAACCTGATAGTCACACTGCCTCAAACTGACATCCATGATGCCCAATCCTGTGGTAAAAAAAAAACTCAAGAAAATCTAGTCCATGACCAACCAGTGATTAACATCACTCAATCCCGATGTCCATTCCATCCCAACCTTAGGCCTAGGTCGTCACAACCCTAAGGGTCTCAACATATGTAATCTCAAGCATTACATAAATATAAAAAACATTTAATCACTTTAAACAAGTAATTAAATTTGAAAATATTGGATTTCACTAGATACCAGCTATAGAACATTAGAATGGAGGTCTTGAATGCCTCTAACTCACTTAATCAAGATTAAACAATTTAAATACACCACTTTAAAATAAAATAAAACATTTAAAACCATTTTGGAACCCCAACCAAAATATCCCATGGATCAATGACCTCTCACCTGACCTTGCTCAAAAGTAACAGGTATATGGCATGCTCACAACATCCCACATGGTCTAACAGTCAAGTTGATATGATATAATAGGGCTCCACTCAAAACCCACCATTTCTCTGAAAAGAAAAAACCCCCAAAAGTCCATGAAAAATAAAAAAAAGTTATGCACCACCTACCTTAGACTCGTAGGCATAGGCATGTCCAATTACGAGCTCCAATTCAAGGATGATCAATGTAGATCTGAGTTTCCATCTTAAACCCTAAAATTGACTTGGATGGAAACAACAGTCCGTGAGATGAAGGATCAAAGAAGAAGAGGTATTCACAAGGTTAGCCTTACGGAGGCAATCCTATAGCTTCCGATATATCAAAGAACAGAGTTCATACAAAGGATTTGGATCAAATCTGGTGGAAAGAGAAAAGGGGAGACTCTCCCCTACTATGTATGACCAAGAAGGTAGAAAGGGAGAGTAAATAATGAAATAAGAAAAAAGTGTAAAAATGGCAATTTTCCTCATTTAATGGGCCACATGGTTTATCCACACGGTTTTCCAAACCGTGTGACAACTATGTGGAAGCCACTACTTAAGATCTCTAGACCCTCATGACCACCCTGCATGTTTTTCCATACTGTGTGAAAACCGTGAAGTAATCCTCTGAAATTCTGCAGATGCATCCTCATGGCCATGCGCCATCACTCGCACGGTTTCCCTAAACCATACACCTACAATAGTTTTCCAAAAATAAGGCCTTTAGGCCTCTGAAACTCCTAAAACCCTTATGAACACTTGAGGCACTCTCCTAGACTCCAAAATAATCCAAAAAAACCATTTAAGGCCATTAGAACTCTCATATTTGAGTTCCGATCAACGAATCAAAAAGTAGCATAACCACTAATTGAAAAATTCAAACAAGTTTGGGATTTTGACCCGTTCCAAAAAAACGGGTCATTAAAATCTCCCCAACTTAACATAGATCATCCCTGAGATATCAAAAAAATATAGAGATGGTGTCGAACACACACATCCAGGTATAAAGAACCTGGACTACCCTGGTCTCAAGGGTTTTGGCCAAATTTCTCAAGGGCTCCCCACCTTAGGAATTTCCTAACATGGTCTCAACCTGACAAAAAATGAAATAAAATAAAGGTCCATCAACCTATTTCTGAACCCATGGTCCTCCCATGATGCATCATTACCCCTTCACATTATTAGGTGCTCCCATATCGCTTCTGACACCCAATCATATCCTGCATCGCATCGGCGCCCATCTCGAGCCCATAGAACCCATGGAACAATGAGGTCATGCATCCCATAGATGATAAAAATAAACTCAATGCCTTTCACCTCAATCAAAAACCGCATACTTGATACCCAAATGCCCAAGGCACCTCAAGTAACCCGCATCCCATGGATTCTCTGATGCCCAAGGAACCTCAAAACTCGCATCCAATAATGCTCTGGATGACATGCACCTCATATATATATATATATATTATCACACACTCGAGATGGTTTTAACCCACTAACCAGTGTCTGTTCAGTCCGTATACATCTTGTGCACATCATGCACTCAAAACAGACATTCCTCAACATTCCATGCCAAATAAAAGAAAAAAAGAAATCACATCCATGCCCGCAACGTACCTCTAACTTTCGTCAGATCACCATCCTACTTAGCCCTTGGAATCCCCACAATATGCACCTGGTCTGACACACAAATACCTAAAACCTGACCTCCCTGTGGTGTTGCACCAGCCATCATCCACTGACCCCACAATTGGATCCCACTGTCTCTACCACATCCTCTGTGTGCAGCTAAACCTCAACTACCCTCATCTGGTACCGATCCTGAACTGATCTCTAAAGCCTATTCCTACTTCAGTCCCTATTTTATGGCTGTCTGAGAAGGCTGCCTATAGAACCTCTTGAGATGAATGAACTACCCACATTCCCAACACTCCTTTGGAGACTGCTCACACTGAGTCTAGACATGCCCTAGATGCCCACACTAAAATAAAAACACTACTGAACTGCCATGAGGTGGTCTAGCTGTGTCCTTGGCTTGACCGCCCTGCTAGAACTCATCACAACCTCGTTTGATACTATCTAAACCATCACTTAAAGACACCACCTAACTCAAATGGGACCTATCCATTAGTTTTACCTCGTCCATGATCACATGATTCACCACCTCTAAGAATGAGTCCAACCTAAAATTGTTCACCTGCACCCGAATGGAATGTCATAATCCATCTTCAAAGTGCCCCACCCTTGAGGTGTCATCGCTTACTACACCTGGTGAAAATCATGAAAACTCAGTGAAAGTAGCTACATATTTCATGATGGACATGTCACCCTACTAATGGATCAAGAACTCTCGATCTCTCATCTCCCTTAGTGTCTCAGGGAAAAAGTGCTCGAAGAACCTGTCCTTGAAGTCCTTCAAGGTTAGTCCCTCATGTCTATGAGCCTGAACCTGCACATCCCACCGGTACTTAGCTGTCCCTCTAAGAATATATGTTTCTAGCTTGACCCTCCACTCTGGAGGCATCTCAAGCTGCCCAAAGATCATCTGCATTCTCTATATCTAGTTCTCAACTGCCTGTGTACCACCCTCATGCTAAAAAAGTAGTAGGTGCTGTGAATTGAACTCCCAAGTAAGATAGGACATAGAGGGATCTGTTCCCTAATCACCTCCATATATCCCCTATAAACTATGTACTAGGATAGGCCAAAGCTTCTTGTCTATCCATGGACCAAACGTTGTCAAACCCTGTAGCTTCCCTACCTACACTGGATCCTAAACCTGATCCTGTCCCTAAAACTATACCTGCAACTCATGTTCTGCCTGACCCTCAGGGACCTGAACCAGATCATGCTTTTGTGGCACTATTCCATCACCTGCATGATGCTCCATCTGATCCATCTAGGAGGAACTTTTTGAATACCATCAAATGGTAAAACAACCCATATCCATCACAATATATAATGAAAATATGGAAAGAAGTAAAAATAAGTGTATAACAACTACCCTTACTCTCCACCATCGTAACCATACCCACAATATCCTAGCCTTGAGGCCTTGTTACCCACCCTCAACAGATCCAAGTATCACAAAATCCCCAAGCCATTCCCGTCCTAACAACTATGTTGCCTCAAAACGAAGACCTAGTCATCTAATATTGGTGATAAAAATCAACTCATCCATAATACATACATACTCCTATAAGATTCAGGCCCAATCCTCATGCCACATGAAATTTCACACATATATATAAATCATGGAATATCACAGTTCACATTTCAAAAGTAATTAAAGCATGTAATTTCACATTTCCACATGGAATTTGATATTATTTTCATGGTATTATCACTTCACAAGGCATACATACATATATGAAACTGAAATAAACTAAAAATGTTCCTATCAAAAGCCAATAACCATGCCTTACCTTATCAGGACAAGGTCTAATTCTCTCTTACCGCACCGGGTCAAGGGTCACATATCACAACTAATAATCATCACAAACCAAGTGATCCAACAAGGTGGAAACCATATAAAATATAAT
Source organism: Viscum album (assembly GCA_963277665.1). Classification (NCBI taxonomy): domain Eukaryota; kingdom Viridiplantae; phylum Streptophyta; class Magnoliopsida; order Santalales; family Viscaceae; genus Viscum; species Viscum album. The sequence goes on from OY728160.1 coordinate 1,073,017,053, forward strand.
CTGAGAAAAAACAAAATAGAATAACCCACCCATGGTAACTCAATCCATCCCTCATTTATAGGGTTGTAGGCACCCAAGAATGAGTTCTAAATTCAGTTCTGAAACAACCTATATTCTGTCTATCATAACCCCAAATAGTAATACCAAGAAAAAGTCAAAAGAAACTCCTATGATACCACTTGTAGAATCCCTGACCTAAAAATCCACCCGAATGGTGCTAATGGGCCAGGTTCCATTGGCCTTAGGCGTACCTCCCCAAACGCCAAACACTACCAACTAGTAGTGAGGGTGTAAACTGATATAGTGGGAAGACAATACCCTCTAGTAACAAATAATATACTGGTCCAAGCATAATAAGATAACATGTAGTGGAAATAAATTACTCAGTAGACTCCAACCAGAACCACAAAGCAGAAGAACATTCAATAGTAATAAACAATAGAAGAAATATAGAAACAACTGTAGTGGAATGTAAATAGAACAACATGCTAGAAAATCACTTGTATCTACTAAAAAAACCAAGAAAATATCTCATATCAGATCATACAATACAATATCCAAGGCGTTATCCATGGAATACCACAATAGCTATATATATAAGCATGTTGAAACTAAAATAAAACTGAACAAAAACTCAAACTAGGAACAAACTCAAGGTCCATGCCAATCTCCATTCCAAACAACACTATGATCCAGCTCCTGAGGCTGATCCTTTACCTATATGTAAATCCATAAAGTCTACACAAGTCCCGAAGGGTCCTTATAGGATATGAGATGAATCTTAGTAAGATACCACCCAATGGTGCATATATAGTATAAGTGTTTAAGAATATATTCATCTCTAAGTAAAGTAAATATCACAATGAAATAAATAAAGTCATCCTCCATTGGTGCTCAGAAGCCACTAGGGAGTGTCACCTACTTCGAACAATGCCAGAATCTCTGAAGCAAAGATAGTCCTTGGCCCATGGAACAAGGTACCCCTATAGCCACAAATCCCTAGTGAACCCTCAGGTTCCACCTCAATCATATAGACTAACACCACATGCCTCCTAACACCTTGTGTCTTAAGGCACCGATGTCCTAAATTCATGCCCAAACATTAGTATCCTGGTCTCACAGACCCCTTCTTGAAAGATCACATCGGCCCAGGGAACAACAACTAGAGGAACAATGATTTATATCCTCAAATGAATATCTAGGCCCACAACCTCAATCACAGTGATCCTCAACCCCCAACCTGATAGCCTAATCGCTATCAACCTAAGGCTCCTCACCTTCCACATTGCTTTCTACGATAGGCACCCCAAAACATAAATACCTAATCTGCTACTATAGAGGTACTCTACCCACAATAGTGGTCAAAAACACCTCATTATAGATTCAAAGTGTGTGCACATGAATCAATCAGTGCTTTGGCCATCACGGGTGAGTGGCAATCACCAAGTAAGAACCTAAACCACACCATCCCTATCACCTCATTCCCCTGAAACCATGTCGCTCAAATATGATGGTCATGACATCCAAGTATCCTAGGCCATGCACAACCTGATAGTCACACTGCCTCAAACCGATGTCCACAATGCCCAATTTTGTGGTCCAAACCACTCAAGAAAATCTGGGCCATGCCTAACTAGTGATCAACATCACTCAATCCCGATGGTCATGCCATCCCAACCTTGGGCCTATCCTATCAAAACCCCAAGGGTCTCAGCATATGTAATCTCAAGCATTACATAAATATAAAACACATTTAATCACTTTAAACAAGTAATTAAATTTAAACAGATTGAATTTCACTAGTTACCAGCTATAGAAAATTAGCATGGAGATCTTGAATGCCTCTAACTCACTTAATAAAGCTTAAAAAATGAAAAACATACCAATTTATATAAAAAACATTTAAAACCTTTTTTCAACCCTCGACTAAAATATACCAAGGAGCAATGACCTCTCTCCCAACCTCTCTCAAGTGTAACAGGTATAGGGCATGTTCATGGCATCCCATATGGTCTAACAATCAAGTTAATATTCTATAATAAGGTTTTTCTCAAAACTCACCATTGCGCTAAAAAGTTGCAACCCCTAAAAGTCCATGAAAACTCAAAACAAGGTATACACCACCTACCTTAAACTTATAGGCATAGGCACATACAATACCGATCTCCAATTTGAAGCCGATCAACATAGATATGAGTTTCCATATTAAAAACTTGAAAATTGGGTCAGACAAAAATAGTGATCCGTAAGAAAAAGGATCAAAGAAGAAGAGGTATGTGCGGGGATGGCCTTATCAAGGCGATCCTATAACTTCCAACGGATCGAAGAACATAGGTCATATAGAGGAGTTGGATCAAATATGGTGGAAGGAGAAAAGGGGCGGCTCTCCCCTACTGTGTGAAACCAAGAAGGAAGAAAGGGGAAGGAAAGAAGAAAATAAGAAAAAAGGAAAAATTGGAAATTTTCCTCATTTACTAGGCCACATAGTTTACCTGTATGGATTTCCAAACCATGTGGAAACCGTGCAGAAGCCACTGACTAAGATATTCAGACCTGCAAGACCACCCCACATGGTTTTCCATACCATGCACAAACTGTGTAGTAACCCTCTACAATTCTATAGACACATCCTCATGATCACACACCACCACTAACACAGTTTCCTAAAACCATGCGCTTGTAGCTATTTTCCAAAAACTAGGCCTTCGAGCCTCCGATGCTCCCAAAACCCTTCCAAACACCCAAGGCATTATCCTAGCCTCCAAACTAACCCAAAAACACAATTTAAGGACATTAAAACTCTTATATTTGAGTTCTTACCAATTAATCAAAAATTACCATAGCCAATAATTAAAAAATTTAAACCGGGTGGGGATTTTGACGCATTCCAAAAACCCGGGTTGTTATAAGTTATTTATGTTACTTATGAATATTATGTGTTGTATGATTCTTTCACAACAGTAGATGGAGATGCAATTCATAGTGGTCATGTATGAAGCTGGAATGAGTTTAAAGAGTAGGGGTGGCATTGTGTAGGTATAGGTAAGTGAGAGAGAGTGAGATTGTGGTTCCTATGATGTTTAGAGATTGTGGTTCCCATGTGCATCCCAAGAGGGATTATGCACTTGGATCTAGTAATGAAAAAATAGTATAAATATTGGATTCAACATCATACTGAACATTTTTGGATAATTTTCAAACCCAAAAGGAATGATTATATACTAATATGACCATATCGGCTTCAAAACATGATCAGGTACGACTTAGAGTTGATTATTACCATAACATAATTTGATCTTTGAAAACCAGTTTATGCCCTTAAACTAATCAAATAAATAATTGATTCTAGGAGAAGGAAAGTGTTCCACGATAGTTACTCTATTCAAAATTCAATGCTCTATATAAAAATGTAGGAATTTATCATTATTCCTAGTAAATAAGAATAGAAATACCCAGGGTGAGATACTAGTTCCAATTAATCCATTGTGCTTAATCTATTCTAGCTATATATTTTTATCTCTAAATTTTTTTTGAGAAATTTGAGAAGCTTCAATAGAAATAATCACTCTTTTATCCAATAGATTGACAGGGATTTCCACCTCTATCTTGGGAGGTATATTATAAAAAAAATTAAGGAATGCATCCAAAAAATGATCAACCACTAAAGGAAGAACATTTTTCTTTTCATCTTTAACCACTCCAGGCATCATACTAGTCATTTCTATGGTAATAACACAACCTTATCCTAATTAGACTACTCAACCATAAATAATCTACCAATCATATCTAATGAGCATGGCTATAAGGAAAATCTCAAAAAGTACCATTGGAGGTTACCCAACTAACCACATCGATATAAATGTTTCACATCAAAGAGGAAATAATGATTAAAGTGTCCTTGGAACCTACACTAATGGAATCACTCAAAAAGTCTCATCAATTGAAGAGGAATTGGAATACCTTCACTCTAATGGTCTTGAAGAAATGAATATCACCCCACTTAAATTTGACATCACTTCTGTCTACTCAAGGATTCCTCGCCTTCCAATTTTGGATTTTTTTAATCCATTATAAGATCCCTTCAATAACATACATCCCTTTAAAGGGTGAATTTTTAAACTTACACTCAGTATTGATCTAGAATTTTTTTACTCTTATAAATGAAATGAATCTATTCAATTAAATCCTAAATTTATTATAATGATATATTACTGTAAAATCCTAGAGGAACCATAGATACTATATGTTACTGATTCCCACCAATCAACTCCTAAATGAGAGGCATGAGACTTGAAAAGATAGGTCAAGGAAATAATAAACAAAAAACAACATAGACTTCATATGGCAACTCAAGTATCAAAAATAATTATGCTATCCAGAAATATTTATGGATTACTTATTATGTATGGAAAGTTTTTTCTTTTTGGATATAATCAATAATAATATCCCTAGTTTCACTCTGATTCCATTTTGTAACATTTTTGACCTAGTATACCCAAATAGTTTCCAATTCAGGTCACCACATCACCTAAAACACACTTCTCAATCACTAAAGTCTTGTGTCAATGCTAAGGGATATATATAACATGTTTGAGAAATGAGTTAACCTCTTCAATGTTTAACTAAACTCAATTTGATCATGATATAAAGCCAGGATTACCTTTACAGTAGTGTGTGGTAAAAAATCTATTTTATTTATCCATACAGGCCCATACACATATGTTGACAGACCTTACCATATGAAAAAATCCTTCTCTTTCTTAGAAACCATTATCTATGGAGAAAAAAAGATGAAATAGAACTACTCGTTGTATTTCAGTGGTGAGGAGATGAGATGTAGGGTTTGTCATGGTTAAGAATAGCACAAAAAAGTAAAATGAGGAACCCAAAAAATAAAACAAATATATAGGAAAATTAGAAAATAACATACATTGGATTATAGCCTTGATTCATCTGAGAGAACGCAGAGGATTCACACCGACAGTTAAAGAGTTCCGCTAGATCTTGAGAATCACGAGTGACTGAGTCACAATTAGAGTTCTTTTAAATAGACCAGGGACACTTTTAACAACGATTTCAGAATAGCATTGATAATGATCCCTTTTATCAATGCTAAATTGATAAGCACTGATAAAGGGATATTTATCGGTGTTTTTTAGCACTGATAAAAGACATCTTTATCAGCGCTAACATTTTAGCGCTGATAAATATTTATTTTAACAACACTTTTTTAGTGCTGATAAATATTCCTTTTATTATCGCTAAAAATTTAGCACTGATAAAGGATTTATAATTATAATTATTTAAATAAATTCATTATAGTATTATAATTATTTAAATGAATCTAATTATTTATTTATAATTATATAAATACTTATTTAAAAAATAAGAATTATTTATTTATAATAATTATAAATATATAAATATATAAATATAATAAATATACATTTATAAATATTTATTTACAAATATATTTTTAACATTATTAATGTATATATAATCTTAAATACATTCATTTTAAAAATGAGTGAAATTGAATAATTCAAAATGAGTACACTTTAAAAATATTAAAAAAATGGATAAGTTTTATTAATTAAATATAAATTATTAAAAAAATATGGATATATATATATTTAAGTAAAGATGAATAAATATTGAAAATACTAAAACATAGTAAATAAATAAATATAAATAAATAATAGAAAATGATCAAATTCAAAAATAAAATAAAAAATAAAAAAAATATTAAAAATGAATACATAATACCCTCAATGTAATAATATTAAAAATAAATAAATAAAATTGACTGATTAAAAACATAATATATTAAATGTATCATGTTATAAGGAAATTTTAAAATATGCTAAAATTTGAATAAATTATATAAATATCAGGTGTATGTGTTTATATATATTGCGTAAATATATTTTTTGTGTGAATTGTATATAAAAATGAATTAATTACATATATATATGTACGTGAAATCAATGTAACAAATGATGTTTAATATATATTAAATTGAAAGATCAAAAAACATTAAAACTGAATAAGACATTAATATGTTTTTAATTAAAATTTTATTCATTTTATAGATATTTATATTTAATATATATTATTTATTACTATTTATAGTTAATATATATATATATATATATATTATACTTATTCATTTTTATTAATAATTGTTTTATTAATAATTTTTTAAATGTTTTTTTAATTTATTCATTTTTATTTTTTTAATTATAACAATTTATTCATTTTATATATCTATATTTAATATATAAAATTTATTAATATTTATAATATATATATATGTATATTAAATTTATTCATTTTTATCAATAATTATTTAATTAATAATTTTTTTAATATTTTTCTTAATTTACTCATTTTAAAATTTTATTTGTTTAATTATTTCATTTTATTAATTTTACATATTTATATATTTAATATATACTATTTATTTATTTTTAAAATTTATATATATGTATATTCAATTTATTCATTTTTAACAATAATTATTTAATTAATGAAATTGTTAATTTTTTTATTTTGACTCGTTTAATTATTTCATTTTATTCTGGACCTTTATTAGTGCTAAAAATAAAGTGCTGATAAATGTCACCTTTTATCAGCATTAAAAAAAGTGCTAATAAAGGGTGCCCTTTATCATCTCTTTTTTAGTACTGATAAAGATGGACTTTATCAACACATTTTCTAGCACTGATAAATTCAAATGCTATTAAAGGCATGTTTTTTAGTAGTGATTATATAGTCTTTGAGATGTGTGAGTGTGCATAGGTACTTAAGCTAAGGCCTCCCATGTTAGTGATATGTATAGTCAATGCTAGTCTCTATCCCTTGGCCTACGGAAGGTGGGATTGGAGAGTCTCGACACAGGATCCTTTGGGACGAGTTGTGATAAGTTAAGTAGACGAGTCATGACTAACAACTTATCCACAATATCTTTGAAAAATGAAATTAGGGGAGGCATTTTTAGGTCTCTTTATAAAGATAAAAACTTAATTTTTATATATGTCTTGGTGAAAATTTGATTAAGATAGTACTTTATAGAACCCTTGATTATATCATTGTCCTTGAAATCTTTGATTGATTATTTTCTAACCATATCAAAAAAATTCTCACCACATGTGGCAACATCCATTTGCACTTGATTTCGGATGTCCTTCACACTGTCAATTATATTTTAGATTTCCTCATGAATGAGTCTTTCAATGAGATCCTCATTAATAGGGGTTGTGGAAGGAGGAGCTAAAGTAGAGATAGAGTTTCTAGAAGGGCTATTTATCATAGAAAGTTACATTTTGTCCAATATAGACAACATGTTCATTAGATCAACTTGAAGGGATCCAATCTAACCTACAAAATCCTCTATCCGATTTCTGAAACTCAAAATCTCATGATGCATATGATCTATCTTTAGAAAAATCTTTGTTTAGATATGAGATACTACACTCTCAATAGTGTAGGTAACATCTTCTTATCTATTATACTCATTATCCGAGCTAATACTGAGAAACATTTATTTCAACACTTCTAACATATCATTCTTAACTGTATAAAATCGAAAAAGGTGATCACAAAAGGTGGATCAGAAGAAGGTCCAACTTGTTGAGATATAACAGATTAAGCTTGAGCAGGAGCATCATGAGGAAAGGAAGAAACACTTGGATCTATTGTAGAGTCATTTAAATCATATTATGAAGGTATCTTCCAAGATCCTTCATTATCATAAAAGATACAAGGAGGTCTCTCAACTTCTTTAAGTGATGTATTTTATTCTTCATCTGGTTCTTCCATAACTACAACTTTTGTTCTTGGTAAAGAATCATAAATTGGATGATAAAACAAAATTTTGTTAAATATTTTATTGATAATAAATGAAAAAAATTCCTCATATTTTTTTAAATATATTTATTTATAAAATATTTGGGATTAGATCATTTATTTGAAAATTTGATGAAAATTCCATTTCTACCCTTTAAAAATTCACTGTAGTATTTCGAACATTAATAATTTTATTTGAATTATTTGAACTTAATATTTTTTAACTGTGTTCCTAAATTAATTTTCTACAACTTTCATTCAGGACATGTGAGCTAAATTGTACATTTGATTGGACTTAATGTGTCATGAAGTCAAAGATGGTCAGATCTCACCAGATTGGACATCAGTTTTGTATTTGGGACATAACTTCTTCATAAGTGATTTTATTAGGCCCAAATTTTGAGAGGATCTCGAGGAATCATTTTATCAAAAAAATACTATTGTAATAATAGATGGTTCATGCGTTTTAGAGGTCAAACAGGTGGTTCAATTTGGCTTAAAATATTTGGATGAATTTACCCATTCACAATTGAAACCACTTGTAACCTAGCCTCCCCTCCACTCTATAAATAAGTATTTTTATCATTTTGAGGGGTTTGGAAGTGAATTAGGAAGTTTAGGGAATACTATAAGTGGATCCACTCCAATTATCCAACCATTTCATCAAGGGTAGCTCTTGAAGCAAGGATCCCTTCGACGAAGCCTTCTTCTTCTTCTTCTTCATGTTGTAATACTTTTGTTTGCATAATAAACTCCTTATTTCTTCTTTAATTTCTTATATTTTTCTCTATTTTTTTCACTTATATTCATCATTAATCTTCCTATTTGTCTTAAATTCAATATTATAAATGATATTGAGTTATACCCATTCTAAATCTTTGCAATCACAATTCGTTTCTACAGTGACTACGCCACCCATGGAAGAGTAGTTTTCTTAGTAATCAATCTACCTCTCACCTTCTTCATTCATTTATTTTGAATCAATGAGATAAAGTAATTCAATTAATATGATCTTATTAATTGAGTTTTAAATTTAAATGAAACTAAGCAATCAATTGAAAAATTGACACAAAAACACGCGAGGTCGAGATTTGTGTAAATTGTGAAAGTGTGTTATTAACCGGTAATACAAGACCACAAGGAATAAATTTGTAGAGTTCAAATATAATCCCTAAAATAAATTAATACTAATTTACAGAGTGGATATGTGATCTAATTAACCACTAACCATAAGTTAACCTAAGAATATCAATCAAAGTAGGGTGTTGTGATTGCATGTTCTGAAGCTATCCTAGAGTTTAAGTAATTTAATCTTTATGGTTAAGTTAACTCCCATAGGGTTCGAGGGTTAATAAATTAGGGGATTATAATTAAGTTGATATTAATTTAAATGATAATTATAAATAATTGAGTGAATTGGTAGAGTTATATCAATTATTCCTTTTAAAATATTTTTTATAAATAACATCTTCTTATTGTGTTCTATTAATTAAGTTTCATTTCGAAAAAAAAACAAACAAAAAAACTGAAATATTCTTCCAAAATACTTATTATTATTTTATAAATGGTAAAACCCCCCCTCATCATTGTTATATAGTGTTTTTATTCTCTTTTATTTTATTTTTAGAATACCTTTAAGAAGTTGTTTTAATTTACTTCCTCCTTTGAGAGATGACCTTGGCCAACCACTCTTCTGCACCCAAGTACCCAAAAAATCACACTTCATTTGAGAGATCCCACGATAGTGTATTTAAAATTGGCACCATTTCTGGGGAGGAAAGTAATTATTTCAACCAATTAGAGGTATTTATTTTATTTTACATTTTATTCTCTTATTCTCTTCTTTCTTCCTTCTTTACCCAATCTGATTTTTTTCTTCTTTTTTAATTTTCTTCTTCTTTTTGGACCATCAACTCAAACTTCTCATTTTTATTATGGTACACTTTCCTTATTTTTATTTTTATATGATTTATAAAATGAACTAATCCCTAGTATCTTTTATATCTTGACCCTTAGATTGGACGTAGCCTTCGGGCTCAAATCAAACACTCTCAGTCTACGAGAAGTTTCAACATTCAACCAGTAGTGTAATTCCTCCAATCCAAGAACATTGAAATTAGAAACACTTATAAATCTAACTTAAAACAAGAACCAATGGATAAAAACAATAATAATTAACTAAATATAACCATTCAATAATTGGACGCACCAGATATTAACTATCAACCAAATTGTATTGCATACCCAAATCTCAAATCGGACTTTGAACTGAAATATGGGTTAATTCACATTCTTCAAAAGTTTCATGGATTATCTAAAAGATCAAAAAAAATACCTTAAATAATTTAATGTGGTTTGATAATCCCTAAAACCAAGAAATGTATTTGAATACCAAATCAAACTAAGAGCATTCCCATTACCACTTGATGAAGTTGAAAAATATTGGATGTATTATTTACAACCTGAAGACGTAACATGTTGGAACAATTTGAAATGTATTTTCTTGCATATATTTTTTTCCAGCATCAAGTACCACATCCATTCAAAAAGAGATCTTTGGGATCAAGAAAGCACAAGGGGATTTGAAGACACAGATGAGCCAAATTTCCACTGCCCTCCATGAACTGGTAAGTAAGAATTTTGGAAATCTACCTTCCCAACCTACTCCAAATCCTAAGGGGAATGTCAGTGCCATAACATTGAGAAGTGGGAATCAAAAAAATGATAAATCTGCACCTATCATTCCATCAGAATTCACCTAAACTCTGAAGAAACCCCATTCCATACCAACTAAAGAGAAACCAAAGAAGAAAGACAAAGGTAAGAAAAATATTTATGATGTTCCTCCTAAACCCCCTCCCTTTTGAAAAAGGGTTGTATAAACCAAGAAGATGGATGAAGAGGAAATGAAAAAAGAAGTTTTGGATACATTCAAGTGTATGGAGATCAACATACCTCTACTTGATGACATCAATAAAATACCAAGGTATGAGAAATTCTTAAAAGAACTTTGTACCAATTGAAGAGGGCTCAAGGGGAATGAGAGGTTAAATCTTGGAAGGAATATGTCAGCACTTATTACAACAACTCTAGAAATGCCAAAAAAGTGCAAGGATCCCGAGACATTCACCATACCATGAACCATAGGGGATTTTCACTTTTTTGATGCTCATTGTGATTTAAGAGCTTCCATAAATGTGATGCCTCACTCGGTATTCTCTTCTTTACAGGTTGGTGAGTTGAAGCCGACGAGAGTAGTGGTGTATTTGGAAAATAGAGCTACAACATATCCAGTGGGATTTCTTGAGGATGTGCTTGTACGGGTAAGAGAAATTATCTTTCAATTATATTTCTACGTGCTTAAAATGGAGGAAGATTATGTAAGTTCATGTGCTCCCATTATCTTAGGTAGTCCCTTCCTCAAAATTGCTAAAATGGTCATAAATGTCCATGAGGGTATACTTTCCATGGAGTTTAGAGATGAAGTTGTTATATTTAATGTTATGGACTCCATAAAGTACCCTTTAGAGGAATATTCTGCTTTTTTTATCTACCTTTTTGAACCACTAATTAAAAACCCCATGGATTTTGATTGTCCTATGCTTAGGGAAATTATGATCATTGGTTCTAGTTTGATGTCTAAGAGTACTTCCACACCTTTTTCTAATGCACAAGAATATCTTAGATTTGATTTTGAAATGGATTCATATTATGATTTTGATCATGTTCAATCTAATTATGACATGGATGTTGAGTATGCTGATAGATTTGATGAATTATTCTCTAATTTTGATGATGTTTATTCTGATACTGATGTTATTTGTGCACATATTTCAGTTCCTTCAATGTTTCCATCCATACATCACCCCTTCATTAGAGCTCAAGCCATTTCCACCAAATCTCAAATACTCATAATTATTAAGTGGAAAGAGATCAACTGTTATAATTTATAATAATATTCCTTTTGAACATGAAGAAAATCTTTTAAATCTTTTGAGGGAGAACATTAGTGAAATCGGGTGGACTTTGGCTGACATATCAGGTATTAACACCTCAATTTTCATGCATAGGTTTATTTTGGAGGATGGGGATAAAATGGTTAGGCATCCAAAAAGGAGACTGGATCCAATAATTTTGGAGGTTGTTAAAAAAGAGGTTTAAAAATTGATCGAGGCAGGTATAATATATCCCATTTCCGATTCCCAGTGGGTGAGTCCTATTTAGGTTGTGCCTAAGAAAAGTGGTGTTACTGTTGTTAGAAATGAGAGAGTGGAGTTAGTTATAATGAGGGTACAAAATAGTTGGCGCGTGTGTATTGATTATAGGAAACTAAATCAATCTACTCACAAGGACCATTTCCACCTCCAATTTATTGATCAAATGCTTGAGAGACTTGCTGAGAAAACACACTATTGTTTCTTGGAAGAATTTTCTGGATATTTTAAGGTTCCTATCACTCTGAAGGATCAGGAGAAGACAATATTCACTTATCCATTCGGCCCATTTTCCTACCAAAAGATTCCATTTAGACTTTGAAATGCCCCAGGTACCTTCCAAAGATGCATGGTGAGTATTATTTCTGATTTTATCGAGACCTTCATGGAGGTATTTATGGATTATTTTATAGTGTATGGGTCTTCATTTGATAATTTTATATCTATTTTGGGAAAGGTTTTGGATATTTGTATTGAGAAGAATCTAGTCTTAAACTTTTAAAAGTTTCATTTAATGTTAGAGCATGGGATTGTCTTAGGGAATGTAGTGTCCAAACATGGGATATAGGTTGATAGATCTAAGGTAGATATCATTTCATACTTACCCTATCATTTATGTGTGCATGATGTTAGATCTTTCCTAGGGCATGCAGAATTTTATCATCACTTCATCAAAGATTTTAGTAAGATTACTCTTCCTATGTCATGATTACTTCAAAAGGATTATGATTTTGTGTTTGATGATTCTTGTAGGACTTACTTTTATGAGCTAAAGAAGTGTCTGACCACTACACCGATCATAAAACCCCACGGTGGGATCTTCCATTTTTGATTATGTGTGATGCCTCCAACTTCACGGTTGGGGTTGTCTTATCTCATGGGGTGGAGGGATGTACACATGTGATTACCTATGCATCAAGGACATTGGATTCAGCCCAATAAAAGTAAAAAACCATGGAAAAGAAGTTTCTTTCCATAATATTTTCTTTAGATAAATTTTGTTCATATTTATTGGGATCTAAAGTAGTTGTTTTTTCTAACCATGAAGCTCTGAGGTACCTCTTGAAGAATCTGAATGTAAAGCCCAGGCTAATCTGATGGATGCTTCTTCTTTAGGAATTTTATATTAAGATAAAGGATAAGAAGGGGTTAGAAAAATTGGTGTTGGACCACATGAGTATGATTACTCACACATTAAAGGATGACACCTTGGACTAGGTACCACTTCATGACACTTTCCCTAATGACCATCTTTATTCCATTTTAGGTACACAACCTTGGTATACAGATTTAGTGAACTACCTTGTTGCATCTGAAATACCTGAAAATTTAAAGAAACATCAAGTCCAAAAATTAAAAAGTGAGTCTCGGTATTATGTGTGGCATGATCCTTACCTTTGGCGCATATGTAGTGATCAAATCATTAGGAGGTGTGTTCTTGATCATGAGTTTGAGTCTGTTCTGCATTTTTTCCATACACTTTCATGTGGAGGGCACTTTGGACCCTAACGGACAACTAGGAAAGTTTTAGACTCTAGATTATATTTTCCTAGATTATGCAATGATTCTCATATATTTTTAAGTCGTTCTCACATTTCCAACACACGAGAAACATTTCTAGGAGACATGAGATGCCTCAACAACCCATATTATTATGTGAGATTTTTGATGTGTGGGGAATTGATTTTATGGTTCATTTTTTAAGTTATTTTGGTTTCTTGTACATTTTGGTTGCTGTTGATTATGTGAGTAAATGGGTGGAGGATAATTACACTAGGACTGATGATTTTCATGTTGTAGTGGGCTTTATCAAGACACATATTTTTTGTAGGTTTGGAGTACCAAAGACCATCATCAGTAACCAAGGAACACACTTATACAATCAGAATTTGGCTTCCCTCCTTCAGAATTATGGGGTGACACACAAAACATCAACACCATACCACCCCCAAACAAATGGCCAAGATGAAGTTTCAAATCACGAGTTGAAACAAATTTTGGAGAAAACTATGCAGCCAAATTGGAAGGATTAGATAAATCACTTGGATGATGCACTATGTTCTTATAGGAAAACATACAAGACACCCATTGGTATGTCCCCATTTCAGATTATTTTTGGGAAAGCGTGTCATATCCCTGTGGAAGTTTAGCATTGGGATTATTGGGCTATAAAGAAATGCAACATGGATTTTGCCCATAATGTAATTCAAAAGAAGCTGAAAATTCAAGAGCTTGAGGAGATTCAATTGTATTCATATAAGAACTCAAGTCACTACAAGGAAAGATCAAAATAATCTCATGAAAATATGATCCAGAAAAAAGAATTTCTAGTTGGAGAGAAAGTCCTACTCTAGTTCACAACTAAAGTTGATTCCTGGTAAGTTGCGTTCCATATGGTTAGGTCCTTATATTGTATCTAATGTTTTTATGGTGTAGTGGAGATCGCACAAGAGGACACTAGAAGAAGATTTACATTTAATGGGAAACATTGTAAGAAATACATTGAGGGAATTACTAATGATGTAGTGGATTTCATCACACTACATGACCCCATCATCACTTGAGCATATTAGGATATTCATAACCCTTTCACTTTTTTATTATTTTTACTATTTAAAAGTATACATTTCGTGTGAATATATCTTCTCATAGGTTCACATTGAGGACAATTAAATATTTTAAGTGTGGGAGAGGAGACAACATTTTAGGGTAGATATTTAGGATTTTCATTTGTGTGTTTTGTGTGTATTTTCTATTAAGTTTTTGGTAAAAAATTTCAAAAAAAAAACCACAAAAAAATAAATAAATAAATATATAAATATATAATGTAAAATTCTCATGTGGAACATATGAAAAATACATGTTTTCAAAATTCATTGGTATAATTATAATAATGAGTAATATTTCATCATAAAGGGTTAATTTTTATAAAAATTGAAGTCGCCGATGATATGAATGATTGTGTCATTATAAAACCTTTCAGATTTTTAAATCATTATTTGTGATATTTATTCATGGTAAATTGTGTCATTGATTTCTCCACACAAATTTTCACTCAACCTTGACCTTTGAAAATTTTTCTAACTCAATTGAAGGTATAGTCAAGTTAGGTAAAAAAATCATGGGTTGATCCATATGTTCATTTCTCTTTCGATCAGTTTCATTATTGTACCGAATTGACCTATGCATGTGTACCTATTATTTGACTGTTGTACACCCTCCAAAAAATATTGGTTGTGTCTGGGATGAGTCAAAAACTACTCTTCATAGACCTTTGATATTGTTATAACTATTACAATTAGTTTCATGATAAGATCAAACATAGGTTGAGATTTGAGTGTGAGATTTGTTCTAAGTGAAACTTAAAAAAACAAAAAAATAATAATAAATGAGGGGAGTGATGAAATGTACAACATATGGGAATATCTAGGCCAAGAGCTTAAGGTTTGACTTTCAGGAATGCATAAGTGAGTGGGTCTTGAAATTTGATTGCAAAGGAATGTAGAATAGGTTCGGTGAATTAAACCAAGTAAGAATAATTTTTTTACTTGACCTAAATATACTGAATAAAGGGTGGATTTATGAGCTTGGAATGGTTGGCACACACACACATGGATAATTAGTGGCATAGTAGACCCATGACTTGTTTCACTATGATTAGTGTTATAAATCTCACTAGATTTTGTTTTGACAAATTTATGATACAATGAATTTAAAATTTATTGATATTGACTCTTGATGTGATTATTACTTTTCCTATATTTGAACTGTTCATTGAGAAATTTTAATATGCATATATTGTCACATTTTTTTGAATACATGATATGGGATTTTTTCCGAGGAGTGCAAAAGGGTAAGGGTGGAGGATTTGATAAAACAAAATTTTGTTGAAATTTTTATTTATAATAAATGAAAAAAATTACTCACATTGTGTTAAATATGTTTATTTATAAAATATTTGGTATTAGATCATTCATTTGAAAATTTGATGAAAATTCCAGTTTTACCCTTTAAAAATTCACTGTAGTATTTTGAATATAAATAATTCTATTTTAATTATTTTAACTCAATATTTTGTAACTATGTTCCTGACTTAAATTTATACAACTTTAATTTATGACATATGATCAAAATTGTGCATTTGATTGGACTTAATGGGTCATGAAGTCAAAGCTGGGCTGGGCTTGCCAGATTGGACATCAGTTCTGTATTTCGACCATAAAATCTTCATACGTGCTTGTATTTGGCCCAAATGTTGAGATAATCTCTAGGAATAATTTTCTCACAAATAATCCTTCTGTAAGGACAGATGGTTCATGCGTTTTAGAGGTCAAAAAGGCAGTGCAAGTTGGATTAAAATATTTAGACGAATTTCCCCATTCACACTTGAAACCACTTGTAACCTAGCCTCCCCTCCACTCTATAAATATGTAATTTTATCATTTATAGGGGTTGAGACATTAATTATGAAGTTTAGGGAAGAGGAGAAGTGGATCCAATCCAATTATACAACCATTTCAACAAGGGTAGATCTTGAAGCAAGGATCCCTTTGACGAAGCCTTATTATTCTTCTTCGTGTTGTAATACTTTTTTTTGCGTAATAAACTCCTTAGTTATTATTTAATTTCTTTTGTTTTCCTCTATTTTGTTCAATTATATTTCTAATTAATCTTCCATTTTGGGATGTAATTCAAAATTAGAAACGAGATTGGGTTATACCCTTTCTAAATATTTGCAAATGCAATCTATTTCTATGATGACTACGCCGCCCATGGAAGAGTAGTTTTCTTAGTAATCGATCTACCTCTTACCTTATTCATTAATTTATTTTGAATCAATGAGATAATTTAATTCACTTAATATTATATATTAATTTATTTTTAAATTTATGTTAAACTAATCAAGCAATTGAACAATTGACACAAAAACATGCGAGGTCGAGATTTGTCTAAATTGTGAGAGTGTGATCTTAATCATTAATACAAGACCACAAGGGATAAATTTTTAGAGTTAAAATATAATCCCTAAACTCAATTAATAATCATTTATAGATTAGATGTGTTCTACAATTAACCACTAACCATAAGCTAATCTAAGAACATCAATCAAAACAGGGTGTAGCGATTGCATGTTCTGAAGCTAGCCCAGGGTTTAAGTAATTTCATCTTTGTGGTTAAGTTAACTCCCGTAGGGTTCGAGGGTTAAAAAATTAGGGGATTTTAATTAAGTGGATGTTAATTTAAATGATAATGATACATAATTGAGTGAATAGGTAGAGTTATATCAATTAAACCTTTTAAAATATTTGCTAAAAAAACATCTTCTTATTGTGTTCTATTAATCAAGTTTCATTTCAAAAACAAAAAAAAACAAAAAAAAAAGAAATATTCTTTGAACATACTTATTCTTATTTTATAAATGGTAAAAAAACCCTCATCATTTTTATGTAATTTTTTTATTCTCTTTTATTTTATTTTTAGAATACCTTTAGTAAGTTGTTTTAATTTACTTCCTCCTTTGAGAGACGACCTTGGTCAGACACTCTACTGCACCCAAATACCCAAAAAATCACACTTCATTTGAGAGCACCCACGACAGTGCAACTAGAGATCATCATAGGACTCAAGTCTGATCTGATATTCTGGAACTAAAGAATAATCCCTTGGCACAATAGAATCTATAACTCTTGATGCAACTAGTATGGAAGGAAATTATAGCCTAGTTGGACCATCATCATCATTATCATTATTATCATCATCATCATTACCATCATCATCATCATCATTATTTCCATTATTATTATTATCATCATCAGGAGTAGATAAATCAATATCACAGAGAGGATTATCTAGAGGAGAATCATCCCTAAGAGGCATAAAATCAAATATTGGGGATCCTCCAATTTAAAACATGGGAGGACACACTTCATTAGGATAATCTCCCTTAACACTCATAATTTGTGAGAATAGGTCCAAATGACAAATATCTATGAGTTCTTCCCACCCTTAGGATATGATCCTTCTCTAATAGGTTCTACCTCAGTTGGAACTTCAGATTCCTTTGGATCTTCATGAATAAGAGATTCACCCAAGATATCTTCATAAGATATTCTTTTTTGTTTAGTTAAATCAACTATAGCTTAATATCCATCTTCATCAGAAGAATAATTTGATTCAAAAATTAGATTTGGACCCAATCCCAGATCAATGAAATATTTTAGTCTAATAGGATTATGAATTTTATTAAATATCTCATACAATATTTTTTCATCATCTAACCATATCATCTTCTAGGTATTCTAATTGATCGTCATATGATTTCATGTGGATTGGTTTAAACAAACACCACTAGAATGTACTAACCTATTAACTACTTTAGGAATCAACTTTTTCTATTATAGAATAATAGAAATGAACTTGGGTTATCAAATTGTATTGAATATTGAAGAATATTTACTTATTTATTCCATATGCCTCATTAGGAATCTAGGAAAACTTATTTGGATAATATGAACCATAAAGTATAGAAAAAAGTGATCTCGATACTTGATCAAGAAAAAGTCTCCATTTCGAGGGAAGATACCGTGCTATATAAACTTTAATATTAGCCTGAATTCTCCCCTTAACTCATTTTCACTAGGTCTTCGATTATTTTGGTCATCTATTAGTTCTTCTAGTGTATTCCCAATCTCAAAATGGGGATGATTCATAGGATATGAATTCTGACAATCCTCATATTATTCAAGGTGAATAACCCTTAAATAGTTAGCCCAAAAGGTTGAAAAAAACTCACCTTGTGAATATCAACAATAGTCTTAATTGGATATTTCTAATCTCTAGCTTCAAAAACCATATTTACATAAAATGTTTTCCACTAAACCCAGATAGAAGGGGTGATTCTCATTCAGAAACTAGCTTTTCCAACCTTGATGAAGTATATCTATCTAAACAAAGGACTAACTCATCTTGAACCATTTGACACCCATTTACTTTTTTGTAATGACTTTTCTAGATATAATATGGAGTTTTGTAAGCTTACTGGGTTCACTCATACTCTCTTTCACTATTTTGTGAGAATTAAATTATTCGAGAACATCTTCCTCAAACAGTCTCTTCATCTTTACTATGCATGATTGATATTTTCAAATCGAAAAGATAGAGTTCATTGAATTAGGGTTCAAAGGAAGGTTTGGATTGAGTTCGATGGTATTATAGAAATTCATATTCTAATTTGGGATATTAAATCATTTTGGGATTTAATAAATAGTATGGAACAAGACATAACTAAAAAATATACTTAAATATTTAAAAACCATATGGTAAATAAAACATTATTCGTTATAAAAAAACATATATATATAAAAGTATTAAAAGAATATAAAATGTATACCACAAAACATTTTATACATAATTAATCATACATAACTCATGTTTGATATAATTTAATCTCTTATAATTCATAGGATTTTTAAAAATGTCAGCTAGATTATTTTTTATGCCAATGAATTCAATATTGATATCTTCTTTTTGAAAAGGATCACTCAAAAAGTAATGTCTTATATCAATATGTTTTATCCTAGAATGAGATGCAAAATTCTTGAAAATACTAATAGTAATTATGTTGTAACAATTTATAGGGACATGTCTAAACTAATATCCATAGTCTTGTAAAGTGTGTTTCCCCCATAAAAATCAGTACACAACAACTTCCTATAACTATGTATTCATCTTCAACATTGGAAAAATAAACAGAGTTTTGTTTCTTAATGCACCATGAAACTAGAGACTTTCCCAACAAGTGACATGTTCTATAGGTTATTTTTTTATATAAATTATAGCCACCAAAGTCAACATCATAATAACTAATTAGACCAAAATCATTTCCTAAAGAATAGAACAATCCTAAAATGGTAGTACTTTTGAGGTATTTTAAAATGTATTTAATAGTAGTTAAATGCGATTCCCTAGGGTTTTCTTGAAAATTATCACACATAAACACACTAAACATAATGTTTTTACAACTAGATATTAAGTAAATTAAACTCCCAATAATACATCTATTATTGGTTTACTAGTTTCATCATGATACAGTTTACATGCGGTACTCATTAAAGAATCACTTCCTTTTGGGCTATCTAATCCATTTTTTTAAAATATCTTTAGTGTAATTTAGTTTAAAATAATTCCATTTTATTATTTTAAAATATTTGAAAACCAAGAAATTATTTTAGTTCACACATCAAAATAATTTCAAAATCATTTTTCATAAGTTTTGAAAACTCAATACATAAATAATTTCATGAAGAACCAAAAGAAATATCATCAAAATATATTTTTTTAATTAAAACATATTTTGAAGACATTTTAATAAATAAGGTAGGATCAAAAACACCTTTTTAAAACCATTTTTAATAAGAAAAGTGTTTATCCTATCATACCAAGCTCTAGGTGCCTGTTTTAAACCATAAAGTGATTTTGTTAGTTTGAAAACATGTTTTGGAATATGTGGATTCGAAAATCCAAAGGGTTTTTCAAAAAAAAAATCCTCAAAAACAAAACTATTAAATAAAATACTCTTTACATCCATTTGATATAATTTTAAATCTAGATGTTTTGTGTAAGCAAGAAGTATCCCAATGGCTTAAAATATTGTAATAATAGAAAATGTTTCTTCATAGTAAATGCATTCTTATTGACTATAACCTTGATCTACTAATATTTTTTTTATAATAATATTTATAGATACATCAACCTTGTTTATATACACCCATTTATATCCAACAATTAAATTGTGTTTAGGTCTCTCAACTAGTTCCCATACTCTATTTCTTTGAAATTGATTCAGTTCTTCTTGCATAGACATCATCCAATGTACATAATTAATTTCCTAATTAATGTTTTTGGGTTCAATCTATGATAATAATTCTTGATGTTTAACTTAGTTTCTAAGTAATTCTTGAGTTTCAGTTCCTCTATTTAAATCTCTAACTACTACATCTAAAAAATGATCTCTATGATTTCTAATGGTTTTAGGTACAATTGATTTTTATAGGTTCTCTTTAGGGTATGGTTCTTATATTTGGTCCCTTTTGAGAGATTTTTCAAATAAATCAATAGTAATTCCTTTGGTCTTGGAGGTATTATTGATATCCAAATTGGATAGACCAGCATCTAGGTTTTCTAAGGAAATTCTCTGTTCATGTGGAGTTGTTTCATCATATTTTACATGAAATGATTATACCT
Source organism: Viscum album (assembly GCA_963277665.1). NCBI lineage: Eukaryota > Viridiplantae > Streptophyta > Magnoliopsida > Santalales > Viscaceae > Viscum > Viscum album. The sequence continues at coordinate 1,073,038,358 of OY728160.1, forward strand.
TATTTTTTTTGTTTTATTAAATACCCCATAATATTTACTGTATGTAGAATAACCAAGAAAAATTCCTTCATCAATCTGAGATGAAAATTTATCTAGATTATCCTTTATATTAGGAATATAAACTTTTCATCCAGAAAACTTGAAATAATTTACCTTTGGTTTTTCTAAATTCCATAATTAATATGGATTTTTCTTTAAAATAGGACTTATTAAGACTATTTTAATTACATAAAAAGCTGTACTTATAGCTTCAACCCAAAAATAGGATAGTAGGTCATATTAATTAAGCATTGTACAAGATATCTCTTGAAGAGTTCTATTTATTATTTCAACCACCCCATTCTACTGAGGTGTTTGAGGAGCATAGAAATTATGATTATAGCCATGTTGTGAGTGTAGAGATTTAAAATATTGATTTTTAAACTCATGACCATGATCACTCCTCACACTCTTAATGATAATTACATTAATTTTCTCTACATATTTTTCATAGTTTGAATAACATTTATAGGATTCACTTTTGTGATTCAGGATACATTCGCATGTAAACCTTGAATAAGCATCAATAATTTTAGAATTATAATGTTTTCATACCAAAATAAAAACTATAGATGGTCCAAATAATTCCATTTGAACCAATTATAGTCCTTGAAAGGTAGAAACCTATTTATTTGATTTTAAAAAAATTGTGTTGCTTTCCCTTTTGAAAGGGATTGAACACTTTGTCTTTAATAAAATATAGCATATGTAGATCCTTGACTAAACCCTTTTGGGATAATTTTATAAGTGAGTATATGTTTTAGTGGTCTAGTATTCTATGCCACAACCAATATTCATAATTAAATACATTTAAACAATACTCATTTTTAGGAAATAAATAATTTAAATCTACTGCATAAACATGATAATTTATCAAAATAGAAAAATACTAAATTAAATTTAGTTCCATAAATATTTAAAGCATTATTTTCAATTTTGAAATGAAATCAATCATCACACAATTCATAAATTCTATTTAGATTACACTTTAAAACATTAAAAAAATAAAACTTTATAAATTAAACAATTTTTAGAGTTAACGACTTTACCAAGCTCAATAATTTTTCCCTTTTCATTGTCACCAAACGTGACCAGACCACCATACACTCTAGTCATATTTTGAAAGATTTATAAGTACCCTATCATATTTTTAAATCACCCAATGTCTAGATATCGTAGCTCTATACAAGATATTTACAAAAATGTTTCCTATAATCAATTAAATGCACACTAATTTTGGTACCCATATTTGTTCGGGTTCACATAGGTTAGAAATTAAAGCTTTTGGAATACATATCTATTTTAAATATCAATTTATATATTTTGAAACAAGTTTAAAATAATTGAAAAAATAAGTCTTCTTAGGTCCAAATTGGATTGATCTTGATCTATAAGTTTTAGTTTTATTATTCACTTCTGGTTTTCTTATAGAATTTTAACTTAGAATAAAATAGTTTTTATAAATATTATTTTTCTAACTAGATTTATAACCAAAACCAACTTTTGGTTTAGATACAACATGACTTATAAGATTTTTTAAGATATTCCATTATATAATTTAAACCTTCAATATACCTTCTTGATTTCTCATTTTCCAATTTAAATCATTATTTTCTTAAAGAAGCAATTGATTATTTTTCCTTTTCAACAAAAAGATAAGATTTAATATGAATAAATAAAGCATGTTGTTTCTTTAAAATTTTATATTTATCTTTAATCTCATTAAAAGTTTATTCTACCATATTGCAGCATTCAAATAAATCTTTATTGGATATATTTTCATAATTATTTTCATTTTTAGAGATATCAAAAATATGTGTAGAATAAATAGGAATAATATTTGTTACCTCAGATGTGTTTTTCATAAAACACTTATTTTCCCTTTCATTGTTATCTTATTTTCTCAAATCATATTCACTAGAGTTTTCTTTATAAGCACTCCAGGTTTATTTCATTACCTTTTTATATTTCTTCCCATTATCCTCATACATTTTCTTTTATTTTAGCATTAGAAAATTAGGCTTGATGTGTCATTTTCTCTTACACATGTAGTAGGGAACCTTGAAGTTTCATTCTTTCTTCTAGTCACCTTTATCATCACAGTTTCCTTTAAACTTTGACTTCTTGAAGAACATTTTATTCCTGTAGATTTTTTTGAATCTTCTAGTTAATTGATCCATATCCTCATCACCGTATGAGTCACCATTACCTCCAATGGTGATTTCTTCCTTAACTATCTATTTGGCCTTTACCTAAGATTCCTTGAATATAGTTTATCTTTTTGGTTCAATATCTTCATCATTCAACTTGAGATATTATTCACACATCATGAGTTTTACCATTAACTCATTTGTTGGTATCTTTCTTATATCACAAGACTCTCAGATAGACACAATAATCCCTCTCCTTCTATTTTGTAAGCATCTTAAAATTATTAGCACTTGAGACTTATCATCTATGGTCTTTCCTAGTGCATTCATCATATTGGTAATCTCATTAAACCTGAGATACATTTGAGAGATAGATTCATTAGGTTTCATCGTAAATGTATCATGTTTAAAATTATAAGTATTTAATCACATTTATTTCACATTTTACATCCCTTCATGATACAAAAATAATGTATCCCAAATTTTAAAAGCAATAGTACATGAAGACATTCTATTGAGATAATATTCTAATAATGAACAATATAAAGCATTGATATCTTTTTAATTACAATCATAAGATACCTTAGTGGAATCAATCCATTCAACTCTACCAATGTTATGTTTTTCATATTGATCTTTAATTATAGTCTAGATATCAAAATACATACTTTCTATATATATTTTAATTTTAATTTTACACCAAGTATAATTAGTCCCATTAAAACAATGAGGACTATTAGTATTTTTCCCCTCAAGCCTATTATTATCCATAAATATATAAAATTATAAATGATATAAAATTAGATATTTTTGGGTAAAAAATTAATCACAATTAAAACAAAAGGGAGAAATAAAAATTCATTTGTTACCAAATTTTGGCCGGAGTATACAATTTAAGAGGGGGTGGATTAAGTTTCCAATTAAAATTTATGTTACAAAAAATTTATAAAATAAAATCCCCTAATTTAAAAGTCACCAAGTTAAATGATACTATAGGTAAATCTAATTCAATATTTTTGAATAACCTCTCATAATTTTGATCAAAACTTAAGTTGAATAATATTAGTATTAGTTCAACATTTTGAGATTTTTCTACTTGTACTAAATAGTCTAAGTATCACAAGTAAGAGCTAACTATCCAAGTGCATTTTTATTAAATAGGTTTTAAAAATAGTTTAAAAAATAGATTAAACAAAACTTTAAAATAAAACAAAATATAAAAATAAAAGAGGTTTGATATCAAGTTGAGACCCAATCCTCTTCACTTGGAAATAACCCACTTCCAATATTTTCTATTAAATAGATAAACTGATCCAAAACCTGGATCAAGTTTTTACATATAAAAACTGCACACAGGTAGTCTAGGATACACCCAACCTCTTCCAAAGTTTCTATGGGATATAAATCATAAAAGAGACAATGATAAAGTATCAATGTAACCTCCAAAATACTATATAATAATTTTCTCAAGTAAAAAAATAGTTATAGTAAGTGAAACTCAAAATGTAAGTAATCCGAGTAAGAGGATAGGGAGAACTTCGAATTAGAAAAGATAGTAGTTCTGTTTCTTTGTAGATGATTATTCTCTTATTAATGTATTCTTTTGGTTCATTGATTATGTAATAAGATAATATAATGTTATTTCATGTGTTGATGAAGTTCAAGAGGTAAATAAGTAATGTAGACATTTAAAATAGAGTACTAGTTTTCATTTTTACATTTGTGAAAAATCCTAATATATGCACATCTCATATATCTCATGTATATAATTTTATCCATCTTCAGTATCCTATAAAAGGAACACTTTCTCTAAAAATATCCATTAAATTATCATCATTTGAAATCCTTATACTCTTCATGAAATATGATCTCATTAAATTCTTCTAACTAGTATTTAATTATTCTTAGAAAAGTGTTTGGCATAGTATATATAACAATATAATACTCACTTTTACGTTATCTTTAAGTGTTCCATGTCATCATCCATGATATATTTTACACTTTGCGATAATTCTGATCAGATCCCTTGAGTAAGATATATGGTTGATAACTTGAATATATGATCGATCACTTGAACTTATGTTAGATCACTTGAACTTATGGTCGATCAATTGAACTTATGATTGATTGAATAATTTTTCAAATTCTGACTTACCACCACGATCACTTCAACTATCCATGTTCCCACTTCATGACTTTTCCAAAATTCAATCTTTCTCATATGATTTTGTTTCCTTCAATGTACAGTAAATTCAATGATTTAAAAAATTACTGACTAATACACAGTCACTTCAAACTAACTTCAGTCATAGGGTTGCTCATGTGGTCAATAGAAGAGTTGGAAAGAAAATAACAACAATTGATCTATGTGGTTGATCCATTGGCTATGCGGTCGATCCATGCTTTTATGAATAACCTAATAGCTATGGTTGCTAAGGATAAAACATGAAGTCTTTTGGTTTATTTTGTAGTCATTTGAGTCCCTTTTCACTTTGTATACTCATGGATGACAGTCTATCTTGAAAATATTTATAAGGACTTTGGAAAATTTCCAATATGATCCATAAAAATATTTAGATTTTATAAAACACTTAATTGATTAGAAATAACATAAACATGATTTGTGATTATTAAAACGAGGAATTGTTGGACTAAACCAACAATATGACCTATAATTACCTAAATACAATGATTATATTAAGTATTTACTTTCTTTAGATCATTTTTCATGTACATTTTATCATTATTATTCATTATAATTCATTTAATATAATGTATTATTCATTTAAAGGATTATTGTTTCTTCCATTGGTTGTTTTGAGGTTGTTTAGTTCATAGTTCCAAAACCACTTCAATGTAATGGTAATGGTCAAAGGTCACTTTACAATGGTTTCATAAGCTATAAATGGTTCAAGGTACTAGTCTTAATGAAATTTAATTTTTATAAATGGTCAATTTTCAATATATATCCAAAATTTATGCATATTAATAAACGTGCATCAGTATGCGCGTTTTAGGTGGTTTAAATGGCTATGATTGTTTATTATTAATAAAATTAATATAATCCCCATTTTATCTTTCAAAAATCCTAATAATGTCCTAAATATTTTATATATTAATTAAATATATTTTTAAAACCACCCATGTAAGGTGGTAGTGGTCAATTCATAGCATCATCCATACAGGTGATTAGAACCATCCATGATAGAACAAATGATATAAAAACTATGAAATGCATTTTTATGAATTATATGATGATATAAATTATATTATATTAAAATTATATTCTTAATTTCAATATGGATTTATATTTTATCAAACTTAAAAAGTGTAAGATGAATAACTAAAAATAAAGGAATTAAAAGGGCTTAAATTAAAATACTTACTTTTCCCTTTAATACCACTCCTTAGGAATAATCCTTAAAGATTCTTGGAATAGTATTTTTATATGAAAAAAACTTCATAAACATGGATAATAGGGTTTAAGGATGGATTTTGGAAGATATTTTTTAATATATTAGACCCTTTTGGCCCGTCCCTTTGTACTTTCGTGAGTTCGAAGGTGTTCTGGAGGCTAGAGATGAGTTTGGATATCCTAAGGACCACCACACCATAACAATGGGTGTGGGGTTGTTTTATTAATTTCCTTGAAGTTTATAGCATAGGGATAGCCATTTTTCCAAGTTTTTTGAAATGGTGAGTGATTTAGAGTTGGAAGTGTGGTGCTTGGTGTACCATGGTGAGTGGAATAGTCATGGGTGGCTATTTCAGTTAGAATATCACATTGTGTAGAGGTAGACTAATCCATTCAACTCCATAAATGTAAGATCACTTAACTTTATGTGAGGTTCCTATTGATTATAGATCACACCATGGGTAGTGAAATGGTTTAACTGGCTATTTTAGAAGTTGTTTTTCATGGCGAACCCACCTATGTGAAATGAGGAATTCTAAAATTACCTAGTTTAGCCATTTTGATGGGTGTGGTGATAAGTTAAGGAAGAATTAAAATAGAAACTCAATTTCATGTGAGTGAGGGATGAAAAAATAAGTAGGGGGTCTCTACTCCATGATATTCATCATAGATGGTCAAAATGACTAGGTTCCTTGAACTACACCATGGTGGATTCCATGGTGGTAGTTCAGTGTAGTTTATAAAGTTACATAAGGGTATATGGATTTTTCATGAGGGTTTGTTGGGGTAACATCAATGTAATCACTACGTGAGGTTATGATTCAAGAACTACATATAGGTCCTCTTTAAAGGTAGATATCTTGCATATGGGTATTATCAGACACACATAAGGGTAAAATGGGAATCCTAATTCTTATGTATAAAATATTGTTTGAAACCACAGAAGGTTAGTTCCCACATACCATTATTCAATTCATTTTTTTGTGTGTGTAAGTAATGTTTTTAAATAGAGAAAAAAATTGTATTTACCTCTAAATTGATCTACAACGCTTTTAATGAAAATAAATGGAAATAATAATTGAAAATCATGGATTTTAAATCTGTTATGATGAATACAAAAAAAACATTTAATATTGATAAATATAGGACTTTTAAAAGGATCATGCAAATAATTAAATGGAAAATAATTTAATGTGAATTAAAATGGGATTTTGGCTGATTCATTGGGGGGTATTTGAGTAAAATGATATCTAAAGCTTTTAAAAAACTAGTTTCTTCCTTCATTCTAGACTTTGGAGTTTTTTTTATTTCACTTGATCCTGGATGATCAATTAATCACCATATGATCCATTTCGATCCTTTTAAAATTTAATCCAAGTCCTCCCCTATGTATTTTTAGACCATCACATATTTTCTATCTCCTCTATTTTGGTGCTGTAGAATTTAATGATTCTTAAGGTTAGGGATTCAAGGCCCCCCTCTCTATTTTATTTTTGAAAACTGTGAGTTTATTATTCCTTTGTTTCCATTAGTAATTGGTATAAATTAACTTAAAGAATATAATAAATATAAATATGGGAGTTAAAAAGAGAATTATTAAACATGTAGTTTAATCATATTTTATCATTATTTGATGTTCTGTTATTGCTACTATTAACATAAATAAAATAACATGAATAACTAAAAGAAAATATGACAATAAAGGGTATGGAAAAATTAGGAAAATAATGTGATATTGAATTTTTTTTCCCGTGAAATTGAAGACTTATTAATCTGAAGAGTGTTTTCTATACATTTTATTTGTTAGCATAATCAACTTTAAAGTTTTGAATTGTTTATAATTGAAAATATGATTTTTTTGTGTGTTTATTTAATAAAAACACCTCACATAAATGAATAATAATTATAGCTAGTAATTAAATGTTTTGTTTGAATAATTGAAACTTGGGTGATGTTGATGTTGGACCATGTTTTTTTCATTCCTATAAGTATGATAGGTTTTTATTGTTGTGAGGGATATGAAATGCGTGGTGGTTAGTATATTATGTGTAGTTTGTTAATGATTCCTAGTATTATGGTATGAGATGGGATTAATACATATTAACACCGGGACATGATTAGAATAAAGGTAATGGTGGGTTGTTAATTTAATCTATAAATTGTCAAGGTTAGAATAAATGGTTAAAAGTTTTAATTGGAATATAAATTATTGAAATGAATGAACAATGGAAGGAATAAATGTGGGTGATGGTTGACAGTGGGTTTCCATTAAATATGGGAAATAAATGGAATAATGACTCTAATTTTGGTTTTAAATAGTGGATTTGGAATTTTCTAAATGAATGCTTAAATGAGAAGCTGTGGTTATTTATAAGGCTTTTTGGATGGTTATTGGTTAGTTTAGGCTATAGAGGCAATGACAGTGGCATATGGGTAGTGGCAATGAAATGGTGGAAAAGATGAGTTTTTTTAAGATTGGTTGTGGGAACCCTTAAGATGAGATCTATATGAGACTATATTTTCATATATTTTTTTAGATTTCTCAATGAACCCAACCTAAGTCAAGTATTTTATATCAATGCCTAATGTTTTAGTTCTAGGTGTTTTCCCTAATATCCAAGTTGGTGAGGTAGGTTGGTTTACTACCCCCTCTTCCCACTTTCCTTTTAGTAGTAAATTTATTGTGATGGCCTAAGGTTGGTATGATCATGCATGAAATGGGAGAGTCATTTGGTGTACCAGATGAAGTGGTGATGATGGGGTGATGGTTATGTGGTGGGGGTTGAAAATGTTAAGAGGGGGAATGAGTTTGATGCCTTCATGTTCATGATATCCTATTGCTCTAGTTTTGAGATGATTTATGTGGATGTGAGGTGATGGTGTGATATGTGGTTTTTCCTCAATGAAAACATGAGATTTTAGAATTTATAAGTGTTAGGGTAGGTAGGGTTATGACCTAACCCACATCAGGAAAAAAGGCATGGGAGAACAAGATGTTTGATGTTGGGTTTTTAGAGTAGAAAACCAGTAGGGAAGTGGTTATGGATCACCTGTGATTATATTCTTCAGATTATTATGTTATTATACTTGGATGTGATACTTGGTGAGTAAGCATTGGTGAGGATGGGAATGGGTAGTTGACCCAATATGCGCACGTTAGTTCAACTCTTTACTCACTGGATCATTAGTATGAATTTATAACATTTAAATAAGAGTTATTAAGGAGGATCCTATCAAGTATACATGTTATTATGACCCTAAATATATTTCTGGTGTTTAAGAGGGGTTTTGGTGACCGAGATAGACTGGGCTATCTTGGAGTTGTTTCTTGGGAACTTTTTTGGTGTTTTATTTTGGTAATTCATTATGTATGACATGACATGCACTGTTATATTTATTTTTATAGATCTTGGTTTATTTTATATGATGTGGTGTTGATTGATATTTCTCCTCTTATCTCTTATCCTTAACTTACATTATGAGGGTAATGTATATCATCATGTGTTTTATACCCTCAGTGATAGTCACCAACCTGAGGCCTACTAGAGGTGTGCTTCTGGGGTCATTCCTTATCTTCATTACTGGACCAGGAGGGGTACCAGTGGAGGGGGAGGGGGGTCATGGCATAATGGCATTAGAGCTGATGGTTTATAGATAGGAAGGATATTAGAGTTTTTCACTATGAATATTTCATGGGTTGGTAGGGTAATGGTATCAGTTGAGCTTGGTGCATGAAATAGGTATGGGAGATGAGCTTGGACATAGGATTTTAAGGCCCCCCATAGTCAGATTTAAGGACTATGAGTCTACTGAATGATAAAGTGAAGTGGTACTGCTTTTAGGGTAGATACCTAGGAAAGGTACATGCATCATGTTTGTTTGGGCCTGTGTTTGAATGGTGTGATATTAGGAATTAAATGAACCTAATTAAATAAATTTTAATGAATTCCATGTTACTGAGATTAATGATTTATATTGTGTTGGTAATGTGTATCATGAATTCAAGAATATAAAGAGTGGGGAAACCTCCCCTATCATGGAACATTATTTTCCTAATATGTTTTAAAGCCTTGCAGGTGACTCAAATCCATCCAAAGTAGATAAAATATTGGTGAGGTGGATAGATTCCCTTGATTTTTATGTTCAAGATAGAACTGATGTATATTATTGTATTTTTGGAGTATTATAATAGGGTGGTGTCACGACCCGTCCTCGGGGCCCATGCCGTGACTACCCCAAGCCCGCCTTCCATAGGCCATGGGATGGCGACTAGCACCAAAGGCGTAAATCCCGACAAAAAGGGGAAGGAATTTCCTTTATAAGTAAACAAACACCACCGAGTATGCCAGCTGAAGTAAACACTAAGTAAACTGAGTACAATAGTAAGTGCAGAAAAGTAAGTGGGCTAGAATACAGACCCAAACTGAAAGTAAAGTACAACTGGAAAGGAAGTACAACAACTGAAAAGTAAATAAGCAACGCCGAGCCGTCCACTGGAAATCCCACCTGAAGGGTGGGTACAGATAGCCCCCTCAGCTCCTCGGGTCCTGCCGTCCGCCCCGTGTACGTCCCGCCCAGTGGTCCACCTCCAGGTACTGACTTGTCGTAAATCCACCTCTAGGCACCAACTCGTCGTGTGTTCATCCTCCGGGAACCATCCAGATCTACAAGCCTCAACCTCGATCAGTGATATCCGTCGTCTGCAACCAACACAACGTAGTGCGGGTGAAGCCCGTGCATGGGTGAGTATACGATACTCAGTAGGGACCCCGAGACCCCCGAAGGTCTCCCAGAATCCACAAAGGATAATACACAAAGGAAAGATACAATTACGAAGTAACATCCAACACTACTTAGGTATATGCCCATACATATACCTAAGTCATCAATTCCAGTTCGGCTCCAACATCCAAGCCCAAGTTCGATCACGTCCATACATGATAGTACAACCCAAACCACATTGGAAAGCAAGTCAATCATATCAAAGATCATGATTGAAAATCAAGACTCATCTCACAAAGGTATACTTCTTCGTAAGGTGATAGAGATGATCAGATGTAGCCACTGATTCATCTAAGCTGGGACCCACGTAGGATACTAGACCAGCTAAGTTGTCGGACCCATGTAGGATACTACAACAGAGGTCAATACTGTCGAACCCACGTAGGATACAAGTACTGTAGTCGTCACCGCCGATCCCACGGAGGATTCCAGTACGGTTGTTGTCGTTGTCGAACCCATGGAGGATTCCAGTACGATAGTCTTCACCATCGAACCCACGGAGGATTCTAGTACGGTTGTCATCGTCGTCGAACCCACGGAGGATTCCAGTACGAAAGTCTTCACCGTCGAACCCATAGAGGATTCTAGTACAATAGTTTTCACTATCGAACCCACAGCTGTTGGGGAACTCCTCCTCTATCGAGTACAGTGGGCCTGCTGCTAAAACCAAGCGCTTCCCACTATCCTTGGACTGCTGTAGTACTCCACCTGTCGAGTACTGTGGGCCTGCTGCTACAACCAAGCGCTTCCCACCATGGGTCTGCCGCTACAACCAAGCACTCCCCCTCATAGCCTACAGAGGTACTCCTTATGTTGAGTACCGCGGGTCTGCTGCTAAAACCAACCGCTCCTCCACCGTGGGTCTGCTGTTACAACCAAGCACTCCCCACTGGGTTATCGAAACACTCCGAGTCGATCGATCAACAGTCGTCAAGTCTCAGCCAGCTCTAGGGTTTCCGCACACAACACGCTCGTTCCGGGAGGGTCCGCTCCACGAGCCAAGAGGTCGATACATCAACTGTCATGTAGACCAGATTTGATGTATCTCAAAGTTCCACCTCATCGATAGTAACTCAACGTGACAGACGGCACGTCAATCGGACGCCCGGTCAGAGAGTTAATGGCTTTTTCGTTCCAAGGGACCTGTTGGTTTTTAAGTCAAAACCAACCCGACCATACTCCAACTGTGTCCAAACCTCGAGCGGAGTAAGCCAAAATGACCGTCTCACTAAGAGGAATCCAACAAAGTCGACGACACATCAATCGGACGTCCAGAGCTCAAGTTATAAGCGTTTCCGCTCTGAGGGCCCGATTGGTTTCGTGTTCGAACCAACCTGGCCATACCCAAAGTTATCTGAAACCTAGAGTGTAATATACCAAAACGACCGTCTCGATCCAAGAATCTCAACGCAACTGACGGTGCTTCGATCGGAGGTCTGAAGCCCAAAATATGGGAAAATTACTGAAAATAGTCCGAAATGGGGGGTCTGGGCCCGGCCCGGCCCGTCCCAACCCCCCCTGGGTCAGCCCGAACCGGGTCGACCCGACCCAGGTCCGGGTCCGGCCCATCAGGGTGCCGCTCGGTCCAGCTAGCACGGCCCGACCCAGCCGGCGCGGGCGACCCTGCCCGGCCTGGGCGGCCCGGCCCGGTGCGGCCGATCCGGCCTGGGCGGGCGCGGCCCGCGTGGCCAGTCAGCTCGGCCGTTTTGGCCGAGCGGGAAATGGGGGGAGGCGCTGCCACCCTCTCTGATTGGTAATGGCGTGACTTTAATACCATGCCCTCCTCCCTAAAACCCGGAACGACTTATCCGTTCCGGTCCACCGCGGCCAAGCCGCGGTGGTCTTCTCCAGCGGCGCGCCGCCGCCGCCAGTCGCCGGCGCCGCCGCACCGGGGTGGCGCGCCGCCGCCGCTCTCTGTGGACCACCGGTTGTGCACCGGTGATCCGTTTCACCCTCCGTCTACGCCAGAGGTCTTTACGGGACCCAAACTACACTGCGGGAACTTCAAATCATCTTTCAGCCCGTTTCGTCATCGCTCGTCGATCCGCACATCAACAAGCTGCGGAGGGTTGTCGGGCCGTGTTTGTTCAGCCTGCGCCCTCTGCGTTAGGATTTATCAATTGGTAATAACTTAAACACATGATTTTAATCATTGACGAGGGTATAATTTATTCAAGTAAAAATTATACTAACATCATATTATTAAAAGCTCATGCTCTTGAGATTAATCCACTCGAATGGAAATTAAACAAAAATTTCCCTAACTCAATCCATAATACATCAATGACTAGGGTATAATTTATTAAAAATAAATTATACAAAAACCTTGAAATTAAATACCCACGCACGAGGGTATAATTCACATAAAAAATATATATGAAAACCCCCTACCTCGAAGAAAGCTCGCGGTTGTCAAGCGCCGCGGTTGATGGAGTCCTTCTCATCGTCGGTGTCTCCTTCCTTATCATAGAAGAGGAAGTGGATGGAGAATTCCAGGACCGCCAAGTCGACATCCTTCTTCGGAGACGTAGCATTCTTCAATGAAGGAGATGAAGTTCTTCAAGGGAGGATGAAGATCTTCCAAAGCTTGAGCTCTCTCTGTTCCCTTTTTCTCCACACAAAAAAACTAACCCCCCCAAAATAAAATAAGCTCCTTTATTTTATTTCAACAGGCCAAGGGTTTCCAAATTCAAAATTCAAACTTAAACCAATTAATTGAATAGGTTTAATTAATTAAATAAGGTGTATTGGAATTTAATTAAGAGGAGAGAGGGGTGATTTACTTAATAAAGGCATGGGGTTTAAAGGGGATGAGTTATGGGGGTTAGGGAATATGAAGGGGTGGGGTTCGTGTGGGCCCCACCTCTCCTTTATCCTCACTAGGTTAGTTTCCCTAACTTCCACACAAAGGTTAAAACTACTAGAAGAGAAATAAAATTGGAATATAATTTTATTTTATTCTTCACTTAGACCTCAAATTTAAGCAACTCCTCCTGAGAAAACGCACCTTCGGAAAAGGTCTTCTTAAGCAATTATCGGTGCCGCAATTTCATCAGTGCCCTCAGATTTCGATTCTGAGCACCGGTTCAAAAGATAGAAAAACCCGCTCATTCGTTCACTAAACGTACCCGAGATAAACTTCAGAAATTGATTCCGGGCACACTGGGCCTTGGAATCAGGTTCCTTCAGAAACTGCGGACTCGAAAAATTCCAAGTAAATTAAGAAAAAAAATTCCTTGATATTTCAGGGTCTTTACATTAATCCCACCTCAGGGCTTTATGTCTCCATAAAGCTACATCATAAACTAGGGATACCAAAGGAGGTACTAACACGCATATGAGCCTTCCGCCGCCATGTGCTCTCCTGGAGGTTCCCGTGCTGCCAACAAAAGCGCACAAGAGGAATCGACCATCCACATAGGACCCACTCAAGTCGATCCTCAACCTCTGTTGGAACCCTGTGAAAGTCACCCTGGCATCGATGTCTAGCTCTCCGTGATCGATGGTATGGGTCGGGTCGAGCACGTATCTCCTCAGCTGAGATACGTGGAAGACGTCATGCACCTGGTGCAACTGAGGTGGATGGGTCAAGTGGTAAACCACCTCTCCTACCCTACTGTGGACCTAGAAAGGTCCGTTGAACCTCATAGATATGTCTCCACCTCGACTACATCTCCGTAAACCTCATCGAGGTGAGACCCATATAAGAACGTGGTAGCCATCCTCAAACTCTAGAGGCCTCCATTTCCTGATTAGAACTGAAACTCAAAACTCCTACAACCACAAGGGTAAGGTTGGCCGACCCAAGAGTGATCGGCTACACCCTCCTAAGAATGATTTAAACTATACTTCCTAGGGTTTCATTTTTGCTGACTAAGGAAAACCCATCCTGACGTCTTCCTAATACTGTCAATTTGTGTATGAACTGTGATTGCCCAGTCCATACTCAAACTAACGTCGTAAGGCCTAGACGCTGTCACCAAGAGGTTCCAACCGAAACTCTCGCCTCAAGGGTCAGATCACACCGTCAGTGTAAGTGTGATTATCGAGTCTCCTCCCAAAGGTATCTCCAGACGTGAGGGTCAAGTCAACAACTTAACCGGAAACTCTAGTTCTGGGACAAGATTCATGGAAGGAAGGGATGATTCGTATCGATGTCTATTGCTACAGTAGCTAGTAGAAGACACAGTCTGTACTTCGAATCATCCTTAGAGCCCTTTCGGTCGTACTCCTTAACCGCATGCAGCTACTCTTTCCCCTGCCCTCTAGCTCCCTGAGCCTAGCGGGGATTACAAAGGCGGGTGGTTGCAACATGTCAAAATGTTCACCACCCCACGCTGCTCTCCTAGCTCTACTTCCACGTCTGCTGCCCTACAGATTCATCTGTCCTTTTCACTTCCTCTACTTGAAACATTTTACACGCCCAAGTCTCTGAGACTGGCACCAGTTTCCTGCTTCCCCACTGCTAACCTTCACTGACAGCATCCATTCAGCAAAAGAATTCTCAACCACCAAGGTTCTTTCTAGCACTCTAGCATAAGTAGGAATGCATAGAGAAAAGGTGTTGGCTCGGATGTCCTTAAATACACCCCCCTCAGAAGTCCGAGCCCTGAAGCACCGATCACATCGTATTCATCGAGTACTAAGAATAGTTTGGTATGCCCCGATGAATTCTCAGCTACTGACATGTCGTCCTTCCGAAGCTGTATATGCTCTAGGAAACTCTCATCCACCACCTCAAGACAGTCCTCAGCCGCCTGTGAGTTGGGCTCACCTCGGAACCTGAGGGGTCTCTGATGCTGAAACATGTGTAAGAAACTAAGCCTACATGTGTCCTCTACCAGTACTTCCAGTTGTAACTGCTGACCAACAGGTAGTGATATAACTAGAACACTACCCGAAGGTACTATCTCAGGCATCAGTCCACGTACCGAAGCCTCATCACTATGCGGACCAACCTCATGGTCACTCAATGGGAAACACCAGTAGTTAAGATCACAATCTGCTCTACTAGATCTAAACTAGGTGTAGAACTCTAGCAATCGCCTCCATCCAGTCCACTGCTGTCTGGAAATCTGTCTCGCCTCATAACCTTAGAGGCCTCTACTGCTGGAACTAGTGAAACACGCTCTGCCAGCGTGCACCGTCCAATAGTACGGATGGTGGCATCTGCTGCCTATCGGGTGGTGGTGATGCTGGTACACCACCCGAAGGTGACAACATAGAAAGAGGGCCCTGGACCAAAGTCTCGTCACTCGGTGGGCCGTCATCGAGTACCCTCTCGGAAATCCAACTGACTATCTGCGTGGAGACATCCTGAACAGATGTGACATGGTCAACAATTTATACCTTGTGAGATGACACAAAGTAATCACAAATAAAACTTTTGAAACACACATGAAATCAGTGTTTTCGTGAACTGAGTCAGAAACCAGAAGTCAGGGTCCTGGTGTACGGATACGTCGGCCGCCGCACCAACACTGGACTCCCTGGACTGATAACCACACTCAATACCCTTAACACTATTTCTTCATATAGAAGAAAGATCAGAGTCCCAAGTTCTGCGGTAGAACTGAACTCCTCTGATACCAATTTGTCACGACCTGTCCTCGGGGCCCGTGCCATGACTACCCCAAGCCCGCCTTCCATAGGCCAGGGGCTGGAGACTAGCACCAAAGGCATAAATCCAGACAAAAAGGGGAAGGCATTTTCTTTATACGTAAACAAACACCACAGAGTATGCTAGTAGAAGTAAACACTAAGTAAACTGAGTACAACAGTAAGTGTGGAAAAGTAAGTGGGCCGGAATACAAACCCAAACTGAAAGTAAAGTACAACTAGAAAGGAAGTACGACAACTGAAAAGTAAAGCAGCAACGCTGAGCCGTCCACTGAAAATCCCACCTGAAGGGTGAGTACAGATATCCCCCTCAGCTCCTCGGGTACTGCCGTCCGCCCCGTGTACGTCCCGCCCAGTGGTCCACCTCCAGGTACTGACTCATCGTAAATCCACCTCCGGGCACCGACTTGTCGTGTGTTCCTCCTCCGGGAACCGTCCAGCTCTACAGGCCTCAACCTCGATCAGTGATATCCGTCGTCTGCAACCAACACAAAGTAGTGCGGGCGAAGCCCGTGTAGGGGTGAGTATACGATACTCAGTAGGGACCCTGAGACCCCCGAAGGTCTCCCATAATCCACAAAGGATAATCCACAAAGGAAAGATACAATCACGAAGTAACATCCAACACTACTTAGGTATATTCCCATACATATACCTAAGTCATCAATTCCAGTTCGGCTCCAACATCCGAGCCCAAGTTTGATCACGTCCACACAGGATAGTACAACCCAAACCACATTGGAAAGCAAGTCAATCATATCGAAGATAATGATTGAAAGTCAAGACTCCGCTCACATAGGTATACTTCTTCGTAAGGTGATAGAGATGATCAGATGTAGCCACTAATTCATCTAAGCTGGGACCCACGTAGAATACTAGACCAACTAAGCTGTCGGACCAACGTAGGATACTACAACAGAGGTCAATACCGTCGAACCCACATAGGATACAAGTACTGTAGTCGTCACCGCCGATCCCACGGAGGATTCCAGTATGGTTGTTGTCGTCATCAAACCCATAGAGGATTCCAGTACGATAGTCTTCACCGTCAAACCCACGAAGGATTCCAGTACGGTTGTCTTCGTCGTCAAACCCACAGAGGATTCCAGTATGAAAGTCTTCACCGTCGAACCCACAGAGGATTCCAGTACGATAGTCTTCACCGTCGAACCCACAGCTGCTGGGGAACTCCTCCTCTATCAAGTACAGTGGGCCTACCGCTACAACCAAGCACTTCCCACTAACCTTGGACTGCTGTAGTACTCCACCTATCGAGTACTGTGGGCCTGCTGCTACAACCAAGCGCTTCCCACCATGGGTCTTCCGCTACAACCAAGCGCTCCCCCTCATAGCCTACAGAGGTACTCCTTCTGTTGAGTACCGTGTGTTTGCCGCTACAACCAAGCGCTCCTCCTCCATGGGTCTGCCGCTACAACCAAGCGCTCCCCACTGGGCTATCGAAACACTCCGAGTTGATCGATCAACAGTCGTCAAGTCTCAGCCAGCTCTAGGGTTTCCACACACAGCACGCTCGTTCCGGGAGGGTCTACTCCACGAGCCAAGAGGTCGATACATCAACTATCACGTAGAACAGAGTTGATGTATCGCAAATTTCTGCCTCATCGATAGGAACTCAATGTGACAGACGACGCGTCAATCGGACGCCCGGTCTGAGAGTTAATGGTCTTTTCGTTCCAGGGGCCCGGTTGGTTTTTAAGTCAAAACCAACCCGACCGTACTACAGATGCATCCAAACATTTAGAGGAGTAATCCAAAAGGTCCATCTCACTAAGAGGAATCCAACAAAGTCAACGACACGTCAATCGGACGTCCGGAGCTCATGTTATTTGC
The DNA here is from genome assembly GCA_963277665.1 of Viscum album. Lineage (NCBI taxonomy): Eukaryota > Viridiplantae > Streptophyta > Magnoliopsida > Santalales > Viscaceae > Viscum > Viscum album. The sequence continues at coordinate 1,073,056,214 of OY728160.1, forward strand.
GTTTCCGCTCTGAGGGCCTGGTTGGTTTTGTGTTCGAACCAACCCGGCCATATACAAAGTTATCTGAAACCTTGGGTTTAATATACCAAAACGACCGTCTTGATCCAAGTATCCCAACGCAACTGACGGTGCGTCGATCGGAGGTCTGAAGCCCAAGATATAGGCAAATGACTGAAAATAGTCTGAAATGGGGGGTCTGGGCCCGGCCCGGCTCGGCCCAACCCCCCTGGGTCGGCCTGAATCAGGTCGACCCGACCTGGGTCCTGGTCCAGCCCATCAGGGTGCATCCCGACCCGGCTGGCGCGGGCCGACCCAACCGGTGCGGCCCGGCCCGGCCCGGTGCGGCCTGTCCGGCCTGGGCGGGCGCGACCCGCGTGGCCGGTCAGCTCAGCCGTTTCGGCCGAGCGGGAAATGGGGGGAGGCGCTGCCCCACCTCTGATTGGTAACGGTGCGACTTTAATGCTGCGCCCTCCTCCCCTAAACCCGGAACAGCTTAGCGATTCCGGTCGGCCGTGGCTGAGCCGCGGCGGTCTTCTCCGGCGGGGCGCCGTCACCGCCGGTCACCGGCGCCGCCGTGCCGGGGTGGCGCTCCGCCGCCGCTCTCTGCGGACCACCGGTTGCGCACCGGTGGTCCGTTTCACCCGCCATCTGCGCCAGAGGTCTTTACGGGACCCGAACTACACTTCGGGAACTTCAAATCATCTTTGCAGCCCGTTTCGTCATCGCCCGTCGATCCGCACATCAACAACAAGCTGCGGAGGGTTGTTGGGCCATGTTTGTTCAGCCCGCGCCCTCCGCGTTAGGTGTTATCAATTGTAAATCACTTAAACACATGCTTTTAATCATTGATGAGGGTATAATTTATTCAAGTAAAAATTATACTAACATCATATTATTAAAAGCTCATGCTCTTGAGCTAAATCCACTCGAATGGAAATTAAACAAAAATTTCCCTACCTCAATCCATAATACGTCAATGACTAGGGTATAATTTATTCAAAATAAATTATACAAACACCCTGCAATTAAATACCCACGCACGAGGGTATAATTCACATAAACACAATATACGAAAACCCATTACCTCGAAGAAAGCTCACGGTTGTCAAGCGCCGCGGTTGATGGAGTCCTTCCCATCGTCGGTGTCTCCTTCCTTGTTGCGGAAGAGGAAGTGGATGGAGAATTCCGGGGCCGCCAAGTCGACATCCTTCTTCAGAGACGTAGCGTTCTTCAACGAAGGAGATGAAGTTCTTCAAGGGAGGATGAAGATCTTCCAAAGCTAGAGCTCTCTCTCTTCCCTTTTTCTCCAGACAACAAAACTAACCCCCCAAAATAAAATAAGCTCCTTTATTTTATTTCAACAGGCCAAGGGTTTCCAACTTCAAAATTTAAACTTAAACCAATTAATTGAATAGGTTAAATTAATTAAATAAGGTGTGTTTGAATTTAATTAAGAGGATAGAGGGGTGAGTTACTTAATAAAGGCATGGGGTTTAAAGGGGATGAGTTATTTGGGTTAGGGAATATGAAGGGGTGGGGTTCGTGTGGGCCCCACCTCTCCTTTATCCTCACTAGGTTAGTTTCCCTAATTTCTACACAAAGGTTAAAACTACTAGAAGAGAAATAAAATTGGAATACAATTTTATTTTATTCTTCACTTAAACCTCAAATTTAAGCAACTCCTCCCGAGAAAACGCACCTTCGGAAAAGGTCTTCTTAAGCAATTACCAGCGCTGCGGTTTAATCGGTGCCCTCGGATTTCGATTCCGAGCACCGGTTCAAAAGATAGAAAAACCCGCTCATTCGTTCACTGAACGTACCCAAGCTAAACTTCGAAAATTGATTCTGGGCACACCGGGCCTCAGAATCAGGTGTCATCAGAAATTGCGAACTCGAAAAATTCCAAGGAAATTAAGAAAAAAAATTCCTTGAAATTTCTGGGTCTTTACAGGTGGTGACTTAAAAATTTGAAAAATAATGACATTCACTTATGGTAAATGATGAATGGAAATGTTAAATTTTTTGAAATGTTTATTTCGATGTGTTCATAGTAATTAAAGATTTGTTAACAAACCTAGACGATATTTAATATTTAAAAATCATTTTTTAACTTCATAATTTATGAAGCCTATATATGTTGGATTATCTAGTTACGAACTTATACACATTGATACTAACTTGAAAAAAGAATAATTTTAATTTTTTATGTAGTGATGGTTAAACTGTTAGTACCCCACTTTGTGTGATAGTTTAAGTTGGTTAAAATATATAACCATAAATGCTTGACTTGTTTTAAAACCATGAAATTCATTATTTCTCAATGAGATTCAAGTTTTATTTTAAAATGGTTATAATTATTTCAGATTGATCATATAATTGGGATATATTGTTTTATAATTTTTTTTTCTAGCCTTGTGATTTTAAATAAATTTTAAGAGTTTCTATTAAAAATTGTTTTGAAGGATTATTTAAAAATATACCCATAAATTTTTTTAGTTACTTATAGTTTTTATCCTTTCATGAATGAAATTTCATGTTTTAAAAACCGATGTTTTGTTTTATGGGTTTTTCAAGTATGATTTTAGTGATTAAAATTCTACAGGGTTCCTGAACCATTTTCATAGCTAAATTTAGAATTTGATTTGTGAATATTTTTAGAGAGTTTATTTGTTCTAAAGTGTGTCAATATTATATGGTAATTATAATTAGAATGTTTTAATTTTAAATTGATACACTGCTGGCTAAACAAGGATGGAGCCTTATTAATCATCCATCATCTCTCTGCACGTGAGTTCTCCGGGATAAATATTTCCCACATAAGGATTTCCTGGAATCCCATCTTGGCTACCGCCCCAGTTTTCTCTGGAGAAGTATTTGGGGTGCTCGCAATATTTTGAGTAAAGGACTAGGATGGCAGATTGGAAATGGGTTAACAGTTAACATTTGGTCTGATCCCTGGCTCATTGATTCGGCAGGTGTGAAGGCATCATCTCCTATCCATCCAGGCTCCGAACATGCCACAGTACGATGCCTTTTTGCTGATCAGGGGGCGGGGTGGTGCATGGAAAAACTCTACTCTTGGTTCAATGAGAGGGATAGAAGGATCATTCTGAGTATCCCCTATGTCCCAGATGTAGGCCCAGACCATCTCTACTGGACCAATGACACCTCGGGAGCTTACACGGTGAAATCCAGTTACCGGCTCGCTCTCGGTGCTCGGACAACTGAAGGGAATGTGAAGCCCTAGAAATCAATTTGGAAGCTCAATGTTCCCCCTTAAATCCTCTTTTTCTTGTGGCAGGTATGCACTGGTATCCTTCCTACCAAGATCCTCCTAGCCTTCCTACATTTTTCAAATGAAAATTCATGCCCCTTCTGCCCTTCTGTCCCTAAATCCCCTCTTCATGCTCTCATTCAATGCCCCGGGGCTCAGGAGGTTTAGAATTGCTGGGGATCTTCCACGGATCTTTACCTGGACGTTGCCTCAGATCTTACTTCTCTCATGATGTGACGGTGCTTCTCCTTTTCACCGGTTAAAGCAGGCTCCCTATGCATTTTGGCCTGGATTATCTGGGATCGGCGTAATGAAGCCCTTTTCAATCTTTTTCTTAGGCCCCCCAGATTTTGGATTGATCGGGCATCATCTTGGATTGCGGGTTGGAAGCACCACACTGAGCAGCAATGATTTGTCACCCCCTTTCCTCACTCCCAACATTGACGCCCCCACCGGAAGGGACTATTAAAATTAATGTGGATGCCTCTCTCCCTAAGGATGGACCTATTGGATTAGGTATACTGGCCTGGGACAACTATGGACATCTTATTGCAGCCAAACATGAATCTCGCCATGCACTTTGGGAGCCCTCAGTCGCGGAGGCTGCCGCCATCCTTGCTGGGTTAAATTTTGCAAAAGACCGTGGATGGGACTCAATCCACATCGAATCCGATAGTCTCACCATCATCAATGCCATCAATCTCAACGACGGTGGGCTACAATCTTTTGGATCCATCACTCGGAGTATTCACTCTCTCAGGCAAAGCTTCATATCCTGCATTTTCTCATTTATCAAAAGGGAAGGGAATGAGGCTGCTCACCAGCTGGCAGCCGTTGGCCCTCCTTAAGATGATCTGCTCTGGCTTGACCACTTCCCACCTTGGTTATGTGCTTGTATTTATGATGATCACCGTCTTTAATGAATTTCGTCTTTAGTCAAAAAAAAAACGATGAGATTCTTAGTTCCCTTTAATAAAATGTTGATCAACCACTTGCAAGAGCATGTTTAACATAGTATGCCTATCACCCTATTTAGTATGTGTTGAAAATTTATTAGGGTTTTTAGTTGGATTAATGGATAGAATTTTAATGTTTTAATACAATAATGGATAAACCATTAGTATATTATTATGCATGAAAAGCTTAATTTTTTTGAATGTTAGGTAATTGAGTTGGACTAAATTGGAAATGATATATTTTCAGGAAATTGATTTAAATTTCTATGTGTTGATTTTGGAAATCTTATTCTATGCTAATTAATGATGTTTAGTGATGGTTTCTTGATGTTATATAATTGTATTAATTTTTTTAGAAATATGTTTTCTCAAATATGTTTTGATTTTTCCTTTAACAAGGGTGTGTGAATTAATTATTTTAACTAAATATGTTTCTTTGATGACTGGGGAAAATATATGTTGAAAAAACATTACCAGAACATTGAATTCGAAAGTATGGAGATAGATTCATGTTAGGAGGTGGTATTATGGTTTTAGTAGTAGAAGGTGAAGAAGCTTCTGAGGGTAGTTTCAGGTCCTAAAGTTGAGGAATGTATGAAAGATGTTGAGGTCACTTTTGAGTTCAAAAGTACCCCAAACTAGTTTCGTGTTTCCTTAGTGGTGGGTATGCTTCATGGGGTATCCCAAGTACGGTGGAAGATGGATCATGGTCATATAGAGGGAGTCTCATAAGATGAATTCTTTATCTTGGTCAAGGAAGTATTGTTTCACCAAGTGAGGAATCATGATGAGAAGGATTGAGATAGCGCTTCAAGCCATGGATCTTACAATAAGTGAATTATGGGAACTAGATAACCTTTTGGGACTCAAGCGCAACCCATGGATTTGGGTCTACCTGGATCTAGGTGTTCTTCATGGGGTAAGATGAGGTGCTTTGGTTGTGGTGTGATAGGGCACCAACGGTTGCAGTGAACTACGATTTATGGAGTTCTTGGGTATTAGTGAAGTGGTTTGTTGTCCAAAATAGAATATCTATTTTAAAAAAACTATATATGGATTTTTTTTATTGAAAATTTTCCATGTTTTTACAATTGATAGTTGAATTTTAGTTATTTTCCATGTTTTTATTGTTTATTTTCTCATTTCTTATCTTCAATTCATGTTTCTAAAATTTAATTACCTCTATTTGAGTGGTATCTCTTGAGGAGAATTGGGTGGATGTTGATGTCATGGATTATTAGTGTTCCAACCTTCTTAGGTGGTGACCATGTTCAAATTGTAGTAAGATCTTTGAAAAGTATCCCATGGGGTGGTTTCTCAGAACCTCCATCCACTTATATTATGGTATTTTTTTATTCTCAGGGATAAGAATAGTTTTAGAGGTATCTAGTGTAATGACCTAGACCCTTCCAGACCATTCCTTTGTGTTTCTGGGAGTTTGGGGGTGTTTTGGAGGTTATAGATGTGTTTGGACATATTGAGGATCACCATGACTTTGCAGTGGGTGTGGTGACAAATGTTTGAGTTTATTGAAGCTTCAAGTGTGGGAAAGACTATTTTGGATGACTGTTTTGGAAGGGAGAGAATTTTGGAGTTTTTTTGTGGTGCTTGGTTCCCCATGGTGAGTGAAAAGATCATGTATGACTATTTTGGTGGGTGCTTTGTGTCTTATAGAGGTTTACTATCCATGTATGTCATGTAAGATTAAGATCCTTTACCTTTATGTGATGTTCCACTTGATTATGGAGTACAAAATATGCAATGAAATAGTTTAACTATCCGTTTTAGAATCCAATTTTCATGGATAATCAACCTTTACAAAATAAGGACCGATGAAATGCCCTGTTTTATCCATTTTGACTGGGATGGTGGTGAGTTGAGGAAAAAGTTGAAGAGATGCTGAGTTTTTCATGAGCAAGTAATAAAAAGATGAACAGGGGGTCTCTACACTATGGTATTCGACATGGTAGGTCAAAACAACTAGGGTATTTTTACCACACCATGGTGGAGGATATGATGCCAGTCAAGTGTAGTTTCTATAGTTTCATAAGGGTAGATAGGTTTTGTGTGAGGGTCTTCATGAGGTTACGTCTAGGTAAGTGCTACATGAAGGTTTGATTCAAGTGATGGATATAGGTTTTGTGTAAAGGTATATAATCAATGTATGGGTTTTATCAGTTACTTGTAAGGGTACAACAAGAATCATAATTATCATGTATGGTTCTTCATTTGAAACTATGAAAGGTTAGTTCCTAATTACCCTTATTCAATGATTTTTTTATCATATGTAGGTAGTTCCTTTAAATATAGAAAAATTAAATTTTCCATATAAATTTTTATGAAATTATTTTAATGAAAATAAATAGAAATAATAATTAAAATTAATGGATTTTAAATCTATTACGATGAATATGGAAACAAAATTTAATCCTGATAAATTATAGGAGTTTTAAAAGGTTTGTGTGAAGGAATTAAATGGAAAGTAATTTAATATGAATTAAACTAGGAGTTTTGTTTAGTATTTAGTGAAATTCAGTTAAAGAGATATCTATAGCTTCTAAAAAACCAATTTCCTCCTCTATTTTAGCCTTTGGAGTTCCTTTTCATTTCTCTTGAGCCTAGGTGAAAGTATCACCATTCAAGCCTCATGAGCCTTTTGGAATTTGATCTCATCCCTCTCTTTTTTATTTATAAACCTACAAATATTTTATCTATCCTCTATTTTGGTGTTGTAACATGTAAATATTCTTTAGGTAGGGGATTCAAGACCCCCTACCTTTTAATTGTGAAAACTATGAGTCTATCATGTGTTTTCTTCCATTATTAATTGGTATGAATTAACTTAAGAGATATAATAAGTTGAAAGATGGTAATTAAAAAGAGAAGTATTGTGCTTATATTTTATTCATATTTCATCATAATTTCACGTGTTTTTTATTCTACTAACTAAATGGCCCGAAGGCTAAATTTTTTATTGATTTTAGATAAGACCCTTTTAAGGGTAAAGGGGGAGGAAACCAATACTTAAAGGACATCAAGACATTAACAAAATCAAGAAAAAAGAGGGTTACAACCCAGAAAAAAATAGCAAGGTAGTGCTTCAACCTAGCATCAACGTCATTAAGGCACACCTCCACCAAAGTATGGCTGCTCAGCAAGCAGTCTCGTGCAAGAGTGCATGGGCACAGTACCAATGGCTACGCCATACCCTCTCAGTCTTCCAAATCTGAAAATTCATGCGTGGTGAAGATGAACAACTCTATACTCATCTAAAGCAATACCTTGAAGAAAGTTTGGGTTCCCCAACAGGCCATCCAATTCACCTCCAACAACTCATCCAAAGAGCAGCCGATACCACCAAATTCATAGCCATTCAAACATAAACTCATCATCACAAAATCAGAACTTAGAAACAACTTACACAACACTAAAATGAAAGTCCTCCCCCTCCAAGAAACTGGAACTGACCTCGAGCACACCAGAGCACCGACATCGAGCTGGGATGAAGTTGAGAAATGAACTTGGATCCAGATCTGCCATTGTAGAACATGATGACGTCGAGCACACCGCAACCACGAGCAACTAGGAGATGAGGCCACGATGAGATCCCAAAGCTAGACCACTCAGAGTCGCACACCAATGTTGATCTGAGATCTCGCATCCAAGGGTTCCAACGATGTCACTGAACACCGGAGCCGATGATGATATAGTCGGAACCATTAGATCTGTCACCTAGTAATGCCGAGGTGAGAGGATACAACCGCCGCCGAGGCCGGTCCATGCTGGAGGAAGGGAGGAGATGGTTTGAAGAAGAAACCCTAAGCGCATGAGGGAGGGGGTAAATCTACCACTCAGAGGCTCCTACATCATCCACAACTCAAAGTTTCTTCTACTATCATAAATAAAATATCATGAATAACCAAAGAAAAATATGATAGTAAAGGGTATGAAAAATTTATGGAAATAATGTGATGCATGAGTCTTGATTTTTTTATGAAATGTAAGACTTCTTAATCAGAAGAGTGTTTTCTATATGTTTTATTTTTTAGTGTAATACTATTTAAAGATATGATTTTTTTGTCATTGAAACTATGAATTGTTGTTGCAATTGTTTTTTTGAAAAAAAACACACATAAATGAATAATAATTATAGATGATAATTAAATGGTTTTTTTGAATAATAAAAACTTGAGTGATATTGATTTTGGACCATGTTTTTCATATTCTTGGAAGAATGATTGTTTCTTATTTTTTTGATGGATGTAAAATGTGATTTGGTTGGTATATGATACATAGTTTGTTAGTGATGCCAAGTAATATGGTATGATATGGAATTAATAAATTTGAACACTAGGATGTATTTGAAATAAAGTTAATGTTTTCCAGTTAATTTAATATAGAAACTGGAAAGGATAAAATATATGGATGTAGGTTGTATTTGGAATATATATTCTTTAAATGAAATAATAATGGAAGGAATAGATGTGGGTGATGGTTAAGCATGTGTTTTTATTAAATATGAGAAATAAATTTCATAATGAATCTAATTTTTGTTAGAAAGTATATATCTATAATTTTCTAAATGAATGATTTAATGATAATCTGTGATTTTTTGTAAGGCTGTTTCTATATGGTTATTAGCTAGTTTGTGTTATAGTGACATCCAAGATAATTGATGGGTAGTGGGGATGAAATGGTGAAATAAATGAGTTGTTAAAGACTGGTAGTATTCACCCCTAAGATAATATCTACATGATACTATCTATTCATGTATTTTATTATGATTTATAAATGCACCCCACCTAAGCCGAGTATTTTATACCAACGCCAAATGTTTTGGTTCTAGGTGTTTCCCCTAATATTCAGGTTGGTAAGGGTGGATAGATGACTAAACCCTCTACCTTGCTCTCCCTTTAGCAGTAGACTATATGTGATGACTTGAGGTTGGTATTATCATGAAAGGTGTGGGAGTGGAATGTGGTGTACTCGATGAAGTGGTGATGAATGGATGATGATTATGTGGTGGGTTTCTTGTATAGTAGGAGGAGGGAATGAGGTTTATTCCCTTCATGTTCATGATACCCTACTACTCTAGTTTTGAGGTGATGAATGTGGATGTGATGTGTTTATGATTTCATATGTGTATTTTTCTTGATTCCAATACATGATGTTGGAACTTATGAGCATTGGGGTGGGTAGGGTTGTGACTTGACCCACATCAGGTAGGAAGGGATGAGTGTAGAAGATGTTTTATATTAGGGTGCGAGAATAGAAAAACAATGGGGAATTAGTTTTGAGGTGAATTTTCGGGGTACTGTAGCAGTACTGTAGCAGTTACTGTAGCAATTACTATTCGGTACTGTAGTAGCCGGAACTATTCACCTGATTTGGGCCTTTAGGCCACCAGTTTGGGCCTTCAGGTCATAAAAGGCCTTCGCGCCACTGGGTCTTTGGGTCATGTAGACCATATAGTAGCCCAGTTCACACAGAACATGCCCCATAAGAGGATCGGAGCAACAGGAGTAGCAGCCACCAGATGCAGAGCTAACCGGATTCGAAGAATGAGAGGGTATGACAGCCGCCATTGGGACCAGGCACTGTGCAGCTCTGTACGGGGAAATGCTAGCCAATCAGCAATGCAAGGTGGGGAGCTAGGTGATCAATGATGCAGGAGGCTGGGGAGGGGCAGTTCAAGTGGGCTGGGCCTACGGGTCATGTATTGGACATGGTATGCCTCTGGGACTTCGGTTCATGTATTGTGGGTTTGTCAGGCCTTGTGCCTTGGGCCTACAGGTCATGTTCTGGTTCCCCTTCAACCCTTAAAAGGGGGATTATACATAATAAAAATAAAAAGAAGGCCTTCGGGCCATTAGGGTAGTGGGGATTGGTGAGGCTATTAATGGGTTGTTGACCTAATATGTGCATATTGGTCTTACTCTTTACTTACTGAAGAATTAGTATTATTTTCCCACATTTTCACAAGAGGCCTTGAGGAGGATCCTACTAAGTATTAATGTTATTATCACTCATATATATATTTTAAGTGTTGAGGAGGCGTTTTGGTGACCAAGATGGACCGGGATATCTTGGAGATGGAGTTTCTATTTGGAGCTGGTTCTTATGAGTTGTTTTGGAATTTTATTTTAGATATCCATTCTGCATAACATGACATGAATTGTTGTATTTATTTCTATTGATCTTGTTTTATTTTATATGATGTGATTTTTATTGGTGTTTATTCTCTTTTCTATTGTATTTAACATATATTATAAGAGTAATGCATCCTATTATAGGTTTTATACCCTCAGTGTTAGTCGTCAACCAAGGGCGTATTGTAGGTAGGCTTTGAGGGTTATTCCTTATCTTCATTACCGACCCATGAGGGGTACTAGTAGAGGGGGGAGGGTCATTCCTTCTCTTCATTTCTAGAATATGAGGGGTACAAGTGGTGGTGGGGGGGGGGGGGTATAAAATATTTACTAAGGGAAGGTATTTTAGAAGTGGAGAGACATAGGTGAAAGATGTGGGTATTTATAGGTGAGTATAAGGGTGTTATTTGAATAAAACATTGACTAATTTATTATTATTTCTCATGAATATGAATATTATTGATTCTAATAACTAAATAAATTAATTAATGCAAGTGAGCCTAAGCTAATTATTTCTTACCTCATCCATAAATTAATGATGAAGTTTTTGTCAATGTATTTACTTAGTTATAAAATACTAAATTTTATAGTATTTCACTATTCACCTATTTATTTTACTATTTATGAAAATTAAAATAAACCAAACCTAGATAAATTAGTCATGCTAATTCAAAAAATTACATCCATTTTAAAAAAATAAATTTATAAATCATGTATTTTTTGTTAGTCCCTCAATAGGGGTGTAGAGTGAGATTACCCTGAGGGGGGGGGAATGGGTGAATCTAGGTTTTAAATGTATTAGCCAGTTAAAACACCTGTTTCTTTAAATTTATTATTTTTCCTAAATGGATCTTGACCACTCAAACTTGTGGGTAACTTATTATGCTCTTTCACTAGATATTCCTTAGGCTTCTTGATCTGTTTTGGTGTTCATACATAAAGTAAATAACAACATGAGAATTTACTTGGTTTACCCTCACTAGGATACATCCAAGGAGAATTAATCAACATTTTTTCATAAACCCAATCACTATAAAGCTGAATTATTTTCACAAGGGTAACACCCTTATTATTGTTTAGGGATCACTCACTACTTCCCATAGGTCACTCTATCAAACATTCTTTCCAATGCACACTACTGGTGGAAATGATCATCTCAACATAATTTATGGACATCAATGCCTATTATCTAGTATCTATTTTTAGCATGTATTGTCAATTATGGATAGATGATCTTTTATAGTGTCATCGATTTTCTCCTTCACGAATTGTGAATTCCTCTTCACAACACTTTTTTTTCTTTTTAGAATGACAATGGAATTCCTCTTCTATTTTCGGTTTGCACAATAATATCCTCTTCTTCTAATTTGGAAAGATCTTTAAGGGTTTCCAAGACCTTATTTTTCCTTATAGTCCCTTACCTAAAACTCATTTTTTTCCTCTCTTCTGAAATTCAAATATGTATTTATGTCTAATTTTTAACCCTATCTTCTCCATTTTGATATCTCCATTTAACAAGGATATAGAAAGATAATAAATTGGATACCTATTTCACTATTATGAGATATAAAAACCACCCATAACTACTCTATAAATTCTATATGATATTCTACATTTGTATTAAAAAAATAACTGCTTTATAGTTCATTTCTATTTCCTTGCATCAAAAATTAAATCTTCATTAAGTTCACATGACTAACGCTGAAAACTCTTTCAAATCATGCTTGAATCATGGAATAAAACTGACACTAATGATTATGAAATCATTAAAGATCCATTCAAGAATATCCATAATTATTTATCACAAAATATATGCATCACCCATTGAAAAAATTCTAAAAAATATTATGGTGAAAAACCTTTTGATGTTTGGATTTCAAAACACCGAGCACTGCATCATGGTTATCTTCTATTTGTCATTTTTACTCACATCTCCACCTGATGGCCAAAACCACCATCAAACACCAGCATGCTTGTTATAGGATTCTCTAAATTACATAGGGATACTCACAGATAATTATTCCTTGCTCTATAACATGGTTCATCCCTTATTGTTCATCTTTGAACTGTAGGTATTCAACACATCACTTCACTTTCACTACAGCCACCACCACATTCTTCTTATGTCTTTTTTTCTTAGGCACATCTCCATCACACCAATTCGAGATCCATGGAGTAATACTAGTCATATCGGGCTTCATAATACTTGACCATTAATTTCCCCATGACCATATTGGCCTTCAAAATTTTACACAGGTTCTCTATAATTCCACCATAGGGACCACTATGACATGGTCCCTTTCTAGTTTCCCATGTTGGGTAATTCTTCCCAACATTCCCTATACTATAGGCAAGGATGGACCTAATTCCTTCTTTATATTCACCATACCCACTAACCAGGGTGTGGTCATTCCCATGTTGGGAAACTTCAATACACCATGCCTTCTACTATGGCATGGTACTCATATTCCTTCTCCAAGATGCCTTTATCCCTTATCTTGACCATGTAATCTTCTTATAGAATACCTTTTCACTTTCATATTACCACCAAAATTCCTTACTTTTTTTGGATAATGTATCCAATACAACAAATAGTGAATCAAATTATCACATATTTTCAACAAATCCAACTCAATCCTTTGGGATTCCTAACTATTTTAATATTTAATTCTATTATAAAAATTATTATTTTATTAAATAATATAAAACATGATTTACTAAAAATTTAAACTCATTATTACATCATTTTACATTGATTGAGTAATTATTTCATGGTATTTTGATACTTATATTTAATTATTTAATTGATGTAAAACATTATTTAGAAGTTTAATTCATCATTTACCCTAATAGTCATTTTTACTACTCCAAAGGATAAGTTACTATTTTAACAATCAAGTCACTATTATAATAGTGTAAAGACCAGAAAACTATTTATAAAGGTATTTACATTTAATTTAAATATATAAATATATTTTAGGTGTATTTTTTATTTGAGGTGGAACTAGAGGAGTTGGAGGAATAAGGGGAGAAGATAGAAAAGGACCCAAGGTCTAGGAATCCATTGGGTACCTGGTGGACCTAGACCGGGTACCTGGTGGGGACCCAAGGGGATAAATGGTTCTATTTGAACCACCAAGTATTGGTACCTTTGGATCTAGTACTTTTTATCTCTCTAAGTGAAATTCCATTTATAAACATGCATTGTTGTCTCTTTAACCCATTAAATAAGCCTTAAACAGTTTTAGGCTGAAGGTTTCATCTATATGTAGATATTTCTTCGAAAATATTGATCCCTAATTATCCTATCTTACATATTAGGTGTTCCCTTCATCAATATTGATCCAAATGGCTTCTGTTGGGTGTTATAGATAGCCTTCATCAAGGTAAGTCCAAAGACTTCCTTGAATTTTCTGTTTTACTCTTTCTTTCATAACAGTGGGTGTAACCTCCATTATAAAAAATCAAAGGTTTTTTCAATCATTATATTTTAGTTTTTTTGGATGTTAACTTATTATATATTAAGGTATTACCTTTATTTACTTTCTTGGTCTCTTATTATATGTATAGAATGATCCAAACCATAATTTTCCATTGGTTTTAGGTTGATTCCAAAATTTAAGTGGTGGATTGATATTCTTACCTAGACCCTAATGAAATAACCAGTGATTAAATTGGTATTTGAACCCCTTATCTCATATCCTTTATTATTTCAATGAGAAATAACTTAGGGTAAGTGAATAAAATTCAAACTAATCAGTTTTCTTTTAATAAATATTTTCCAAATGGTTGATGAAAATCCTTATATGTCTTGGGTTAATTTATTATGTTTATATATTGGCATGATATATCTAGAAAATTTACCTTATTACATTTTGAGTAAATGATAAAGAATGTCTTTAAATTGTTTTTTAAAGTATTTAAATACAAATCATGTATTCTTGTATTGATTTATACCCAAATTCTTAGGTTGTATTATTTGGGTATATTTCTCATGTTATGTAGAAAAAAATTTATACTATTTGACATGTTTATTGATTGACATCTGAGGTTGATAAATTATATATTAAAGGGGTATGTTATACATGTATTAAAAAGGTTCCTAGGTATACCTATTTTTGTCAGACAAATTAATGGAATGGGATAGGCTTTCATCACCCTAACTTTATTATACTATTTACCCATATCCCCAAAGGGGAAGTACATCTTAACTATCCCACCACTTCTATACATTATTACATTTCCACTAAATTATATGGGTGGTTAAACATAACTTTAGTTATGGTTCATATTAGGTTTATGGTGAAGCTCAAATAAATTTTGATAGGTTTAGACCCTCTTGATATATAGAGTTATTTATTTTAGTTTTAAATGCTATGCTTAAAGTACCTTAAACATGTTGTTTATATGTTTATATGTTTATATATCTATGTTTTTTACTTCATAAACTAGAGTTTATAATCGATGGTTATGGTTTGGTGGTAACTATGGAGACCTAATCCTTAAACATACTTTATTCCATAATTCTTAACATACTTTCCCAACAAATACACATTGATGATTGAGAAGTCTAGTGTCTTTGGAATACTAAAAATACAAATACATAATATTAAACATAAAAATATCTACTTTATTTAAAACTCCACACAGTGATACCAATTCCCACAGATCATATAAAACTTCATCATATATCTTGGGTAAAATATAAATGGAAAAGGGTGAGCTAGAATGCCGAGTAAGGGAATAAACATGAAAATAGTTCATAACATGAGAGTAAATATGCATAACATGATATCATAAAGAGAATTATCATAATAATGGAGAAATTAAATAAAAAAAATATGTCATAAGATCATAAAAATGTGGAAAAAACACAAAACATGATATCATAAACATAATTCATGGGTCACTCCCAATACCATCATCATAAATTGGAAAAAGTCCCATAGTGGATTTAGGTTCACTACCTAATCCCTTACATGAAATATCATGAGATATAAATATTTAAATAATTATTTATAGGGCTATATAATCTCGATATCACTCATAATATAAATTAAAATCATATATATGGGTGACACATGAGTAAAATAGGCCATATATAAATCATAAGCATGATTAAATCCATGAGAAGGAAGTGGGTTACATAATTATGATTCAAGGAATAAATGAATGATAAATCATATGTTTTACCAATAGAACAAGGAATTAAAACATTTTGGAAGTTAATATTTGAGAAATAAACATAGGTCTTTAATATTTAGTTCTAATATAGAGAATTCACAAGAAGGATCTAGGAGAAGAAAGAATAAAAACATATCTCTTGGGTGAAGCTTTTATAAATTGACTAAAGAATAATTTTAAAGAATTAAAGAACTTATTGTTTTCCATAAATCCAAAATTTAATCAATAGGATTATACATATAATAAATAGTTTTTTTGGAATCTATTCATGGTTTAATAAAATTTTATGGGGGAGGTTCTCAAAATGAGATAAGAAATAGGAAAGTTACCTTAAATCATGTTTAGCTAAAAGTATGGATTTTAAAGGGAAATAAAAACATATTTAACCATAGAAATGGAAAAAATATATTTAACTAGGTATATATTTAAGGGAAATATATATAAAAATATAAGTGGTACATGAGAATAATATTACATAAAAGGAGATAAATAAGGAGAATATATAATTAAAAAGTCACGAAGGAGGTCCAAAAGATCTCTTACCTCATGTTCCAGATTCATTATGCACATGCATTTAACTTCCTAAATAAAAAATTAATTTTATTAAATACTTAATTAATAACATTATTCAACTATATTTCATATTCCAATTTCCTTTAAATATCATCTATTATTTATCTATAATATAGTTTTCTTGCATACGTTGGTTATTTGAGGTTGTTCGGTCAATTTTTTCATAAATCCTTATGTATGTTGACCATAGTAGAAAGTATTGAAAAATATTTTCATAATATATATAATATTAATAGTTTCATGTAAATAATTTTTATATGTTAAATATATTTTTAAATCTAACCATTATGGGTGGTGTTGACAAATGAAACTAATTTTTCGTGGAGGCGATAGTTTGCATGTATGTACGATTAATGTTTCCATTTATCAATGAATTAGATATACATAAATTATATGATCATTTAAAATTTAATAATAATATTTATATTATATATATCATATTTTTTCATCAATTACATAATTTTTTCAGATATTAATGATGATGATGAAAAATGGAACACGTCGCTTTGTGGAGGCAGTTGTTCTCATAATGAACTAACATTGATTTTATTTTTATTACTGGATGGGGAGGAATAAATAATGGTTATTAAATTAATATGATATAATAACATTATAATATTTATGCTGATTTCATTATATTTTTATAGATATAATATATTTAGAACAAAATGATTAAGAAGAAAAAGTTATGAAAAAGGTAATACTTACATTGGAGACTTGATATTCTATTAGATATTTACTTATAAGTTAAGGCCTTAAGATAAATTTAAATGAGAGTTATTTTAGGCATATGTTCAATGTAAATTAAAATGGAAAGTGTAACTATATGTGGGGGTGGAAGTGATCCCTTTTTATAAGTGAAGAAAAGGGCACTTTTGGGAATACCCTTTACAATTCCATGATAACATTACACTATTACTTGGTCAATGAATCCAAAATTTTATCATAATGGAGTTTTTGGTGATATTGGGTTGATAAGACCTCAAAAAATGACTTTAAAAACTTGTTTTTAGCATGTTTTAAGTCTTTAACATAGGTTTTTACATTTTTACATTTTGATTTTTACCTTGGAAACTAGTTTTTTTAACTAAGTAATTTATATTATATTAAAAATATAAGGTAAAACCTATTACCAAATGTTGATATTTTGAAACAAAATTTTATCACCATTTTATCTAATTAAATTTATAAATATTATAAAATCAACTTTTAAATCAAAATATATAATATATAAAAAATAGTTTTTTGTATAAAAATGACTTTTAACCATTATGCGTTCTTTATCCTTATTTAGTATTGATTACCAATTTAATGAGTGTTAATATAGTTATATATAGGTCTAAAAATAATATTACATTCATAAATTAAATTATGTCAATTTTATTAATTAAATAAAAATTGCACGATATTAATAAAATTATTCTTTTAAAAAATCTGTTTTACCATTATAATGGTAATTAACACTAATCTTACTAATATTATATTTTTGACTGAAAAATGAAATCTATCTTTTTAGATAATATTTTAATGTTGAACTCAAATAGGAAATCCTTTTTTTATATTTAATTTTTAAAAGTGATAAAGTCTAATTATAACCAAGTAACGATAGTTTTTAGTGTGAAATACTACTTGAGTTTAAAAAATATTAAACATTTATTTTATAAATTCAAAATAACACTTATTAAATATATATTTTGTATATAAAAATGGTTTATTAAAATTTTAATTCATTAATGTATCATAAAAGTGATAGGTTTTAGTAAAATCAATATTTTCACTATTAACCTATAAATTAATTATTTTAGAAAAAACCAAAAAATAATATTAAGATAATATTGATATAATAAGTCCAAAAATGAATTTAATTTAGTCACATTAAAATTATAAATTTATAATAAATATTTGAATTCAAAATTTAGTTACTACTCATGTTCTCTTTAGGTTCCCACGTTGCCTCTTCATACATATGGTTTCTACAAAGTAATTTGAAATGGTGAGTTGTATTGTTTCATAAAATGTTGTCTTTGTAGTCCAAGATCTTAAGATGTTTCACCACATAAGAGAGATTATTATCCAATTTTACCACCTATAAATTTAGTATATGTGAGAGATATAGTATTTACTTCCTCAATAGGGATACATAGAATACATCATGTACTTTGGAATGGTCTGGTGGGTGTGCTAGTTGATATGTCACAACTCTGATGCAATCAAGAATATCAAAGTGGACAATATATCTCAGACTTAGATTCCCCTTCCTCCCAAATATCATGAATCTATTCCATGGGTATATAAAAAATATCACTTTATCACCAACCTCAAACTCCATATCTCATAGATGTTTATTATCATAACTCTTATATTGACTATGTGCTGCTTTGATGTGTTGTTGAATGGTATTGACCTTTTCTACCATTTATTCAACCATCTCTGGTCCTAAATTATTTTTCACATACTTTATCCAAACACATAGGTGTCAAAAATATCTTCCCATAGAGGGATTCTTATGGGGCCATTTGAATTCTTGAGTGGAAACATTTATTTTAAGAGAACTAAACCATATGAAGATATCGGCCCCAACATCCCTTGAAGTATATAGAAAAATATCTCGAAATATCCTCAATTATCTTAATTTTTCATCTAGATTGGATATTAGTTTCGGGATGATAGGATTTACTTAAGTTCAACTATATGTTCATATCATGATTAAGAATCTTCTATAACTTTGAGGTGAACCTCAGATCTCAATTAGATACATTTGATAGTGGTGTTCCATATAGACTCACCACTTCTCTAATGTATATCTTTTCAAAGTGATTAAGTGAGAAGTCCTCTAAAATGGAAATGAAGTGTGCAGTCTTTGTAAGATGGTCTACCACAATCCATATAGTATTATTCCCTTTCTATGTATTTGAAAGTCCCATGAAAACATTTATAGTGCTATTTTACCATTTCCTTATCGGCATGGGAAATGATTTCATAATCCCTTTGGAAAATTTTCTATAAAATTTTACCTGATGACACACCAGATACTTTAATATATATTCCACAATATTATTCTTTATTTTTCCCTAAAAATAGTGTTCTCAAATATCTATATATTTTTTTTGTTTCATGGGTGGATAGAGAATTCTAAACTATGAGAATCATTTAGTTGATCATTCTTTATCTCTGGATATGATAGAACACAAATTCATTTCCCAAATCTCACATATCATTCACAATCAAATTTGAACTTAGGGGTTTTCCCTAACTCATGACATCTACCTTCTTCTGTATCTCTACATCACCCCCTTAAAATTTCTTAATCTTTTCAAGTAGTGATGGTTGAGCAATCATTTGAGAAAGGTAGGATTATGTTACTTTCCTCATGATTCCTATGTCCATCCTTTTATTTTCCATGAAGACCATATCTTTATCAATCCTTATCATGGAAAAGGTTGTAAGATTTTTATACTTATATCATATATAAGTTTTTTCACCTTCCCCAGGTGATAGTTTATTGAACAATCATAATCCTTGATCATCTCTAACCTTATTCATTATGCCTATTGATATCCTTCAATGTGAATACATATTTTAGGATCTTATGGTCTGTATATATATCAAAATTTTCTCTGTAGAGATAATTCCTACAAATTCTCAGCATGAAGACTACTATTTCCTACTCAATATCATGCACAAAATAGTTTTGTTCATGAACCTTAGGCATAGTATAACAATTTATCATTATGTATTAGTATAAAACCCAATCCCTTTTTTGATGAATCACCATAGATGAAAAATCATTCCCCTCTTGTGGGTATAGAGAGTATAGGTTTTTTGGTTAGCCTATTATTCAACTCCTTGAATCTATCTTTGTACTCATCTATCCAGACAGAGTTAATTCCCTTCTGATTAAGACTGGTTAGCAGGCTTGAAAACCATGAAAATTTTCTAAAAAATCACTGATAATACCTAGATAATATGGGATAATTTCTTGTTAATGTTCTTATTAAGGGATAGATGAATGTGTTTCTTGTTTACTCACATTCTTTTCCCCACTTCTTGAGGAATTTGGTTGTGCTTGGTTATGCATCTCTGTTTATAGTAGAATATGATGTTTTTATAGAGTAATTAGAATTATGGTTTAATAATGTTTAATAAATATTTAAAACATTAGGGTTGGTGTTTTTTGGGATACTAAAAGATGTTAATATTGAGGAACCATGGAATTGGTTAGATTATGATCGTAGAGCATGAAATTTACCTTGAGGTTAATGGAATGAAAATGTGATTATGTTAATCAATGGATAATGGATTAATTAACATAAAAGAAAAATGTTAAAATAAGTAAACTACATTTTAAGGAAATTTTTCTTAAATTCGTATGTCCTTATAGGATATCTAGTTCTTAGCAAGGGAAGCTGGGTGTTTGAGAGATGATAGTTGAAAATGTGCCTAAGAATAGGCTACTTCCCTTAGTATGGTTGTGATATATATTATATCATGTATGTTTTATGATTCCATATGTCACCCCACCCATTTAGGTTGGTTGAATAACACATATTGGAATTTAGGAGGGTTTTTACCAACATATTGGTTGACAAGAAACGAATAGCTGGCTACCCTCTCTAGACCCACTCTCTTCTCTTGGTAGTATTAAGTACTAATATACATGGTGTTTATCTTTCCCCATACATGTGTGTAGAGGGTTTTAATTTTTTATTATTATTTCACACACATATATCTCCTAATATAGTATCCAAAAAATTATTATAGGTATGATGTGTATGGGTTGTGATGGCTCAAGGTAAATTACTCAAAATATGGGATTTGATGGATTGATGTACAATACTCGGTTTATAATAAATGATATATGGGATGTGATGGATCCTAGAAGCTACTAAATTACTATCTGGAGATGTAGAATTGGATGATGACATGATGTGATGTACAATATTCTTGTTACAATAATTTATACAAGTTGTCTTTAGACTGATTTTTTTGGAGAGGGATGGATCAGGACATATAATATTGGGGTAGATCAGCAAACCGATGAGGAAGTAGTAGCATGGTACCCATGATTATATTACTATATTATGATATTATGTATGAAGTACTTGGTATGTGATGAGTTAGTTTTACTTTTTTTCACTAGGCCTTGACATGGTTTCTTTATCTTTTTCATGAGAAGATCTAAGGATGATCCTACTAAGTATACCAATTATACTCACCTTAAATATATAATTTTTTTTTCTGGTCAATAGTATTAGGTCAAAGATTTGGATGGACTTTACCATCTTATTTTTGTTCAAGATCTCTTTGGGATTCTTGGTTTTTGATGAGTTTATATTTTCATACTTATAGTTTCCTTCCAGTTATATTAGTTTTTTATAACACTATATGAATATACGTGGATTTCCTTTAACTCTTTTCTCGAGAAAGAGTTATTTTGTGTACTAAATTATCTTCATTTTCTCACTTTCTTTAGAGGGTAATGAATCTCATTTATGTGTATGATATACCCTTGGTTCTTGTCTCCAACCCATGGCTTATTAGAGGTAGGATTTGGGTGCCACTATCTCCCTTATCTCATTGTCAACCCTGGAGGAGTACCTTTTGGGGGAGGACATTGTGACAAGAATCAGTGGGTGATTTTGGATACAAAAGGTGATTTCCTTCTCCCAAAAGTTTACGTGGGATCCATATAGAGACAACCAGTCCATTCCTAGAAAATAATGAAATTCTATTGAAAGGATTATGAGAAGGTTTTCTAGGAGATTCATCCCAAATATATAAATTGGGTAAGATCTATGTTCTTAATATGAAATAATCTCTCCATTAGTTGTTTTCACTAACAACTTAACCTCAATGTTTTACGGTGGTGTTTGAATAATTTTACTAAACTTGTATGATATGAAAGAGTGCATAGAATTATAATCAAATAGTAAGTTTACTATTTTTGAATGAATAAACAACACACCTATCACCACATAATTGCCTTGATCCACCTCTGTAGTAGTAATAACATAATCCCACCCTTTATATCTTGGCCTTGGGGGATGTTTTCATTGGTTATCTTCAACAAACCTTAGCTTAGTGCATTAGTTTTTATAGTTTCCACATTCCTTGTGGTTGAAATATTATATAGTTGGACGAGGATTGAATTGTACATTTTTTATTTAATCACATAAGTGGTATTATTTATATCACTTTTATATTCATTGGCTTGATGTACCTCCTTTCTATACTTGAAACATTTCTAGGACCCCTTAAGACAGTTACCAGAATTCTTCTTTCCACACTTTTGACATGTGGGATGTTGGATTTTCTTACAGCCATGAGTTTTATATGGCGATCCCTTATAGTTAAACTCCATTATATGATTATTATCTACAGTCTCATGAGACCTCTTAGAATCACCCATTTATATCTCAATTTTTAGGGCACATCAGACAACTTCTTTATAGATTTTAAAGTCCTGAATTTCCAAAGCTCTTTGTAGAATCGGCTTCAGACCACTAAATAAGTGGTCTATTTTAATTTCAGTGTTAATGATAAAAGTAGAGGCGTATCATTAAATACTTGTGATGTTTTCCTTATAAGATAAAATATATTCATATTCCTTTTACTTGAGTTCAAATAACTCCCTCTCCATTTTAAGATGAAGAGTGAGAGTGAAATATTTATTGATAAGCAACCTCTTGAATTCATCCCACTCCATATATTTGTATTCCTTAAAAGGGATTTTTATTCTTGATAAGTTTCCACCAATTTCCCTTCAAGGTGGTTTTAACATACTCTATTTTTGAACTGGTTTAAAATTCCAAGATAATTTGAACTTTTTGTTTGGTGGATGGGCCAAATATTAAACTGAGCCTCAGAATGTGAATCTGAGTGCTGGAATACTTAAATTTAATCTTTTTAGATGATTTTTAAGGAATGAGAGGTGTCTCAAGTGTTCAGTTGAGTTTTGAAAGAATCAATATTCAAAGGATTTGTTTTTTTAAAGATAGAGGGGGCACATGGTTTTCCCATGGTTAGTGTAAACCATGCACCCAAACTATGCGTCACTATAAGGGCTGTCACATGGTTTGTTAAACCACGCACCAAATTCCACAAGTCCATGTGAGTTTTTTTACATAAAATTGAAAATGGGATCACATGAATTGTACATAGTTTGTCAAACTATGTGCCTAACTATGTGAGGGGGGTGTCTCCTTAGACAATATCAACACACAGTTGGTGCATTTTTCACCAAACAATGTTTCCAAACCATGCAACTCATTAAAGGGGATGAAATAAATATTTTACCCTATGACCTTTAAATTTTATTTCCCCTTTGATTTCCATCATCACCCATTTATATGAGGTCACCTGAGCTCCCCTCTTCTTCCTCCTTAGGCTTTAATGGTTCTTCTTCATTTGAGATTAGAATCATTCATCATCCATTTAATTATATCACCCTGGGTAAGACTATAATTCATATTTCTTTATTTCATTGTTTATCTTTCCATGTCGAATTATATTTCAATGTGAATCCATATTCCCTATTTTTAGTGAATTTTATTGTTTTTTTGATTTTTATTGATCCAAATCATATCAAAGCTCAATAACAGATGGGTGAAGCATACTAAGTATGATTTAGGTGGTCTATAAGCTTTACTTTAAAAGTTTCATCGTTTATAACATGTGTTATTGTATCATGCACTGAAATTTAAATGTTTTTCTTATTAAACATGGAATTAATTAAATCAAAAGCTTATACCATGACCTATAACCCCCTTACATAGTTGTATTTCAATGAATTCAACCTGAACCACCACTTAAGGTGTGTTTGAATAAATTATCTTAATGAACATTGTTGTTCTATTCTAAAAAACCACCCCTTTGAGTGAGTTTTTCTTTCCACTTTCTAGGTGAATGCCTTAAAGAAATTAAATGAATGGTTAGTGATAAAATTATACACTTGGCCTATAATTTGATTATTAAACGTGATGATTTAATAATTTTAATTGTAAGATAAATTTATAAATTGATTTAAATGAATTGATAGGAGGTTTGAATAAAACCCCTTGTTCCTTGATCCTTTTACCTTAATCTTGAAAATTATGATAGACTAACCTCAATTAGGAACTATAATATAGTGGAATGGATTATTCTCATGACATTATTTATTGCTATAAATGAAATGGAACAATTGTATGAATTTAATTGAAAATTGTAACAATCATGATGAATCATATCTATTTTAGAATGGATAATTCTCATGGCCTATGAAGTACCTTTTTACATGTATGGTTCCAACTGTTTTTGGAAATTCCACCTAGACCTCACCATTCATTAATTTATTATTGGGTTGTCCTTATAAATAAAATGGATAAGATGGATTTTAATGAATTGGGAAAGAAAATACTATTTGTACTTGTCTTTGATTAGTAATTATATTTCACCTTGATCAAACCATGGATTCCAAAGTTGGAATTCCTTAGATGGTATCATAGGTTAGATGAAATTAACTATGCTTTGAGAAATTTTGAGTTTCTATCTATGAAAAACCTTGAATAAGGGATAATAGGGAAATTGTCATTATATTATACAAGACTATTATTGAGAGACCTTAGTTAGGGTTGTTGGATTGGATGATTTACACCACCTTAGTCTAGGATGTTGGACATGGTTTTTCACATAATTTTGGATTTCTGTGCATGAAATTTCATTCCCCATGATTAGGATGTTGGAAAATATGTTTCACATCATTTATTTGTTTTTTTAGGCATGGATCACCATATTCTATATCATATGCATGGGCTTGTACCCTTAATAAGATGATAAGACCCTTATTATATTACTACTATTATATGTCGATGCCTTGGTCATACTTATTGGGTCCTCATTGATGCATGCATATCTCTACATATATATGTTTAAATATATTCATATATATACATGATGGCATGTTCATAGATATTATGTCTTAGGTCAAAGAAGGCATGGTTGATCGGATATCATTAAAGAACCTGAGCTCAACATGGTTTATGATTTTAGCATTTAATTCACTTCCCTTACTTATTATACCCACATGATACTCTATTTTATATTCATGGATGATATTACATTAGACACTATTAGTTGTGTCCTACTGAGTTTATCTCACACCCTATTTGGGCCACCATTTAGTACCCGAAAAAACCTCTTGGTTGCAGGTTAGGTTTTAGATGTTCTATATACTTTTACTCTTTGTATGGGAGAAAAGTACCAAGTCAAGGGATAATGATTCTTATAGAGATATCCATTGGCTATTTTTTCCTTTATTATACTTTTTTTTTATGTATCACATGATGTATGTGTGACTAATTTGTATTTATGGATAAAATCTTCATGACTGGTAATTTATTTAGCACTGGATGATTTATTATTGATTTTCAATTATTTTATCTTTGTTATTTATATTATTATTTACTCCTCCATTGTATTTATTATTGATCAAGAAGGTATACTATCCCCACCATACCATCATTATACCTTTACTGATAGTTTACAACCTCTAGCATATGAGGAGACACGCTTAAGGCCAAGTGGCGAACTAACTCGAGGCACTACTTTAGTGGATCTCAGGTCAGGATGTTATAAGTGGTATCAAAGGTTTTTTCCTATTTAATTAATATTTTTTGATGATATACATGAGAATAGGAATGTGTTGAAACTTTTTAGATAGCTCATTTCTGGGTTTATCCCACCCATGCACAAGTGAAAGATCAAGTTCTCAAGGATGATATTTTTGTTTATTCTATTTTCATTATAGTTTTTTATGTTGGGAAAAAGTTGGATGATGAAGTTTTTGGGTGAAAAAAATATTTTATTTTGTTGTCAAGGAAGTTTGAGAAGAAATGGAATCACTTCACTTTGTATAAGTGGGTGAGAAAAGATAGGAAAGTTACAATACTTTCCATAATAAATCTAATGATTCTTTGCTAATATGTATTTTAAAAAGATATTAAGTTTTTTTGGAGAACTTGTGATTCAATATTTATGAAGGAAAGGGGAGAAAACATATGGTCAATCAGCATGGTTGGTATTACAGAAGTAGATGTCTAAGGTGGCGCAGTTTCCCAGTGTTTTCCAAATTTTTGGGGTCCAAAATTTGGATTTGGGATAGAATTGTGAAAAGTAGATTTCCTTGAAGATCTCATCGAAATATAGAAAAGGCGTTAATTTCTTAAATATGGGATTCAGGAAGTATATTTCGTGAATACAGGAAGAATGTTGACAGTGTTCTTCACGATTATAACGAGCTCTGCAGAAGCATTGCGGAGAGCTCTGTGACACAAAGTAAAAAAGTGCATTACAGGTGAGCAATGTGGAGCAGAGAAATAAGGAGCATCACTGTAGCACAAAGGATTTGATAGAATGCTTTATGATTATGACGATCTTTTCAAATATATAAAATAGCCATGGTGCTTTGTTAAATAGAGTTAATTTTAGCAGAAATTTTGAAGCTCTGCAATTTGGTGATGACGTGGAACTGAGATGGATGGAAGGTTCTAGAGTTAGTGGGAAATGCCTATAAATAGGCTTCGTCCCCCAAGGGAAAATTATATAAACTTAACAAGAATTTTAGAGATCTCAAATTGCGAATAAGGTTCACGGAGAAAGCGAGCTCTGCGAAGGCAGTAAGCTCTATGAAGGAAATGAGATTTGCGGTGAGACATTGAGCTTTGTAAAACAAGTGAACTTTGCAAAGACCAATTTGTGCTCTAAAAAATAGTGAGATATTCAATATTTTGAGCTCCGTGAACTAGAGATATTTTTCAAAATAGAGTGCTCTGCGAAGCTGGGAGCTTCGCAGTGGAGCTCTGCGAGCTGAAGATTTGAGTATCCAAATTAAGTGATAAGTGATTTCAAGTGAGTCAAGATATGACTGGGGTATAAGACTAAGTACTATTATGAAGTATAGTTAGTTACTATCAACTTCTAGATAGGAAAGAGAAGAGTTATTTTCAAAGATCAGATTTGAAAAAGTTTTTCAAGAAGCACATAGATATTGATTTACCCTATTTGTGCTAAGAGGGTTCACACATACTTGAGGATTATATCCCAAGTACTACACAAGTGAAAGGGAATATCCTACTCTTTGTATTCCACATAAAATGATTGTTTTCTAGTGGATTTTGTGGTACTTGATTATTTTCGCACCATACCAAGAGTGTTGTTACTCCTATTGAGTAGTGAACCTTATAAATCTTGTGTTCCTATGGTTGTGTGCGTTCATCAAGGAAATAAATCTTTAACAGGAGGTGAAGTTTATTTAAAAAATAAAGGAAATATAAAAAAATATCACTGCTTCACCCCATACCCCTCTCATTCATACATGGATCCTGACCGGGAACTTCAATTGGTAGCAGAGCTAGGTTCCCTTCATTTGTTATTTTCTAAAGTTTTTAAGAGAAGTTTTGATGGAGAATCTAAATTGCATGAACATCAAAGAGATTCCAATATTTTATGGGAAGAATTATCATATATGGAAATATATAATTATGCCTTATCTTATGTATCTTGGATATAAAGTTCTTGAAACTACAATAGATGAATTTCCTACTATTGATAAAAAGGTTCCTCTTACTCCTACTGATAAGAAGAATCTTGAGAATAATGAAAGAGATAAAAATGAATTAAACTCATATCTTTATGAGAGTGAATTTTTAAGAGTTAAAGGTGTTTCTTAAACTAAAGGAATCTGGGAAAAATTGAAAAACATCTATGAAGGAAATATAAAAGTGAAGAAGGACAAACTAATAATCTAGAGGATGAAGTATGAAGACTTGAAAATGGGTGAGTCTGAATCTATTGGAGACTTATTTAAAAGGGTCAATGACATTGTCAGTACGATTAGATGTTTTGGTGAAAAGTTGTATGATTCTACAGTTATTGAAAAGATCTTGAGAATTCTGCCCGATAAATTTGATACTAAAGTTTCATCACTGGAAGATAGATACCCTGAAACATTATCCTTGGATGATTTTAATAGCACTCTCATCACTTATGAGATGAGAAGGGAGATGATTATTATGATCAAAGAAGAGGCTGATAGATAAATGTC
This sequence comes from Viscum album, assembly GCA_963277665.1. Taxonomy (NCBI): domain Eukaryota; kingdom Viridiplantae; phylum Streptophyta; class Magnoliopsida; order Santalales; family Viscaceae; genus Viscum; species Viscum album. The sequence continues at coordinate 1,073,084,432 of OY728160.1, forward strand.
TTTTAAGGCTGCAAATAAAGAGAAGTTGAAGAAATTTTCTATTTAAGATGAAGCTAGTGAATCTGACTATGAAAACGAGGTATGTCAAAATTTTGATGAAAATTTATCCTTGTTTTCTAAAAATGTCAAAATAAGTACAGGGAAATACAAAGGAAAACTACCTTTGAAATGTTTTGAATGTGGAGTTTTTGGCCACTTTGCAGCTAATTGCCCTCAAAAAGGGAAAGATGAAGATAATGATGAAGAAGACAGAAGACCAAGAAGATCATGAAAGAAACAGGGTAAAAAAGATAAATATTCTAGTAGAGGTAAGGATAAAAAGTTCTTCAAATAAAAAAGAAGAATATTTTTATCAAAAAATGAGTAAGACGATGATAGAGAGACTAAATCTGAAGAATCTATTGCTAAGAGAGATAGATAGAGTACCTTTTTTGCAATAGTAAATAATGAAGATTATGAGAGCATTAGTTCCGAGGAAGATGAAACTCAACTTGAATAGTATCTGAAAGAAGACCTGGTGGAATGTTTGATAAAGATTAGGAGTCTTGAGAAGGAAAACAAAAAATTGACATAAGAAAACTCTTCATTAAATGACCAATAAGGTTTTTTTGATGAGAAATAAAAATTTAAAAAGGAGATTGATGATATGAAGAATTCTATTGAGAGTGAAAATAATCGTAATGATCATCTGGAAGTAAAACTAAAGGAAAAAGAAGATGATTTGGAACTTGTATAACATAAAATTTCTGAAGCTGAGGAAAGAAACAAAAGGTTCAAAAACTATATTATAGAATTTGGTAAAATTTTTGTTAAGAATGAACCTAAGAAAAATCAACAAAATTTACCTTCAAAGGATGAAAAGAAATATAGAAATGGTTCTGATAAGAACAACAATGGAAAGGCTATATATGTGGAAAAATTTAGAAATAATGAAAAATCAGAAGCATCTAAAAATCCTAAGTCTAGAAAGATTTCTACTAATTTTGATTCTGGTAAGTCTGAACAGAAATCTAAGCTGAAGAAGAAAGTTACAATTGAAAATTTGAAGGCTGATGGTCAGTAGAGTTCTAGTAAGAAGATTGTTGAGAAGAATGTTCCCAACTTTGGTCAGTAAGAAATTTTCAGAGGGAAATATTCATTCTATGGCTACTGCTAGTATTGTGGTGGATTCAGACATATGGAAAATATGTGTTGGTTCAACCAACAACATTACTACTATTCCATAAGTTTTGAAAAACAAGGATTGAAGGGGGGTAAATCTTTTCAAAAGAAAAAACCTCAATTTTTTTTTTCAAAATACATCAGAGAAGGTTGGTGTGAATGTTGATTATAGGTTCCAACCACAAGAAACTATCTATGAAAGATGTGATTGACCTGGGCATCTTGCGAAGGGTTTCCTGGTTGTGTTACTGGAACAAGATTTTTTTTAAAAATTTCTCAGAAGCCAGAGATTCTAAAGGCTAAGAATGACATATCTTCTAGGTCCAAAAAGAAATAGTTCTTGGTTGTATGACCAGAACACATTGAATTGGCTAGGAAATTGGAGGAATCATATTAAAAAGTGGAAGAAAAGGATGAACATAAAGCTCTTGTTTTTGAAACCTCATTGAGAGCGATGGAAGGAACCTGACCATGAATCCTTCATAGTGGTTGTTCATCTCATATTATAGGATACTTAAATTTGTTAAATAATGTAAAATATTTCAAAGAAGGAATAATGACATTTTGAAATGATGAATCTATAAGGATCAAATGTGTTGGATCAAACATCATTGGAAAAGAAAAGATAAAATCCAAAAAAACACTATATGTTGATGGGATGAAACACAACCTGCTAAGTGTGTCAGAACTCTATGATGAGGGAAACAAAGTTATCTTCAGAAAAGATGGATTTTTTTGTGAAAAATGAAGATGATGGAAAGTTAGTTACAAGATACCAACATACAAAAGGAAACTTTTTCCATGTTGGTGAAGGTCATAATTCTTGTTACATGGGTTTGGTGGATGAAAAGTAGTTGTGGAATAAAAGGATGGGCACATTTGTTAAAGGAACATGAGAATACTATCAACATGATTCAGTGTTCAAGACATTCCCGTTTTAACAACAATAATAGATTTGTGTTGTACTATTTTTCAAAAAGGTAAGATCATGAATATGGTGCACAAGAAAGTTGAAATTTGTTCGAAATGGCCTATGTAACTTATCCACTATGATATCTGTGGTCCAATGAGAAAACAATCAACAAACAGAGAAAATTAATTCATCACTTTCATTGATGATTCTACTTGCATTACATGTGTTATGTATATGAGGAATAAGTCGGATGCTGTGAAATTTTTTAAAAGTTTTAGAAGGAAATCTGAGAAGGAATGTGATTATTCAGTGAATAAGTTGAGAACCGAAAATGGTGGTGAATACAAGAATGAATAATTTGAAAATTACCTTGAGAATCATGGAATTCAACATGAATTCATTTCACCATACACACCTCAACAAAATGGGGTTTTTGAAATAAATAATAGGAGTTTGGTGGACATGGGGTGAACTATGTTACTTGAACATGGTCTTTCTCATTACTATTGGAGGCAATCCATGAGTACTTCTGTGTATATACATAACCGATGTTTCTATAAGAAAAATTGATATATGACTCCATATGAAATGTTCTATGGGAAAACTCCTAGTCTTAAACACTTAAGAGTTTTTGGGAGTACATACATTATAAAGAAGAAATGTGGAAACCTTGGAAAGTTTCAGAAAAGAGGAGATGGTGGAATTTTTATTAGCTATGATATATAAGGGAGAATATATAGATTTCTCAACAAATAAACATAAAGAATTATTGATTCTACAGATGTGAAAGTTATTGAAAATATTGAGAAATAAAAGAATTCATATGCTAATGTGGATGTTGAGCATGATAGAGAAGATTTTGTTAAAAATCATGATAATGCTATAGATTGTGTTAATCCTACTCAAGAAGAGGAAATAGACTCAGAAATCTTAAGTGATGAGGATGAAATTCAAACAGATCATCCTAGGTTGAGGAAACAAGTGGAGGCTCAGAAGATTATTGGAGATCAACATCAGTGGGTTCAAATAAGAAGGACAATGAATACTATTACACACACTTCACTCTTTTCAAAAGTTGAAATGGATGATGTGAACAAAGCATTTGAGCATCTATAATGGGTTCAGGCTATGAATTAAGAGCTCAATCAGATAGATAAGAATGATACATGGGAGCTTGTTCCCAAGCCAGACAACATGAACATTATTGGAACAAAGTGGGTTTTTTTGAAACAAGCTGAATGAAGATGGTGAAGTGATAAGAAACAAAGAAAGATTGGTTTGAAAAGGGTATTCACAAATTGAAGGTATTTATTTTTAGGAAACCTTTGATCTAGTGGAAATGATAGAAACAATCAGAATCTTTCTTGCTATTGGTTGACAATGAGTCTAAAAAATCTTTCAAATGGATGTCAAATCCACATTCTTGAATGATGATCTTGATGAGGAGGTTTAAATTGATAAAAATTGTGGCTTTGTTATTGAAAAAGATGAAAGTTATGTATGCAGGTTGAAGAAGGATTTGTACAGGATAAAACAAGCACTAAGGGCATGGTATTCAAAACTGGATACTTGCTTGAGGAAAATGAATTTCAAGAAAGGAAGAGTTGACATCAATATTTACATAAAGGAATGTCAGGAGTTCTCTCTGATCATAAATTTTTATGTCAATGACATTAAATTTGTTGGGAATAATGAAAAATCATTTGAAAGATTTTATGAGGAGATGAAGAAGTTATTTGAGATGTCCATGATAGGAGAAATGAAATACTTTCTTGGGCATTAAATTTCATAAAAGAAGAATCACATTTTTCTGTCTCAAGAAAAGTATGCTAAAGAACTTCTAAAGAAGTTTGGTATGGAAAATTAAAAACGAGTTTCCATGCCAATTTATATGGGAACCAAGTTTTATAAATATGAATAATTCAAGGAAGTTGATTAGAAAGAGTTTCGAAAGCTGATTGGAAGTCTGTTATATTTTATTACCTAAAGACTCGACATCATCTATCCTATTACCTTATGTGAAAGATTTCAGATATCTCCTAAAGAATCGCATTTGATTACTAGAAAAATAATTTTCAGATATATCAAAGGCACAACAAATTTTAGAATCATGTATGATGGCTCAGGAAATATTGATCTGTTTGGGTATTTGGATGCTGATTGGGAAGGAAATGTTAATGATCGAAGATCCACATCTAGCAGAGTTTGCTTTCTGGGGAAAAGTTGTGTTAGTTGGCATACAAAGAAACAAAATTTAGTAACTCTTAGCACAGATGAATCTAAGTACATTGCTTCTACTCAAGATACTACCCAACTCATGTGTATGAAGACTCAATTAAAATATTTACTTATTGAAGTAAAGATACCCTTGCTCTTGGGTTATGATAATCAGAGTGAAATCAATATCATAAGAAATCCGGTGCAAAATTATCGTTCAAAACACATCGACATAAATTACCACTTCATCAAATAACAGGTGGAGAAGAATGAATTGAGGCTGGAGTGTGTTCCTACATTGTAACAAGTTGCTGACATATTCAAAAAACCTTTACTAATGTAAAGACCTGTAAAATTCCAGGGAAATTTTTTCTTAATTTTCTTTGTAATTTTACAAGAGCGCGGTTTCAAACGGCACCTGATTCCGAGGCCCGGAGTGCCCGGAATCAATTTCCGAAGTTTGGCTCAGGTACGTTCAGTGAACGAACGAGCGGGAATTTCTAACTTTTGATCCGGTGCTCGGAATTGAAATCTGAGGACACCGATGAACTCGCAACGCCGATATTCGCTTAAGGAGACCTTTTCCGAAGTTGCGTTTATTGCGGGACGAAAGTTAATTTTTTGGGAGAATTATAAAAAATAGAATAAAAATGTGGAACACTTTTTATTTTATTTTTATGTTAGTTAACTTCTCCCAAAGGGAGTTAAAGGTGGGACCCACATCCACTTAACCTCCCTTGGGAGGATTAAGTGTGGTGGGGCCCACACGAAACCCAACTTTTCAACTTCTCTCAAAACTCCCTTTAACCCCTCTTTAAATGTTTTGACAACTTAGCTTATTAATTAGGTTGAGTTGTTTAACTTTTTCAAACCTTTGAAATTCAAAAAGGTTTGGTTGAGTTAATAAAATAAGCTCTTAGCTTATTTTATTTGGTTAGATTTGTTTAGCCATCTTGAGAGGATTTGAGAGCTTTTCTTTCTTCTTCAAACTTTGAAGAAGAACGCTCAAGCTTTGACGAAGAACGCTCAAGCTTTGACGAAGAACACTCAAGCTCCGACGAAGAACGCCGCTCCTCTCTTCTTCGTCTTCCGTGTCAACGAAAGGGAACGACACTTCCTCCTCGGACTTCCTTCGTCGGCATACAAAGATTCGCCAACGACGTACCTCTTCGGACATACCTCTTCGTCATCGGATTTGACAAACGACTACCGCGACGCCCGACCTCCGCGACGTTGTCTTCCGTAGGTCGTTGATGATCTTCGAACTTGAACCCAAGGTAGGGGTTGTTGTTAATTGTTTATTTATTTATTCTTGTTCGTGGTTCTAGCATGACTAACGTGAGGATATTTAAATATGTGTTATCGTTTAACGTGAGGGGGGGCCGGACCGCATGAACACGGCCGAACCCCCTCCTTTGTTCTTGTTGATTTATCTTGCGGATGAAACAAGATGGCGTGGTGCCGTCGCATCACGCGGATAATCGCACGATTATATTACGCGGCGCCGTCGCGCCGTGCCGTGGAAGGATCATCAAGAACGCGACGCCGTCGCGCCGTGTCGAAGGGAATCGAAAGCGCGACGGAGGGGCGCGGTGTCGTCGCACCGCGCCGGACGACGAACACCGCGGCCGGTTCCGGGCCGCGGAGGGACGAGAAGACCGGCGGCCGGGCCACCGGCGTCGGAATCCGGAAAGGGGACCGGTTTACCGGTCCCGTTGGAGAAAAACCGGCTGGCCAGGTGGCCGACCGGAAGGTCAAAGACCGGGGGAATAAATTCCCCCGGTCAACTCTCTAACCCCCCCCCCATTTATGAGGGGGGGGGGTTTCCTTGAGGGGGGCAGGCGGCCCCCCGGTTTCTCCTCAAAGCAGGCCCCCAGGAGGGGGGCCGTTGATTGGCAAAAGGCGCGGCTTAGCCGCGCCGCCAATCCGATCAAGCGGGGGCCCTGCCCCCCGCGCGCTGCATTAGTGCGGCGCCAGGCCGCCGCGCTGCCAGGCCGCCACGCCGGGTCGGCCCGGACCCGGACCCCCCCGTTTTCGAGACAGTTTTGGTCTTTTGGCCATAACTTGAGCCACGGACCTCCGATTGACGAACCGTCTGCGGCAACGCGATCCTTGGATCGAGACGGTCGTTTCGGTATATCGCACTCAAAGTTTCGGAATACTTTGAGTTCGACCGGGTTGGTTCGTTCACGAAACCAACCGGGCCTTCAGAGCGGAAACGCTCATATCTTGAGCTACGGACGTCCGATTGACGTGCCGTCAGCTTTATTGTGTTCCTCTTAGTGAGACAGATCTTTTGGCATACTCCGCCCGAGGTTTGGACACAGGTGGAGTACGGTCGGGTTGGTTTTTCCTTAAAAACCAACCGGGCCCCGGGGACGAAAATGCCAATAACTCTCAGACCGGGCGTCCGATCGACGCGCCGTCTGTTGCGTTGAGTTCCTGTTGACGATACGGAACATTTGGATACATCAACTCTAGACTTTGTGACAGTTGATGTATCAGCCTCTCGGCTCGTGGAGCAGACCCTCCTGTACGAGCTTGCTGTGTGCGGGAACCCTAGTGCTGGCTGCGACTGTGACTGCTACTACTACTGCTACTGCTACTGTGACTGCGACGACGACAGTACAGAGATCCTGTGTGGATTCGACGACGATGACTACAGCACTCAGCGATCCTACGTGGATCAGTGCTACAGGTCCTGTGTGGGCCCGATCCTGTGTGGGTCCGATCCTGTGTGGGTCTTTGCGCTCAGCGGTCCTGTGTGAATCAGCGCCCACAGGTCCTATGTGGGCCCGATCCTGTGTGGGTCTTTTGCGGGGGTTAGTTACCTATCAATCCTTCGTGGGTCCGACGACTTAGATGGATCAGAGATCATCTTTATCGTCCTTTGAAGAAGTATACCTGTGTGAGCTGAATCCTGTTGCTTTCCTGTGTGGATTGTGTTGTGCTATCCTGTGTGGATTACATTTTGCTTTCCTGTGTGGAATACATTTACTTTCCTGTGTGGACTGAGTTGTACTTGGGCTCGGAGGTTGGAGCGTATTTGAAATTGATGACTTAGGTATATGTATGGGCATATACCTAAGCAGTGTCGGTTATTACTTCGTGATTGTACCTTTCTTCGTGGTTTATCCTTTGTGGATTTGAGAGACCTTCAGGGGTCTCGGGGTCCCTACTGAGTAGCTTATACTCACCCCTGCATGGGCTTTGCCCGCACTACGTTGTGTTGGTTGCAGACGACGGACAGTGTTGATCTTAGCTGAGGCTTGCAGAGCAGGACGGTACCTGGAGGTGGACCACTGGGCAGGACGTGCTCAGAGCGGACGGCGGGACCTGTGGAGCAGTGGAGCTATCTGTACCCACCCTCCAGGTGGGATTTCCAGTGGACAGCTCAGTGTAGCGGCTTTTACTTTTCAGTTGCTGTTTTCCCTTTCGAGTTGTACTTTACTTTCAGTTTGGGTTTGTATACTTGCCCATTTACTTTTCCACACTTTCAGTTGTACTCTGCTTTTTTGCTTAGTGTTTACTTTCCGCTTGCTTACTCTGTGGTGTTTGTTTACTTTACAAAGGCAATTCCTTCCCTTTTTACCGGGATTTACGCCTTGGTGCTAGTCGCCAGCCCCTGGTCTATGGAAGGCGGGCTTGGGGTAGTCACGGCACGGACCCCGAGGGCGGGTCGTGACAAATTGTTATCAGAGGAGTTCAGTTCTACCGCGAGCTCTGATCTTTTCTATGTGAAGAAATAATGTTTAGCGTATTGAGTGTGGTTATCAGTCCAGGGAGTCCAGTGTTGGTGCGGCGGCCGACGTATCCGTACACCAGGACCCTGACTTCTGATTTCTGACTTAATGCACGAAAACATTGATTGCGTGTGTGTTTCAAAGTTTTCTTTGTGATTACTTATATCAGCTCACCAGGTATACTGTTCTGACCGTGGCGCACCTGTTTCCTTTTCAGTATGGCCCCACGACGGCAGCCAGCTAGGGTTCCGAGAGTTGAGTGTGACGACAGCCCACCGAGCGACTAGGCCTCGGTGCAGGGCCCTTTGTCAGCAGTGGCACCGGCGGTAGCTCTACCCGTCGAGCCACCGATACTTCCAGCACCAGCCGCTGACGATGCACGTCGCCTCAGCGCACTGCATGAGTTTCAGCGCCAGCGACCACCCAGGTTTCGCGGGGAGACGGATCCCCAGGCAGCCGAAGACTGGATGGAGGCAGTGGTACTGGTGTTTAGACTAGTGAGGACACCAACAGACCTCATGGTGATCCTCGCTGCGAGCCTACTACACGCAGCAGCAGGACGATGGTGGAGCTTGATGCTCCAGGTGCACGATGAGGCATCTCTACTTTGGACGGACTTTGAGAGCCTCTTCCGCTCAGAGTTCGTCCCAGCCACCCTTCGTGCGGTGCGTATCCAGGAGCTTCTTCAGCTGCGGCAGGGCAGCATGACGGTCGATCAGTACTCGGCGAGATTTACTGATCTCTCGCGCTACTCGACCGACATGGTACGGGACCCATTCTTCCAGGCCCGGACCTTCGAGCAGGGTTTGAGACACGAGATCAGGGCATCACTGATATCCCTCAACATACCGACTCAGACAGGAGTACTGGAGCGGGCCCTCCTGATTGAGAGTTTCCTTGCTGAGTCTACACCAGTGCAGCGACCCACCGCAGGGCGGCACGTGGCAGAGTCATCTGCAGCAGGCAGTCGACGGATGACTCAGGGGTCCAGACAGACCAGACCCTCAGGCAGACGACCTCAGGACACTGGCTCAGCAGTGCGGGGCACACAGCGAGGAGCCAGTCTTTCGAGAGGCAGAAAATGCTACTCGTGCGGCGGGCAGGGCCACATGGCTCGTGACTGCCCGACCCGTCGTGCCGAGGGGCAGCAGACAGTTGAGGGACCACCGAGGCAGAGGCAGAGGGTCGACCGTGGCGGTCTGCAGGGAGGAGGCGGACGAGGAAGAGGACCTGGACGAGCATCCGGTGGTGGGCGACGCTTTGAGGCTCTGCCACCACCACCACCAGGAGGTCCACCCCGACCACAGGGAGCTGGCGGGCAGAGATAGGCACAGCTCCAGGCAGCAGAGGCCTATGACCACGGCGCACCCGAGATGATTCGAGGTACTATCTGTGTCTATTCCACCCTTGCTGCAGTACTTATAGACACAGGAGCGAGTCACTCTTTCATAGCCGTTGCCCTTGTTCGGAGCTTGGAGATTCCGACAGAGCCGTTGGCTCGATCCTTACGGCTAGAGACTCCTACGGGAGCAGACTCGACGATTACGCACTGGTGCCGGCAGTGTGAGCTTACTCTAGGAGGCGGGAGCTTTGGCTGGGATCTTCTTGTAGCAGCGTCGAGGCCTTACGATGTCATCTTGGGCATGGATTGGATATCTACGGTCCATGCACAGATTGACTGTTTTAGGCGCAAGGTGCGATGTGTACGCACCTATGGGAGCAGGTTCACCTTCACCAGCGATAAGGGAGCCTTTGCAGCACAAGATGGACTTCCGCAGAGGAGAGGACAGCCCATCACTCATCAGTTGGCTAGCCTCATCCTTGGAGCAGTTGACGTGCAGAGTCCTGGTTTTCCTGCAGTGGTGGATCAGTTTGCGGACGTTTTTCCCGAAGACGTTCCAGGGCTACCTCCTCGTAGAGAGGTAGAATTTTATATTGACTTGTACCCCGGGACAGCCCCGATATCCACTCCAGCATATCGGATGGCCCCCGCCGAGCTTCGAGAGCTACGGATACAGTTGGAGGACTTACAGGGCAAGGGGTTCATCCGACCCAGTGTTTCACCCTGGGCTTCCCCGATATTGTTCGCCAAGAAGGCGGACGGGAGCCTTCGGCTTTGTGTTGACTATCGTCGCCTAAACCAGGTGACAGTGAGGAACAAGTATCCGCTACCGAGGATTGATGACCTCTTTGATCAGCTCAAGGGAGCACGGTGGTTCTCGAAGATAGACCTCAGGTCAGGCTATCATCAGCTCAGAGTCAGAGACGAGGATGTGCAGAAGACGACCTTCAGATGTCGGTATGGCCACTATGAGTTCTTGGTTATGCCTTTCGGTGTAACCAATGCTCCAGTAGTGTTCATGGCTCTCATGAACAGGATATTTCAGCCATACCTCGATTGGTTTGTCGTGGTATTCATCGACGACATTCTGATTTACTCTATGACTGAGGAGGAGCACGCCTATCACTTGCGAGTTATACTAGACACACTCCGAGAGAACCAGCTTTATGGTAAGCTCTCGAAGTTCCAGTTCTGGATACGTGAGGTCCACTTCTTGGGACACGTTATCTCTGAGGCGGGAGTTGCAGTGGATCCCGCGAAGATTGAGGCTGTGTTAGCATGGGAGCCACCCAGGAGCGTGACTGAGGTTCGGAGTTTCTTGGGACTAGCTGGTTACTATCGGAGATTCGTGCCAGACTTCTCTAGAGTTGCGGCACCACTCATAGCTTTGACGAAGAAGGGGAAACCCTTCGTGTGGTCAGACAGATGTCAGCAGAGCTTCCAGGAGCTGAGACAGAGATTGACTAGCGCACCTATCTTGAGGTTGCCTGAGGAGGGAGTAGGGTATGTAGTCTACTGCGATGCATCAGGGACCGGACTCGGATGTGTTCTGATGCAGGAGCAGGTAGTGATCGCCTATGGATCACGTCAGTTGAGGCCGCATGAGCAGAACTACGCTACCCATGACCTGGAGTTAGCAGCAGTGGTCTTTGCTCTGAAGACATGGCGACACTATCTGATGGGCGAGCGCTTTACAGTCTTTTCCGATCATCAGAGTCTCAGGTATATCTTCTCACAGAAGGACCTGAACCTGAGATAGCGGCGATGGCTCGAGTTCCTCCAGGACTATGACTTTGAGATAGTTTATACTCCTGGGAAGGGGAACGTAGTAGCCGATGCCCTCAGCAGGAGGACGGGCATTCAGCTACTTGAGGAGGCGACGGAGCAGCTAGCCTCTTTACAGATATCCTTCATGGATAGAGATGGAGCAGCCTTCCTCCAGTCTCTCATAGTCACCCCTCCACTACTGCAACGGGTCAGAGAGGCACAACGTGAGGACACTGACTGTGAGACACGGCGTGCACAGATATCCTCGGGACAGGCACCTGATGGTTTCTCCCTTGGAGCAGAGCACGACATCCTTTTCAGAGGACGTACCATGGTACCAGTCGCTTTACGAGAGGAAGTGCTGAGAGAGTTTCACAATTCTCCTTTGGTGGTACATCCTGGAGTGGAAAAGATGTACCAGGACCTCAGACGACATCACTGGTGGCCGGGCATGAAGAAGGCAGTTGCAGAGTTCGTTTCTTGATGCCTCACCTACCAGCAGGTGAAGGCAGAGCATCAGGTACCAGCGGGCTTGGTACAACCCTTGGAAGTTCCGGAGTGGAAGTGGGACGACATATCTATGGACTTCGTGACTGGACTTCCACGCACTTCCAGAGGTCACGACTCCATATGGGTGATTGTTGATCGACTCACCAAGTCGGCACACTTCTTACCCATTAGAGAGCAGGGATCAGTGGAGAGCTTGGGACGTCTCTACGTTCAGGAGATTGTGCGGCTCCACGGTGTTCCATCATCTATCATCTCCGATCGAGATTCTCTCTTCACTTCCCGGCTTTGGAAGGGGTTGCAGGAGGCGTTCGGGACGCAGCTACGTCTGAGCACAGCCTTTCACCCTCAGACGGATGGTCAGACGGAGAGGACCATTCAGACTCTCGAGGACATGCTCCGCGCATGTGTCCTCGACTTTGGTCATAGCTGGGAGGACCACCTACCCTTGGTGGAGTTTGCGTACAATAACAGCTACCACTCCACCATCGGGATGACACCGTATGAGGCGTTGTATGGCCGACCTTATAGATCTGCTTTGTGCTGGACAGACCCTGGGGAGTCAGCACTGGTGGGACCAGAGATGGTCCAGGCCACGACAGAGAAGGTCCAGGTCATCCAGGAGCGGATGACGACAGCTCAGAGCCGGCAGAAGTCATATGCTGACAGGAGGCGGAGGCCACTAGAGTTTGAGGATGGCGACCACGTCTTCTTGCGGGTCTCACATCGACGTGGTTTTCAGAGATTTGGCCGAGGCGGCAAGTTATCTCCGCGCTTCATCGGACCCTTCCAGGTCCTCAGCAGGGTTGGTGAGGTGGCTTATCGCCTGGCTCTGCCACCTCAGTTACACTGGGTGCATGACGTCTTCCACGTATCTCAACTGAGGAGATACGTGCACGACTCGACGCACATCATTGACCATGGGGAGCTTGACGTTGACGATGGGCCGACTTTTACGGAGGTCCCGGTGGAGATAGAGGATCGACAGGAGCGGGTCCTGCGTGGGCGATCGATTCCTCTTGTGCGCATCAGATGGCAGCACGGGAACCTCCAGGAGAGCACATGGGAGCGGGAGGCTCAGATGCGTGCTCAGTACCCTCATTTGTTTCCCTAGTTTTTGATGTATCTTTACGGGGACGTAAATACCTGAGGTGGGAGTAATGTAAAGACCCGTAAAATTCAAGGGAAATTTTTTCTTAATTTTCTTTGGAATTTTACAAGAGTGCGGTTTCAGACGGCACCTGATTCCGAGGCCCGGAGTGCCCGGAATCAATTTCCGAAGTTTTGCTCGGGTACGTTCAGTGAACGAACGAGCGGGAATTTCTAACTTTTGATCCGGTGCTCGGAATTGAAATCCGAGGACACCGATGAACTCGCAACGCCGATATTCGCTTAAGGAGACCTTTTCCGAAGTTGCGTTTATTGCGGGACGAAAGTTAATTTTTTGGGAGAATTATAAAAAATTGAATAAAAATGTGGAACACTTTTTATTTTATTTTTATGTTAGTTAACTTCTCCCAAAGGGAGTTAAAGGTGGGACCCACATCCACTTAACCTCCCTTGGGAGGATTAAGTGTGGTGGGGCCCACACGAAACCCAACTTTTCAACTTCTTTCAAAACTCCCTTTAACCCCTCTTTAAATGTTTTGACAACTTAGCTTATTAATTAGGTTGAGTTGTTTAACTTTTTCAAACCTTTGAAATTCAAAAAGGTTTGGTTGAGTTAATAAAATAAGCTCTTAGCTTATTTTATTTGGTTAGATTTGTTTATCCATCTTGAGAGGATTTGAGAGCTTTTCTTTCTTCTTCAAACTTTGACGAAGAACGCTCAAGCTTTGACGAAGAACGCTCAAGCTTTGACGAAGAATGCTCAAGATCCGACGAAGAACGCCGCTCCTCTCTTCTTCGTCTTCCGTGTCAACGAAAGGGAACGCCACTTCCTCCTCGGACTTCCTTCATCGGCATACGAAGATTCTCCAACGACGTACCTCTTCGGACAAACCTCTTCGTCATCGGATTTGACGAACGACTACCACGACGCCCGACCTCCGCGACGTTGTCTTCCGCAGGTCGTTGACGATCTTCGAACTTGAACCCAAGGTAGGGGTTGTTGTTAATTGTTTATTTATTTATTCTTGTTCGTGGTTCTAGCATGACTAACGTGAGGATATTTAAATATGTGTTATCGTTTAACGTGAGGGGGGGCCGGACCGCATGAACACGGCCGAACCCCCTCCTTTGTTCTTGTTGATTTATCTTGCGGATGAAACAAGATGGCGTGGTGCCGTCGCCCCACGCGGATAATCGCACGATTATATTACGCGGCGTCGTCGCGTCGTGCCGTGGAAGGATCATCAAGAACGCGACGCCGTCGCGCCGCGTCGAAGGGAATCGAAAGCGCGGCGGAGGGGCGCGGTGCCGTCGCACCGCGCCGGACGACGAACACCGCGGCCGGTTCCGGGCCGCGGCGGGATGAGAAGACCGGCGGCCGGGCTGCCGGCGTCGGAATCCGGAAAGGGGACCGGTTTACCGGTCCCGTTGGAGAAAAACCGGCCGGCCAGGTGGCCGGCCGGAAGGTCAAAGACCGGGGGAATAAATTCCCCCGGTCAACTCTCTAAAACCCCCCCATTTATGAGGGGGGGGGGGGGGGGTTTACTTGAGGGGGGCAGGCGGCCCCCCAGTTTCTCCTCAAAGCAGGCCCCCAGGAGGGGGGCCGTTGATTGGCAAAAGGCGCGGCTTAGCCGCGCCGCCAATCCGATCAAGCGGGGGCCCTGCCCCCCGCGCGCTGCATCCGTGCGGCGCCAGGCCGCCGCGCCGCCGGCCGGACGGGCCGGGTCGGACCCGGGTCGGGTCAAACCGGTTTGGGTCGACCCAGTTCGGGCCGACCCAGGGGGGGGGTCGGGCCGGGTCGGCCCGGACCCGGACCCCCCCGTTTTCGAGACGGTTTCGGTCTTTTGGCCATAACTTGAGCCACGGACCTCCGATTGACGAACCGTCTATGGAAACGCGATCCTTGGATCGAGACGGTCGTTTCGGTATATCGCACTCAAAGTTTCGGAATACTTTGAGTTCGTCCGGGTTGGTTCGTTCACGAAACCAACCGGGCCTTCGGAGCGGAAACGCTCATATCTTGAGCTACGGACGTCCGATTGACGTGCCGTCAGCTTTGTTGTGTTCCTATTAGTGAGACGGATCTTTTGGCATACTCCGCCCGAGGTTTGGACGCAGGTGGAGTACGGTCGGGTTGGTTTTGCCTTAAAAACCAACCGGGCCCCGGGGACGAAAATGCCAATAACTCTCAGACCGGGCGTCCGATCGACGCGCCGTCTGTTGCGTTGAGTTCCTGTTGACGATACAGAACTTTTGGATACATCAACTCTGGACTTTATGACAGTTGATGTATCAGCCTCTCGGCTCGTGGAGCGGACCCTCCTGTACGAGCTTGCTGTGTGCGGGAACCCTAGTGCTGGCTGCGACTGTGACTGCTACTACTACTGCTACTGCTACTGTGACTGCGACGACGACAGTACAGAGATCCTGTGTGGATTCGACGACGACGACTACAGCACTCAGCGATCCTACGTGGATCAGTGCTACAGGTCCTGTGTGGGCCCGATCCTGTGTGGGTCCGATCCTGTGTGGGTCTTTGCGCTCAGCGGTCCTATGTGAATCAGCGCCTACAGGTCCTATGTGGGCCCGATCCTGTGTGGGTCTTTTGTGGGGGTTAGTTACCTATCGATCCTTCGTGGGTCCGACGACTTAGATGGATCAGAGATCATCTTTATCGTCCTTTGAAGAAGTATACCTGTGTGAGCTGAATCCTGTTGCTTTCCTGTGTGGATTGTGTTGTGCTATCCTGTGTGGATTACATTTTGATTTCCTATGTGGAATACGTTTACTTTCCTTTGTGGACTGAGTTGTACTTGGGCTCGGAGGTTGGAGCGTATTTGAAATTGATGACTTAGGTATATGTATGGGCATATACCTAAGCAATGTCGGTTGTTACTTCGTGATTGTACCTTTCTTCGTGGTTTATCCTTTGTGGATTTGAGAGACCTTCAGGGGTCTCGGGGTCCCTACTGAGTAGCTTATACTCACCCCTGCACGGGCTTTGCCCGCACTACGTTGTGTTGGTTGCAGACGACGGACAACGTTGATCTTAGCTGAGGCTTGCAGAGCAGGACGGTACCTGGAGGTGGACCACTGGGCAGGACGTGCTCGGAGCGGACGGCGGGACCCGTGGAGCAGTGGAGCTATCTGTACCCACCCTCCAGGTGGGATTTCCAGTGGACAACTCAGTGTAGCGGCTTTTACTTTTCAGTTGCTGTTTTCCCTTTCGAGTTGTACTTTACTTTCAGTTTGGGTTTGTATACTGGCCCATTTACTTTTCCGCACTTTCAGTTGTACTCTGCTTTTTGCTTAGTGTTTACTTTCCGCTTGCTTACTCTGTGGTGTTTGTTTACTTTACAAAGGCAATGCCTTCCCTTTTTACCGGGATTTACGCCTTGGTGCTAGTCGCCAGCCCCTGGCCTATGGAAGGCGAGCTTGGGGTAGTCACGGCACGGACCCCGAGGGCGGGTCGTGACAACTAAAGGACCCATTTGCTAAATTAAGGTTGAACATGGGTGTCCATCCTTCTTCTCATCAAGGTTGAGGTATGTGTTTTTGTCCCCTATATCATATTAACTTTGGATAGTGTTTTCAAGAGGGATAATTGTCATAAATATATCCTTATCGAGGCATGAATAAAGGGGGATTTGTGGGTAATATATGAATTCAACATCTAAGTGTGTGAACTATTATAAGTGTTTGTTGTAATGGTTGTAGAATGGTTGCAGAACGGTTGTAGAGTGGTTATAAGAAATAATTTTTTTATTATTGCAGGAATGTTGATGAAGTGAAGAAGGATGAGGAGGAAAGATGACGTGATGTGATTTCATAGTCACTAATTTTGGACATCATGGTCTTGCTGTCAATAATTCTTGTTTCCGACAATGATTTAGCTCACGTAGGCTTAGAATTATTGATAAGTGACCCATTGCTCAAGGTTTCAAAGTTCAGTGATTTATGAATCTTGTTTGAAAAAAAAATAAAAAGGGGGAGATTATTGGGACCAAGTTTTATGATGAAGTTTTTGGATGAACAAAGTATTTTCTTTTGTTTTCAAGGAATTTTTAGAAGAAAGGGAATCACTTCACTTTTTATAGGTGGGTGAGGAAGGATAGAAAATTTACAATACTTTCCACGGTAAATCTGAAGATGCTTTGCTAATCTGTATTTCACAAAGATCATAAGTTGTTTAGAGAACTTGTGATGCAATATTTATGAAGGAAATGGGGAGAAAATGTAAAGATCCAAAAATTTAAAGGAAATTTTTTTTTCTTAATTTTCTTTGGAATTTTACAAGAACACAGTTTCTGATGGAGCCTGATTCTGAGGCCCGGTGTGCCTGGAATCATTTTACAAAGTTTGGCTCGGGTACGTTCAGTGAACGGACGAGCGGGTTTTTCTAACTTTTGAACCGGTGCTCGGAATCAAATTCTGAGGGCACCGATGGAATCACAGTGCCGGTTTTTTCTTAGAAACGCCTTTTCCGGAGTTGCGTTTTCTCGGGTGTGGTTTTTAATTTTTGGGGTTAAGTTAATAAATAAAATAAAAGTGGTGCGACACTTTATTTTATTTTACTTAAAGCTAGCTTAACCTAAGTTAAGAGGATTAGATGGGACCCACAATATCCTACCCACTTGGTAGGATATTTTGTGAGGTGAGACCCACACGATCCCCACCGTTTCTTTCCTTCTAAGTAACGCACCCGCACCCCCATTTTTAATGATTTCAAACCTTACGTTTTTCTGGTTAAGAAACGCCTCATTAAATTGGGTGGTTAAATCGTTACAATTAATTCATTGAATTAATTGTTCATTTTGTTTCTTTTGAAATTCAAACATGTTGTGTGCGTTATTAAAATAAGATAACTCTTATTTTATTTCTGTTGGAACTTGTGGCGTGGAGAGGATTTGGAGGAAAGTGTTCTTCTTCAACAAAGAACGCGAAGAACATGAAGAACGCGAAGAATGAGAAGAATGCGAAGAACGCAAAGAACGCACCGATCTCCGACGAAGAATGCCAAACCCTCAGAGATCGACGACGCGACACCGTGTACCGCAACATCAATGACGCTTCTTCCGCGACGCCCCTTCCGCGACGCGACGACCCTCTTCTTCCGCGACGGTTAATTCCACGACGAACTCACATTTGACGGCAACATTGAGGTAGGGAATTGTTTTGTGAATGTTAATGAACCCCATGTTACTTCCTTCTAAATCAAAGAACGCAGATCAACTAAACATCAAGTTGATCCACGAAGAATATGTTGCGGGTTGGGAATTCTTGTTTTTGGGAAAACTATAGGGGTTTATTGCTTCTTGTTCGTGAAACATCCTTTGACGTTCCT
Source organism: Viscum album (assembly GCA_963277665.1). Classification (NCBI taxonomy): domain Eukaryota; kingdom Viridiplantae; phylum Streptophyta; class Magnoliopsida; order Santalales; family Viscaceae; genus Viscum; species Viscum album. The sequence goes on from OY728160.1 coordinate 1,073,102,536, forward strand.
CGTCTTATATTTTTTTTGGGCCGCTTGTTATCATATTATTGGAAGGAGGTCGGACCGCACGAACATGGCCGACCCTCCTCCCCCTTTGTTGTTGTGTTGTTGCGGTTCAGAAGATGGCGGCACGGTGCGACGACACCACGTGGGAACCTGGAGTGATGCGGCAAGGATGCACGGCGCCGTCGCGCCGCGCCGTCAAGGCCGAACAAAAGTGTGGTCGTAGTCGGGCCGCGAAGGTGAACGGAAGACTCTGCAGTTGTTTCTTTTGATGTCTGGATAGACAGGCATTGACGGAACGGGCCGCAGAGACGATTTGATGATTCCGCAGTGAAGAACGGGACCTGGGACGAGTATCGGCACAGGCGGAATTGAAAAAGGACCACCAGAGCAACTCCAGTGGCCCGCAACACCACCGGCAGCGGCGCCCCATCACGCCACCTGGAGAAATGGCCGCGTCTTCAGCCGCGACGGCGAGCTGGTGGATCCCGCGGCCGCGCGGGATCCAGGGTGGGGGACGCGGCGCGCGCTGCGTCCGCGGAGCACCGGCTCGCTGGCCGAGCCAACGAGCCACCCGGCCGAGCCGGGCTGGCTTGGGCGGACCGGGCCGGGCCGGACCCGGAACCGGGTCGGGTCGACCCGGTACGGGCCGACCCAGGGGGGGTTGGGCCGGGGCGGTCCGGGCCCAAACCCCCCATTTTCAGATCACTTATGGTCTTTTTCCCATATCTTAGGATACAGACCTATGATCGACGCACCGTCAGTTGAGTAACGATCCTTGGATCGAGACGATCATTTCGGTATATTACACTCAAGGTTTCAGAGAACGTTGGGTTCGGCCGGGTTGGTTCGGATACAAAACCAACCGGGCCCTCGGAGAAGAAATGCCTATATCTTGAGCTCCGGACGTCCGATTGACGTGCCGTCGACTTCGTTGAATTCCTCTTGATGAGATGGAACTTTTGGATTAATTCGCTCGAGGTTTGGATGCCGTTGGAGTGCGGTCGGGTTGGTTCGCTCACGAAACCAACCGGGCCCCTGAAACGAAAAAGCCAATAACTCACAGACCGGGCGTCCGATTGACGCGCCGTCTATCTCGTTGAATTCCTCTTGAGGAAACAGAACTTTTGGCATACGTCTCTTGAGTTTTGAATGCAGTTGGATAGTGGCTGGGTTTGATTGTACCCGAAATCCAACAGGGCCCCTGGAACGGAAAAACTGATATCTTTAAGAATTGACGTCCGTTTGACGAACCGCCAGCGGCGTTGGTGATCACGTTGAGAAAAGGTCCCTATGAGTATACCCTATGAGAGTTCGGGGTACAGTTGAGATATGACCGGGTTGGTTCGCACACGAAACCAACCGGGCCCCTGGGACGAAAAAGCTAATAACTCACAAACCGGGCGTCCGATTGACGCGCCGTCTGTTGCGTTGAGACCCCTTTGATGAGGCTGTCCTTTGAGATAATTATTTGTGGGACTTTGAGATACTTGGAGTATCGACCTATAGCTCGTGGATCGAACTCTCCTAGAGATGAGCGTGTGGAGTACGGAGACCGTGTAGCTGGCTGAGACCTGACGACTGCTTGACCGATCATCTCAGTGTGTTTCAGATAGCCCAGTGGGGAGCGCATGGTTGTAGCGGCAGACCCACGTCGAAAGAGCGCTTGGTTGTAGCGGCAGACCCATGGTGGGAAGCGCTTGGTTGTAGCAGTAGGCCCACAGTACTCGACATGAGGAGTACCTCAACAGTCTTAGGTTAGTGAGCAGTACCTCTGAGTTGTGACAGGACCACTGTACACTCCAGAGACGGGGCTCTTCAGCAGTTACGATTTCGATAATGAAAATCCTGGTTTGAGCTGAGTCTATGACCTTTGTGTTTACCTCATGATTGAGATGGGTCACTTGATAACTTAGGTATATGTATGGGCATATACCTGGGTAGTGGTTATCCGTTGATTTCATAATCTTTGTGTTTCCTCATGATTGAGATGAGTTACTTGATAACTTAGGTATATGTATGGGAATATACCTAAGTAGAGGTTATCTGTTGAGATCTTATTTGTGGTTATCCTTTTTGGTTTTGGTGAGACCTTGAGGGTCTCGGGGTCCCTACTGAGTATCGTTATACTTACCCCTGCACAGGCTATGCCTGCACCTTGTTGTGTTGGTTGCAGATGACGGACATTGCTGATGGAGGCCGAGTGTTCGAGGACTGGACGGTACCCGGAGGTGGACCACCCGATGAGTCAATATCTGGAGGTGGACTTCACGGTGAGACGGCACACGGAGGAGGTTGACAGGCGAGAGCATTGAGGAGCTGCGCTATCTGTACCTACCCTTCAGGTAGGATCTGTGGTGGACGATCCAGGAGCTGCGCTATCTATACCTACCCTTTAGGTAGGATTCGTGGTGGATGATCCAGGAGTTGTGCTATCTGTACCTACCCTTCAGGTAGGATCCGAGGAGGACGACCCAGGAGCCGCTTCCGTTCTTCCAGCTATTGTCTTTTTCTGTTGTACTTTTGTTCAGTTGTAGCTGTACTTTCAGTTGGGTTTGTATTCTGGCTCATTTACTTTTTAGCACTTTCTTTTGTACTCAGTGTTTTACTTCCTCTTGTAATATGTGGTGTTTAGTTTACTTTTTTAAAAGGCAATGCCTTCCCAGTTATCGGGATTTATGCCTTTGGTGCTAGTCGCTAGCCCCTGGCCTAAGGAAGGCGGGATTAGGGTAGTCACGACACGGGCCCCGAGGACGGGTCGTGACAGAAAACATGTGGTAAATCAGCATGGTTGGTGGTCTTGCATAAGCAGGTGTCTAAGGCAGCGCAGGTTCCCAATGTTTTCCAAATTTTTGGGGTCCAAAATTTGGAGTTGGGATAGCATTGTGAAAAGTATATTTCCTTTAATATCTCATAAAAATATGTAAAAGGTATTAATTTTGAGAATATGGGATTCATGAAGTATATTTTACGATGATAGTAATAATGTTGATAGTGTTCTTCATGATTACAATGAGCTCTGTGAATTGTGAAGATAAGAAGCATTGTGGAGAGCTCTGTAGCGCAAAGGAACAAAGAGAATTGTGAGTGAGTAATACAGCACAAATAAAGAAAGATCATTAAGGAGGCGCAAAGTATTTGAAAAAATTCTTTGAGATTACGACGAGCTTTGCAAATACATAAAATAGCCATGGTGATTCATGAAACAGAGCAAATTTCAGGAAAAATTTTAGAGCTATGTGATTTGGTGTTGACATGGAACTGAGGTGGTTGGAAGGTTCTGGAGTCAGTGGTAAACACCTATAAATTGGCCTCCTCCCCCGATAGAAAAGTAGAGAGACTTAACGAGAATTTTAGAGATCTAAAATTGTGAAGAAGGTTCACTGAGAAAGTGAGCTCTATGAAGGCAGTAAGCTCTATAAAGGAAAGGAGCTTCACGGTGAGCCGTTGAGATTTTTGAAACAAGTGAACTTCATAAAGACCAATATGAGCTCTATGAAATAGTGATCTCTACTATCTATTGGTCTCTATTAACTAGAGAGATTTGTGAACTAGAGTGCTTTGCAAAGCTAGGATCTTCACGAAGGATCTCTGCGAAGGAGCTTTGTGAGGTGAAGATTTGAGTACCCGAATTGTGTGATAAGTGATTTCAAGTGAGTCAAGATATGACTGGGGTATAGGAATAAGTATTATTATGAAGTCTAGGTAGTTCTTATCATCTTCTAGATTGTAATTAGAAGAGTTTTTTTCAAAGATCATATTTAAGAAAGTTTTTCAAGAAGGACAGAGATATTGCTTTACCCTATTTGTGCTAAGAGGGTGGACACATACTTGAGGATTATCTCCCAAGTACTACATGAGTGAAAGAGGATATCCTACTTGTTTTATTCCACATAAAAGTATTTTTTGTCTAGTGGATTATGTGGTACTGGATTATTTCCCTACCATACCAAGGACGTAGCTACTCTTGTTGAGTAGTGAACCTTGTAAATCTTGTGTTCTTGTGGTTGTGTGCATTTATCAGGGAAATAACTCTTTAACAATAGTAGAAGGTTATTTCAAAAAAAAAGGAAACATAAAAAAGAAAAGATATCACTGATTCACCCTTTCCCCCTCTCAGTGATACTTGGATCTTGACTGAGAACTTCAGGTTATTATTTCACCTTGATTGATTGATGTTCTTTCCACTACTTACTAATTTATGGGATTTAAATTTTTTTTACCCTTGGTCTTGTATGGAAATGAAGTATTTTTTATTAATCATTATAAGTGATAAAATATTTAAATGTCATGAATTATGCCATTCCATGTTTATTTTAGTGCCTTTATTTCTTTTTTACATCTAATATATGCCTAGAATGTTATACTTGAATCGTGATAACATTTCTTATGGGGAGAAAATAAGGAAATAAATTGGTTATTAAAGTTACTTAATCATTCTAAATGGTGTTTTACCATATATCTTGATGTAAGAACCTTAATTAACCAATTACAACATGTTTGATCCATGGAACATTGATTTCATGGGATGAAACATTAGTGGTTTCAATTAGATGGGTACCAATATTAATTTATAAAGAGTATTCACCTTTATAAATTGAGAAGGGTAACCCATATAATACAACCATCACATAAAAACTTGTTATATTTTGATGCTGAAGGTGAAAACTTGGATACAATTATATGAATTCAAATTATAACTTATAAAGGCAAGTACCTTTATAATTTGGGAATGGTAATTCATCTAACCGAACCATGGTATATATATATATATATGTCTTGTTCTTATATAATTTGGGTATGATGACCTGTATGATGAAATTATGATATGCACAACTCGACCCAACTTGGTCATTTGGGGCATGTTGCTTATGAGATAAACCCATTAAAGGTGTGTTAACCTTTGAATGAAATAAAGGTTATTGGTTGAATTTAAATGGGATTCTAATTATAATTTTTAGAGTGTTGAATCCATAAGTTGGGAATGATTTAACATATAACTGAACCTATAATGGATTAATAGGACCCTCATAGGCCAACTTTACTTCTTCACATGTTTAGTACTTAACCCCATAAGGTTATACTCATTCTATTTGTAATAGTTATTTAAGGTGTCATCAAAAACTTATAAGGTGTTACATATAAATTTATGGTGGAATATTACTAAACTAATTCACTTTAAAATGATAAAATATATTTTATCAACATTTGATCTTTATTATTACAAGGCTTCCAAAAATTAAAATTCCAATTACAACCTCAAGGGTGTTTTCCTCTATATCTTGAAATTTAAATTTTCTTTAACTAAGATAATTTTGACATTTTATTAGTTTCATAAATAATGATTAAATGTTTAGAATAAAATTATGAGATAATTTTTCTATTATACTACCTAACATCAGATAAATAAAGCAATCAATATAGATTTCTTTTATAAACAGTACTTGATATACTTTATACACAATCTACTTTAAATGTTGTGATAAATGAGAATTGATTAAATTACCTAAAACAAAAACCTTAATGTGTTATTCTTAGTTTCAACCCTCAAGTAAGGGTAGTTTAAAAATTGTTACATTGGACAATAATATAGAAGTTTTCAATAGGTCTTAGTTGGACTCTTTCTTTTGAATTAAGCTTGAAATTTAGGTTTCTAACCCTAGTGATATTAATTTTGTGATTTAGTATAAGTTAAATACTTTGTGCCTTTGTAAGGGGATATCCCTAGTGAGGTAGTTCCCTAAGAGGTAAATTAGAATTGGTAAATGATTGTGTAGATTTATAGGATAGATGTTCCATTCAGATGCCATTTGAGTCCATTTATACTCTTAGGGATGAAACAACACCCCTGGGTAGATGGGTGGTCATTCAGTAAGCTATGCCTTGTGAAGTATGTGATCATTGTGAAATGATCTAGTTCAAAAATTTATACATGCCTCAATCATGGTTAACCATTTTAATGGTTGTGTGAAATTTCATATTTTCTAATAGTGTATGAATCGAGAGTCATCATCCTATTAATAATTTTATGGATAGCATGAATCTGAGTTGATCAATGTATAATCTATCACATTCTAGGAATGTGAAGTTCATTTTTTTCTCTTTCGATGTTATTGTGTCTTGAGTTTTTACACCTGACACCCATCGAGTTTAAAAGTTATGTGCTAAAATGCATGTTGTTTGAGTGACAAAATAATGTAATGCATTAAATATTTTTTATGAACACTTGGAGAAAGTTTCATTAATTCAATAAGGATATTTTTATGGGTCATCTCTAGGATAGAGTGACCTAGATGTAAAATCTTGCTGAGAGTTATGTAGTCCAGATCCATCGTAAGAAAAATGAGTTATCCCAATGCTTGGGATAATGTTATAAAAAGGATCAGGTGAGAATACTCTACCGATCCAGATTATTTTTGGATTTTTTACAAATTCTAATAAAGTTCATGCATTCATATTAGAAAGATATTCACATGTATATTTAATAATGAAACTGGCCTAGTACACTTTTTAGTTGGTGGTTCTTACTTCTTCTCATTATAATTCTCAGTATAAGCATGTTGGCCACATCTAGGACCTATGGTTAGTGGTTGAAAGAGCATGTGCTATAGGATGAGGTTACATATTTAGTGATGTGATGATAAGGACACTCCTAAGGTGTAGAGCATCACGTTGGTCATGTGAAGTGTTTCCTTCCAGGTAGAGAGAACACAACCATATATGACTATTTGGAAATAGTTCGAACTACATATGAAATCCCATGAGGATGGTAAATTCATGACTTATAGTCTTTGATATTATGCTCACTATAAAACTTGGAATTGGTTTGGAATGATTCTGGATGCTGGAATCAGGCTCGGGGTGCATAAGCAACCTAGAGAATGTAATTCTTCATATGTGTGTTGATGCTTGGAAGGACACATGATGATAAAATGGTTGGATGTGTACAACAATTTTGAGGAAACTATTATTTGAGGTTTTAATATATTAAATGTCTACGAAACACTCACAAAATACCTTGGAATTGATGGAATAATAGTCAGTTAATAAAGATTCATTATAAGGTGCAACCGATTTCTTTAATAGAAGTCAACCATGGATAGTTCAACTATTATTTCCTATGTATAGTTATTTATGGTCTTACATAATTTGGAGACGTGGTTCCAGGGGTTCTTTCACAACAAATATAACCTATTTTGATGGATCTTGGCATGAGAGAGATATACATACCTATCAATGGTATTTCTCATCATCATCTTAGTGTACTCCCTATTAAGGGGTTTTAACCCCTTCTAAACACACCATCGGTGGTTATGAGGAATCACCAATAATTTTCCTGCCCATTGTTTTTAGTGGTGGTTTTTAAAAACTACTGGTAAAGTGATAAAAAATTTAGCAGTGATTGAATTAGAGGGGGTTAAACCCCCTCTAATTTAACCACAGAATCTGATTTTACAGAGGGTTTTAACCCCTCTAAATTATTGATCAAATTAGCAGCAGTGTCCAACTACTACTAGTTGAGTTACATGAGATCTATTAGAGGTAGTTCTGGAAAATTCCTATAATTGAACCATATTTATAGGTGGTTTTTATAACCACCTCTAAATAAGATATTAGTGATAATCATTTAGATTATTTTGGTGGTTTTTTTATCATCACAAACTAGTTTTGTCTCGTAAATTAATATTTTGTACATATACTGGTTCTAGAACATTAAATAAGATATAATTAATATATTATAATCTTTTTTAACCATAAAAGGGTTTTATGACTAGTATTTAAGGAATAATTTAAATAAAAACACATCATCCACAAAGGTGGTAAATAGTCACCTCACATATGATGTTTCCATTTTTATAATAAAAGGAAGAGGAGAAGAGACTTTATAGTGGATTTTACATTTACATAATAAAATAAAATTATATATAATATAATGGAGTTATCATACATGTTTTGATAGGGTAGGTGAGGAGAGTATCAGAAAATAAAATAAAGTGAAAATAAAATAAAGCAAAAGAGAATTTTACCTCTAGAATTCTTCTCCTTGGGAACCTCAGGGAAATTAGTTTCGGTCTTTTGTTGATACCAAAACCTCCTGGATGTGATAAATAGTCTTGAGAAGAGTATTGAGTATAAATTGAAAAAAATTCAAGGATTAAGAGGTGTGAGGATAAGAGGTGGTGAGGGGAGTTATTTATAGTGGAAGAGAGGGGTGTTTTTTGATTATTTTATTCTTTAGTTTATTATTTTGGCTCAAGACAAGCTATAGTGATGATTATATGACTAAATACAGTAAATAATTCATTTTATTTAAAAAAAATGTGTTCTTAACTCATCAATACATCATACATGACTCAATAATTTATGTATTTTCCTAAAATGTTAAATTCCAAAAATTACCTTAATTCACTATTCACAAAAATTAAACTATTTTAGGAAAATCCTAAAAATTTATCCTAACCATTTTTTGATGTGTAGAATTCAAAAATGAACTAACTTTATGAAAAAAATTTTCTAAATATGTGAAATTTAATTTTTAATTAAAATCCTCATTTATTAGAAAAATGCCGATTTTAAAATTATAATTGGTTTTTTGACACTTTGAAAAATTAATCAAGGTTTCATAAAATTTTATAATAATCATAAGACAAAAAAATATTAATTTATGAGTATATTTTATGAAAATATATTTTATTTTAAATAATTATATTAATTATAAAATTATAGATAAACATTTGTGTTTTATAAAAATACCAACACTTAATTTATCATTTTTAAAACGTTTATTTACTTATTACATTAAATAAATATACCAAATTTTCATTTATAAGATACATAAATTCTATTTATATTTTAATAGATGAATTTACTATTCTATTAGTTATATTACTATTACTAATGGCCACATTACTGTTCTAACTATTATACACAATAGTATATTACTGTTTTAATCTTGGTGTTGCGTGAAGAATAAACTATCGAAGATATTAAATTTTAAAAGATGAATACCATAAAATCTTAAGGCGTTACACTTTAGAAGAATAACATAAAAATACATCATCTTAAACATAAAAACACATCATCTTAAACATAAAAACATAAAATTTATTTAAAACTCCACGCAATTCTCCTAAATCCCATAGATCTTCTAAAACTGCATTGGATATCCAAGGAAAAATACATAGGGAAAAGTGTGTGCTAGAAATCATAGTAACTAAATAAACATGAAAATAAAGCATAACATGGGATCCAAGAGAAATAAAATGACATCATAAGGAGAAGGATCATAAGAATATAGACATGGAATAATGAAATGATTTCATAAGATCATAAACATGTGGAAACAATATAAAACATGATATCATAAATATAAGTCAATGGTCATTCTCAAAACCTTTATTATAAAGTAGATAGAGTCATATAGTGGATTTAGGTTCACTCCCTAATTCATTACAATAAATATCATATGATATAAAGCTTTACCCAATTAATTTGAGGTCTATATAATTCCAGTTCCACCTTTTAGATAAAGAAAAATTATACATATGTTTTCCATATAAGTAAAATAATCCATACATAAATAATAATTATGATCAAACCCATGAGAAAGAAGTGAATTTCATAATTATGATTCAATGAATAACCAAAGGTTAAATCATAATGATTCCAAGGGAATAATGAATTAAATTATATTGGATGATAATATTTGAAAAATCATTACATTTATTAAGTATTGAGTTTTGATATAGATAATTAAATAATCATCGAGGATAAGAAATAATAAAAAACTACCACTTGGGTGAAGCTTTTATGAAATAACTAATGGATATTATTAAAGAATGAAATACCTTATTGATTTATATAAAACTATAATTGAATAAATAGGGTTATCCATAAAATAATTAGTTTTTTTAGAATATATTAATATTTTCAAAAAAATTTATGTGGGTGGTGCTCAACATTAGATAAGAAATTAGAAACTTCCCTTAAACCAAGTTTAGTTAAAATTGAGAATTTCAAAGGGAAATAAAAACTTGTATAACCTAAGAAATGAAAATTATATTTAACTAGGTATATATTTTAGGGAAATATAAAAAATATATAAGTGGTACATCAGTATAATATTTCATAAAATAGAGAAAAATAAATAGAATACACAACTGGTAAGTCATGAAGGAGGTCCGGAAGATCCCTTACATTAGGTTCCAAATTAATTATACACATGTTCTTAACTTCCTAAATAACCAAGTTATGTTTATTTATTAATTAATTAATAATAATATTTGACTATATTTTATATTACAATGTCCTTTAACTATCATATGTTTTTTATTTATAATATATTTTTCTTACCTATGTTGGTTACGTGAGTTAGTTCGGTCATAATTTTCATAACTCCTTATGTATGTTGAGCATGGGAAAAAGGATTGTAAAATTGTTTAATAATATCCAAAATAATAATAGTGTTATGTAAATTATTTTTATATATTAAATATATCTTTAAATTTAACCATGATGGTTGGTAATGACAAATGAAACTCATTGCTCGTAGAGGTGATATTTTTCATGTACACACGATTAATGTTTTCATTTTTCAATGAATGAGAGAAAAATAAAGTACATGATAATTTAAAATTTCAGAATCATAGTTATATTATATATATAATATTTATTAATTCATTTTATACTTTTTATTATCCATGAATTTTGGCAATGACAAATAAAACTCATTGCTCAAGGAGGTGATATTTCACATGTACACACGATTAATGTTTTCAATTCTCAGTGAATGAGATAAAAATAAAGTACATGATAATTTAAAATTTATGAATAATAGTTATATTATATATATAATATTTATTCATTAATTTCATAATTTTTATTATCCATTAATGGTGGTGATGAAAAATGGAATATTTCACTTTGTGAAGGTGGTAGTCCGCACAACGTACTTACAATACTTTTGTTTTTCTTATCAGATAGAGAGGAATAAATATTGGTCATTAAACTAATATAATAACATTTAAATATAATATATATAATTATTCCATTATATTTTTATGAATTTAAGAGATCTGTAATAGAATTATTAAGGATAAAAAGTTACAAAGAATTCAATTCTTACATTGGAGACTTGATCATCTCTTAGAGATTTCCTTGGAAGTGAATGCCTTAATATAACTCCTAGAGTTAAGGGGATTAAGGATGAGAAAAAAAATTCTAGGAGAGGTATCTTGGGAATATTTTCAAAGTAAAATTTAATGTGAAATTTAATCATGGTGGGGTGGAAGTGATCCCCTTTTATAAATGAAGAAAATGTCAGTTTTGGGAATACCCTTTACACATCCATGATAACATTATACTATTCCTTGTAAAATGAATCTAAAATTTAATAATAATGGATAACAGGGTTATATTTTTCAGTAAATAGTCAACCAATACTTTACAAACATGTTTTAAATATGTTAAAATTCTTTTACCATAGGTTTTTATATATTTACATTTTGATTTTTAACTTGGTAACTAGTTTTTAATCTAAGTAATTTATATTTTATTTAAAAATATAAGTTAAAAAATATTACAAAATTTTGATGTTTTAAACCTAAATTTATTTTCCATTTAATCTAATTAAATTTATAAATAAAATAAAAATATATTTTAAATTAAAATATGTAATATATAAAAAATAGTTTTGTAGAAAAATGACTTTTAACCATTATGCGTTCATTAAAATTATTTAGTATTTATTAAAAATTGAATGAGTATTAATATAGTTATATATTGGTTTAAACATAATATTATATTCATAACATAAATTTTATCATTTTTATTAATCAAATAAAAATTACACGATATTAATAAAACTATTCTTTTAAAAACCATTTAACTATTATCATGGTAATTAGTACTAATCTTACTAATATTATCTTTATGCCTAAAAAATAAAATTGAAATTGTTATATAATATTAAAATTTTTAACTAAAATATGAAATAAATTTTGTTATATTTAGTTTTTAAAAGTGATAAAGTCTAATTATAACTGTGTAAAAATAGTTTTGGTGTGAAATATTACTTAAGTTTAAAAAATATTAAACATGTGTTTTATAAATTAAATATAGTAATTATTCAATATATATTTTATATATCAAAAGGTTCCTTATACTTTTAATTCATTATTTTATAATAAAAGTGATAGTTTTTAGAAAAATCAACATTTTTACTATTCACCTAAAAATCAATTATTTTAGGAAAAAACCCCAAATTCATCTTAAGATAATTTCGATACACTAAATATATAAATGAAATTAATTTTATCAAATTTAAATTCTAAATTTATTATAAATATCATAATTCAAAATGTAGTTACTGCTATCTATTCCCTTTAGTTTAATAGTTATAATAGTGGTTTTAAAGTTTTATTATTTTTTTAGTCTGTTATTTCTTGTAAAATAAGATAATAAACATAATAATTATTTAGGGTAAATATTCATTAATATCTTGGGTCATTACAATGACTTCCTACTAGGTATATCATACTCACATCCTACACGAGCTCATATTAGAATGCATATAGACTCATTTTTTACATGACCTATGTAAAGGAAAAGTTCCCAAGGGTTGGAGTTATTCGTGCATGGATTCTGGAGAATTGTCCATACCATTTTGTACCTTTTTTGAGGGATATGAAGTGGAAACATAGGGGCTATCCTTGATATACAACATGGGATATTTAAAATGGGCTATCCATTTTTTTGAGGTCACTAGGATGTGTTTGGGTTACCCAATATTTATGCATATTTTTTTCTAGTAATAATTTATTTGATTGTGTTCTATATATTTGGTTTATATTAATGTATACACATTCTATACCATGCATATTGAATAGTCTCTTCATTACACATGCTTTTGATTCTATCTAGTTTTGCCCACGGTGTTACCAAGACCTATTTTTTTATTCCAATTTGGGTGTGGACCTCATTGACCTTTTAACATTATTTCATGGGGAAAAATAACCCCCCATAAATGTTTATTTTAACTTCTAGTGTTTACGAAAACCTCTCATGATCGGGAGGTGTGATTGAGGTTTTGTGTTGACCTGAACCAATACTGTTTGGGTAATCGATACATGGTTATTAAATAATGATATTAAAGCAACATTAAGGGATCTAGGGTACAAGACTTGAGAGTATCTAGAAGATAGGATTTTTTAGACTTGGGAAGTAACCCATAAACATTACTAGATAACATAATTATAATGTAAACCTATGTTACTGGGGGTAGTATGAAATCTTCTCCTTTTATTTTTCTAATGCTAATTATTGAGTCCCATTCATTATGTTAGGCATCAATTTATATACATGGATAGGTTCACACGACATATTATATTCTTGATTTTAATTGTTATATTATTGTTGGAAATAATTTATGGTCTATATTAACTAAAATATTAATAATAAATAAATAATGTTTTCTATATATTCATTATTAATGATTAAGTTAACATGGGTTAACCATTGGTTTCTTTGGCCACGAAACTTCTTTATATTTCTAATAGTTATCTCCTTTATAATATACTTACAGTATTTTTAAATGATTTAAAGTGATACTTTGATCCTATAAAACTATTTAAAAATAAGGTTTTCCAAGGTTAATTTAAAATAAAAATTCATTTTATTAATTAAAATAAGATATAGGAGAATGGGGTTAAACATAAAAATTTTAATGAAGTTCTTGAATTTGGGGGTTATCCCTGTTTGTGGAATTTTTTTTAACACAATTATATAACTTTTTGTAGAGAAATTTCCTCGATGATCACCACCATCTATAGAGAAAGGGGAAGGAAAGAATTCTCTATGAAAATGATCTGTGGTAGACCATTAGTTATTTTAAGGTATCACATAGTTGACTCAAGTAGTGTGATTGAGATATCCATGAAAGGATCTTACCACTTATGATATTATAAAGGATTTCCAATTTCACTATCCTTATGTTTTTCAGGATGATGTACCACCTTAAGGAGACAAAGAATAAATCAAACACACTCACAAGGTCTTTGAAAGTAATGAGACTCTAGAGAAACATCAATTTCTTCAATCTACATTCATGCTTTAAGAGGAAACCCACCGATGGTAGGATTTCAAAATGGAATCTAATTATGACTAGGGCCTAACCTAGAAGAACTTCCAAGAGATGTTTTTTGAGTAGTTTTATCTTGAAACCCTATGTTGGGTTAAAGAAAATTAGTTTATTAACATTCAATAGGTCTCAATTTTAGTTATGGAATATAATTATAAGTTTATATACATACTTTTATTTTATACATATCTAACCTGTGGTAAGGGATCTAAAGTATGGAGCTTTGAAATGGTTTTGAAAGATCCATTATAGACACAAGAAATGATTTTAAAATTGCCTAAATTATTAGAACTATTAAAGAAGACAATTCTAGATGGGATATATTTATAAGAGGATTAGGAGTTGTTATATAATTTCCTAGCCAAACTACAGGTGATAATTTCTCTAGTGATTAGAAATGGTGGGGAGAGGAGATAATAAGGTGTGGTGCTCACTAGGGGAGCTATAAAAGGGGTTTACCTCCATCTACTAGTTATATTAGGCATTATACACAATGTTACCAGTGTGGTAATTTTAAAAACATTAATAAATATTGTACCTATTAACCTAAGAAGTGTCACATATATAGCCAATATGGCCATCTCTTAAAATTCTATTAACATGTCTTATATGAGATCATTGGGAAGTGATCTTACCTGACCTATATATCATATGATCCTTTAGTAGCCTAAAATACTAGAGGCATCCAACCAACTTTTGGGATATCTGGTTGAGGAGGTTGATATGGTGGATAGGGAAAAGTAGTTTTAGTGAAATCATTAGTGAATAAGTTTACACTTTAGGGGAAGTATAAGGCCACAATAAGGGTATTTATTACAGAATAATCTACCACTGATACTATAATTAGGCCATATACTATCATAGGTACTATTATGGTATTCTATAGAGAATTTTACCTTTATTTTATACAGGTGCATCACACTTTCTTATTTATACTTAATTGGTATCACTTACAAGGCTTAAATTATAATCCATATACTC
Organism: Viscum album; assembly: GCA_963277665.1. Taxonomy (NCBI): domain Eukaryota; kingdom Viridiplantae; phylum Streptophyta; class Magnoliopsida; order Santalales; family Viscaceae; genus Viscum; species Viscum album. The sequence goes on from OY728160.1 coordinate 1,073,117,648, forward strand.
TTATATGATCCTTGATACTCCTATAAGGAAAATGATAGAGTTGAATAAGAAGTTTTATTTTATTTTATTTGGTTATTTTCTCTTATGGGAATTTCTAGGATCATATTTTCCTAAATATGGAATTGTTTAATATCATCCTAGACATGTAATAATTGAATCATTTTTTATATTACATTGATTTATATACCCAATGGTTATAATTATCATATTTAGCTGGTATAAAGTATACTCTATATAGAGAGTGAGATCTTTAAACTAGTTTAGTTGGTCTTGATTAGGGGAAGGTCAGGGATACTACCATAGAAATGGATAATCTCATTATTAGAGTAGCAGGGCCTTAGGGATTCCAGGTTTTACCTCCACTAGTGGATCTCTACCATGATCCATAAATATAATATAGTATGATAAGGATTGTTATAGGGTATGATAATAAAATGGGTAAGAGTATTTTATTCTATCCTAAGGGTATATAATATCCTACAATATAGAGATATCACATGATCTTACTTGGATAGTCATAATCTATGATATAGTGATATAATATGGTTGTTGTTTGATTATATCATATTGTATGATATGGTTGAGTTTTTGTATTGAGTATAGAATGAGTCGATGCATTCAGGCACTATCACGACATACTTTGGAAACTAAATGTTAAGGTGTTAACATTTATATATTCTAAACATGTTTTTTCATTAACAAACCATTTCATATGATGAAATGGTCATGGGGATTTATTTTTAAAGGGTTATATATGATATAACATAAGTAATTTACTCATACATTTATGAAATGAATGAGTAAATTCTTAAAATGGATGAATGGCTCAGGGAGTGTCACTATAGCCTATATAAAAGATCCATGACCATGGGATATGGTGTATGACCCTCATAATAAATTTCAATAGATACACTTCCTTCCTAAACATTTCTCTTCCTACCTTATTAGTTACTGATATACTAGAATATCATGAAGGAATTATAGGACCTTGCCCAAAGTGTTTGAGTGATTTATAACAACTCATGGATACACCTCATAGGGAAGAACAATTCAGTCATTTCTTAGGTGATCATCATCAAACACAATATAAATTCAATTAAAGTATTATTCTATAGTGAATTTTATACACATATTTCATTTTTAGATTCACATGATTTCAATTTTAAATAAGTGTTGATATTATGATTCATGGTTTCATGTGGTTTCATTGCTACAATTAAATGTTAATCTATGTTTATAAATCCAAAATTGGTATCAGAGACATTACATGATTTTTAAAATGTGAAATAATTTGAGAAATGATATCTTTTGTATCATAAATCTTGTCACACATTATATCATAAAATATGATTCAATATAAAACCCATGGTTTTGTACATATCACAGTGTTTGATTGCAATAATCATATTCAAAAATGGCAGTTTTTTGTGTTTCTTAAAAACGTTTCATATCACTCTTATAATTACATTGAGTATTTCAAGACACGACAACTATCATATTTAACAGTTTCATTTTCTATCATAAAGTATGAAATATAGTGTTTAAAGATTTTACAGGCCACAACATAAAAATCATATCCTATGATTGATCCAATATCATTAAATATAAATATATAGTAGATTTTTTTATTAATTTAAAATTATTAATTTAATTCAATTATTTATAAATTTATTATAAACAATGAAAAAATATATTTTTTGGATATTTATTTATTTATAAAATTTTATAAATTAATTAATTATGAAGATTTTATAATTAATTAATTAAATTGTTGTAAAAAATTTATGAATAAATATTCCATAATATTAAGATTTAATATTAAAATACATCTTTCAAAAATTATTTGGAATGAATTATAATTTGGATATAAAATTGTTTATATAGAAATTATAATTATAATTTATAAAAGGATTATAAATTAAAAAAACAAGGAAAAATATAACGTGTTTATATTTTAAAATTACGAATCATTTATAATATTTAATTTGAAATGTTCAAATTAAAAGTTCATTTTTTAGAAATTATTTAAACTTTATAAAAGAGTCTTGATTAATGATTTGATCAATGATTTAAATAATGTTAATATATGATATTTAGATTATATAAAATGTTTACATAATATAAATTGAAGTATGAAATGTTTATATTCATGAAAAATCATATATTAATAAAAATTATGTATAATGATAAATTTGAAAGTTTTCATATTGAGAATAAATCTAAAGTGTTTACATTTATCTATTTATGGAATGTCCATAATGAATTATAAAGTGTTTATAATTATTTATTTATGAATTGTTCCTAAATTAATATCTCATGTTTTAAAAATAAATAAACTATTTATTTATTTTTTAATTACTTTTAAATATTCATGTTTGTAAATTGTTTATGAAATTTGAATATTGTGTATGCTTTAATTTATTTAAAAAATTTATTCTTTTATATTTTCAATCCATGCTTAACATTTTAGGTACAACAACATTATTTATAGTTTTAATCTCCCTTGACATCGGTTTATAATTAAAGTTATTATCTTGGATTTAATTGTTGAATATAGTTTATAAATATTAGGTTTTATAGTTATTATGAATTAGATTCTCTCTTGAGTTAATATCCCCAGGTAGAGGGACTTTGGGTTGGACTTCCCACTGACCTAAAGGCTTATGCCTTATTCTATAAAATTGGGGGGGGGGGTTGGATATATGTGGCTCTATTATTACTCATATGGAGATTTTTAATCTCATATAATTCTAAATATTTACATGAAGAGATCATGTACCTTATACATGGGGTGCGTTTGGATATGTATTAATATGTATAGGTTTTAGTTTTATATGAGTTACACAAAATGTAGGTTATGTAAAGAGTTACACATTAGTATGGTGTGAACATATTAATTTGGTTGATAGAATAGGGATTCTAAAACTAAATGGTTAGAAGAATCCATATATAAATGAATAAAACATGAGATAATAAATATTACATATGATTAAATAGTTATGAGTCAACATGCATATGATGTATATTAAATTGGTGAGACTTTTAAAGAAAAAAACTCAAATATAAAATCTGATATTCCTTCCAAAGAAATTACATGTCAAGACCACAATCATTCAATTAGGTAGGTTCTACCAAAGTAGGGTTCCCATGAATTATATTTTGTAATACATAGTAGAAATGGATAACCCTGATAGTTAGGTAACCAAATACCACTACAATATTTGGGTTACATTTATCTAGGAAACCCTTAATAAGGATATACAATGAATGGTTTTGAGTTTTTCCATATGATAGATTTGATAAAGAGTTATCTTATCAACCATCCAAGTGTCATATATGATATGATTGGGATGTTTCATTAGCTAAATAGCTAAGTGGTGACATGAATTAAAAAAAAGACTCATTCTTTTATGAAATATGAATCTTGGATAACTAAATAGATATGATGTTTGGGATCATAAATTTTAATAGGAGTACTTTTAATAAAATCCCATATTAAAATAATATTAAACATTATACTCATATGATAAAATATTTTTTGTAGATAATGACATAATCATCATTACCAATATTGACCTTGAGATCAATCTTGGATAAAGAAAAACTAAATAGTATTAACTTACTTGATTTTTATTGGAACTTGAGAATATTTATCAAGTAAGAAGAAAAATTATTTGTTTTAGAGGAACCAATTCCTAAGAAATCAACTAGTTAATCCATTCAAAAAACAAACATAGATTATTATGATAAGAATATAAAGGATTTATCTAAAGTATCTATGATCATAATGATAACAATAAATAATAAATTTCAAAAATAAAAATGAGTCCATAGATACCTATAAAATGATATATAACCTTAAAAGGCTCTATCTGATGAAGGTTAGGCATGAAAGGTATGAGGTATCAAAGGATATTTTTAGTGAAAAATGGATGAAGGTACCAATTTTTAGATTCATGTACTCAACATGATTGGGTATTCCAGTGAATTAGAGTGGCTAGGTTAACCTATTAGGATAGATCTAGAAATATAATTCATTCTACAATCACTATAAAAAAAGGTATCATAGTTTATTATGAATTATAATATGAATGAGTTCAATAAAAATTTACCTGATCTTATTAACTTTCTGAGGATAGATGAGTAGGAAAATGGTGGTCCAAGATCAAGTACCATGTTGAAAGTACAAAAGGACAAGGGTGAAAGTTTTGGTCATAAAGAGAAGAAAATAGTATGCAGAGATTCCACACCAATGGCTAAGTTAAATAAAATGAATGAGTAATAAAGATTTAATTATGGAAATACAAACTATTGGAGAATGATTTTTCTAGAATATATAAAAGGTTATAAGAATCCATGTGAAGAGTCCACTTCAAGAATTAATGTTATAGAATTCAATTATTTTATTATGAAAGGTATATTATAGCATATTGTGTGTTTTATAAGTGTTTTAAATATATAAAAGTTCATAATTACAGTAATAATTGAATATGGGAGATCAAATATTTCTTTCAAGTAATAGAGTAAAGATGTTTAATCATTGAGATATTAGATATAATAATTACTTTGAGATATTTTTTTTAATGTATGTGTAATGTTTGTCTCATTGTTCTCTTATTATATCTTGTAAAAAATATTTTTTTTGAATAAATGGGGTTAGAATTTTTGGATACACATGGTTTATGATTCATCAAATTCCATAACATTCTTGAAAAGGAGACAAGGATAAAATTATATTATTAAATAATATGATTTCACCACCAACATTGAAATATTTGGTAAAGTATTATTTTTTAGTAAAATTTACAAACTCATAAAATACCATATATAATATATAAACAATAGATTATTTGTTAAATATTCCACAAAAGGAAATAAGTTTCATTTCATAAACACAATGGAGTTTGTATATCTTAACATTTTATCCTTAAAATCATATAGTTTCTAAGAGGCTAGTGGGAGTATAATTGGACTTGAGAGGTTAAAAAATAACAAATAAAATATTATGTTATTAAAATTTACAATTAAATTTCACTTGATATCCAAAAAGTTTTAGGATATGATGATAATAAAATATATAAAATTTACATTAGTTGCTATGAAAAAGTTAACTTCACTTGATATCCAAAAATGTTTAGGATTTGATGTAAAAGAAGCATTATTTACCTAAATATTTCAAGGAAAAATCATGATTAAAATGGTTTCAAGATTGATTATTATTCACTTATAAAAGTTATATGTATAAAATAAAAGTTATTAATATCATAACATTAAATTTTTTGAAGTTAAGAATTTTAAATATGATTAGAGAGTTAAAAATTTGGATTATGATTCCTAAGTCTCACCATTATTCAAACTATCTAATTGAATAAATGGTAATCACTAACGAATTTAGTCAGAGGATTTTATCAAAAGGTCACATAGATATGTGGTGAGAATTATATATAGATGTAATGAGATGATAAAACCCTTTAAAATGAAGCAATCATAAGGATGATCTAGAAGTATATAATATATGATATGTTATACATGTGCCTATATAGGGTTTTGTTATGTATTATTAAAGGAGTTTGAGGATATAAAACATATCATATAAAATTAAATATACACTTTATAATTATTTCATATTGGATACATAAATGTATTTATTGAAAAAAATTCATGAAATGTAATGATAATCGATCTATAAAAGTACAACATTGAGTTATCATTAACTGATGTTCATCATGAAGTATTATAGGTTATAATGAAATGCAAAAGTTAAAATGAGTATGATTATTGTATCAAGATAAAAAAATATAATCATGAGGCATGAAATTTCTTTTGTTCGCAGGATGGCCTACCAAGTATACCACATGGAGTGTCATAAACTAAGTAATTGGTATACTAGGGGTGAATTGTTCATATTTAATGTCCCCAATACCTAAGGTTAGTGAGATACATAGTATGATAACCTTCATAATTTTATACCTTTATTATAAAATCCATGATGCTGAGTTTATTAAGGGGTTTTTGGGTATGTTGCTGACTATGCCATTAGTTGGAGCTCATCCAACATAAGAATTTTCCTCTCATGTGATGAGTATGAAAAATGGTCCCTCGATTGATGTAGATTAAGGAAATGTATGGAAATGTTTAGAAGTTATACATGATGTTATTTTCTAATAGCATGAGGTTCATGCGATGTAATCATCTACTATATGAATGAAATTTTATGTATTCATCGAACTGGTCATTTTATACTTAGAGCATCAAGAATGTATGAGGAAGCTACATGGGATTGAAAAATACCATGTCCCAAATTCACTCAATGTCTTAGAAAAGGGGAATGTATAAAAATTCACACCAACATGTGATGTGTCTGGTTGATAGATCTATAGAGATACATGTGTTTAATAGAGATCACATCAGACCACTTCATAGCTTGAGTAGTACTGGTTCTTTTCTAAAGGCCACTCTTTTCTTATATTTACAAATCTATTGATTCATACTTATTTTCAATTCTATAAAGTCCAATGGGGAAACCCTTTGTGTTGGGATTAATGAGTATTGAGTTTTAATTAGCTATTAACTCTAAATTTGTTTTAGAGTTTTATCCAAAAGAATCTTGGATGGTATTTTCACAAGGTATTACATACGATGTAATATAAGGTGGATTCAATGATATACTTACAAAAATGTTTTAGAAGATACCGATTTTTTTTGGATATTATTTAAAAAATTATCATATATGATATAATATAAATTGAAATTAAATTGATATCTAATAGGCTTTAGTGAAAGTGATAGAATGATGGAAATATACCCTAAATCCACAGATATTGTATAGTATTATAAATATTGTTGTAGGGTATGACAATAACTTGGATAAGAGGTTTTTATTATAGAATAGGGGTATATTGTAACATATGTTATATAGATATTATAGGATCTACCTTGGATAGTAATAATATATGATATAATGATATCTTATGTTGGTTATTCGATTGTATCATATTGTATGATATAATTGAGTCATAGTGTCGAGTATTGAATGAATCGATGAATTCAGGAACTGTTACAACATATTTTGGAAGTTGAATGTTAACGAGTTAACATCTATATCCCATACACATGTTATATCATTAATAAAAAATTCCATAAGATGAAACAATCAAGGGTATTTATTGGTCGAGGTTTATATATGATATAACCAAAGTCATTTACACATATGTTTATGAAACATGTGAGTAAATTCTTGACATAGGTGTATGTCTCAGGGAGTGTACCTATAAAATATATAAGGGATCCATGAACATGGGATATGGTGTGTGACCCTCCTAAGAACTTTTGACTAATATATTTCCTTATCAAAGATTTCTCTTCATTCCTTATTAGTCATTGGGATACTAGATTATTATGAATGAATCAGAATATCTCGCTCAAAGTGTTTGGGTGATTCATAGAAACCTGTGGATACAGCAAAAAGGGAAGAACCATTTGGTTATTAGTTAGTTTATTTTCATAAAAAATAATATAAAGAAAATTAAAGTAGCATTATATGGAAAAAAGAAAAAAAATATTCACTATTATATTTTTTGGATATAGTCATTGTCCAAAACCATGACTGTAGCTCAAAAAAATGACTATAAAATATAGTCATGTTTTTTGTGAATTGTGGATAGACTAGGTATTAAAATAGATCTATAGTTACAATTTTCTTAGAACTATAACTATAGATTAAATTTTTTCATGGTTATTGTGGAACCCCCAACCTGATTATCCACCCAAACAGTGGTTTTGGGTTGGGTGTCACTGGCCTTAGGTGAACCTCCCCAAAAACCAAAGGATAATGACTAGAATTAAGGGTGTAAAGAGGTAAAAGTGAGGAGTATATACCCTCAAGGGATGATATAATAATGGTTTGAGTAGAATATATAACATGCAGTGTAAATAAAGACTTAACAGACTCAAACCAAACCCTCCAATGGTGAAAGCACAATCAATATCAAGTAATAGCGGAAGCATATGTAAAAAAAAACTAGTATAATAAATAAATAGGCAATAATACCACTTATAGATACTAAAACAAGCATGAATCCAATATAGTCCATACAATACAATATCCAAAAGGGGTTTCCAAAGGTCGACCGTAGTATAATATATACATATAAGAATGATAAAATAGGAAGGAAAACGAAAAAGAAACTCTAGATTAGGAAAGAAACTCAAGGTCCCTTACCTTACATCCATGATAACTCATCTAGGATATAAATCCAGATCTTGAACTCTTACTTAAATGTAAAATCATAAAGTCTACACATGTCTCGAAGGACCCATGTAGGCTGTGAGAATGAGTCTGAGTAGGGTACCACCCACGTGTGCATACCCAACATATGTGTTTAAGAAGGTGTGTAATATAATAAGGAAAAAAAATCATGCAATTTAAATGAAACCAAAAATATTCCTTAGTGATCAAAAACTATTAGGAAGCTGTCACCTGCTTCAGCTAATACCAGAATCACTAAATAGGAAAGGATCCTTGGACAATGACCCAAGGTATCCCCTGATGTCAAATAGTCCTAGGTGAATCTTTAGGTTCCACCTCCAATTAAGTAACTAGGAACCTCATTCGAACTGACAACTCATGTCGAAAGGAATATCACTGACATTCTGAAGGCATTCCCAAGAGATTAGAACCCTGGTCCCTTATACCCCTACTAAAAATCACCCATCGGCTCTAAGTCCAACGTCCGGAGGAACATCGATATTTTTCCTCAAATCAAATCATAGTTGGATCAAAGAATAATGTCCCAAGGAATGATTATTCTAATCCTCCAAGATGATCCTGACCCAACAACATTAAGCATGATAGGCCTTATACCCCAACCAGAATCCTCAATGTTGTCATCTAATGGCTCCTCACTATCCCTATGGATTTCTATGATAAGAACACCCAAACCAATTACCTAATATACAATACTAGGGGAATCTACCCACAATAGTGGTAAAAACTACCTCATTACTGAGTCATCCGATGTGCACATGACTCCAATGCTGATTTGTCCAATCAAGGGTGAGTGACATCATCAAAACATTACCTAATTCAAAAAAAATTTAGCACATCATTCCCTGATGACCATGTCACTCAAAAACTGATGGCCATGCCATTAAATATTATGACCCATGCCCTCGACCTGATGTAATTTCCACCTCAAACTAAAATTCATGACACTAAACTGATGATCACATCACCCAAGTAACTTGGGACATGCCCAACCAGATAACCAATGTTTCCTCACTCCTGATGGCCATTCCACCACAACTCTCAGGCTAAACCTGGCACAATCCCATGGATTTCAGCAGTATAGCACAAAAAATTTATATATGTAATTTACTTCAATTTAAATAAAAAAATTCAATTCAATAAAAGAAACACTCCCCAGTTATTGTGACCCATGATTATAATACATGGATATTACATCATTTTAGATGAATATTCAATACATTAGAAAAATGCATGCCCAAGGACCACAATAGTTTATTGTCTTTGGAAACTTGGAAACAAAATATTCTATCTTGGTGAAAGTTCTTAAACATCTCCCATAAATATATACACATCTAGTAATTCTACCTAAAAACATTATTCATAACCAAGGGAAAGGAAATATAAGAAATACGTGAGCTTAGATGCTCAGTAAGGGTAAATAAAGGAAATGCACAAGCATAACATGAATAAAGGGTATGTAACTTGAGCATAACATTTGAAGATAATACCCTGCATATTAGAGATCATAATAAATATTGTAAGTTCATAGGATATGAATTATAAGATAATTAAGAGCATAAGTCATAAAATCATAATATAGGAATAATACATAGAATTTTTGGCATGAATTTTTTTTATAACACTATGAACAAGTATAAGTAAAAAAAGGTTCACTCATTAAGTTAAGGACATGAAATAAGGCCCCCGAATCAACTTATGGACATGAAACCAGGTCCATGAATAACATTGTGAACGTCTAATAAGGTTCATGCATAACCTTATGGTCATGAAACCAGGTCCATGAATAACATTGTGAACATGTAATCTGGTTCACACATAACATTGTAAACATGTAATCAGGTTCACACATAAAATTATGGACATGAAACTAGGTCTATGAAAAATATTGTGAATAGGTAATAAGGTTAACTCATAACATTGTGAACATGTAATCAGTCTCATACATAAATTTATGAACATGAAACTAGGTCCATGCATAACATTGTGAACATGTAATCAAGTTCACACATAACATTTATACTCATGATTCATCCATCATTACCCAATGTATTATAGGGATATATAGGTCCCAAACATCTCATAATAACATCATTAATACATGTGCCACAAAATAAAACATTCATCATATTATGACCTATAAAAATACATAGGTTTTATAAAAATCAAATCATAATCCATGAAATGAAATGGGTATCATCAACATTTCATCAAATCATAATATTTGAAAAGAGATAGGTTTCATAATCACTTTATGAAAGCATAATCTATGAAAAGAAGTGTGTTTCAAATGTATATAACTCATGTAAGAGAAATTATTTTCATAAAAATCATGATATCAAAGAATAAAAAATTAATATAAATAATATGAATGGAACCTTTAGATAATTTCCTATAAAGTAATTAGAAACATAAATAAATGTCATCTTAGATATAAATTAATTTTGAAATATCTTTTGAAAATATTTATTTAGAAAAATATACATTCTTATTTGGAAAATTATTTTTAAAACATGAAACATTTTGAAAACCATTTTCATGATAATTTATAAAAGAATCATTGAAAACATATTTAAAACCTTTTACTTTGAAAAAATATTGAAAAATTTTAATTAAATCTTGAAAACATTTTGAAAACCATTTTCCTAGAAAACTTTATGAAATAACCCTGAAAACATTTAAAAAAATCCTTAAAAACTTATAAAAGAGTCTTGAAAACATTTTGAATATAATTTATTTAAAAATAAATTTAAAAAAAATATTAAAAATTGACCTTTTATATGTGCAAAGTAATCTTCACAGAAATGATGGTGGGTAAATCTGTACATGTCATATGAGGTAAAAAGAACATTCATTTCACGGTAAAAAGGTTATAAAAATGACTTGTTCAGAAAATGACAAGAAGATTCCTTTAAAAAAATTGGCAAAAGAAAAAATGGTAAAAATTTATTTTAAATATTATATTAAAATAGTAGAATATTCTTGGAATCCCTTTTTAGAAAACATGGTTTTTAAGGAATGTAGATTTCCAGCTGACGAGAAGGTAAAGTAAGGCTTTCTTAAAAACACATTCTTAGGTTTCTTATATAAAAAAAGAGTTGAAATGTGGTACCAATATATATATCATGAATTACGAGAGGATAATAAAATTCATGAATTTTTTTGAGAGGTGAATCATAATATTTCATCAAGTAAGCATAAACATCAAAAATCTTGAAAAGCGATGAGATTGATTCAATAAACTCTTACCATTTGGTAAATTTGAACCAAAATCCCCAAGTAAGAAAATGAAATTAAATGAAGTTTAAACTATAATAAAATGAAATAGGTTAATTATATATCATTTAAAATACATTATATACATATTATATAAAAATATAGATGCATAACATAGCATGTGTCTCAAATAAGGAAAATTGAGATGAAATTAATTTATCGATTTGGTGACTTTTGAAACATAAATCCTATGGGAGAAATATCATAGAATGAATATTTAAATACCCATAAATTTAATAATAATAATCATATAATACATTAATGGCAAGTATATACACCATGCAATAGAAAATAGTGGTGAAGACGACATGTATCTCACGAATATAAAAATTGAGATGAAATTCCCTTACCTGGTGTCTTGACTTCCATCATACTCATTAAAACCACCAGTATGATAATTATAAGTTTATTATAAATTCATAAAAAAATATTCTTATATATAATACCATATATGATTCTATTAAGGCTTTATATTACCCGTTTATCATTAAATCTATGTTTTGTGTGATAAACGCCTTGCTAATCGTACATGATTTGACTTGTTATTCTTAGTCTTCTTACTTAGATCATGATTTATTTATTTAAATAATGTAATAAATGATATAAATATAATTTATATTTATTATATGTGTATTATAATAACCTATATAATATAGAATTATGAAATGGAATAACCTTTCATGGAGATGATAAGTTGTACGTACGCATAAACGCTATTTCCATTTTTATTGCCGTATTAAAAGAAAGAAAGAAAATGAAATATATGTATATATATATATTATAATTATAGTAGAATTATTATTAATATATATAATATAATTTCACTAAACTCATCCTTAATATATTCATTGTAGCGTGTGAATGAATCACACCGTTTTGAGGGGCGATAGTCCACACTTCCTCAAACAAAACTATCGTATTTACACCAAGTGTAAAGTAGAAATATATTTGTTATAAAAGTACTAACAAAGATTAAAGACATAATAAATATAATATATAACATATATAAATATATTTTCTATTATAATTTTCACTATAAGAGGGGGTAAAGGAAAAATGAACAATCATCATTTCTTAAGGCGGTAGTTCGCCATACACATAAATAGTATGTTTGTTACCCATTAGACGGAGGTGTGTGTTAGTATAGGTAAAAAACTTACCATAAAAAAATCATAGTATATTGACGATACTAGTGTTTTTATACATTAATGGAATAAAGAGAGTAGAGTGGGTGAATAAAGGAAATAAAATAATGGAGCTTGAGAGAAGGCGTTACCTCTCAATCGGGTAACTCCTTTTGGTTTTTTCCAAAAGGCTTCATTGGATTGATTTATACCCAAAGGTAGGATTCAAGGAGTAAGGTAATTATGTTGGGAATTTTATTTATAATATATTGGACTAAAATAAGTGGTTTGAGAGGTGTAAATAATAGGGAGAGTTGGTGGCCTTTTATAGGGAAGGGAAAGGACACACTTGGCATTTTTGAAAACAAGTTAGGTGTAACCAAATTTTTACCTAAAAAAAGTCATACCAAACCAACCAAACTAAATAATGGAAGGTTAATGTCCAAATAATATCCAAAAAAGGGTTCTGTACAAGTTTATAGGTTGTTTTCGGTCTAAAATTTAAGGTTTAGTACTTTATTAACCTATTTTTTCTCTTAAACGTTGTAATTAACTTTAATCACCTTTACTAATATTTTTGGTCAACAAATAAGTTTAAATTATTATAAATTATAAATTATATTTATTTGAAATATTGAATCCATTTTCCAAATTCTAATCATAGAAGTGGTAGATATTAATTTAAAATTAGTCCCGTTGATAGGATGACACTGTGGGGTTTTAAAGTAAAAACATCCAAAAGTTTGCTAAGTTTTTATACCCAATTTCAAAGTGAAATTGATTATAATGAACTAAATTGGATTAATTCATAAAAATAAGATATATTTAAACCTTTAAACCAAATTCAAATATAATTTATTCTTATAAATAAATTATATGAAAATGTAGTTTTGAATTAAAATCTGATATTTTTCACTATTCATCTAAAAAATAAAGTTTCTCATAAAAATACCAAAATTTTACCTAAGAAAATTTATACATTCTAAATTAAAAAACTAAAATTATTTTATTGAATTAAATTTCTAAATTTTTCTAAAATTAATTTTATTATTTTTCATAGAATGACATTAAAAGAAGGTCATTTGAGAAAATAGTATTTTTAAACATATTAGGACTTTAATGAAAATTATATCTTTCATTATAAATATGTTTATTGGGAAAAAATACCTCTAGGTAACATTTCATAATTTTTGGGTTGGTTGCATTTGTTCACAAAACATGTTTTCATGGTGAATTCTCTAGTTCCAGAGATATTTTTGACAACCCATGTTGACAAAGAACCATGAAAAAAGAATGTAAGATCCGGAGGTGGTGCAAAAAGAACAGATACAAGGCGGATCTATTTTCTAATTTTTCCATATTTTTGGGGTCCAAAATTTGGAGTTTTCTGAGCATTATGAAAAGTGAATTTTCTTGAAGATCTCATCAAAATATATAAAAGGTGTGAATTTCGTAAAGATGAGCTTTATGAAGTGGATTACGCAAATACATGAATAATGTTGATGGTGATATTTTCAATTACAATGAGCTTCATGAATAATAGAGGTAAATATAATTTAGAGGGAGCATTTTGGTGGCGATACAAAGGAATTGAAAGAATGATATGCGATTATGAAGAGCTTTGCGATCTGAAAATTTTTGTGGTGCTTCGCGAAATAGAGAGAATTTCAGCTGAAATTTTAGAGCTCTCAAATTTGGGGTTATATGGTGCTGACGTGGCTGGAAGGTTCTAGAGTTGGTGGGAAATTCCAATAAATAGGCCTCCACTCCTGAGAGAAGAGTAGAGATACTCAACGAAAAACTTAGGGCTCTCAAATCATGAAGGAGGTTCATAGAGGCAGTGTGCTTTGTGAAAGGAAGGAGCTTAACAACAGCTAATCGAGCTCTGTGAAAGAGGTGTGGTTCATAAAGGCTTGTCTGATCTTTGTGAAATTATTTTACTCTATGAATGCTTGAGCTCTACGAAGTAGTGAGCTCTTTGAAGAAATGAGCTCTGCGAAATAGTGTACTCTATGAAGCAATGTTCTTTGTAAAGGTGTATGATTTGCGAAGAGGTAGGAACTTTGCGAAGGCTTGTTTGAGATTTGAAAATTAAGGAGATTCACGAAGCAGTGATTTTTGTGAAAGTGTTTGAAAAATGTATTACCTAGTTTTTAGTGGCAAAGTGGTATTCGTCAGTGGATGAAATTTGGACTTCAATAGAGCATCTACATATAGTGGAGGATGCATTAATTAGTGATAATGATAGGACCTACAAGTCTATATACTGTGAGTGGATCTTCTGAAGAAGTAGTGAGAACACTTTAGTTGAGAGAGCAGTGAGCTTCTAAATTGTGTTTGGTTATAAATCAGGAGGGATAGTGAGCCCACTTTAAACTTGTAAACAACATTTCACCTTTAGTGGATTTGGTACATCGGAACATTGTCGTTGTATAATCCTTGGACGTAGCCTATTGAGGGTAAACCAACTAAACATTATTTTAACTCCTGTATGCTTTAATTTAGGTTCATACTTTTCTATGGGAAAGAGAGAAAATAGAGTTTTTTTAATAATGAAACAAGATCAAAAGGGGAATTTGTTTTAATATGTCATACCCTGATTCACCCCCCTCTCAGGGTATTTGACCTAGTGGACCTAACAATTGGTATCCAAGTGAAAGGTTAATATCAGTGTTTCTCACTCAATGGAGGTCATCAATCACAAAGGGATTATGATCTTCGATGGGAATAATTTTCATCTATGGAAGAATTAGATGTAACACTACTTTCGATCTTTGAGAATGGATGTGTTTATAGTAGCGATGCATGGTATTTTAGCTGATATCAATAGTGGTACTTTATCATAAGCTGAAAGAAGGGAACTAGATGTAGACGCTAAGGGAATCAATTCGTTAGGGGGAGACCTATACAATGAAATCTATATGAAGGTAATTTCATGCAAAAAATAACATTCTAATTTAAAAAATCTATTGAATATTTATGTAGGATATTCAAAGTTCAGTGGGGAAAAGATGAAAGTTCAATGGGACAAGTATGAAGTTCTGAAAATGAACCCAAATGAGTCTATTGATGCATTCTTTGACAGGGTAAACATTATAGTGGAAGACATGCATGGTCTTGGGGAAGTCATTGAAGACATAAATATTTTTAAGCGTATCTTTAGGAAACTTCCACCATGGTGTAATCTGAAAATTTTAGTATTAGAAGATAAGGATATAAAAGAGATCACACTAGATAACTTTCATAGTACCCTTGTAGCATATGAAATGAGAAACGATGATAACAATGTTGTGGAATAGGGGAAATCTAAGAAGGTAACATTCAAATCCATGAAGAAGCTCACCATTAAAGATTATCAGGATGAATAAGATATATATGAGGTGATGTCATTCCTTTATTCAAATCTACAAAGAGGAAAAAAAATTCAAGGGGAAACTTCCACTATAGTGTTTTCTATGTGGAAAGGTAGGTCATCTTGTGGTAAGGACCCAAAAAAGTTCCAAGAAGATGATGAGGATAAATTTGAAATCTCTATGAAGAAGTCTTCAGGACATGTTAAAGTCGATAAATAGTTCAAGAGAAACTTATTTAAGAAAAATAATCTTCTTTCACTAGAATTTGATAGTTCAGAAGAATTTGAGGTTGAAGAGGTTGAAGAGATAGAGAACTGCAAAGATCGTGGAGAAAATACTATGGTGGAAGTCATTGGAAGTACCCCGAAAAGGGAAGAAAGTGAAAATGATGAAGAAGAAGTTCAAGGAAGAGTTGATTTGGAAGATAATTTAGAATCCAATCTTGAAGACATTGATGTTTGGATCCAAGAATAATAAAGCCAACAAAGTGGTTTATGACGCCAAACTATACATGCAACAATAGGATGAAGAGAAGTCTAAGTTAATGGAAGAAATTTAGAATCTCAAGTATTCATTACCAGCGGACTTAGAAATAGTTAGTGAGCATAAAATAAAGGTTGAAGTACATAAAATGGAGATTGATGGTTTGAATAACAAAATGAAAGTTCAAATCAAACACATTGAAGAACTTGAAGAAGAAGTTGTTGGCCTATGGAAAATGGTTAAGGACTAAGAAAAACTATTTATTCCTAGTGTGACATCATGAATGAAAATAATTCAGAAGACAAAAAAGATAGAAGTGGAGAATAAAGGGCCAGTATAATTGAAGAAACAGTCAAATCTAAATGATAAGGCAAGTATGAGGCTTGATCAAAAATAGAAAGTAGTCATGGTTTAAGTCAAACCACAAGAACCCACTCCAAGATTGAAGGTTGATATGGGTATGAAGCAGAATCAGAAGATTTAGAGAACCCAAGGGATAACCAGTGGTGTTTAGGTGACATGTAGGAATGTACCTCACATCAGGTACTATTGCTGTAGAAAGATGAGACACTCACAAAATGTGTGTTCCAGAGATAAGAGATACAGAAGGGTACAAGAATAGCAATGGAGGCCAAACATAGATCAATACAATAGAACATCTTTTGAGGGACATTGTTTTTAGTGAGGAGGATTTTGGAACATGTCTAGATATTGTACATCGACCATGAAGAGGAATGTGACAAAGTAGAATCAAAGTGGTCGTAAGCAAAAAATCAATGAAACAACATTTGAGCTTAAAATTCAAAATCAATTTTCAGCCCTTTAGATTAAATTTGTTCCATAATACTCTGAGGAAGATCGTGATTTCCAATCTATACTGAGTATAAATACAAAAAACATGGATCAAGAAGAAGAGAGCTGAGAAGGCAATTGTTACAGAAATTTCCCTTAAATCATCAAACCATTTTGGTGTATGGATCCTTGAAAGCAGTTTCAAATCCCACATGATAGGAAATAAGGATCTTGTTATAGGTATAAAATATGAAAAAGAAGGATTTTTCAAGTTTGGAAACGATAAATTCCTGAAGATAATTAGCTTGGGAAAGGCCAGGTTTGGGGAAAAAGAAATGAGACGGGCTGATGTCATGGTAGTAGAAGGTCTTAGTCACAAATTGATTCGTACCAGTTAACTACATGACTTAGGGAATTCTATAAGATTTACTAAGAATATGTGTATCTTCAAAGGAATATATGGTGAATTTTTTCTATATGGAAAAAGAACAAAGGGAAATCTATACCTTGTAAGTGGGGAAGAATATATATGCTTTTTATCCAGAGATGAAGAAAACAAGTTATGACATAAATGACTTAGTCATCTATGCCAACCATCCCTGAAATATCTGGTAAAGTTTGATGCAGATAGAGATCTACCTAAGCTATCACGTGATCATACTCATACATGTGATGCATGTCAACAAGAGAAGATAATCAGAAATATGTACAAGGTAAAGGAACTGGAGACAATAAGAGTGATTGAATTGGTTCATACTGATGTATGTGGACCTATATCACCAAAATACATTGATGGAAAGAGATATTACATTATTTTTATTGATTATTATATCATAATGTCATGGATAGTTTTAATTTCTCACAAATCTGATGTGTTTTGTTACATAAAGTAGTACCATAGGGAGTTAGAAAGGATTCTTGGGAAGAAAATTTTGAGGTTTAGAACTGATAATGGTACAAAATTCAAAAACAATCAAGTGGAAAACTATCTCGAGAAACATGAGATAAGGAATCAAGTTTCTTCATTGAGAACTCCACAACAAAATAGAGTGGTTGAAAGGATAAATTGGATCATCAACAACATGACTAGAACAATGCTTATTGAGAAATAATGACCAGAGAAATTTAAGAAAAAAGCATTTTTGACATAGTTCTACATTTCTAACAGGGATATGTTGTGTCCAAAGGAAGGAAAGATTCCATATGATATGTGGTATGGAAAGAATACAACAGTGAATCACTTTCAAATAATTGGAAGTAAGCGATTTATTCTTAAAAAATAAAAACACAAGAAATTTGAGTCACATGGAAATGAGGGGATATTCCTTGGATAATCAGGAAAAATAAAATCATATAAATGTTTTAAGTAGAGTCTATGAAAATTAGTTAAGAGAAATGATGTCACTATAGTGGAAAATGAATAGAATATTCAACAACATAGTGAACATTTTCCTAGTGAATGTGATGATGAGGTAAGAAATACATGAGGAGAAAAAGTGGAAGATGTTGATTCAAAAGAAGATACTGATGATGATAATGATGAAGTCAAGTCTATATCTATGAAGAATCCAAAGAGTAGAGATTAAATTCATAGGAAAAATATCATTGGTGATCAGGAAATTCCAGTTCAAACAAGAAGAATGAAGTCACTACAACAGATATATTTCCTATCCCAGGTAGAGCCTAAATGTTTTGCTAATGTAACTGGAGATGAAAACTGGGTTTAGGAAATGAATGACGAGCTAGACCAGATTGAGAAAAATCAAACATGGGAGATTGTTTTGAGGCCAACAGATAACAATGTCACCAGGAATAAATGGGTCTTTCACAACAAGATGAATGAATATGATGTGGTGATTCGAAACAAATCATGACTAGTGTGCAAAGGTTACTCCCATATTGAGGGCATCAATGTTGATGAGACATTTTCACCTATTTCAAGGCTGGAGACAATTAAACTATTCTTGGACATTGTAGTGAAACATAAATTCAAAGTGTTCCAGATGGATGTCAAGTCTGCATTTTTGAACAGGGTTCTAGAAGAAGTGTATATTTATCAGGGATATGGTTTTCTCATTCATGAAGATGAGAAAAAAGTTTGTTGACTGAAGAAGGAACTATATGGATTGAAGCAAGCACCAAGATCATGGAATTCAAGGATATATCCGTTTTTGATGAAGCTCGATTTCTAGTGTGGTGGAGTTGATTGCAATTTATATGTGAACAATGATAGTAATCAAAGGATGGTGGTGCTGGTATATGTCTATCACACAATCTTAGATGGATTAGATGAATTTCAGTGCACATAGTTTTCTAAATTCATGAAAAATGAGTTTGAAATGTCGATGATTGGTGAGCTAACATTTTTCCTTGGTTTATAGGTGAGACAAGGAAGGAATGACACCATTAATTTCTCAATCTAAATATGTCAAGGAGGGTTTTAGAAGGTTTGGAATAGAAAATTCCAAGGAGATTAAGAATCTGGTGGCTACCTGTATGAAACTATCGCGGGATAATGAAGGTAAGGTAGTAAATATCACAGAATATAGGCAAATAATTAGAATCCTACTGTAATCAATAGTGAAAAGGCCTGATATTGTCTTTACACATGCCAAGTAATATGATATCAAAGTAATCCCAAATAAATACACATTCTTATAGTAAAAATAATACTTTGGTATATCAAGGGCACTGTGGATTTCAGTCTGATGTATAATGAAAAATATCAGTAAGATTTATTGGGATGTACAGATACAGATTGGGTTGGATCAACAGATGATACGAAATAAATGCCAGGAGGTGAATTATATCTTGGTGGAGTGTGTATTTCTTTGCTGAATGAGAAACAAGATTGCATTTCATTGAGAACAAAAAAATATGAGTATATTGCGGCCACTCAAGCTTTCAAGTAGTTATTATGGATGAAATAATAGTTTTTTGATAAGGTATTTGAATTAAACTATATTATTGAAATCCATTGTGATAATTCAAGTGCTATAAATCTTATCAAAAATCTAGTCCATCACTAAAGGACAAATCACATTGAAATCAAGTATCATTTTATCAAGGATAAGGTGGAGAAAGGGCTTGTGAAGTTGGAGTATGTGCCTATAAAATTATAGGTTTCCAATATTTTGACAAAGGACTTACCTAAAGAAGCATTTGAGAGGCATAAACTGTCTCTAGAAGTCTAGTAGACTCCCCACACTTGAAAAAGAGTGGATATGGGACCCTCTATCCCCGAGGTATGGTGTTTTTTTCACTTATATGCTAATCTATGTTCTTTCCAATGTTGTAGACCAAAAAGGATTGACCTTTGGGTTCGTTGACAATGGGCGAGAAAGAGTGTCTCTCCTTAAGAGAGAAAATTTCTTTGTCTAAGACACATGGAGAAGCTGAAAGGCCGAGCAGTAAGATAGGGGGAGTTTGAGTTTTAAATCTGACGATGCTAGAAGTGATCGATCAAAGATTAGATATCACAATATCCAAGGTTCATGATGAAAGCATACGAGTGTTATTCAAATGGTTTCAATAATTGGTTTCAGGAATGAAGTGACTCATTGATGAAATTTTCATATTACTCTTTTTTCTCACACCGACCATTTCTCATGTGGGCATAGAGTATGTGTTGATTAAATCTCTGATCACTATCTGATTCCTAAGAAGTGAATTCTATAATATGTTGGAAGAATATTTAATGAGGTATCAAATTGTGGAGAATTGTTATGAGAAGAGTTTTCAACAAACCCAAAGGGGGGTCTTGTTGGAAAAAATCCCTAAAAGTAACATTGAATCATTTTTGGGTTGGTTTTGATTATTTACAAAGTAAGTTTTCTTGGTGAATTTTAGAGTTCCATAGATATTTGTGAAAACCCATGTTGACAAAGAACCATGGAAAAAGAATGGAAGATCTAGAGATGGTACAAAAAGAACATATACAAGGTGGAACTATTTTCTAGTGTTTCCCAAATTTTTGGGGTTGAAATTTTGGAGTTTGGTGAGCATTGTGAAAAGTATATTTTCTTGAATATCTCATCAAAATATAGAAAAGGCATGAATTTCACAAAGATGGGATTCATGAAGTGGATTTTTAAAATACATGAATAATGTTGATGGTGAGATCTGCAGTTACGAAGAGCTTTACGAATGACAGAGGTAAAGAGCATTGCGAGGGAGCATTACAACGATAGCGCAAAGGAATTGATGAAACACTTTGTGATTATGATGAGAACTGTGATCTAAAAATTTCCATGGTGATTTGTGAAATAGAGAGAATTTTGGCTGAAATTTTGGAGATCCACAATTTGATATTATGAGGCGCTGACATGGCGTGGAACATTCTGGAGTCTGTGGGAAACACCTATAAATAGGCCTCCAACCCCAAGAGAAGAGTAGAGAGACTCAAAAAAAAACTTAGGGATCTCGAATAACGAAGGAATTTTGTAAAGGCAGTGTTCTTTGAGAAAGGAAGGGGCTTCATGGCGGCTAATTGAGCTCTACAAAAGAGGTGTAATTCACAAATTCTTTTCCAATATTTGTGAAAGTAGTGTACAATGTGAAGTCTTGAGCTCTACAAAGAAGTGAGATCTGAGAATCAGTAAGCTCTGTGAAGCAGTGAAATCTATGAAGCAGTGTTCTCTACGAAGGTGTGTGCTTTGTGAAGAGGTAGGAACTTCACAAAGGATTATTTGAGCTTTGCGAATTAAGGAGATTCGTGAAGTAGTGAGCCTTGAAAAAGTGTTTTGAAAAGGTATTGCCCAGTGTTCAATGGAAAAAAGGTATTCATTAGTGGATGAAATTTTTACTTCAATAGAGCATCTAAATATAGTAGAGGATTCATTCATTAGTGATAATGAAAGGATATATAAGTCTATAAACTGTGATCAGATCTTCTGAAGAAGCAGTGAGCACAATTCAGTTGAGAGATTAGTGAGATTTCAAATTGTGATTGGTTGTAAACTAATAGGTACAATGAGTACACTTCAAACTTATAAAGATTAGTGCACTTTTAGTGATTTGGTACATCAATACATTCCCGTTGTATGCACATTGGACGTAGCTCAATGAGGGTGAACCAAGTAAAAATTGATGTGTCTCGTTTATGCTTTAATTTTTGTTCATACTTTGCTATGGGAAAGAGAAAGAAGAGAGCTTTTTAAAAATGAAATAAGATCAAAAGGGGTAGTTGTTTTAATATTTCATACCCTAATTCACCCCCCTCTCATGGTATTTGACCCAGTGGACCTAACAATTGGTATCAGAGTGAAAATCTAATATCAGTGTTTCTCCCTAAAGGAAGGTAATCAATCACAAAGGGATTCTGATCTTCGATGGGGATAATTTTTAGCTATGAAATAATCGGATGCAATAATACTTCTGATCTTTGGGAATGGATGTGTTTAAAGTAGCGATGCATGGTATTTTATCCAATATCAATAGTGGTGATTTATCATAAGTTGAAAGAAGGGAACTGGATGCAGACGCCAAGGGAATTAATGATTTAGGGGGATCCCTATCCAATGTAATCTATATAAAGGTTATGTCATGAAAAACATCACATGATATGTGATAAAATCTATTGAATATTTATGAAGGATATTAAAAGGTTAGAGAGGAAAAACTTCCAATTCTATGGAACAAGTATGAAGATATGAGAATGAACCCAAATGATTCTATTGATGCATTCTTTGATAGGTTAAACATTATAGTGGAATAATGCATGGTATTGGGGAAGTCATTAAAGGCATAAAAATTGTAAAGTGTATTTTGAGGAAAATTCCACCATGGTTTAATCTGAAAGTTTTAGTATTAGAATATAAAGATATGAAAGAGTTCACACTGGATAAATTTCATAGTACCCTTGTAGAATATGAAATGAGAAATGATGATAAAGATGCTGTGGAAAAGGGAAGATCTAAGGAGGTAGAATTAAAGTCCATGAAGAAGATCACTATTTAAGATTCTTAGGAAGAAGAGACAAATGAGGTGATTCCATTCCTTTATTCAAATCTATAAATAGGAAACAAAAGGTTCAAGGGGAAACTTCCACTAGAGTGTTTTTGATGTGGAAAGGTTGGTCATCTTACAGTAAGGTGCCCCCAAAATTTTTCAATAAGATGATGAGGATGAAGTTAAAATCCCCATGAAGAAGTCTTCAAACCATGTGAAAGGAAATAAACAATTCAATAGAAACTTATTTAAGAAAAATAATATTCTTTCATAGGAATATGACAGTTTAGATAAATTTTAGGTTAAAGAGGTTGAAGAGATAGAGAACTAAAAATATCATAGAGAAAATTCTATAGTGGCAATCGTCGTCAGTACCTAGAAAAGGGAAGAAAGTGAAAATGATAAAGAAGAAGTTCAAGGAAGAGTTGATTTGAAAGATGAATTATAATATTCTCTTGAAGAGATTGATTTTTGGAGAGATAAGAATAAGAAATAAAACAAAGTGGTTCATGATGCCAAACTCTATGTGCAATAGTAAGATGAAGAGAATTCCGTGTTAATGGAAGAAATTGAGAATCTCAAGTATTGATTACCAGCGGACTCAAAAATAGTTAGTGAGAATAAACTCAAGTTTGAAAAACAAAAAAGGGAGATCGATGTTTTGAATAAAATAGTGAAAGTTAAAATCAAATGCATTGAAGAACTTGAAGAAGAATTCGTCGGCCTGTGGAAAAAGGTTAAGGACTAAGAAAAACTCTTGATTCCTGGTGTGACATAAGGAATAAAAATCACTCAAAAGAAAAAAAAGATGGAATTAGAGCATAGAGGGCCAGTAGAAGCGACCATAGAAACATGAATAAAGATATGGAATACCTACATTGGAGTCATAGAGTTAGGTGTGTCCATTATTAGCCTCTAACTTGAAGCTATTTGGAAGAAATCTACATTTCTGTCGAATGCCTTGAAAATAGGAAAAAATGACTCAAATAGATTTAGTGCTTCATGGGGAGAGATAAAAGGAAAAGATAAGCATGGGTGAGGGTAGCCTTACTGATATGGTTCCAACACAGCCAATGAAGATAAAAAAGAAGCTCAGATGAAGGAGAGGGGTTACAACCTATGGGAGGAAGAAAATGAGTGAGCACCTGCTGTGCGCATGACCAAGAAAGAGGAAAATAGGAGGAAAGGAAAAAATGGAATAGGGGTAGAAAAGTAAATTAAACCCTTTAATTATCTACATGGTTAGCTATCATGATTTTACAAACTGTGCGACAATCATGCAATCTACATTATTGAGGTATTGCCTAAGTGGCACTATATGTGTGGCTTACACACAATTTACCCTAACCATATGCAAGCCGCATGAAATCCCTATAAAAAAATTGCAGAGGTTCATGCATAGCCATGTGATCTATCTTGAACAATTTTCCAAACTGTGTGGTAGTTAAAAATTGGGTTGCATGGTTTACTGGGAGAGGTGGCATGGTTTACCTAAACCGTGCACCTTGACCTGTAACTTCCAAAACTGGGCCTTTATACTTCTGATGCACTCAAAACCCATTCAAACACATGAGGCTTCCATAAAACATTTAAAACCATCCAAAAATAAGATATAGGATTCATGGAATACTCAGAATTTGGTTCTGATGATTTAAAAAGAAATTTACATACACACCAATTCAAAAAATTCCAAGAGGGAGAGGTCTTCGACCCGCTCCGAAATATCTGGGACATTAAAATCTCCCCACCTTAGCATATCTTGTCCCCGATATATAAAAAAACTCAAATACAGTACCAAACATACCCATCCTAATAAAAATTAATGTGGAAGACCCCAATCTCAAGGACATAGGTCAACTACCTTAAGTTTTGGCTCCCCACCTTAGAAGTAGCCTACCTCAGTTGCATCCCGGCCCAAAACTAAAATCAATAAAATGGTCCATAGAAAAAATTTAGGACTCAAAATGTCCTCCCATGATGCATCGTCACTCCTTCACCCCATCAAGTTCCCCCATATCATATATGACAGCCATCAGGTGAAGGTACATGGCGTGTAATGGAATCCATGAAACTTAGGATTTTAACATTTTTCCTACTGATGATCAATATGAAAATGCCATCATCAGTGAAATGATGTCTGTTATAAGACCTATCATCACATGTGAAGAGTTTTAAGAAAAAAAATATAAACCATAAATACATATTTATAACCAAATCCGTGCTTGATGTCTACTCATCATCGGAGATCGCTGCTTAAAGGATCCGAATTCGAATCATTCTAAATCATCCAAAAATTCTTTGAAAGCCTGAGAGAACATTTATTGTCATAATAAAGGTTCTAGTGTGGAGTTCCTATGATTCCTTCAATGTCTTGAGGATAACTTCTGCTTTGTTCCATCAATTCGCAAAGAAAAACTGTGATCAAGCATGTGGAACCAGAGCGTCTCTATCTAGGTATTAAGGGAGAGAGAAGAGATAGAAGAAGCCTCAATGATTATTATCCCCTAACACCTGATAGTAATACACCATCTATGTCTAGTCAAAATGATGTATCTAGGCCATATGGAATATATTTAAGATTAATGTCATAGTATCTCAAGGTTCTCATTATAGCTTGGGATCTTCTATAACCTTATAATATGAAAATTAATATATGGAAATTACCATTAAATAATGGACATATAAATATCTACACTATAATGGTAAGTATACATCATGTATATTTAACTATATACATGATCTGGTAATCAAAAGTACCATTCAAGTTGGGTATAGGGAACCCACCTTTACAAAAATTCCACTTGCAATAGATCTAACTTGCTAACCAACCTTGTTAGCTATCACATGATCAAAAACATGTTTTTCTTGATCCATGGATTTAGTTGTTGGGTCTTCCAAGTTTCCTCCATGTGGCTATTCTGCTATATGCGACCCCACTTACTTGAATAAAACAACACAAGAGTTGTCATCTCTAAATATATCCCTTTTGTCCACTGTCATAACTTGACATCTTGGCTAGTAAGAACATCATAATTTAAATTATGATAATACTTTAATTACTAGGTTTGATTCCATGAATTGGAAAAAATTGTTACATTTAACTACTTCTTAGCTACCAAAGAAGCTACAATGTACTTGGTATTTGTAGGTATGGATACCACTGGCTTAAATGAGATTTACTCACTCATTCTTTGAGAATAACTATGATATTATATCATATGTATTTAATTAATACTAGTTTTTATCCCCTGAAAACTAGTATCATTTCTTCTCTAATTACCAGGTAGATATCCTGTGTACTTTCTCAAGTATAAATGGATAGTTCTGACTACTTTCCTTACAGTTATTCTAAATATAACTGATATTTTCCTACCATAAAGTATATGTTGGAAATATCAATTCTTGTACATATAATTATATACATGATTGATCCATCACTTAAGTGTATGGATTTCATCTCACCACATTAACCTCCTCCCTTTTCCTAAACATGTCATCTTGGAGAGATTTATGCCATTTGATATTGGTAACAATTCTTTCTTGAAATGTCCCAACTTGTATTTTTAAATACCATGTCACTAGATGTGCAATTGATTAGGTCCAAGAATCCTTTATATCTACCTTAGTAGATCCTATTTCCTATAACTTAGGTTTCTAATTTAATTCAATCATTGGAAAATATATTTTATTATGGTCTTAACTAACTGTTATACCAATATCTATTTTCCATATGTTTCCGAACATATTTCACTTGGAAAACAATGGCGCTCCCACTAACCTCTTGTAGAAACATGGAAAAGATTCATTCCAATTGAATATTCTATGATCTAGTTGCTTAATTCAATCATAAACTAGATTTTAGTAACTTGAAAACTTTATTAGCATTTTGTGGCGTAACCATCTCTTTTTTATTGTGTCGTATAGACACCTTCCACGGTTGGTGGTCATGAAATCCAATTCTCAATAAATTATCATAGAAAGTAGATATAAAAAGTAAAATTATAATGGATTTATAAAGAACGACTTGGTATAACCATTCAAGCATTATTGGTAAAATGATTGTACCATCCATGTAAAATATCATTTGAATACCCACCATAGTATTCCAAATAATACGCCCCTTTGCACTTTGATACATGAAATCCATTGTTGAATTTTAATTTTTCTTTCCAGTCTTAGATAATTTCAATATACTTATTACTTGTAGGATTTATTATTCTTAATGAATAATGGATCACCGATGGAGGTAACTAAAAAACCATCACTATGGTTTTAACCTTCCTACACAATATTTGTCTCTAGAACATTCCTATTCCACATGAAATTGTTAAACTAGTTCCTATGCCAACTACATGTGCATCTCAGGAATTAACTAAACCCAATTCAACTTGGATCCCACTATCTCTAATAGATATGTTAACCCTTATATATAAATATAGTCTATAACTTGACTAACTATTTTCTACTTTAGGGATATATATAATATCCTAATCAACCTTTAGGACAACTACTTAGATGTACAATGTATTTTTTCTTGATGTAAGTTTGGTTATATCTTAACAAACTCTTTATAGCCAAACACATGTCCTTATGACATAATGGATTTCCATCATAATAAAACTGTTATAATATCCATTTTTCATTATAGTTGGCATGTGGTTATGGGATATCACCATTATTTGAAAAGAACATCATGAAATATAATATATGTTCCTACAAGATGCAACATTGATACTATTTATATCATGAATCTGATATATAAAATGTGCATTTGGGAATTGATCTATGCTACATTTTTTCAATCAATTTTAATGTAACGCCTTGACCCTAGTTACCCAGAGTTGGTGAATTATTACATAACATTGGCATGATCACAAGAAAGATCAAATCTCGAAAGACCGATTGGTTTAGTAGCCTTGGAAACACTAGATATATTCATAAGTTTTACATTACATCATAAAATGAAAAACTACTACAACAACATAATGTATCTATAATCCACACTCATATCCCCACATAATATCCCTACAGTTCATTCATAATTTACTTCTTCACTTCCTGGGAAAAATAAAACACAGAAAAGGGGTGAGCTCAAATGCCCAGTAAGGATAACAATATAGCGGAAACTTTCATAAATAAGAATAAACATTTAAGGCAATGTATAACTAAAACAAAAGCCTTTTAAACTTGAACTTTTAACATAGTATGGCATAAATAAAATGAAATAATTCCATTTACTTATTCACATGGATATTCTACTAATCGAATAATCACATGCAAAAATCAATAACCACTTTCATAATGTTGGAATGCATAATGCCAGACTATCATAACCACATAGTCAAGGCCTCGTGCCAAGACTACAAATAAGATTTTGTAAAGGCCTTGTGACAAGACACTAGTTTGTCTCATGAGACCTACCGATGCATCGAGGAGCTATATCGGGCTCCACCCGTCACATATTAAGTCCAATGCATTCCCATATGAAAAGGTTTAAACATAACATAAACATTCGTATTAAAACTAGCATACGAAATGTAAATAATTTCACCATAAACTATGAATGGTATAAAAATATCACATCCACAGTCAAACATATCACAAAACCTTCAATACAATATAGAAGTTTTGTATCATAATAAATCAACTTCAAATAATCTTAAAATCTATCAAAGGATGTTGACATAGATGAAATCAATATTCTTTTTAAAGAAATATCTCCTTTTATTTTGAAATAATTTAAGATCCATATAAAATAAAACATTTTCTTTGAAAATATTCTTATAAGCTTTTAAGGGAATCTTTGAAGATTTTATAATGGCGGAAAATAGCCGCACCCGCCGTATAAGTTAAAAAAACATTCTTACCTTAATTCTGTCGAAAAGGTTAAAAAGGACCTTGTTTTGAAAACGACCGAAAGATTCCTTTATAAACCACTTATAAAAGTCAAAAAGGGTATAAATGACTTTAACTCATATTCTAGTAAATAGTAAAAATGTTTTGAAATACATTTTTAAGAAACATGGATGTGGATGATAAAGAGATCCCAGTAGATTATTACGTATAAACAACCTCGGATAATGAAGAGATTGTAAAATAACCCTTACCTTGTACTTTTCCTTGGTTGGGGTAGGTTAACCTCCTGTATAATGGTGAAATAATTGTTATTAAATTATACAATAATCATATACATTAATATGATATCATATATGATCTTTTAATATTGATTTGATAATAATATCTTAGTATTATCGTTGTTTCGGGTGTTAACTTACTTGTTTTATTTTATATGTTTTGTTACATAAGACATGTTTGTAAAGGATAGGTTTTATATTATTCATATCCATAATGATATCAAGTCCTTAAACATTATTTTTTAAATCATCAAATGATAATTATACTTGAATGGATACGATGGAGAATGAATCTCATCGCGTTCGTGGAGACGGTAGTCCGTACGTACGCACGAGCGACAATATCATTCTTTTGATATTAAAATAATATATAAATGGATGGTATATCATATATACATAATCATTAAAATGTTATATTTATTATTTACATGAGTTACACATCATTATTATACCCATCCAAATAATATTATATTGAATAACAATTACACCACGACGTGGAGACGGTAAGCCGTACGTACGCACGTATGGTGACATGTTATTCAAAGGGTGGATTGAATACTGAATATGGTTGTACCATATTTATAATAACATCACAGTATATATATGATACTGGATTTATTATTTTAGAATGGTAGCAACAAAGGAAGAAGAAGTGGAAGAAGAAATGAACTTAGAAAAGGGTGGTGAAATCATTACCTCTTCTTCGGGTTCTTCCTTTTGATTTGATCAAAAGGGCTCCTTAGGTTGGATTTCTGATCAAACTAAGGCCCCTAGGTTGTAGTGAGGGAAGTTGGGAGAGTATTTGGGCAGATTTTGGCCGAACCAAAAGGCTTTGAAGGTGTGAAGAAATGAGAAGGAGGAGTGCCCTTTTATAAGAGGGGTGAGGGGCACCTTTGGAAAAGCTAGAAATATTAATTTATAATAAATTCATATTCGGTTTCTAATGGATCCAAAGTTAATTATTCAAAGGTTAAGGTGGGTATAGGTCGAAAACCACTCAACCAATAGAATTTAGACAGGTTTGGGTACTTATATTAACCTTATCTTTAAGTATTAACTCTAAGTTAATTAGTTTCACTTTTACAATGTCTCTTTGTATTTTTATATAATATGGTTAATAAACTTACTAAATACATCCAAGAGACCCCCAAGTGGTCCATTAATGATTAAAATATCATGATATAAGTCTCTTGGCCGAACCTTAGATTTTTAGGAATTTAATATCAATTAATAATATAATATTTGTTTTAAGAACTCTTTTATGTCAATTTTGACACTATTCAATAGTTGATTTTTGTGAAACTCATAACAGATTTATTACTTCTAAAAAAGTCAATTAAATCAATCCTAATATATCATATTATCCTAGAAAATTAGTTTAATTCATTAAAAGTTTCATATTATATTTATTTGGGTATTTATAATATCAATTATTTTAATTTTTCACTATTATAGTAATTACTGCATCATCATTGTGTCATAAATAAAATAAATTATTTAAGGTCTAAAAATTATAAATAAAATATAATTATTTAGGAAATCTTTTTATCTTTCTAATGAATATTTATAATCTAAAATCCAACATATATAACCCTATGTAACAATTGTTTTTCTAAAAGATATATGCTTGTGTCATTTTTGTATTCATTTTAACTTAATTAAAATAAAGTGTCATTATCACTTACAAGTGGATACATGGGGTCCCAAAATCGACCCAAAGATTCCCATGGTCGACCATGTATCAGCCAATAGGGTTAAGACACGTTTTAGGGTAATTTAGTATTATTATAATATTATTTTTTGACCCTTATTTACCGGATTTACCCTTAACCATGGTAAATAAAATATTTACCGCAGTAATTATTCAAAATGTCTAAAAATAAAAGTTACCTATTTACACAATTTGAACATCCTGATTCCAAATATGGAATCCATTTTCCTAAATTCAAAACACAGAAGTGGCATAAATTAATTTAAAATTAATTCCCGCTGTCAAAACAAAAAGCGTGTTTTTAAGAGATAATAACTATCAAAAGATTGACACTTGTTTATGTTCGGTTTAATTGTAAAATTATGTCCAATGACCAACATTATATTAAATGGTAAAAATATATTCTAAATATACTTTAAAACTACTAAAATTCATAATTTATCACTATTAATTATTTTGATTAAAAAAGTTGTTTTTAATTAAAATTTAGTAATTTTCACTATTCATCAAAATATGAAAGTTATCCGAAAAGTACAAAAATTTCACCTTAGGCTAAATTAGATATTCCGAATCCAAAAATGAAGTCCATTTTAAAATATAAAATATATATAATTTCAAAATGTAGTTATTACTATTCATAACGGCTAGTTTGATTGGTTGTGGTGTTGTTAAAACTCAAGGTTGCGTACAACACACGCTACTGTATTATTCAAAGAAAGCGTACCGTGGAAGCTTGGGATGTTTCATTTTAAATTTTTGATGTCCCCATTTAGTCAAAAAGTTTATAATATTGTATTTAAAAAGGGTTCACTATTAAAAGTTGATAAAAGTGCAATACTGAAAATGAATTTGTTCTTGCATTATGTCTAAGATACTCATAATATGGAAAAATTATAAGGATTATATAAAGTTTAAAATTTAGTTAATACTATTCATAACCTCTTTTGAATGACTTTTTGGTAAGTCATGGTGCAATTGAACTCGGTGTTGCGTGTAGTGCAAGTTATTGAATTATTTTGAAGAAATAACACATTATGAATTCTTGGGGTGTTACATTTAACATGTAATACTCATCATCGATCATTATTATTAGAATAAATTCCATGATGTAGATAAGTTAATGTGCATTTAGGAATAACTCCATGCTACATTATATTGATCGATGATTTCTTGGTCAAGATATTCTTCAGCATGTTGGACCTAAGCTACTCATATATTCTGAACATGCATATAATTCATTATCACATACCATAATTACTTAAAGGAACCTTATGAAGTATATTTACCACTATATTACCCTTAGAATAGTTTACACTCTATTTTTGAACTAATTCCAGAAGATTTGTGGCATACCTTTATTTCTAAAGGTTTCCTTGTCTAAAACTAAATAACTATATACATTAATAATATCTAAGGTGTTTAGCTCATATTAGTCTAAATACTATACTGGGTATATCCTTGAAGTTTAATTTTTGTTTTTATTGACAAATATTTATCTCCACACAACTAAGTAAATAAATATTACATTTATATTCATCATGCATTGCCTATGATTCATGTATTACTAAACTATTTTTTGAGTATTAAAAACCATAAAAAATATTCATTCCTAAATCTGGAATAATGTCTACTTATGTCCAAAGGTTATATAAGATAAATGTTTTGGTTATACTCAGTAATAGTTTTATAATAATCATTCACATGGAAATTTGAAGTTATGTGTTTCTCACTGCTGACTTAGGAATCACCCTTTCTCAGCTACTTGGAGAATACACCTTACTTCTGGTAATGTTTCTAAACTTACTTGGTTACTATATTTAAATAAACATATGTTATAGGAATATTGTATTCAATACCCAAGAATTATGTCAA
The DNA here is from genome assembly GCA_963277665.1 of Viscum album. Taxonomy (NCBI): domain Eukaryota; kingdom Viridiplantae; phylum Streptophyta; class Magnoliopsida; order Santalales; family Viscaceae; genus Viscum; species Viscum album. The sequence goes on from OY728160.1 coordinate 1,073,150,608, forward strand.
AAACAATAATTATATATGACAAATATAAACTAAAGATGAAGTGGGTACCTATTTCATTAATTCAATTCATTGCGATTAAACTTCCATAGTTCTATTTCATAATATGCAATGAAAATAACCTCTTTTTAATACATCCTTTTTCTAAAGGATGTCGTGAAGGTGCCTTTGGTGTGCCACTTTCCATTGGCCTTTTCAACTTATCTTTAAATTTGTTCTATATAAGAATTAATGATTAATCTATATTTTATATTATTATTTACTTGGTGAACCTTACCTAAAAATGTAATAAAGTGTTTCTGTTTTGTAACCTAAAATGAGATAAGAGTAAATGGGTGAAAATGATATGATAAAGTGATCCATTTAAAGATCATTTTCATTTTTTCAATTTAAACATGCCCATTGTAATCATGAAAAATTCATATCCTGTTTTACTTTCTCCTTACAAACTTCTTGGATATGATAATTCTTGTTAGATCATCCATTTCCTAATATAGTGACTGTAACTAACATCAGACATTGATGATATAATTATTAAATAACTATCATATTCTACATACATGAGTCTCCTGTAAATATATTTCTCACCCTCACTTCTTGAGGTGGCTTAACAAGTATAGGGACACTAGTACCTTGAATTTCCTATATCATCATATTGTGTGCAAGCAGTTGTACGACACTTGGGAACTCATTCCAGTGTGGACATTTACTTTTTCTATTAGTTATGATAGTAATTATAGTGGTATTAATTTAAATTTTTCTACAAAAAATAAAATTCTAGAAGATTAGTACTTTTTATCTTGATTACCGATTTAGACATTGAAGATTATTTAATTAAATCATTAAATACCTCCCACTATTTTTTTCAAATTCTAGTAACCCTCTATGATAGAATCATAATACTCAACCGCTTGAGTATTCTAGTGGAAATGATCCTTGAACCTCCACTCATATTCTACAAGATATGGCTATGCCACTGCTCAGAGGGTTCAAGGTAGGCATTTGACTAACCAACTGCATTAACTAGCAGTTTCTTGATCTATTGAGTGAAGTCCCAGCTTCTAAAATCATAACATGATTTACTCAACACTTGCCTCTAAAATTATAGAAAGTTAGATATGGCTAATAATTACCACCACTTTAGTTAATTCAACCCACCACTCTCATAGGAACTCCCTGGTAGTAAGAGGTACCCTCAACTATGGATGACCTAGCACCCCGAACACCTGATTTTATCCAAATTTGACATACCCTTATACATATAATTAAATTTAGATGATTCATAAATCACATTTTATTAAAATAATTATTAAAAATATCCATTGAAATTATTAAATTAAATAAATGAATAAACCCCAGACAATCATTGATTGGTCCACAACTCATGACCAGTCTATACAAATTAAACTCACATATTTTAAATTAAATTCAGAAATAAAATTAAACTTGCACTGAAATTATTTTTTAGGTATTTTATTTTATTAAAATTAACACTTATTTTAATTCAATATTTTTTGTCATTCTGTCCCATTAATTAACTTAATTTTAAAATGAAAAAATAAATTATTTAATTAATTTAATTTAACACCAAAATTAAATTTATTTAACCTAGAGTAATATTTTTTTAAAATCAAAATTTAATATTTAATTAATTTAATTTAAAACCAAAATTAAATTAATTTTATTAATTATTTTTTGATCATATAAATTTAACTAAGCCCCAAAAAAACCTAGACAAGGCCTGTGTGTGTTAGGTCAAACCAGTGCAGACCCATTCCGGGTCATGTAGACCCCATGCAAGGGTGTTCTAGTCCAGATAGGTCTGCTCAAACCCATTCTAGGTTGGGAAGACCCACCTCATCCTATATCAGTGAAAAATGGGTCTAGGTAGTGGGTTACCTTATGCATGGGTCATAGACATGGATGACTGGTCTTGTCATACAAAACCTATAGGGGATAGCCTGATCTCACCCATATGGGTTTTTTCCGAAATCGATAAGACAACTACAAAGGTATGATAACAACAATGAGACCTAATATGAGGTGACTAAATCAGACCGTTTAGCACGTGGGTGGCTTGGATTTGGTCGGATGGAGATGCACTAGGTGAAGGTGCATTAGGTGCTGACCGATGGTGGGTTTAATGCCGGTGATTAAGGGTGGATGTTGACATAGGAGGAAGCTAAACCAGATCTAGATGGGTCTGACCAAAATTGGTGTGTTCGGCGACTGTACAACGAAGGATCTCATGGTGGGTGAGGTTTTTCTATAGAAGGAGTTCGAAAAAGTTGATCCATAGGGTATCCTGACATGGGGGGGGGGGTGTTCCAGTTGGTGCAATTGGGTAGGTAGTCTGCCATGGGGTGGAGGTCGGTCTGCAAGGACCGATGGATGAGGAGGCAGCCAGTGGGAGACCTCGAGGAGGTTCCAGCTTCATTTCATGGTGGATAACCTTAGTATGGAGGACCACAAAAGGGTCTCAGCTGTGGGTTTCTTGAGGTGAAAAGTCACCGGTGGCTGCCGACTTGTGTGGAGGGTGGCAGAACGGTTGAGGGAGACAGGGGTGGCCCGAGTGATACGGATCACTGGACCGCGTGGAAACATGGGGGAAGGTGGTTCCTTCACTTTTTTTTTGAAATTAAACTGAAATTTTTGGTTGTTTCCTCTGGGTCAACCTCCCCCTTCATCACCTCTTTATTTTTATTTTCAAAAATTATACACACCGGTAAATATTTTATCTGGTCAAAAAGTAGTATTTTGGCCACTAGGATATGGCTAGAATAGTTGATAACTCATAAAAATGATTTTTCCAATGAATTAAAATAATTTAAAATATAAATATAAATATATATATATATATATATCCTTTTATGATAAACCACACAATTTATTTTCAATTTGAATTAAAAACTTCGGATGGTCATAGACTGGCCATCCGATGTCAGATTCAAAATCCATCTATGGTGTTGGAACCAGAATGACACCATTTTTTACATTTAATTAAAATTCAATTTTTCATTTGATTAAATTTTTCATGTGTCACTATGATACCAATTGAAGGTACTAGGTGCATAGTAGAAGTCCCGAAACTCAGGATTTTAAAATTTTTCCCACCGATGATCAACAATACTACGTCATCGTCGGTGAAACACTTCTCGATATAAGCCTAAGGATCATGCATGAAGAGTCTTGGGAACAAAATAAAAACCATAATACCTGGTTATATCCAAATCCGTGCTCAACGTATGTTATTCGACGGTGATCGCTACTCAAAGGATCTAAAGTTGAATCCCTATAGATCATCCACACATGCTTCTAAATCTTGCGAGAAAAATTATTTTCAGAATCCAAGTGTTATAATGATGTTATGAAATCCTCTTCAATGTCCTCATGATCACCCCTACTCTGTTCCATTGATCCATAAAGAAAAACTGTGATTGATTGCCTGGAACTAGAGCATCTCTCTCTAGGGATCGAGGGAGAGAGAAGAGAGAGAATACTATTCACAGACCAAGAGTAGGATCTAGAAACCCATAATGGCCCCCAAAGAGATAAGGATAGTAATTTCAATGACAACCAACCTACAAACATGAATTATTTAATATAATCTCTTTGTCTTTAATATCTCATAAAGCAGGATGCATACCCATGTCATCATCCTTTTCTTGTTTTATTACTTGTTGATCTGACTGGATGGATTTAACTTGAAATACCATGACCATAGATTTATCAAGATACTACCATCTTGATCAACCAGGCCTGAGATATATTACTTCCTTAACCTAGAAGTGAAAAATCCTTTCTTGACCATTCAACCAATGCCATACCACCAATGACGCACCCAAGACAAGCTACCTTCTGCTATTTCATTATCATAGTTTTCCCTTGCATCAAAGAACACAATAAAATTCCACACATTAGTAATGATCTCAATTCAGGAGACCAATACACATGTCCATAGACAGGAACATCTAATGAAACCCAAAACATGTGACGTTTCTATTGGTAGGTCTATCCTCATGATCTCACTACTAGAGATCAACAAGTGCAAAATTCATGAGAAGAAGTCACAATGATTATGATCCCCCAACACCTGATAGTCAAAATCATCTATGTCTATTCAGAATGATGTATCTAGACCACATGAAATATATTTAAGATTAATGTCATAGTATCTTGAGGTTCTCACTATAGCATGTGATCTTATATAAACTTTTGATATGAAAAGTAATCTATGGATATTACCATTAAATAGTAGATGTAGAAATATCTACACTATAATGGTAAGTATACATCATGTATATTTAATTGTATACATGATATGGTAATCAAAAGTACTGTTCAAGTAGGTTCTAAGGAACCCACAATTACAACATTAGGATCCCACATCACAATGATGCCTGCCTCATGCTCATGGATCATATGGAACCCATGAGGCTCAGTATCTCATCATATTCTCAAATAATTAATGGTGGATCACACCTTAGTCAAGTATCACATCACAATGATGACCTGATGAAAACAAACCTCAAGTAACCCACATATCCTTGATGCCCCGATGCCAACACACCTCAATAAACACGCACCCTTCGATGCTCACAACAATCCTAGTGCCACAAACTTCATATATATATATATATAATGAAACCAAGATGGTCCCAACTTACTAATCATTTTCTGGTTAGTCCATTCATATATCCCATGCACCTCATGCACCCAAAATGAACATGACTCAAAAGGCCATGAAAAAAATAAACAAATAGAAATAGTTATGCCCACGATGTACCTCTAACCATCGTCGTCTCAAAATTATACTTTGACCCTGGAAGCTCCATGACATGCAACTAGAATGAAGCCCAACTGATTGAATCCCAACCTACCTATAGTGCTTCACAAGCCACCATCCACTGACCCCACTGATGTGTCCTGCTATTGCTACCATGACCTCTGCATACAACCAACTCTCATATATCGTCACCTGGTACCAATCACAGTTTGAACTTAGAACCTTGAGTCTCCCATGATCCCTGATTTCCAACTGTCTGAGAAGGATTCCTCCAGAACCTCTTGAGATTCATAACCTATCTACATGCCCGAAACTCCTTTGGAGGCTTCTCACACTGATTCGGGACATGTCCTGGTTGTACACACTAGAATCACGTCGTAGAATACCCACTACAAGGTGTTATGATTGATTACTTGGTGTAAATGCCCTACTAGAACTCATATTATTATTTCTTATTTCCATCTAAAGTGTTGCCACTAAAGTCACCTGAAGTAGTCATCTGATCTAAGTAAGACGTGTTCGTTGAATTTCCCTAATCTATGAGCTCCTGGTTCACCACCTCGAAGAATGAGGCCAACCTAAATATGTTCACCTACACCTGAATGGTGTTCCATAAAACATACTTGAAATGACTCACCCTACAGGTACCATAACTCACCATGTCAGGTGTCAAGTGAGACAATTCAGTAAATGTCACTGCATAGTCCATGACAGACATTTCACCCTACTGAAGGCTCAAGAACTCCTGATTTCTCTTCAACATTAGTGCTTCTGGGAAGAAATACTTGAAGAACCAGGCCTTAAAGTCCTTCCAGGCTAGTCCCTCATGTCTACCTACCTGCACCTGCAAATCCCACCATTTCTTGGCTAGTACTTTGAGAATATATATTACTAGATTCTCCCTCTATCCTGGGGTGTCTCAAGCTAGTATAAGATCATCTACATAGCCTCAATCTATTTCTCAATCACATGTGGACCACCCTCACCCTGAAAAAGAAGTGGGTTTTGTGACTGAAACTCCTGAGTAAGATATTATATAGACGGATTTTCTCCTAAGCTCCCTTGTTGATACCCTATATAACATGTACTAGGCTCACTCTGAACTAATCATCTTTCCATATCCCAAATTTTATCAAATATGGTGGCTTCCTCACCCGTACTAGAATCTATACATGAGCCCATACCTATGACTCATTATCTTCCTGACCCATAAGGGCCTTAACCTACTCGTTCTCCTATAGAAACACACCACTTCTTGCTAGATGATTCATCTGACCCATCTTGGTGGTAACCTACTGAATACCATTACATGATCAGACATCACATATAACACACACACACACACATATCACACAGATATGGAAATTAATAACAAGAATCATCAACTCACTACCCATACTCCCCCCATTACAACTATTCCACATGGAATCTTGACCCCATGGCCTCATTACCCTCCCTCAACAAATACAAGTATTAAAATATAACCTAGGCCATGACCATCCTCAAGAACCATGTTGCCTCAAAATGATGACCACATTTCCCAACCTGGTGATCAACATCACCCCATATAACTATACCTGCTTTCCCCTATAATATCCAGAACCAATACATACATATTACTTATTACATGTAATTTCATATCCTGAAACATGGATATTCAATTTAAATATACTATCATGTGCCTAATCAAAAACATAAACATGCATAACAAACACCCCTTGCCATACCGGGCCAAGGTTATAATATCCTTTTCTTTTTCGTACCAGGCCAAGGGTCACAAGTCACATGCCATAGAAGATAAAAACTCACATTCCAAGAATACCACTCAAGGTGGAAATCATATAAATTGTATAATGATAAAAATAGAACAACATTCACACCCATAACAACTTGGTCTGTCACTCATGCATAGGGATACAAGAACCCAAGATCGCACTATAAACCCACTTCTGACAACATCCTAATATCCATTCTACCATATAAAAAATATTAAGTCCAAAAATTGGTAAAATAAACCCCCATAATACCATTTTTAGCATCCCTAACCTGATTAGACACTTGAAAAATGATTTTAGGCTATGTTCCATTGGCCTTAGGCACACTTACCCAAATTCCTAAGGTTCCTGACTAGCATCGAGTGTGTAAAGAGGGAAAACGGGGAGGATATACCATCATGGGATGATATAATAATGGTATTAGTAGAATATATAACATTCATCAGAAATAAAGACTTAGCAGACTCAAAGAATACCTGCCAACAACGGAAGCACAATCAATATCAAGCAATAATATAAGTATATCTAAAAAAGGAGTGGAATAAATAAATAGGAAAGCATACCACTTACAGATACTAAAACAAGAATACATCCAATATAGGTCATACAATAAAATATCCATAAGGGGTCACCAAAGGATGACCAAATTATAATACATACATATAAACATGCTGAAATTGAAAGGAAAACTAAAAATAAATTGTTGCTGAGACAAGAACCTCAAGGTACCTTTCCTTCCATCCATTCCAACTCAACTAGGATCGAGCTCCATAACTTGAACCCTTCCCTGAAAGTAAAAGTATAAAGTCTACACATGTCATGAAGGGACCATGTAGGGTGTGAGAATGAGTCTCAGTAGGGTACCAACCATGTGTTAATACCAAAATATGTGTTTAAGTAGGTGTGTAATTTAATAAGGACAACAAATCATGCAATTTAAATGAAACCAAAAAGCTTCCCTAGTGCTCAACAGCTACTAGGAAGTTATCTCCAACTTCAAAAAATGTTGAAATCACTGAAGAAGAGAGGATCTTTGGCCCATGACCCAAGGTATCCCCTGATGTTAAATAGTCCTAGGTGAACCCTCGGGTTCCACCTCTAATAAAGTAACCCATCACCTCATGCCAATCGAAAAATCATATCTAAATGAATATAACCAATGTACCAAAGGAACAACCAAGAGAATATAACCCTAGTCCCTTAGATCCCTACTTGAAATCACTCGTCAGCTCAAAGTCTATAGGAACATTGATATCTGTCATCAAATCAAATCACCATTGAATCAAAGAGAAATGTATTGAGGAATGAAGATTCCCATCCTCCAAGATGATCCTAGAATAATGGCCTCAAGAACGGAAGGCCTCAACCCCCAAATTACAACCTCAACTCTATCATCTGATGAATACTCACCATCCTCATGGATTTTTATGTAAATCACCCCCAAAACAATTACCTAAATCATAGTTCTAGGGGAATCTACCAACATGAGTGGTCAAAAACACATCATCACTGAGTAAACCTATGTAAAGATGAATCTAACGGTACATTTTGCAATAATGGGTGAGAGGTAGAACCAAAATAGAACCTAAGACACACCAACTCTGACACCTCATGCCCCTGCAACCATGTCACTCAAAAACTGATGGTCATTCATTCAATATCAAATGCAATTCCCTCAACCTGATGGACTTGCTGTCTCAAACCGACATCCATATTGCCCAAATAGTGATCAAATCACACAAGTAACCTAGGAAAATCCCAAACAAATGATAAATGTCACTTCAATCCCAAAGTTCATTCCACCTCAACTCTCAGAATGAGACCGTCATGATCCCATGGATCTCAATAGTATAACACAATCAATTTATATATGTAATTCAATTTAATTTAATAAAAAAAATTAAATTCAATAAAAGAAAAACACCACGACCTAACTACCCATATGGTCTATGACCTCTAACCCAACCTTTCATGAGAGAATAAGTTTTGAGCATGCCCAAACACATCCCATAAGGTCATACAATTAATTTAACATCAAGCATTCAATTTTATTAGGGTCTCACTAATCTACCCAATGGAGTGCTAAAAGAAACACCCTAAAAAATACCACAAAAATAAAAAGAAAGATATTAACCACCTACATTGGAGTTGTATATGTAGGCACATCCGGTGTTATCCCCTAACTCGAAGTGATTTGGAAGAAATTGATGTTTCCATTGAAAACCCTAAAAACAGGGAAAAAAAACTCCAACAGATTTAGCACTCTGTGAGGAGAGATAAAAGGAAAAGAGAAGCATGGGTGAGGATACCATTATTGATATGGTTACAACGCACCTAACAATGATCGAAATGAAGTTCAGATGAAGAAGAGGGATCAAACCCTAGGGGAGGAAGAAAATGGGAGATCCCCCTACTGTGTGTGTGACCAAGAAAGAGAAAAGGAAGAAAACAGAAAGAAAAAAGGAAGAGGTGTAGAAAAAATAATTTCACCCTTTAATGAGCCACATGGTTAGCTCATACAATTTTACAAACTGTAAAACAATCATGTGGGATACAATGTTGATGTATTACCTCAGTGACACTACCCGTACGACTTGCACATAGTTTACCCTAACTGTGTGTAAGATGTAAAAAATCCCTCTGCAAAAACTAAAAAGGTTCACACACGACCATTAAACACAACTCTCATGGTTTGAAAAATCATGTGTCAGTTCAAAATTGGGCTACACAGTTTGCTGGGAGAGGCCACACGGTTTACCTAAACTATGTGCCTTGACCTGCAACCTCCAAAACTGGGCCTTTGGGCCTCCGATGCACCCAAAACTCATTCTAACACCCAATGATTTAACTAAACTTTTAGAACCATCCAAAAAAAGATATAAGGATAATGAAAAACTTAGAATTTGGTTTCGATGATCAAAATAGAAATTGGCATACCCACATTTCTAAAAATTCAAATAGGGAGAGTTTTTCTACCAACCATTAATCATAGTTTCAAAAACTATGACTATAAAACTATGAATAAAAAATCTAGATGTTTTTTAAAAACAAAAGCCACCCAAAAATCATTCTACTTTCCAAAAGAAAACTGTACAATAATGAACCAACATCTAGTTATTCACTGAACATTACTCCAAATCAAATAAAAAATAATTAACAACACGAAACACATTATTTTATAAAAAAACCAAATTTAGAAATAAAATTTTATTTATGTAAGAATTAAAGAAAACCTAGATTTTAAATAAAAATCAAAGTATATTCAAAACAAATAAAAAATTTATATCTTTATATAAGTTTCATAAAAAAATATAGGAGATTAAAAATAGAAAATGGAAAATTCAATTTTATAATATTTCACATTAATAGATTCAATTAAAATGTATTATAGAATAAAATTATGCCAGATTTAAAAAATAATTACAAAATTAAATAGGAAAATAGAATTACATATTTAGTTAAATTTAAAATCATTGAAAGTTACCATATTTTATCAGTTCAATAGTATTACATAAAGAAGAATACAAATAGAAATTTAGTTAGAAGATCATGCAATGAAGTATTTTAATATAGTAGATTCATTATAATGAAATAATATATTATGTTAAATATAGAAAATATTGGGTATAAAATAGATTCAAAACATAAATAAAGATGTTTAAAATATAACATACTTACTAATGAAGAGAAGTACATAATCATAAATTTCAAGTATGGTCATCTCCTCGTTCACCACCACCACTACCACTGCCGCCACCACCACCACCACCACCACCACCACCACAACCCTCATAACCACCACCACCACCACTATCACTATCATCATCATCACCACCACAAACATCCTCACCTTGAGAAGAACCAACAACATCATCACCATGAGGTGGATCAGTAGTAACATATGAATCATTGATACCAAATGATGCATGAATAATGGTTATCCAAGAATTAAACAATAAATCTATATTTCTTAAAATCATAGAATGCATAAGATGAAATCTAACAGTTATTTGCTTTTGTATAAGATCTATTCATTTTTCTACATCATTAAAGTTATACTCTATAGAGAATAAAATAGAAGAACTGCTACTTCTTGATGTTGTACAATACTTTATTGAGGTAATTTTATTTCATGGCACACATCAAACCCTTCTAGGGTGATGATGACTAAAAACCTAATGGAAATGATCACCAAAACCTAAATGGTAATGTCTTATACCAAGAGCCCCCAAAGAAACCAATGAAAATAATTAAAAAAAATTAAAATCATATAATTAAATTTATAACTAATATGGTTATGTTTATTAAATATATAATTTTTTTTTCTGTTTCTATATTTATCGGATCATCATTATTTCTCTTATGGCTTGAACAAAAAAGTTGGGCATGAGGTTCCTAACCCTCAATACCCAATGATTTTTTCTTAAAATTACATTTGAAACATTAAAAAACATATATTAATATCGTATATATATATATATATATATAAACTGAATATTTACTCTATTATGCTCATGTTCAGGCATACTAGCAAGCATGTGAAAATATTGCATTATCAACTAGTTTTTCGTATTCTTATATAAAAAATCATATATGAAAATGTATTTTACATAAATTAATTTTATGAAACAAAAATAATTTTTTCATATAATAATTGAAAATTAATAATTTTTTTACCAAAAATACAGGACTCAACTAATATGTAATCATTATAGAATGCTGACTGACTGGACAATAACTGTAGTAAGGAAAATACTCTAGCAGGGTTCTAATTTTTTTCCATCCACCCTTATATAAATAATACTTATATGATCTCTATAGTTTTTCTAGAACCATAATGAAAGATACCCTATCATTTTCACTATCGATAAAATTGTATTAATTTTATAACAAGGAAAAATATATAAAGGGGTTCCAAGTATTCTACTATTTTTTATGACATAAAAATTTATTGAATTATTAATGTCAAAGTAAAGTTCCACATAAACTTATGGAGAACGTGAGACATTATTTCATTTTTATTACACTTACATCTACATGTAACACATTTCTTACATCCATTTAAAGATCTATTTTTATTTCAATATAGCATACAATCATTAGGACATACATGTGTATTGTTGGAAGAAAATCCAAGATGATCAATTAATTCTAATTCCTCATAATAATTTTTTTGGAATACTTACTCCATTAGGAAGAAATTATCTATAAAATTCAACCTAATAATCAATCACACTATTAATAAATGCATACAAGTTTTTCCCATGAAATAACCATTTTTTTTAGTTTTTTCATCCTAACATAATCAATATACACTAATGACTTTAAAACCTCAACCAATATCTTAAATTTCTCAATGTCATCATTATTTATATTACTATCAAAACCTAACATCGAATTTTCTCTCATTACTTCTGATACTTTTCTAGTTGTACATTCAGGTTGACAAATAAAAGGACATATATCAAGAATTTTTTTTAAATGTAAATTATTCATTATATTTTGGTTAACCTATAACAAAAAAACTTAAAAAATATAGAAAAATGAAATAAAATATTATTATTTACTCATATTTTTTGAAAAAATAATAATCATATAATGAGTCAATTTTATTTGATAATTATTTTAACTAAATACAGTGTTTTCCAAAAAAATAATCAATTTTAAAAATAATTATAAATAAAATAATTATTTAAAAAATAAAAATAATTAATATTTTGATATTTATTTCAAGAGTTTGATACAAAAATTTTACTAAATTAATATGTCAAACTATATTTAATTAACAAAAAACTCCTCATTTCTAAGAAAAATCATTAATTCATTCCATATAAATTACTAGCCTTAAATAATTCTATGAAGTGCTAAAATTAAATTAAAAAATATGGAATAATGGATTTTAAAAAATTGGGTAAGATTAATGATAAATACTAGAATAGAGAAGTTTATAAAGTAATTGTGTAAGGAAAATTTTAAAATTTGGTTTGGATACTAGAAATTAACACAGATAAGAGGGGTTGAATGTATAGAGATTTAAGAAATGAGGTTGGGATGAGGCATGACTTGATATGAATAGATATAGTGTAGATGAATTAATGTGGGAGATGGTGGTTTATCATGGATCAATATGAGGTTCTACAACACAGCTGGCCAAATATGGACTGAAGGATTATAAGCATAGATAGATCAAAGGAAGTGTGGTGTGTCTCGATTAAAAGGGACTATAGGATGTGTGATGAGCCTAGTGTGTATGATGACTTGAGAAAAATGGATAATTGGAGCTATAATAGGAAGATCATATATTATAGGGGGTGATTGAAGAGGGAGGTAAAGGGTGAGGGAAGAGGGTGGTGATATTGGGTGAGGGGTATGTGATGCAATTAAGTTTTTTAGGGACTATATAGTTATGGTTTTGTTTATACATTATAATATTTTTAACTATAGTTATGCTTTTTTAATCATAAAAATAGGGTAGTTTGGTGTTAAAGTTATGTTACGGTTTAAAAAACCACAACTATAGATAAAAATACGGTTACAGTTGAAAAAACCACAAATTTAAACTAATTTATTGTTATGGATTAATAAAATAACAAAAGTATAGTTTATTTTCATGGTTTTGAAAACCATGAAAATAGTTATATGTCTATAGGGTGAAATACTAGTAGTTATTTCATTTCTAGTTTTATATAATTTCAGTATTGAATGAAAATTATACTTGGGATTCATGGTTTATTATGATTTCATTTCTAAGATTAAATATTAATATATTCTTATAAACCCATCAAAATATCCCCTAAATAACTACATGAATTACCAACTAAGAGAAATATATAATTTACTAATGATACCCTATCTATAAGTGAGCTTATTTACATCCCTTCATATTGAATGGATCTGACTGAATTATGAGATTTGAAGAGCTAGTTGGAGGAGCTTGAGACTAAGGGGTTCATTTGGCTGAGAAAATATATGTGATGAACAATATTGTTTTTCACTAATAAGGCTGATGGTAGTCTATGATTATGTTTAAACTATAAAAAACTAAATTAGTTCATAATTAAAAACAGTTACCCTTTACCCAAATTTGATGATCTATTTGATCAATTAAAAGGTGAAGATGGTTCTTTAATATTAACCTTTTATTTGGTAATCACCAACATTGTGTCATATTAGAATATATTATTAAGTATGATTCTTAGGGAGAGTTTAGAAATTTTTATTACTTAGTCATGCCTTTTGGAATAAATAATGCTTCTTCTATATTTATATCCCTAATGAACATGATATTTCATCCATTATTAGATTAATTTTTATGGTCCCTGTGGATGATATCTTGGTTTATTCCATGTCTCAATATTACCATGATCTATATCATTGAATTTTCATTTATACATTATGGGAGAATAGATTATATGATAAGCTTCCAAGATGCTCCTTTTGGATATGGTAAGTTAAGTTATTAGACATATCATCTTCAATTTAGGAATCTCAATGGACCCTGATAAGGTGGAATCAGTAATGTTGTCAAAGGTTCCATTAAATGTATGTGAGATCATAATTTTCATCAATATCATAGGGTATTATCAATGATTCATCTAATATTTCTCATTAATAGTTTCTCTTATGATATCTCTAACCAAAAGGGGGATAAGTTTATATGTTCAGATCTGTATGAGGTAAATTTTCAAGATTTGAAATAGTAGTTAACCTCGACTCTAGTTATCATCCTTCCTCATCTAGGTGAATACTTTAAGGTGAATTATGATTCATCCTCAATGGGTCTTGGTTATTCTCTAATATAAGACCATAGGGTAGTGGAACATGGTTCTATATAGCTCCTCCCTCACAAGAAGAACTACCATACCCATGATTTGGATTTGGTAGTTGTGCTTCATGTATTACAATGATGGAGGAACTAATTATTTAGAGAGGGATTCATAGTCTTCATTGATCATAAAATCCCTAAATAAGTCTTCTTTCAAAGGCATCCAAACCTAATGTAGCGTCATTGGTAAGAGTAAATATATTCAATTATTTTTAAATTTAATAAGATTTTGGAAAAGGAAACATGTTTACTGATGTTATCAAAAGAAAGATTCCTCCTAAAAAGGTGGTTGAGGAAAAGGAAGTATAGATATTTATTTCTCTTATGTAAGAAATATACTAAGACATGATCAAGGATTGTGGTGGGGAATGATCACCCAACATCAATCTCAAATCATTTGTTATAAGGGATCCCAAATATTTTATCCTGATCATCACATTATTTGAAATAAACTCAATGGTGGGGATATCCTTAATCGATAGTTCTAGGATCCTCAGTCCCTAAAATATGTTCATAGAAGAATCATAATTACTATAAATGTGTGGGTATATGGGATGAAGGAGTACCATTCATATTGATTGGTAGTTCATCTCAGGATCACTAAAACTTACCAGTATATACATCACAAGTTTTGATGGATGAGATTAAATAAGTTTGTTATAGGATTTGTATCTAGATGAATTACCTATTAGTAGGTAAAGTCAAAGAATTAGAATCATCCCATTACCCTTTATACACTCCCTTTTCCAGTGTGAAAATTAGATGAAATCACTATAGACTTGGTTACCCATTTATTAAAATCCTTAAAAGAAAAGGATTCATTTTGGGTGATTGTAGATTGTTTAACTAAGACGAGTTACTTTTTCCTATCAAATAATATTTTTTAGATGATTAACTTGGGAATATTTACATCCTAAAAATTTTAAGTTTTTATGTTCTTCCCACTAGAATTATCTCTGATAGGGATCTATGGTTCAACTCCTTACTTTGGAAAGGGCTTTAGTAAGCATTGGAGTCTTAGGTTAAACTGAGTAAAATATTTAACCCATAGACTAGTGGCTAATATGAGTGAACTATTTGAATCCTAAAAGTCATTATATGGGAATTTATTCTATACTTTAATGGCTTTTGGGAGGATTTTATCTCCTTAGTGTAATTCCCCTCTAACAACAACTACCAGTCTTTTATCCAGATGGAACCATCCAAATCTCTTTATAGAAGACTGTATCATTATCCTATTTGATAGACACTGATAAGTAAATCATCTATGATAAATCTTGGTGTAATTTAAGAGATGAAAAAAATGTGATTTTGATCTGGAATTATCTCATAATAGATAAAAAAAGAAGAAATATTATACCGATCAATGAAGGCAACCCATGGAATTTAAAAAGGGTGAAAAAATATATCTTCAGGTTTCAATGAGTTTAATTCATTAAATAATGTTAAAGTGGGGAAAACTAGACCACAATTATTTAAACCCATTTTAAATCATAATTATACTTAGGGAAGATTCATATCAAATAGTCTTACCACATAAATCTAGTTCCATGCATAAAATATTTCATATATTTCAATTGAAGAAGCACATACCTGACCCCATTCATGGGATTTGATATGATGATATTGATATTGAGGTTGATTCATTTTATGTAGATTATACTACTTGTATCATAGATTAGAGTATAAATGTTCTATGAGGAAAATCTATTCCTCTATTTTGATTTAGATGGTAGAAAAAACAACTCCAAGACGAGACTTGGGAGCTGGAAGCTAGGATGAAGATCCATTTGACAAGTTTGTTTTCTTAGGAATATACTTGAAGCCTCATAGGTATGGGAAGTATGATGGGGGGGGTTAAATACCCTAACCTCTATTTCCAGGTAGTTCGATGTAATTTCAATATCTAAATATATTTTTGGGTGAATTTTTAATTTGAGGTTGAATTAGTGGATTAAGAGAAGAATGGAAAAATATAGGAAGGAACCCAAGGTTCAAAAGTACATCGGGAACCCAATGGACCCGATCCTAGTACCTGGTGGGGCCCTAAGGGTTTTGGTGCTTCTTTTTGAACCACTAGGTACCTAATATCTATTGAACGTTTACCTGGTAACTCTCCAGGTGAAATCTATTTTAAAAAGGTATTTTTTGTGTTTTTAACCCTAAAAATAAGAACTAAATATTTGGAGGCTTAATATTTCATCTTAATATATCCACTTATCACCCTATATGGAACTCTCATTCTTTTATCTTCCATATTAAGTGTTCTCTTCCTCAAGATTGACATAATATTGTTCTGTTAGGCATTAGAGCTATCCTTTATAAATGTAAGGTCATTGATTTCCTAAATTTTTATTATTTCCTCTATTTTTCATACCAGTGGGTGTAACCCCCATTCTCAAAAAATATATAGTTTTTTGGATCATTCAATTTCCATATTTCCCTTTAATTTTTTGTTCCATGGGAGGTTATCTTAGTAGATATCAAGATATTAACTTTATTTCTTTACTTGATATATTATTCTATGTCTAGAATGCTTAAATCACCAACTTTAAATTTCTTCTAGGCTGATCATTAACTTCAATTGGTGGCTTGATATTCTTTACTAGACCCTAAGAAACCACTTTATGATTAAATTGGTAGGTGAAGCCATTTATTCTCTCACATCTTTTAAGAGTTACATGGTTAATGATGTAGGGATGAATGAATCAAATTAAAACCAACTAGATTTCCTCTAATAAATATTTTCAAAATGATTTTATGAATAAACATGTATGTATTTGGTTAATTTGTTAGGTTTACATGTTGGAATGAAATTTTTATAAAATTTTACCTAGTTTCATATTGAGTAAATGATAAATCATTTATTATACTTGTTTTGGGAGAACGATTTAAAAACCAATCATGAATACATGTATGATTTATTTCCACAAACTTATATTGAATTATTTAGGTTCATCACTCATGTTATATTATTTTTATGGTATATTATGTGTTTATTATTTAATACCTAAAAAATAAATTAATATTAAAATGGGTATTTTTTTATGTATCATAAAGGAACCCAAGTGCACTTATTTTTTATTGACATATCAATGGAATGGGATGGGCCAGTGTCTCCTTAAATTTATTATACCCTTTACTTTTATCCTTGAATGTAAAGGTCAGATCAGCTAACCTAACACTATTATACATGTTTCCATTTCCCCTAAATGGGACAAGTGGTTCACTATGACTTCAGTTATGTTTCCCCTTATATTTTTAGTTAAGAACAATGTAGGTTTGAGAGGCATGGACCTTCTCAATATAGGGAGTTATTTATTTTGGTTTTAAATACCATGTTTAAAAATGATAAGCATGTTATTTTCTCAGTTTATTTATTCTTATGGATTTAATTTTCTATTACATACACTTTAGTGTATGATAGGTGGTTAAAGGTAGGTGGTGATTCCCTAATGGGTATATCATACTCACACCCTACATGGGCCCCTCTTGGGAAATGTTCTGACCTATTTTTGTATGACCAAGGTAAAGGAAAAACACTCAATCATGGGATTTATCCACACATGGATTCAAGAAAATGGTTAATACATTTTGGAATATTTTTAAAAGGTGTGTGGAGTTGATTAACAAGAGTTATACTCAATACATGGTGTAGGATATTTCATATGAGTGATCCACTTTTTGGGGCCACTAGGCCATGTTTGGATTATATAGCATTTATGTATATTGCTTTTGTTTAGTAAACCTTTATTTTAGTGTATTTTGGATGTGTTATATATTTTTTGAGTATGTTAATGTATGCACAAGTCATGTTATATAGTTTGTATTGTATCTTCATTACACATGCTTCTGATTCTATTTGGTTGTACTTAAGGAGTTCCCAAGACCCAATTGTTCATTCCAATTTAGGTGTGAGCATCATTGAGATTATAAAATTATTACAAGGTGGAAAACATCCCAACTATGTTTATCTCAACCCTTTGTGTTTATGTTAGTATTTGGATACTGGGAGATTCACCTAAAGGGTTGTGGAAACCAGAATCGATACTATTTGGGTAATCAGAACACAATCATTACAAATGGTTATGTTACTATTATAATAATTATATTTATAATGGTAATATAGTTTTATATATCTTATAAATACCTCTTATTTCCATAATTTCCCATTTTCAAAATTTTCTTTCTAGGTTATTTATTGTTTATTTAAAAAATACTAATCATATTTCTATTTTTTTCTTTTTATAGTATTTTTCACAACTATGATATTTATAGTAGATCATGATCCTATGTATTTTCAAATTTTACTTATGATATTTCTTTGTTTTTATTGTCCTACTATACTATTTTTAATTTTTATAGAGTGTATTTATCCATTGTGGGTAATTAATATGAAGAATAAATAAAATAATGATTTTTTATTTAGGTGTTCTATTTTAATTTGTTCACAATATTCCATAATATATGATTTCATATTTTATATTCACACATGTATTTAATAATGAAAACCAATTAAGTGATAAATATGTATAAAATTTAGATTCACTCCGACATAAACAAAAACAAATAAATTCATTTAAAATTTAAATGTATATTTTAAGGTAAATATTTTGAAAATACACTTTGAAATTATAAGATTTTATAATATATTAATTATAGAAAATGATCCCATGATATTATATCTCAATTCATCAAGTAAACATGTATCATGTTCTAAAAAATTTAGCCTTTAGGACACCAGAATCCACTATCTTGGATATTATTTTCATGTATAGATCATGCATCTCATTTATGTAACCCATGATCTTCACTTCACCTAGTATATTACAATTCCATCACTACCCATGCATTCCCCACATGATTCATGAATTTTAAAAAGATTAATATGACTACTTGATTATACATTGATTAATGGAATGCATAAAAATTATTCAGTGATAAATGGAATCCATAAAATATATACCATGAATGTTATACATCATGTAATCTCACTCAATTCATTCACTACATCAATTAATCATATTTTAATCTGTGCATGAAAATTAGGGTGTGAAACTATAATCCAATTTTGAAATTATATACATTCATCCATCATTTCCCATTCATAAGATCTTAGTGTTATGGGTGAATTTTATGCTCACTTATTGATTGTTTACCCTCTTTAAACCTCATGATTTCACAAAACATAAACACAAAAATATATAAATTGAGTAAAAAAATATTTAATTGGTTTATCTAATGTGGTATATGTTAAAAGTGATGAGTACACTACTCTAAAAAATCACTTGAACTCACTTGTTCCTTGTAAAGTTTAGGGATACATCCCAAGTCTCACATTTTGATGAATGTGCAGATCATTTTCATTTTCGGGTACATCCACTTATAATAAATGTATTAATACCTCTCAATATATAAATATTATAATGAGTATGAGAAATAATCCACCATTGAAATTATGCTCCACTATTTCACAACATGATGCCTCTTCATCGTCAACCTTCTCTTATATGAATCATATGTGAAATGATTTACATCTTATTATTCACACACTTATAAAATGTGGTAATAAATTATGAAATATATATTCTCTCTCTTTTCTTTCACTCTTGATAGGAATCTTCCAAATCTCACAGTATGACTCTCCTTTCATTTCACATCATTTACTTCCTTCTATCCTTATTCTTCATGCTTTTGGATAAAACCCACTATGGTGAGATCTTCACACATGTTTTATATCTCTCACCAATTGGTTATATCTCATAGATTATATATCTCACTAAAAGTTAGATACACCTTATCTTTGGACCATACATCAACGTCATCATCATCATCATGTTTGATGATTCTACATATGTTGGATACTTTTTTCTTCATCCAATTTCTTCCTCTACCTCAATTTCCTTGGACATGTGATCTTTTAGTTCAATCATTACCTTCCATTCTCTAATGTTCTATATTATTATCACAACATCTTCTCCATGTTTCTTATGTGATGTTATTTTATCTTACATGCCCTCTAAATGTCCATTATTATTACTAAATCATGAAAAATCATATATCTGATATGAATCAAAACATTAAATATTGAATATATTCCCACAATAATTATCCTATCTTGGATGAAATCCACATGTACATCATGCCTAAATAATTATAATAACTTTTGTATCATTCATTCCCCACTAACTATATTGATTATGGAATATGATTCCATGATATTCTCACTCCATGCATGAAGGTCACATGTCCCATGTTCTTGATGGATTTACCTTTACATAAACCAAATCCATTATCTTAGATATTCTAAACATGTGTAGATCATATGTAATAACCTGACTCATTGGGGCCTACCTGGTCAGCAGAAGACCAGGCTGCCACAACCCCAAGCCCACCTCTATAGGCCAAGGGCTAACAATAGTCGTTGAGAAGGCATAACTAAAATGGGAGGACTTTGCATAAAGTACCTTTACGTACACACCTAACCATATCCATGCAAAATTGAAGATGAATAATAATAAAATAAAATAACATCAAGAGTAAAAACCATTCATGCAATAACCTCTAGGGAATACAAAAGAGTGTGACAAAGTAATCCAAAATGAAAAGGAAAAATACCCTCCCACCTAGAAAATATTTCCCAATCCAACAAAAAATTGAAAATAAATTTTAGGATATCCCAAATATATATCTCCAAGCCCAAACACCTTACATGCTCTATGAACCTGTGTATCCCTATGATCCTTTGAAATCATCACCAACCTATCCTTCATTTTCATAAGACATTACACATGCGGGAAAAGCCCATGATGGGGTGAGTATATACATATCCAGTAGGATGCTCTGAAAAATGAAGAGGGAGAAATAGGATACATGATATATGTAGTCAGCTAAACCAAAAGTAAGAGGTATATGTAACCCAACGACATAGATATATACTTATATAAGGAACTGAGTTGTGAGAGAAAGGGTATATCTATATCATAGCACAACGCATGATGATGAGTTTACCAGTATCTACAAAGGTCCATCATTGATTCCCAATATCTACCATGTTTATACAAAGAATTAATGAGGTGGGATAATAGGTTTCCAATTCTACACAGCCTAGGGGAGTACAATCACCAAAAGATAGAAGACCCACACCCTGGAACAATAGGACAATTCCACTCAGTAGATAGAGGACCTGCACCTAGGTAGGGAGTATTGTCTCTATGTTTGAATATAAAATATGGGGGACCCACACCATGATTTTATAGGTGAGTACTATTCCCATCATTAGAGGACCCACACCCTAGTATGACAAGGGGAGTACCACCTATTTTAAGTATAATGACTATGGAGTAACCACACTCGATGTGACATGGAAATACTGTCTCTATAGATAGTGGACCTATGACCTGATGCGATAGGGGAGTACCATCTCTATTTACACAATGAGTATGGAGGTATCGCATGCTGGTGTGATAGGGGAGCACTGTATCTATATGAACAATGATCATGTAGGACCCATTCCTTGGTGCAACAGGGGAGTACTGTCTCTATGGATAAAGGACTCACACCCTGGTGTGATAGGGGAGTACCGTCTCCATGGATAGATCACCCACACCCTAGTGTGATAGGGGAGTACTGTATTTATGGATAAAAATTATGGAGGACCCACATCCTGGTGCAATAGGGGAGTGCCATCTCCCTATATAGAGTACCCCCACCTTGAATAAGGGAGTACCGTCTCTACCATGACTCTCTAATGATCATGCCTAACCACTACCATCATCAAGCATCACCTAAATAAGCATCATGTTTGAAACATATCAATTCATATCACATAGGCCACTATGAATTCCACTATCACGTTCTACATGAAGAAAAACTTAGTATAAGATACTCGCATTCTAAAATCCGAGTCAAAACAACGGATATACTAGAGGTATAAGTTTCAAAAAGAATTAAACAGTGTGTTAGGGGGATGACATGGTATGTTACCTCACCTAGCCTCTTGAAAATTTCCTCACCAACACATGAATCTCTATCTATTTAGTATTACATGACATGTAAGGGGTCCACACGGAGTCTGACCCCGCTCTACTACAAAGCTATGTTCTCCTTTGTACATAGCTTTGGTGACATGTCACCATACATGGCATGTACATGAGCCACATAGTTTGTATGGGACCCAAATAGTATGTCTTGGCCACCTAGGGCCTTTCTGTATTCTCTTGTCCATGCCCATATACTTGGATATAAACTTGGAAATGCTCAGGTACTGGCCCATGCCTATGTACTCCCAAAGTACACAACATATCCACCCACATGCAATCTTGGAAATGTGCATCTAAAACATGGCCTGGATACCTAGGGAGTGTCACATGGTGTGTGGCCTAGCCACATAGTGTGTGATCATTATCTTTTTCCTAAAACCCTATACTCCGTAGATGGGTGACTACATGATGTGCGTTCATCCTAGTACACATTGTGTAGTTGGTATTTTCACAGAAAGTCAAATATTTCACACATTATCTAGATTCGGTTTCTCTGCCACAAATCATTCTTATTAACCACCTAAAATCTAAGGTGGTCACCTCCAACAATTGTTTTCAGGACTCTAACTACTGGACAACATATTTCCAATCCTCTTATTGAAGCTTCCACATGCCTTGTGCGCCTCCCATTATCATTGTATCTCCAGATCCCATATACATGGAGTATCACCCATGTTTTATCATGATCCATACTCAAAATATTTTTTTATCATTGTGCGCACATCCACCATGAATCCGAGGGTCCAATAATGCTCGGTCACACTCAAAAATCTTAAACCGTGGTCCCATATCCCAATGAAAAGGAACATAAAGAATAGGTGGGGTAAAGGCATAAGAACAAAGATGAATCAATATTTGGCCAAGAATTCTTGTCCATCAATCATACATCAGGGATATTCAGAATGATAAACATGGAATAATTAAGAATAAACTAAATAAACAATTTAATTTGATACAAGGGCTCATGTGAAGGCCTAAATTAATCATAGATCAAAGAATATAAGATAAGAACATGATAGATCTTTTAATCAAGTGAGGAAACCAAAATTGATGACCCCTACATCAAGATTGGTTCAATTATTGATGAATAACACATTCTACAGTGTTGAGGATGATCCACTACATCCACTACCTATCAATTCACCTCGATTCAATCACCGATCGTTGTCTGATCTTAATCCAACAATAAAGAATGATGAAACATCATCTCAATGATCTCAGTGTTATATGGTTAACCCTATAAATTTTCCATAATAGGCTAATTATATATGGAAATAAATTATTAGGAATTTAATGAATTAAATAAATAAACAAATTAATTAATCCACTTAATGTACCCACAAACTGATGCATTATCCAAATTTCTAGTGACAAACAACTTTAGTTTATTCATATGGAAAACCCTATGCTCTAGATTCAACCGTGGTCTCAGATTTCTGATTTGAGACTCCATTCAATAGATAATACATTATATTTTAAATACTGTGCATGTGTTATATAAAATATATAAAATATTTTTTATAAAATTAATTATGAGCTCAATGGGTCTTGGAATCTCACTCCGTATTAGTGTATGGATCTAATAATATTTATTTATATATTTAAAAGTCTTACAATGAAAAAACAAAGACTCTAGATTATTCACTCTTTCAAATATTTTTTCCTTAAAAGTTAAAACTAAAAAAATAGTGGGGATACTAAGCCTGCATCTGGCTATCCCAATTCTAGGAGCTCTCCTTCCACCTCTCATGATGTCACAACATGTGATCCAAGGGAATGGTTAGTCCATGCAGGATCCTCTCCTAGAGATCCCTGATCACCAAAATGTACTCCATGAAGGTGGCTCCATATTCAATGTCTAACTTTCCCCAATTAATAATTTGTATAGGATCATGCACATATCTCATCAGCTACAACACATGGGAGACTTCATGCAGCCACTACAACTATGGTGGAAAGGTGAGGTGGGAAGGAAACTCACCAACCCTTTATAGGATCTTGAATGGCCTGATAAAACTCTAGGATAGCTTTCCTCCCTAACTTAATATCTATAATCCTAATCATGGGGAGAATGTATGGAAAACCCAGTCTCCCTGATCAAACTCCAAGGGCATATGATGTTGATCTGCACAATATTTCTGCCTTACCTATCTTATCTCAACATAAGGGTGACTTGAAGTGTATCCTATATAGGGCCTCAAAAGTTTCAATGTTGATATTAGAGTGATAAATATTATTATAATAAAACTCTACCAAAGGTAATTGATCCTCCTAGTTCTGACCAAAGTATAATATGAAATCCTTCAACATATCCTCTAACATCTGGATAGTGTGCTCGGTCTGCCAATCCATTTGGGTGTGAAAAGTAGTACTCATCCACAACTAGATCCTGAATATCTCCTTCAAGACTCTCCACAACTATTATAGAAACTGCACATCATAGTCATAGAAAATCATTGAGGAAAACCCATGTAGGTGGAATATCTCCCCCATATACAACTACCCCAAAATATCCATTGAAATATACTCCTTGATAGTAAGGAAGTGCGTTGACTTGGTAAGTCAATTAACTATATCCTAGATGGAATTGTGGATCTTACTATATGTAGAAGCCCTATCACAAATTCCATGGATATTCCATCCCATTTCCACTCTTGGATCTTAAGAGACCACTAAAAACCTAGAAAAACCTAGTGCTCAACCTTTACCTTCAATCATGTGAGACACCAAGAGATGATCTCTACAACACTCGGCCTCATTCCAACCCACCAAAACTTCTAATGAAGGTCTTTATAGATCTTCTATACATTTGAATTTACAAAAAAATGATAAGTGTGAAACTCCCTCATCACCTCCTCTTGCAACATGACTATAAACATTTTCCATACTTAGAATTGGATGATATTATTACGTCATTCAAAAAATACATCTAGTGAATCTACTGATGAAATATATTCATGTAGGACCTCATGGTCAATTTATCCCAACTAATCCTCCCTCACACCTTTAAGAAGAATAGGATTCAACACCATCGAATAAAATAAGATACACCCCTCTCCTCCACCAATTCTAGCTATAAATAATCCAACTAATCAGACTCTTGGTCCACTAAGTGAAAATGGGACTTCCTAATAAGTGGATCTACCAACATGTTACCCTTACCAAGAGTAAAGACTATATAAATGTGATAGACCTATAAAAACTACAACCAAATTCTCTTTATTAGGTTCTCATATCTTTGCATGAAGACATACTCGAGACTCTGATGGTATAAGTAAATAAAAATTATCTCTACCGGAATATAGTTCCTCAACATCCTTAGAGACAAGATTACCACTTATAACTCTATTTCATGAGTTGTGTAGTTATTCTCATAGGGTATCAATTGCTTCAACCCATATAAAATAGCTACCTACCTTTGCATCAATACATAGTTCAGCCAAGATCTAGAAGGATAAAAATACACTTCATACTCCATTCCCTCCTCTGGTAGTTTAAAAATAGGATCACACATCAAACTCAACCTCAAATACTATAAGGCTCTCTAACACTTATTAGTCTAGGTAAAAGGAATTTTTTTTCATCAGGGCATTAAAAGGTTCATAAATCTTGGATATGTCTTCCAAAAACCTCCTATATTACCCTACCAAGCTGAGAAAACCCTGCATCTTTAACACATTATTAGTTGGACCCCAATAATTCACTACGTAAATCTTCTTTGGGTCAAAAAATAATCCAAGATTGTAAATAACATGACCTAGAAAGTGAACCTATTGGATCCATAACTAGAACTTCAAGAGCTTACCATATAACTAGTTTTCTTAAAGCATGTCTAGGACTATCCTCAAGTTCTATACATAATCCTTATCAGATACATAGTAGATGAGTATGTCATCAATGAAGACAATAAAAAAACAATCCAAGTATGGATGGAAAATATGGTTAATCAAAGCTATAAAAAATGGAGAAATTTATCACACCAAAAGGCATCACTAGAATCTCATAGTGTCCATAGTGACATCAGAATTACAGATTCATAATATCAGCATTGTAAACCCTCAACCATTGGTAGAAGAACTTGAGATTGATCTTCAAGAACCATCTCACACCTCATAAATGATCAAAGAGGTAATAAATATTAGGAAAGGGTTACTTTTTATTTATTTTAGCATGGTTTAGAAGATGATAATCAACACAAATCCATAAAATCACACCTACCTTTTTTCATGAACAAAACTAAAGCTTCCCAGTGAGATACACCTGGTCTAATAAAACCATTCTCTTAAAGGCCCTTCAACTATACCCTCATCTTTCAGTGCTCGGTAGGGGCCTATAATGTCCCAGTTCTGGAAGCCTCCCAGAGGCACCCCGTGTCTGGTTGGTCACATGGCCTCAAGCACATTTCATCGAATGCCAGAGGTTGTAGACTAGTAGAGAGGACCTTAGGTGTGATAGTGGGGAAACTATTACATCATTGGAAGAGTAACACAGTGGAAGTAGAATAGATAGCAATACAAAAAGTAGTAATAATACCATGAAATAGTAAACAACTTTATATTGAATAAAGAAACAACTAGAGAACACATATATATAAATGATGCATGATATATATGTCTAGAAAAGTATTCAAACAAATAAAAATTCTGGAATACAGTACTAAACCGAAGTAAAAAAGAAAATTAGTAAACAGATCCACAACATCGTAAGCCTCAGCTTGGTCCCATGCTCCCAAGCTCCACAATAATCAAGTACTTGAAGTAGAAGGGTGATTTCCCTTATCTATACCTGCAATAATAAAATTTGTTTGGTCCCAAAAGCATGACCCAAACAGGGTGTGAGACTAATACCATTAGGAAACCACCCAAATATCTGTGCCTAATAGTTAGTGAATATATATGGAAGGAAATAATAAAAAATAAGCAGTAAATAAGGAAGTACTCAAAAGTAAACAATCCTACAGTTTCAATGCATTCTGTTTCATAAATCAAGAAAGTAGCTAATCACAAACAGGTAACCCTCTGGAAATTACTCACATACTAACCCCTTTGGTTCAACCAAACAACACAAGAAACCCTCTGGGAAGTACACACAGTCTAACCCCCCTAGTTCAACTTTAGGAAAGACACTCTGAGGAAGCACTCACCGTTAATTCCCCATGTGGTATCATATCGGTAACTAATAGGCACTCTGAGGAAGCACTCAATGTCCAATTCCCCCTATGGCCTGAATCGAGGAACTACAAAAACTCTTATGGAGCACAAAGTCAAACCCCCTATGGTCTCGTAACGTAACAACAAAACATACACTCTAGAGAAGCCCTCAACGTCCATTCTCCCTATGGTCTACTACACCAGGTTCTCACGGCCCTATGTAAGTCAGTCATGCACAAACGATATGTGGAAGCCAATGTAAACCTCATGAACTAATTGTATAAGAAATCTATAACATATCATAGCATGTTATATAATAATCACTCCATCCTAACCATACTAGGAATAGGAAGCAAAGTAGCCTAACAGGAAAGCTGGACCAAACGGTCAAAACAAACAAACATGGGAAAAACCTCCATAACATGGAAAAGTTAACCCTATTCATAAACAATTAATCTCTATCCAAACAAACAAGGAATAGTAGGCAATAACAGGGCTAAAACCCATAAACACGCAATACCCCGTTCTTGGGTATTGGACACTTTTGCACATTAAATTCAAAGACTATCTACATAAAGGCCCAAACCACCTACCTCGGTGTCGTGAGATTGATATATGTGAACCTAATTCTTTGAATCACCCTATAATGTCATAGATCTACAAAAATTATAAAAAAGTTCAACTGAGGATAACTCATGAGAGTGGAGAAATTATAAAACAAAGTTCTAGAAGAAGGAAGAACTCACCGTGTTAATTCCACCATAATCAACAGTGGTCGATATGGAGAACAGATAGTGATTTGGGGGCTCGGAGAATATCTATAACCATATGGATGCTCCCAAATGAAATGGGAAAAGAAGAAGAATGTTATGTCCATTCGATATGGAGAACAGATAGTGATTTGGGGGCTCGGAGAATATCTACAACCATACGGATGCTCCCAAATGAGACGGGCAAGGAAGAAGAATGTTATATCCATTAGATGCAACCTTAGTCTATTTAATGAAAAAAGAAAGTACACAATGTGTATTTTAAAAGTACATGACATGTACTTTCCTTTTCCAGCCTCCACATTAGGCGGTCTCTAGTTCACCACACATGACTATGTAATCAACCATTACCTAGCCAGTACATGATGTGTACTTATAAGTACATGGTGTGTACTCCTGAAATTTCTAGAAACTCCTCTTTTTTCTAAAAAACAACCAGAAAATAAAAACATACCTGAAAAGAAGATCTGAGTTCTTACAAACTTCCCCCCTTACGAAAATTCATCCCCAAATTTCCCTAGAAAGGCGACGTAGAAGAAGAATACTTAAATAGTTCTGGCCACTGTGATCCTACATCGGCTCCCTCTCCCAAGTCTCATCCTTTACTTTCCCGTGTTGCCATAGAACTCATACCATAGGAACAGACCAGCCACAGATAACCTTCACACTTCGATCAACAATCCAGATAGGATGCTCCTCGAACAAGGCATCCACCTTGAGATCAACCCCCTCGGGTTGGAAAACATGAGACGGGTCTGAGAAGTAACGTCGGAGCTGAGAAACATGGAAGACATCATTCATAACCCGCTACCTCTGAGGTAACTACAACTGATAGGCAACCGACCTGACTCTCCCCAACACCTCAAACGACCTGACGTATATCGGTGAAAGCTTACCCTATCTCCTTATTCTCTTGTGTCCCAACCTTGGTGTGACATGCAAGAAAACCTGATCTCCGACCTAGAACTCTAGAGGTCATCTCCATTAATCATCATAAGAATTTTGTCGTGATTGTACAGTATCCATTCTCTTCTGAATCAACTCTATATGCTCCGTGGTCTCCTAAAAAAGATGAGGTCCCAACATAGCTGCCTCTCCTACCTCTATCCAACATAAGGGTGATCGGAATGGCCTACCGTACAAAGCCTCATAAGGTTCCATCTGAATAGTTGCTTGAAAACTATTATTGTAGGAAAACTCCACAAGAGGTACATGATTCTCCTAAGAACTTCCAAAGTCTAGGATGCTTGCTCGAATAATGTCCTCTAGTATCTAAATCGTACACTTGGACTGGTCATCTGTCTGGGGATGGTAAGCTATACTCAGAAGTACCTGTATACCCAAAGCCCTCTGAAGTCCCTGCCAAACCCAAGAAGTAAAATGGGAATCCCTATCTAAAACAATGGAGTGCGAAACTCTATGTAAACATACAATCTACCGAGTTTACAATATTCTCAACTCATCCACATTGAAGGTCTCCTTGATCGGAAAGAAGTGAGCAACCTTCGTGAGTCTGTCAATGACAACCCAAACTGCATCATTCTCTCTAGGTGACCTTGGAAAACCTATCACAAAATCCATCGTGACATCATTCTACTTCCACTCAAGAACGGGTAACTACTATAAAATACCTATTGGTCACTGATTCTCCACCTTCACCTGCTGATAGGTGGAACACCTCATGAGAAAACCAGAAACATCTCCCTTCATACCTAGCCACCAATACTGATGGTGCATATCTCGATACATCTTGGTGAAACCAGGATGAACTGACCAAACTAAGGAACGAAAGTCTCGCATCAGCTCCTCGCGTATGTCTGTTGGAACCCAAAAATGTCCATGAAAATGAAAGATCTCATCCTCTCCTATGGTCCATCTAGAAAAAGGGTCCTCTCCTGAAACACTCTCCCATAGGACTAGGCCTTCAGAATCTAATAGCTTCCTCATTCTCACTCGATCAAGTAGAGTAGAGGTAACAACCGCAGAAGAAAGAAACTTATTCCCTAGACTATTGTGCACCTCCAAATGCATCTCATAGAATAGAGCTATAAGCATCCCCTCACTACTGGCTTCCTGAAATGCCTGTATCTAAGTCCTCTTGCTCAACGCATCAGCTATAGTGTTCCCTTTCCCAGGCATGTAGGCAAGCTCAATGTCAAAGGACTGAAGGTACTCAACCCACCTTCGCTGTCTCAAATTTAGTTCATGCTGAGTAAGATATAACTGAGACTTTTTTGTTCAGTGAAAACCACAAAATGCTCTCCCAGAAGATAATGTCTTCAACAGCGTAAAGCATGAACAACTGCAGTCAGCTCGAGATCATGCGTTAGGTAGTTCTTCTCATGTGGCCTCAACTGCCAAGATCCGTATGCAATGACTCCTTCCCCCTATATAAGAATAGCTTCCATCCTGATACCTAATGAATCATAGTAAAAAATATATCTAGTTTCTGGATCTGTAAATACTAGTATCGGTGATAAAGTCAGCCTCCCTTTTTTGCTTCTAAAAGGCTGACTCGCAAGAATCTGACCACAAGTACTTTGAAACCTTCTTAGTCAGGCCCGTCAGTGGCACTGTTAAGCGTGAAAAGTTCTATATGAAACATCAGTAGTAACCATACAGACCTAGAAAACTCTATACCTCAAAGGAATTATTCAGATTCTCCTAGGAAACTACTTCTCTAACTTTCTATAGCTCTAATTATACTCATGTCTCTGAGATAACATGGCCCAAGATGTGAATCTGGTTCATCCAAAAGTGGAATTTTGAGAGATCAACATATAACTGATGCTCTCTTAGTGTACTCAAAATGATCTCAAGATGTGTGGCATGGTCGTGTCGAGTATAATAGTACACCAAGATATAATCCATGAAGACTACCACAAAAGAATCCAAGTATGGATGGAACACTCAGTTCATCCGTTCCATGAAAACTACAGGTGCATTCGTGAGACCGAACGACATAAGCACATACTTGTATAGATCATACCTACTCTGAAAGGCTGTAAGAGGTATATATAATGGTCTAACACACAACTGATGGTAACCAGACCTCAATTCAGTCTTTGAGAACACCTAGGCTCCTCAAAGCTGATCAAAGAGATCATCAATCCTTAGAAAGGGATATCGGTTCTTGACCATCAACTAGTTAAACTTCCAATAATCCCCACAAATTATGAGGGTACCATCCACCTTCTTCACAAACAGGACATGTGAACCCCAAGGAGAAGTAGTGGGTTGGATAAAAACCTTTCCTTGCAACTCCTCCAACTGCTTATTGAGCTCCGACAATTCTGGTTTAGCCATCCTATAAGGAGGAATAGACACTCGTGCCGATCCTGGCATAAGCTCAATTAAAAAGTCCACCTCTTGCTTCGGAGGCAAACTTGGAAAATCCTATGGAAAGAAATCCCTAAAATGATCCACCACTGGAGGAAAGTACATTTGTGAAGTCCCCTAGTCATCCAGATATAGACTATCAATCTGGGATATAACTCCTCCCAACCCATGATGCTCGGGTCTTGATCTACTCGCTTGGACATCCCATTCGCCCTTATTAAGAAACGATTTTCCCTATGGTGATGTGAAACTCACCCTACGACGATAGAAATTGGAAACTTCCTAGAAGGGAACTAACCATTCCATTATGGGAATGACATCATACCCTGCCATCTCTAAGATGTAGAGGTCTCATAAGAAGTGGCACCCACCAACCTCAAGTGGACACTCCTTACACTAATGTACACTATTCGTTCTAGTCCCCAACATAGTGTCTAACATCAAGATATTAGCAGAAAAAAAAGATATA
Organism: Viscum album; assembly: GCA_963277665.1. Taxonomy (NCBI): domain Eukaryota; kingdom Viridiplantae; phylum Streptophyta; class Magnoliopsida; order Santalales; family Viscaceae; genus Viscum; species Viscum album. The sequence continues at coordinate 1,073,182,761 of OY728160.1, forward strand.
GAGCCCAAGGCTCTCCACAATAGCAACCGATATAAAGATATGGGAATCCCCTATATCGAAAAGTGCAGAGCTAAAACTGAGGCAATTAGGATCATACCTCGAACTATATAGGGTTTAGAATCCTGCTCCTACCCGGTCTTCTCCACTGCAAAAGTCTGATCTGCACCACGACTGTCCAACCCTACTTGACCAACCTAAGTTGATCCACCCTGTTGTCATTGAAAGCCTAGTGACTGGATACCACGACCACAACCTCCACCTCGACCTGAATGGCCAGATGAACTCCAGTTCCTTGACTTATGAGAAAATGGTGGTGATTCCCCTAAACGTGGATTCATAGAAGAATACTTGTCACCAGCTACTAGTGAGAAAAACTAATAGAAATGCTGAAGGTGACCCATCTTACCGTAAGATTGGCACTCCACTAGGTCTCTTGGGCAATGCGGCCCCGTATTCCCACTCTTCCTACACTGTTAGCACACCACCTTACCACCATAAGAAGTATCACACTTCCTTGGGTCTCCACACATAGACTCCCTATGACGCTTCCTATTTTTAGTAGGAGGGATACTAACTCCGGATGTCGAGACTCCCTAGCTCACAACTCCAGAATCCCATAGATTGTGCTCCGTGATTAGCACCTGGTTGACTATAGAAGTGATGGAAGTCAACCTGAAGATGTTCACCTATGATCAGATGTCGTGCCTAAGACCATCCTCAATATTCATTTCCAGGAATAACTCATCACCTTTTGGGATATGTGTGAATCACTGTAGCTCTATGAAATGAGAAGAGTACTCCATGACTGAGAGATTACCCTACTCCAAACTCATGAACTCTTGGGCTTGATCAAACCTCAAAGTCTTCAGGTATAAGTAATCATAGAAGGCACGCTGGAACTCATCCCATTCCATAACCTGCTATCATCCCGCCCGTGAGATCACATCCCACCATCTCTTGGTGGATTACTGAAGTATATAAGTTGATAGCTTCACCCTCCTCTCTGGAGGCGTCTCTAGATTCTCGAAGATATAAAGTATGGCTTCTAACCCTAACTCTGCAGCCTGAGGTCCTCCTTCCCCTATGAAGGTGGGAGGATACTGCTACTAGAAAACCCACATCAAATCTTCCATATAAGGGGTAGGATGTGATACTCCATGGAAGGTCTGAATAAACATCATAAATCCCTCTCAGAACTGTGTGTCAGCACCTGTGTTCATAATGACTATTGGTGCTAAGACTGGCACAATTGGAGGATCCACTGGTAGTTCCTGATCATCCACATATGGTGTCTGATCAAAGACCTATAAATGGAGGACAACCGGAGGACGTCTTGGTGGCATGACTCTCCAAGGTCCAGAGCACACCTTAGATCAAGAATAACAGGGATTGAAACTTAGAAGTGTAAGAAGGGAATAAGAGAAAGAAAGAATTCAAGTTTTTCAAAACATGGATACATAACATTTATAATGCCTACATGGAATTTTCCCTTAATCCTTCACATGGGTGTGTACTTTTTCTAACCCAGGTCATGTAACACCCCAAACACATAATGTGTTGTACTCACACACGGTGTGTACTTGAATCCCCTTTCCCTGCTCGAGTTCTTCTACACGGTTAAGCCACACAGTTCTCCTAGAACAAAACTACATGGCGTGTTAGTGCCAGACACGATGTGTACTAGACGAACTTCAATGACCCATGTTGTTCGTCACATGACTGGTTACACGGCTCACTCTATACGGCATATTCCATATGGACATGAAATGTACTAGAAGGATTTCACTGACCCTTGTAGTTCACTACACGGCCAGATACATGGGTTACACTACACGGTGTGTTCAAGCTTGTCATGACATGTATAACTTAAGTTTCATCCATCTGTGTCATTAGTAACACGGGTGGACACATGGTCTACACAACATGGAGTGTACATCTGGTACACGGAGTGTCCCACCAAAGATTTTCCAACCCCGTGTCTCTGTCTGCACATCCAGTGAAATGGTTAGATACTAAAAGGCGTGTACATATAGTACATGACGTGTACTTAATAAAAACATTTCCTTCCCGAACATAAGGACACATGGAGTGTAATAATCATTACAGGCTATGTATTCTGGGTTTTTCATATAGTAAGCCTCAGAAACTACTCCAAAACCCATAAAAACATTGAAAAAAACCTTAAAGTGCCAATTTTCAATCTTTGAGGGACCATACTCCCTGAAAATCAAGTATTGGCATCTTATACATGTCATATTCAAGGAAAAACAATACAATGATCCACCAAATTCTGATCCAAGAGGGCCAATAACACCTCAAGAACCAAAGTTTGGAATCCATTAAAAAAAACCTCACACAAAACAATACCTTATCAAGGAATCTATCACAAAAACATGCATATCTAGCACAACATCTATCACAATAACATACAATCACTAACGCACCCTAAATGGCATGGCAAGAATGCATGACATGTGATATCTAGCAAGTGCCTATATGATGCATGAGATGGAATACCCTTATCTCATTGGGTTGAAACAGAAATATAAACTCAATAACATCAATGATAACAACACAATACATGTGAATCACCCAATGGTGAAATCAAATCCACTGTAAAATTGTAAAACCAGAAAAATTGCAATAATGAGGTAAATTGGTTTTTCCCTGTACATGGGTTAGCTACTCTCAGGCACAACTTATTACCAAGTATATATTCCTTTCTATCCCTAGATATAGGATCCAAAAAGTAAGTCAAGAAGAAAATAATAACCTCTGATACCACTTTGTAATGTATCAGTTCTGGAAGCCGCCCAGAGGCGCCCCATACTCGGTTGGTCACATGGCCTCAAGTGCATTTCCCCAAACACCAGAGGCCACCGACTAGTAGCGAGGGCCTTGGATGTGATAGTGGGGAAACTATTCCCTCATTGGTAGAGTAACACAGTATAAGTAGAATATATAACAATAAAAAAATCATTAATAATATCATGTAATAGTAAATAGTGGAACACTGAAGAAAGAAACAACTAGAGCACACATATATATAAATGATGCATGATACATATGTCTAGGAAAGAAGCTAAAAAAATCACAATTTTGGAATACAGTAATAAACCAAAGTATAAAAGAAAAGTAGTAAACATCTACACAACATCACAAGCCTTATCTTGGTCCCATACTCCCCAACTCCACAACAATCAAGTACCTGAAGTAGAAGGGTGCTTGCCCTTATCTATACCTGCAACAATATAATCTTTTTAAGCCCAAAAGCATGACCCAAATAGGGTGTGAGACTAATCCCAATAGGCAACCACCTGAAGATCTGTTCCTAATAGTCAGTGAATATATATGGTAGTCAATAATCAAAAATAAGTAGTAAACAAGGAAGTACTCAAAAGTAAACAATCCGACAGTTTTAATGTATTCTATTTCATATATCAAGCAAGAATCTAATCACAAATAGGTAACCCTCTAGAAATTAATCACATCCTAACCCCTCTAGTTCAAACAAACAACATAAGAAACCCTCTGGGAAGTACACACAATCTAACCCCTCTGGTTCAACTTTAACAAAGACACTCTGAGGAAGCACTCACCATCAATTCCCCCTGTGGCATCGTATCGGTAACTAATATACACTCTGAGGAATCACTCAACATAAAATTCCACTATGTATCAAATAGAAGAACTATACAAACTCTTAGGGAGCACAAATTCCACCCCATATGGTCTCACAACGTAACAGTAAAACATAAATTCTGGAGAAGCCCTCAACGTCCATTCTCCCTATGGTCTAATACACCAGGTTCTCAAGGCCCTGTGTAAGTCAGTCATGCACAAACGATATGTGGTAGACAAATTAAACCTCAAAATATACTTGGATAAGCAATCTACGGCATATCATATCATTTCAAATATTAATCACTCCATCCTAACCATACTAGGCATGGGAAGAAAAGCAGCCTAACAGGCAAGATGGACCAAACGGTCAAAACAAGAAAACATGGGGAAAAACTCCATAGCATGGAAAAGTTAACCCTATTCATAAAAAATTAACCTCTATCTAAACAAACAAGGCATAACAAGAAATAACATAGCTAGAAACTATAAACATGCAATACCCTGTTCTTGGGTATTGGGCACTTTTGCACATCAAATTCAAATACTATCTATGGAAAGGCACAAAACTCCTACCTCGACATCATGAGATTGATATATGTGAACCTAAGGCCTTAAATTTCCCTAGAATTCTGTAGATATAAAAAAACTCTAAAAACATTCAACCGAGGATAACTCACAAGAGAGGATAAATTAGGAAATGAAGTTCTAGAGGAAGGAAGAACTCACTATAGTGATTCCAATGCAATCGACGGTGGTTGATTCAGAGAATGAATGATGAGTCGAGGGCTTGGAAAAGATCCGAGGCCGTACAGACACTCCTACATGAGACAGGAAAATAAGAAGAATGTTCTTTCCATTAGACGTGACCCTGGTCTGATTAATGAAAAAAAGAAAGTACACATTGTGTATTTTGAAAGTACACGACATGTACTTTACTTTTTTGGCCTCCGATTTAGGAGGTATCCAGGTCACCAAACATGGCCATGTACTCGGCCAGTACACAGTCACTCGCAGCAATAGAGTACACGACGTGTACTTATAAGTACACAGCGTGTACTCCTGAAATTTCCAGAAACTCCTCTTTTTTCTCAAAAACAACTAGAAAAGAAAAATATACATGAAATGAAGATTTGGGTTCTTATAGGGCCATATGATATGAATTAGAATATATTAGAGTGGTACTGGGGTGAAAGTTGATGAAAAAATCCATATAACACCTCAGAGGTTGTCCTAGAATTTCCTTGGGGAAGATTTCCATATAATCCTCCATGAATAAAGGAACCTAGGTGCCTAAAGAGCCTACTGTGCTATGGGATAAAATAACCAAATGATGGGTGATGGGTTCTAGATTCCTAATCATAAGACCCACTAACTCTTCCATGAGATCTATCTCTCTCACAAAAGAAGAATCTCATCCTATATGTGGGAAGGCATATGAATCACTTGTATTGATAGTCAATATAGGATCAGACTGTGGAATTATATCTATACCTAAGACGACATCATAAGGTCTCATCATGAAAACCAAGAGGTCCCATGAGAAAATATATCTCCACAAAGTGATAAATCACATTTCTTACAAAAAAGTGATATTGAAGAAGTGTTCCCTATAGTAACCTCAATCCAAAGTTTCTAGGATAAAGTCTCAAATGGGAGATCTAGATCTTATAGCCCCATAGGGCCATCTGATGTGCTAGGGAAAACATCAGGCCATCCCTGGTGAAAGTTTATGAAAATTTCCATCCCATGGTGGGGATTTAAACTTAGTAAATCCTCATAAAATATGTAATCATACCTCACCATTGTTTCAGGAACCTGAGAACTCATATTATCCCCTACTACTATACATCTAATAAATTAGTTGTAACCTCATACGAATGATCTCATCCTTCTCTACCTGAGGATCAATTATTATCAAAGGAAAAATACTCCATCCCAAAAATTGGAAGCACTACCATCTCTAGGGAAATATCATAGGGTCCCACTGTCTCTATGGAAAAATTTCATGCAATGATCTCTCTCCTCATAGAGTAAGGTCACACCGTCAGTAGAAAAGTGTGATAGCTGATCCTCTCTATAAGAGCTTCTAACACAAGGGTCGAGAAAAAATTCCTACACTGGTATTAATAGGTCTATAATAGGGGATTAATCTAGGGAAATGTTTCTTATGACTATGTGCTAAAAATTTATCTAGAGAAGTGGAGACACATGTCATACCTCAAACAACACTGAAGCCTCCAATCCAGAATCCCCTTATTTTGAAGGTGCATCCTTTCCATTTCTTACCTTATATCCTCAAACAGGGGTTGATACAACACCTCCGCACACCAACCTGACCTAAGCACACAAGTCAAAGGAACTCATCCACCACACCTTGACACTATCTGCTTTGGGAAGAATTGACTCTCCCTCACTGATTTTAAATCACATCATAATAATTTGTCTCGATGGGGGAGGTTTCATTCTTCCTCAAATTTCTAAATACATGATATAAATATCCATAAAAGGGATATAATGATTCCCATATTTATTCTTGAGAAGTATCACTGTGAGGACCAACATTAATAGGGGGTCCTATCAGAACAGGATATCCAAAACATAGGATTGATCATGACTTCAACCACTTGATATTGGAGTCTAGATCAACACAATACCTAGGTGAGTTATATATATGAAACCAAAAAGTTAAATAAGCATAGGTATATCATCTATTGGTACAAAAAAAACAAATTCTACTCTATAAATAGAACTGGTTGTGAGTTAAACCATCCAGTTGGTCAGGATTCACACTAGTCTGAAAAATCAGATCACCGACTCAAGAAAATCCTCCACTACCTAGGGATTTGGATCATTATGGAACCTTATAATCCTTTGGTGTTTTAAATCATGAAGTTAACTAATCCTATATGAATCCTTATCCCACTATGCTAGTATAAAATGATGCTCAATAGAAGCGGTTGTTCCTACCTACCTTCCTAGAGGAAAGATCTCATGAGATGGTCCCTGAGATGAGGCCATATCACTCATCTAATCATCATTACGATCTTGAATTGGTAACCTAGATAGTTATATTCATAGATACATCTTGAAATTTATCAAGATGTACAATGTTAAAATGATCATATATATGGGGAGATGACTCATGAAGGAAAGTCAAAAGACTCAATCCAATATAATGCATGTACAACTGTTCCCTGCAACCAATGTCTCAATTTTCTGAGTCAACATATTGGTAGTCAAAGGACTGGTGAATGGATACATTATCCACCACACCAACACTGGGTTCCATGGCCTGAAATCTGCACTCAAGAAACTTTGACACCAATGCTCTATGTTCCAAAAAAACCCCATAAAGGGAAAAAAATATAAACACCATCTCAAAGTTAAAACACCTTTGATACCAATCAATACTGACCCAACCCACCAAGTCTAGCCCAGTTGGTGAGAGAATAGGCTTCCAAAACCCCTATCCCACATTGACATTCTAGGGGCTAGTGACAAGTGCCGAAAAGGAATAAAAAATGGGATTCCTTTCCTCAAAGTACTTGTATGCACACACCCAACCATCTCTATATAGAAGTGAATAGGAATAACAATAATAAAAGATAGTAATATCTAGAGTAAAAGATATATATGTAATAACATCTAGGGAATAAAAAGGGGAGTGACAAAGTAATCTAAAATGAAAAGGGAAAAAATACACGCCCAACCAGATAGGAAGTCCCAACTTGAAAAAAACTAGAAAATAAACGTTGAGAGAGCCTGAATCTAGATCTCCAATCCCAACCATTGTATTCATTCTATATACCCAAGTATCACTATAATAATTTGGAACCATTGACGACATGTCCTTCATCTGTATAAGACATGACATGTGTGGGAAAAACCCATGCATGGGTGAGTATATACATACCCAGTAGGATGCCCTGAAAATTGAAGAGGGAGAAATATAAGAAATGATAGAAGTAGTAAACTCAACCCAAATAAAGAGGTAAAAAAACACAAAAACACAGATATATTATTATATAATAAACCTAGAAAAGATAGAAATGGGGTCTCCATCTCATAGCCCAGCCTAGGACGTTGAGTATTCCTACAGCTTTAAAGGTTCATCATTGATGCCCAACATCTCACATGTCTATCTGAAGAATTCATGATGAGGTCTCACACCTCACCACTACTACACAACTCATGGGGGTGCAATATCCAAAAGATAAAAGACCCAAACCCTGGTAAAATAGGACAATTCCACTTAGTATATAGAGGAACTATGCCCATGTAGGGGAGTATTGTCTCTATGCCAGAGTACAAAATATGGGGGACTGGTTCCCTGGATTGATAGGGGAGTACTTTCCCCATTGATAGAGGATCCACAACCTAGTATGATAGGGTATTACTACATATTCATAGAATAATGATTATGGAGGAAACGTTCCCTAGTGTGATAAGGGAGTACTATCTCCATGGATAAATGAACCTATCTCAGGTGTAACAGGGGAGTACCGTCTCCATGGATAGAGGAACTATTCCCTATTGTGATAGGGGAGTATAATCTTTATCAACACAATGAGTACAGAGGACCCACACACTGATGCAATTGGTTAGCATCATTTCCAAGGATAGAGGACCCAAGACCTAGTGCAATAGGGGAGTACTGCCTTTATGGATAAAGAGTATGGAGAACCCACAACCTAGTGTTATAGGAAAGTACCATATCAATGGATAGAGGACCCACACCCTAAATAGGTGAGAACCATATCTACTTGGACTCTCTGATAATCCTGACTAATCTCTTCCATCATCGAGTATAGCCTAAAGATGTTTTATACTTATAACATCTCACATAGTATCTCATAAGTCACTACGAAGGACACCATCACATTATGAGTAGAAAAACACCTCAGATAGGCTACCCAATGGACAAAATATAAGTCAAAATTAAGAAGAAATGAGAGTTAGGAGATTCTTAAATAAGTACATGACATGTTAGGTGGTCCACATGGCATGTGGTCTCACTTATAATCATTTCCATGTCCTTTAAAATACATATATCACTGGCTATGTAGTATTAAAAAATGTGTAATGGGTCTACACGATGTGTTATACCTCCCCGCTTCCTGTCTATGTTCTCATCCATACACATCTCATTGGACATAGCACTATGAAAAATGTGTATGGTACCCACATGGAATGTATCATCCACTCATGGCCTAACTGTGTGCTCTTGGATGTGCTCGTGTACATGGTCGTGTACTTGGCCATTCCCAGGTATCGCCTTGTTCTTATGTACTCCTAGGGTACATGAAATGACCTCCCACATGGGTTCTTGGGCGTGTAAAGCTGATACATAGCCTGTCTACCTAGGGAGGGTCACACGGTGTGTGGTCCAGCCACATAGCATGTGATCCTTATCTTTTTACGGAAACCCTATCCACCATAGCTAAGTGACTACACATTGTGTGTTTATCTCAGTACACACTGAGTAGCCGAGATTTTTGCAGAAAATCAGATCTTTCATGTGTTTTCTGGATCCAATTTTTACACCATGAATGATGCCTGTTGAACATCTATAATCAATGTTAATTGCCTATAGATATCATTTTATGGCCTCTAATGGTCGGAAAATTAATTTCCAATACTCCTCTCGAAGCCACCACACACCTCATGTACCTCTCATCATCGTTGTTGATCTGGATCTTAGATCCATAGAGTATCACCAGATTTTCCACACCGACCTTTCCACAAAAAACTGATCCAGTCATTCTGCACACATCCACTATGATTTCTGGGGTTTGATCATGCTCAGACCTACTTGAAAATGTTTGATCATGGCCTTGTAGCCCAATGGCGAAGAACACAGACAACAAGTTATGGAAATACACAAGGAAAAAGTGAAATAATCATTTTCCAAGTCTTCTTGGATAAGGATCATATATTAGGTATATTCATGGTGAGAAATATTACATAATCAAGAATAAATAGAATAAAAAAATTTAATTTGATTCATGAACTCATGTGATGGATTAAATTTATCAAAGATCAAAGAATAGCATATTAGAACATACTTAATATTTTAATCAAGGTTTGAAACCACAATTGATCATCCCTAAATCAATATTGGATCAATAATTGGTGAAGAATTAATTTTCTAGTGATGAGGATGATACGTTGAGTCTGTTTTCTATTGATTTACCTTAATTAAATCATCGTCCATCATTCAATCTCTATCTTCCAATAAAGAACGATGAAAACTCTTATCAATGATCCCAAGGTTATGTGGATAACCCTATATATTTTTCATAAGAATATACTTATAGAGGGAAAAGTATTTTTGGAATTTAATTAATTAATCAAATAAATAAATAAATTAATCCACATAATATACCTACTAATGACTAGATCATCTAAATGTACAACATCAACCAACTATAGGTCGCACCTAGGGTAAACCCCATTCTCCAGATTCAAAAATTGTCTTAGATTTATTATTCAATACTCCATTCAATATATATTATATTATCTTTTAAATACTACACATGAGTGATATAATATATATATAGAATTTTTATAAAATTAATTTTGGGTTCATCAGGCCCTGAAATCTCATGCCATCTCAACGGATGGCTTTGAAACTATTCCTTGATATATTTAAAAGTCTTATAAAGAAGAAAAAAATGTATCTACATCATAAATCTCTTTATATAATAAAATATGTTCATTTCAATTTATACTTTCCATATGTTGTCTCAAAATTCCTTTACTAACCCTGCACACCTCACATGATTCATGTATTTTACTAAGATTTATTTGATGATCCTTGATTATAAAGTGATTAATAGAATTCAAAAAATATATTATATGAATGTTTTGTGTCTAATAATCTTGAAAATGATATAATTATATAATTATATGTGATATATTGGTTTTCAATTTAGATCATAATTCCCTCTATTTCATGTATAGTGATATTCACTGCTCACTATCAGTGATATCAATTTGGGAAACATTATGCTTCAATTGTTCTCTGTGATATCTATTACTATATTATTTATGTGAAATAAAGAGTTATAACATACACTATAATATCTCCAAAATAATTATTCATGAAAGCTTGTTATCACATCGAATCATCATAGTTTCCTCTATAATATATGATTATATATCTATATCACTTTCTGCGTATCATATCATGACTTGAGGTACTATCTTATATATATTATTGTCTAAGTATTTCCCTAAAATATGAATTTCATTACCCCTTATTCACTATATATTATTAATTCATGGATTATGATTCCCTCTATCATATCTTGTGGTTTACTACATCCCTTATGGTATCCTTTGTAACCTCTTGTGAGCTCTTCCATTGTCACTTATGATTTCTTTACCTCAACACCATTAAATTTACTCATCATTCATGATAAGTTTGTGAAATTGATATGCATCAAAGGCCCATATAATGGGAAATGATATGGAAAATATCATTGTGCATGATATAAATCATAGGAAGTGATATACATGTGATATAGGACATCACATTTATTACATTTAATTTATTTCATTTCAGTAACCATTGGTTTCTTTAATTTATATATCATTTATTGATGTGTTTATTAAAATATAATAATTGAAGAGTTTAATGCCCCTTGAGTAAATGAAGTATAAATTATAATGTATATGCACCCCACTACCAATGGTAGCATATGTAATTGAACTATTATAATGTATATTCCTTGTGGTTATCTGGTAATTTTTGAAATGATCTAACTTAAAGAGGATCCTTTACTAAAGAAATAGGTCTATAAAAGGGAGTCTGATGCTTTATTTTCAATACAATAATATAAGATACAACTTTTCACAACTATTTTATTCTTTTTTTCTTCCTTAAATGAGAGGTAATATTAGAATGTATTTGGAATGTAAATGAAGTCCTTAAAAATTTATTTATAGATTTCATTGTTAGTGTATCTACTTTTTGGATATATTCACTAAATCATAAACCATGATGTGGTGAGAGGATTTTGTTATGTCATGGTTGGTGAAACTAACTCATGGTGTTCATGAAGAATGATATGAGATATCATTTTGTCAATATTCATTATTAATTTTTAAGGATAGAATAAAATTTATCCAATACATTGGAGAAAAATATACCTTAAAACCAAGATCATCATGCTATGAAATAAAAATTATATATAATATAAAATAAAGAACAATGCGTGTACCCTGCAATGAAGATGGCCGCAACTCCCATCTTTAATCACATGTTTCATGAAGACTCTTGAGAAGTAGAAAAAAGAATCCAACCTCTATGTTGTATTTAAGGTTTACCTGAATCACCCAAAATTTGGGTGGGATTCTCATTTCAACCATTATATGCCAGTATCTTGGATAGTAAAGATTTAAGGAGAAAGAGAGCTTTAGGAGAATCAATAAGAACCATAAATGAGTTCAGATATCTATATCAATAGTTCAACCTTATTTATATAAATATCATGGATTATCCCTAATCTGTTCATGAATTTACTCACATAATCATAATGTTTTATTAAATGGAATTATGGTTATAGCCTTTGCAACCCTTGTATATACACATAACATTTAAGTGTATTAATATCCCATATGTTTCATTGTACGAAACACATGTAATAGTGATTTCCCATGTGGAAATTATTCAAAATTTAAACATTAATATCAAACTTCCATTTTTAATCATTAAATATGATTCACACATATCAATACATTAAAATATTTTATTATCTTAGGTTTATCCATGCAATGACCTAAATCACCAACTGTTTAGGAAGAATTCTATTTTTAACCATGATATGTTATTATATCAGGTGTAAAAGTTTATAGGATAAATAGATCATTAGAAGAATCAATAAGAACTATAGATAAGTCTATATATCCACCCCAATGGATTAAACTTATTTATATAAGCCTCTAGGATTCTCCTTGAGCCTTTCATATGTCTACTCATATGTTCATAAAATATGAGTAAATGGAATGTTGGTTATAAAATTTGAAATTCTCGACCATGAACTTAACATTTAAATATATTCATCTCCCATACATTTCATCATACGAAGAAAAAATAATAATAATAAACCACATAGAATAGATACTAATGTTAAATATTAACGTTTACCAACTTTTTTAATAATAAAATATGATTTATGCATATCAATGTGTTATAATATTTATATATTGTATGATATGATAGAGTAAAGGCATCAATGATATAATGTCCTTTATCATAACCAATGATATAAACTCAAGGAATACAATATGCATTATGTAACATGGATTTCATATAATATGACTTCCATATATCATTTACTATCATATAGGATAATATATATCATATATACATTAGGCTTTAGGGAATATCTCCACCAATATACAACTTACACTAAAGCCTCAAAGACTTTGTGCCATTTCACAATATATTATATCATATACAATAACTTGTGAAAACATATCTAAAACTCCATTATATATATATATATATATATTTCAAAAAACTTTTGAAAAGATATCATTAATTTCATTATGTGTCATATAATATGAAATACTATATGAATATATATCCAAAAAACATTTTGGATAAACTCTAAAATACTTCTAAAGATGTTATCAGAGTTTTATAAAAATCAATTCCCATATAGTAAACCACAAATAGTGACTCCATGTTACTTTTTAGCCTAGAAAACAAATATTAATTCACAAATTCTTAAATGTAAGAAAAGTACGGTCTCTAGAAAATCATCAGTTCTACTCAAGTTAAAAGAGATCTATTATGTTCTCTATCAAAAAAATGTACCTATTAACCTATTTAATCTAGATGTATCATATATACACATGCATTTACATATTATCACTTTTTCTAATACATCGAGTAAACATGGGACTCAATGTTTTTCAAATTTGTATAGCTACTCATATGTTCTCAACTATTCGAGTGTAGGCTAACTAAATAGATGAACACATCACATTCCATTCACCCTAAAGGATGAGCACATCACAAGCACCTAATTTAAAAGATAATAAAACCAAATTTCTTATCTAGGCATGTTCATACATCCTTCAATATATCTCAATTTAGGGACTATATGTCATACTTACCATAGGAGAGTAAAAATATCATCTTGATTAAACTCAACTGATAACATGATTAGAAATATTCCCAACCTCCCTATGATTATATCAAAGATGGTATAAAAAAGCATCAAAGTAAGAAGGTAATTAATCGAGGTATATTTTCAAACATTAGATAATAAGGAAATCCAAATATAAAGTATGCACCCCTTCTATAACAAAGGAATAGCGTATGACACTCCATATGGTATACTTCATGGTTCATCTAGCACACAAAACTCATTTTGTTTCTCATGGGAATATTCCACATCACAATAAAAAAATCCCACCCACTCTAACTATAACATTTCATTACAACCTATAATATTTCATTATGAACATTTATTATGGATAACTCAAATTCATACTTTGAGAGGTTAATTTTCATTACAGTTCATTTCTTAGATATAAACAACATGAATGAATAATAAAGTGGATATTCCTTATGTATAACATGATACATTTCTTATATTCTTAAATACATTTAAGAATAAACTAACAAAACTATACATGTTTGAATCCTCATGTACTAATAATGTTTTAATGATCACAAATCCTATTCAACCTGGTTAAATCCTGTAAATTATATCAAACCATGTGTATTATTGTTTAAGTATTCTCATGCTTTAAGAAGATCCATTCAAGATATTAATTGATCTACATCCAGTTTAATTACTTTATAATATCCTTGATTTACCTTTATAATGATTTCTCTGACAAATGATTAAGTTTAATTCTTTCCATAAGTTTCACTGCTTAAGTCTGAATACAAATATTTGCCTAAGTCTGAGACACCTTGAACATTCAGACACCGTGAAGCAGACACCATGAAGATCCAGACACTGTGAAGCAGACAGTGTGAACATTTAGACACCGTGAAGCAGACACCGTGAACATTCAGACACCGTGAAGTAGACACCATGAACATTTAGACACTGTGAACATTCAGACACTGTGAAGGAGACACCGTGAACATGAAGACACCATGAAGCAGACACCGTGAACATCCAGACACCATGAAGTAGACATCGTCCCGTGACTATCAGCCACCATGACCATGAGACACCATGACCGTAAGACACTGTGACTATGAGACACTGTGACATCCAGACACTGTGACTATCAGACACTATGAATAAGACACCGTGTGAAGGAGACACCGTTTCCATGACATACTGTGACACCGTTTCCTAATATATTTTGTTTCCTTTCAATTTAATCTCTAACGGTCATATTTGAAGATTTTAATGAACTGACATAATTAATGTTTCTTTGTAGACATATAATCGGACAATATGAGGTAAAAGGTGCAGAATACACACAACCTGTCAGCTCTAACACATGAACTCCAAGATAAAAAGAGTTGCGCATCCCAGAAACAAAGTACGGAAAAGCTTATAGAAAAAACACGATACAAAAGAACAAGTTGGTGGGCGTGAGTGTCACAACAAAATACTTTCTTATGAATTGGATCATGCAACCCGATTCTTATAAAGAACACACAGATCATACTAGAATCATGAGAACATCTTTTCACTGTAGAACACCACGAAGAACACAAGCCGAATCTGTCTAACTTGGGACACTCTGTTTTCCATTCGAGGACTTGAGTTCTATATCTACCTCATTTTAGAAGTCCAGAGCTGCAAAGATCAACACTCAGAGCATTTCTAAACCTATATCAACATTACTGCTCTGTTGTGTATCATTTTATTAATTTTCGAGCATATTGTGTATCTGTATATAAACACACTCTGTCTCCTACATTAAATTTAAGGATACAAGATATTCTTACTCAAACATTATTTTAATCTTGTGTATACCCAAAGATAAGTGTGGAAGAGGTCCCTATGTGTCCTGGTAGTTTGTACCCATGAAGAACTGTGTAAGAGGTCCTTGTGTGACCTGGACAGTCCTGTGTACTATTGTTTAACCCTGAACTAGGGTGTGGATCAAGTTTATTTATATAAACTGCTTGGTGTTAGGTGATCACCAAGTGGAGAATATTAGGTCTCAGCTTGAGACTGAACCACTTGTTGTATATCTGCTCTGCTACTTACTTTAGTTTTATCTGTTTTACTGCTTAACTATATAATTAAAAAATCACTAAACTTACTTTGATAGTTAATCTTGGAAAGAAGTTATAATTGCTTTTTCTAAGTAAAATAGTTTCAAAAGTAATATTAATAACTATTATTATTAATAAGAAATAATAAATCTTCTAAGAAGTTATTTAAATAGTCAAACCGTTATAACCATATTACTTTGATTAACTAGGTTGTATTTAACTTGAAGGGGAGATCTTGTTAAGAACACCTTTTTAAACAGAATTGTTTTATAGATACTCAATTCACCCCCATATTTAGTATACTACTCTGAACAACATTTGGTATCAAAGTCTGTTTATTAGGACACTGTTTAATCTTATTCAACTGTGATTGTAGTTGTAATTTAAAGATCTTTAAATTTCAGTCAATTCTAAATTTCCAACTCTTTAAACCTATTCTGTTATTATGGATAATAGATTGGAAGGTTCTGCAACCAGCAGACCACCATTCTTTAATAGAACCAACTATGCTCAATGGAAAATTAAAATGAAAATGCATTTAGAGAGTATGAGTTTTGAAATTTGGTCTTCCATTATAGATGAATATAAGATTCCTACTACTAATAGAATCACATAGGATGAACCTACCAAAACTACCTACAATAACAATTGCAAAGCTATGAATTCTTTATACTACTCCTTAGGATATGAGGAATTCAATATAATTTCTGCTTGTAAAACTTCCCATGAGATTTGGGATACCCTATCTATCTCACATGAAGGAACATCCAGTGTAAAAAAATGAGACTTAATACTTATACTATCAAATATGATAATTTTAAAATGAAACCTGATGAGCCTATTTCTGACATGTATCTTAGGTTCAATGAGATTGTCAACACAATGATCTCGCTTGGAAGAGAATTCTGTCCCAAGGAACAAATCATGAGAATTCTCAGATGTTTTCTTGATAGATGGAGGGGAACCTCTATCTCTATTATTGAATCATGAGACATCAGCAAGATACCTATAAAAGAACTCATTGGGAAACTGATGATGTATGAAGAAGAGATGAAAGTCAATAAGGAGGAGGAGGTCGAACCAAAAAGAAAATCTGTTGCATTCAAGACCACCACCTCTAAACACAAAGACAAAGGGAAATTGGAAGCTTCTGTAGAAAGTTCTAGTAGTGAACAATCATCACCTGATAGTGATGAGGAGATGGATAAATTATCCAGAAGATTTAAAAGAATTTACAAAAAGAAGAACTTTTTCCAAAAGCCTAACTTCAAGGGAAAATATGACCAAAAAGTAAGTTGGAAGAAGGACTGGAAAAGAATTGACAAGATTGATGAGATTATCTGCTATGAATGTAAGTGCAAGGGACATATCAAGGCTGACTGTCCAAAGATCAAGTACAAAAAGAGATATGAGGAAAAGGACAGGAAGTATAAAAAGGCAATGAAAGCAACCTGGAGTGCCTATGAAGACTGTTCAAGAGACTCAGAAACATCACATGATGAACAAGCTAACAAATCCAATATGTGTTTTATGACAAACACATCTAAGGTAACACTGGACTCTCATGTACATAATTCATACTATTCTGGAGATGAGAGTGACTCTGAAAAAATGACTAATGAAGAAATGTTTGAATACTGTAACATGATTGAAGAAGCATTAAATGAACTAAAAGACAAATATAAATCATTGAAGAAACAACATGCTCTCACTACTACAAAAACGGGTAAGGGAAGTGCCACCTTTTATCAGCACTAAGAAAAAAATGCTGATAAAGAATACCTGTATCAGCGCTAAAAATTTAGCGCTCATACAAGGATTCTTTATTAGCATTTTTCTAGCACTGATAAAGGGCTTCTTTATCAGCGCTAGAAAAGCACTGATAAAGTTATCAGTGCTACAAAAGCACTGATAAAGTTATCAGTGCTAAAAAAGCACTGATAAATCATTCCTTTATTAGCACTAAAATTTTATCAGTAATAAAGGTATCCTTTATCAGCACTTTTTTAGTGCTGATAAAACTGTATTCCCATATTTTATAAAATCGGTCACACAATGTCCTCTTTTTATCGCACCCTAAAGCTCTCGCGGTACTGCAACCCTGCGATAACTCCCCTCCCCCCAATCTTTGCATTTCCAGACCTTCGCTGCCCCCCAATCTTCGCGTTTCTGGACCTCCACCGCCCCCAATATTCGCATTTCCGAACCTCCGCCGCTAGCCCTACTCCTTATCTTCCCCCCTTGAACCCCTTCGGTGGTTCCTCCTCCCCGCAATCCCTACTTCTCCTCCTCTCCACTCAACCGTACTCCCCACGAACCCTAGTCCATTTCTCAATAGTTGGCGGCTTCTCCCGTGCACCTCCCCCTCTGGCGGTCATGCCTTCCCCTCTTAACGTAGCCTAGAAGGCTCCCTACTTCTCCTCATCTAAGGTGAAATTCTTTTCTATTCTTCTTGATTCTCTTCTTGAACTTTCTTCTTAGGAAGGATGTGACAACAATGTTGATTCAGTTTTTTTATTTTTTTATTATGGTTTTAATGGTTAATGGTCCTACATAGGACTTTTATATTACCCTCATGTGTTAAGTTATGTTTTATTTGACTATTCTTCTCATTATTATGAAATATTTGTTAAATATTTAGTTGAGGTTGGGGACATGAAATTTATCCTTCTTTACTATGTTTAATTTGTGGAATTATCATGTTATTTTGTTTCCATTGGATAGATAGTACTGATTAACCTAAATACTATAATGAATTACACTAAAGGAAATTAAAGTGAAGAGGGAGTTTTGCATGTGATTTATGAAGTTCCATAATATTTCTTATATATTTATGGATTTATTGGTGTTGTTGCTAAGAAATTTATTCTTGATGTTGTGAAAGAAATTTCTTACTAATAATAACATGTTATAATCACCTTTCATTATTTTCTAGTCACTTAAGGTAGGTAATGAATTGGTTGTGTGGAAATCTGTAATTAAAGTGTTATATTTAAATTATAAATTTTACTTTAATACGATAGAGTGTTTAAGGGGTATTTTTTAGTGTGAATTTCTCATATGTTTTCCCTTTCATGATACTATGTATGAGGTATTTATCACTATGATTATAAGGGTGATGGTTGATTGATGTGGTTGGGAGCATGTGGTGTGGTAATTAATACAGTAGTGATGGATGGATTATTTTGTGGTTGTGATAGTAATGATATGGCTATTTAGGAAGAAAATAAGTGGTTTTATGGATTTTAGAATGTGTTTAGTTGTATTTTATTTCATGAAATTTTATTTATTATTGGGTGGTGTTATAGTTTCCTTTTGGCATGGAATATGGTTGGAATAAATGAAAATAGTAATGGGTGATGGGTTGGAAATGATAAATGATGGTTTGTTAAATGATTAATGATAACGATTGGAATAATTATGTTTAATAAATGGTTAAAGATAGAATAAATGTTATTAATGATTAATGAATGGATTATAGTGGGTAGTGATTTAATGATTGGTTTTACATTAAAATGGTTAACAATTGAAATGCATATGGTAATAAAAATACAAGAAATTATAATGTTAAATGAAATGCGATGTTGGTAATGTTGATATGGATGCTTATGTGATTTTTTATAGATTATTTGTGGCATTATAATGGAAGTGGTTATAAGAGGGTGGTAGTAACAAGGCAATGGTTGACGAGGGTGTTTACAATGTTAGTTTGGTGTAAACCCTTAGGAAAGATTTATGTGTGACTATATACTTATTATATTTTCTTATTATTTCTTATGCACCACCACTTGAGTCGAGCAACCTGATTGAAATCTATATGGGTACTTTGGTTCTGAGTGTTTTTCTCAATATCTAGGTTATATAGGGAATATATATAGAACCACTCCCTCTTCCCTTCTCCCCCTTCACACTTAGTATGAGTTGTAATGGCTCATAGTGGGTGTATATATACGACCTATAACGATTTTAGGTTTTTTTGTATATATATTCTTGTTGACATGATTATGTGTATTTGGTGTGGATAAATAGTGGGGCTTGTGCATTGTAGGAGGATAGTATGATGTTTATGTCCTTCATGTTCACAATATCATACTGTGATGAGGATGTGATGTGTGGTTGTGATGTGGTTATGGTTTTTTATGTGTTTGTGACATGTGTATGTGTGGATATATGGTTATGAGATTATATAGAAGGGGATGAAGCATAATAAATATTCCATTAGAGTGTGAGAATGACCAGATTAGTGGGGAAGTGGATGTGGGGTAATTTATTAATATATATTCTTTTGATATTACACTTAAGATGGAGTTTGGAATTAGAAACTCATGAGGATTTAATGGGATGATAGGTCAATAATATTTGTTAAAATTTTCATATGGAATAACATGAGAGACCATATATGACACAAGTGATTATCCCCACTATGATTTAAAGCAAGTAACTTGAGCTTACCAAAAATATTAGGCATGATGATATTGAATGTAGGGCAGAGACCTAGGAGTGGTAGATGTATCATTCTTGATTATTATTGTGTTTGTAATGGGGTGATTTGAGGAAACTATAATGAATATAAAGTAATTATATTTAATGAATTCCATATTGTAGAGATTATGAGAATCCTTTCTTTACTTATAGAGTTGGCTACTGGTTTTCATCCATATGTATTTGAGGTTGGTGAGGTATAAAAGGATGGGCTGGTTGACCATAGAAGGGTTGACCTGATAGAGGAGGATGAACCATAGAGGATGATGCTGTGTGAGTTTTACCATCTATGACACAAGGGAATATCCCCACAAACCCCTTTGTGTTTGGAAACTGTGTTGATTTTGATGGGGGTCTATCCTGGTTCTGTTGATTTCTAAATCTTTATTGGAAATGGTTAGGCTATATTAATCTCTATTTTTATAAGAAATTGGTTCTATTCTACTGTATTTGGAAGTCTTGTTTTGTGTATTTGAACCATAAATACTAATATTTGAGATTCAAATTGGATGGAGATGAATAAAGATTGGATGGATGCTAATCATTTGACAATAGAGTATGAGAACGGAGTGAAAGTGTTCATCAAGTTTGCAAAGGATCACACAAAGGATCCTTCTCAAATCCTTTTTCCATGTTTACGTTGTAATTATTATATATTACTTACTCCAGAGGAGTTTTAAGAACATTTGATATGTCACGGAATAGATCAGAGTTATAAATGTTGGAATAAACACGGAGAAAAAGCGAATGTAGCTACTGGTTCGGATAAAACTGCATTTTATGGATCATCAGATATGATTACAAATATGGATAATGAAGAATACTGTAAGGAGGATGTGATTATAGATGTAAATGACGATGAAGATCATATTGAAGAAATGATAAAGACAATTTAAGATGAACTTCATGATTTCCCAAAATTGTTTGAGAAGTTAAAGAGTTGTGCAAAGACGCCATTGTATACTGGTTACACTAAATATATAACATTGTCAGCTATACTAAAGTTGTATAAATTGAAAGTAGGAAATGGATGGAGTGATGTCAGTTTTATAGAACTACTTGCTCTCTTGAATGACATGCTCTCAGAAGATAATAAGCTCCCAAGCCGGACATGTGAAGCTAAATGAATGATACACTCGATGGGTATGATTTCTGAAAGAATGCCTGCCTACCCGAAAGACTGTATATTGTTTTTCAAGGAGAAAAAATCACTTACAGAATGCACAAAGTGTATTTATTCTCGATACAATAAAGATGAATCCAATCCTATGAAAGTTTTATAGTACTTTCCAATCATTCTAAGGTTTAGGCGTTTATATGGAAGTGAAGAAACTGCAAGACAATTGTCGTGGAATGCCGATAAAAGAAATAAAGATGGTAAATTGCATCATCTGAACGACTCTCCTCAATGGAAGAAAATTGATCATGAGTATCCTGAATTTGGAAAAGATCTGAGAAACCTTCGTCTTGCGTTATCTATAGATAGAGTGAATCCTTTTGGTTTTCAAACTAGCACTCATAGTATATGGCCTGTTATGTTGGTAAATTATAACTTTCCACCCTGGTTATGCATGAAGTAGAAATTTATCATGTTATCTATTCTCATATTAGGACCAAAACAACCAGGTAACAATATTGATGTTTATCTAGCTCATTTGATCGAGGATTTGAAGTTATTGTGGGATTCAGATGTTATATTGTATGATGCTTATAAAAGTGAATACTTTACATTGAGAGTGATGTTTTATGGGACAATAAATGATTTCCTTGCTTATGGAAATTTGTCAGACTATAGCATTAAAGGAACTCAAGGGTGTACCATGTGCGAAGAAGATACAGAATAAATTAGGTTGAAACATTCATTGAAATCTGTGTTTCTAGGACATCGTAGATTTCTACCTCATCAAGATAAGTACCAATCTTGGATGACATCATTCAATGGAAGTTCAGAACAATGCACAACACCGTCTCCACTAACAGGTGACTAGCTGTTTGAGAAAGTAAAATATCTGAACACTGTTTTTGGTAAACCATTATCGAAAAACCTTACAAAAATCGGTTGGAAAAAGAGATCATTTTTTTTGAATTACCATACTGGAATTGTTTATACGTCAAAAAATTTCTTGATGTGATGCATGTGGAAAAAAATGTATGTGATAGTGTTATCATAATGTTGCTAAATGCCCCTAGAAAAACAAAGGATGGAATTAAGGCAAGGTTGGACATGGTTGACATGGGAATACAAGAATAGTTGGCTCTCATGAAGGGTGAAAATCGAATTTTTCTTCCTTCAGATGCTTACACTCTTTCTAGGGAGGAGAGATATCAGTTTTCCAACTTCTTAAATGATTTAATGGTTCCAGAGGGGTATTCATCAAATATCAAGAACATTGTTTCAATGAATGATTTGAATTTAAAAGGTTTTAAATCACATGACTACTATGTTTTGATATAAGATCTAATTCCTATAGCTTTATGTTGAATTTTTCCCAAGAATGTTCGTCATACGTTAACCAAACATTGTTTCTTTTTCAAAGCTATATGTAACAAAGTTTTAGACCTGGAAAAATTTCCAGCTATGGAAAAATAAATTGTCATCATATTATGTTAATTAGAAATGTTCTTCCGGCAAACATTATTTGATATGATGGTTCATTTGATGATTCACTTGGTGAGAGAGATCCCACTTTGTTGTCCTATACACTATAGATGGATGTACCCCGTTGAATGGTATATGAATATTTTTAAAGGGTATGTCAAAAATTGAAGTCGGCCAGAGGGTTGTATAGTGGAGTGATATATTGTTGAGGAAGCCATTGAATTTTTTACCAAATACCTATCTGATTTGGAAAGCATTGGTCTCCCGAAATCTCGTCACATTGGACGCATTGAGGGTGAGGGAATTTCTGAAATAGATTTTGTGACAATCAGTATTACAGATCGGGAGTAGGCCCACATTTATGTTTTTCATAATAGTTGGGAGGTTTCTCCATATATTGAAACTCACAAAGAAATTCATAGGCAGTTGAATCCATCAAGGGCTGAAAAATGGATATCAAATACACATAATCTCCAGTTTATAGGATGGTTTCAGGACCATATTTTTAAGGAGTTGGATGAAAATCCAAATTCAATTTCAGAATGACTTCGATGGCTAGCCACCGGACCAAGTGTGTATGTATTATCTTACAATGGTTATGTAATTAATGGTTATACATTCTATATAGATGAAAATGATGAAGATAGTACAATGTAAAATAGTGGAGTTACACTTGTGGCTAAAGTGATGCATGTTTCTGGTAGTAAGGAAAGAAATCCAATTTATGAAAATATTTCATACTTTGGAATTATAAAAAAAATATGGGATTTGGATTATACGACATTTCAATTGTCGATATTTCAATGCAAATGGGTTGATAAAAACAGTGGTGTTAAAATATATGAATGAGGATTTGTGAAAGTTGATTTTAGTAAAGGGTACAAAGACAAACAGTTTATAATGACATCACAAGTGGTACAAGTTTTATATGTTCCATATCCCACAAACCTAAAGTGGTCGATTGTTCAGTTATCATCCAAAACTATTGAAGGGTCCGATGAAAATTTAATTGAGGACAATCCTTTTAGTGGTATGTCGCAATCATTTCTCAGCGGTCCCAATGTAGATGATGTTTTTTATGTTATAGGAGACCACAATGAAGGGATTTGGATAATAGATAGAGGTGTAAAATCCCTTCATCCTTTGAAAAAAAGAAAGAGAGTTCAATAAACATGTTATATTTTATTTGTAATATAGATCTTATTATATCATGTTATTATCTTATCATTAATGAATTTATGTAATCTAAATTAACTGTTCAACTAATTTTGTAGATAATGACTTCTGCACATTCTGGTGCTCCTAATCTTGAGGTTGAACAAGTCTCTCAAGCTGCTGCTACTGTTGCTGCTGCTTCTGCTGCTACTGCTGCTCCTGATGCTGCTGCTCCTGCTGTGGCTGCTCATAGTGCAGAGAAACAACAAGTTTCTAAACCTGTTGCTGCTCCTAGTGTTGAGGTCCAACAACCATCAGCACATGTTGTTTCTACCATTTCAGATTAACATATAGATGATGTTGATATCGATGAAATGGTCGGGGATGAAGGAACGCCGTCGCAGAAAACATAGGTGCATCATAGTTTGACGGTGTTAGCCAAAGTTCTTAAGGTGAAAAGAAAAGGCATCAAATTTGATGTCGGATGGAATGCACAAGGCCAATATGTGAATCCCAACAAGGCTATGTTTAGTAGTTACATTGGATTTGTCACTCGGGAATGTGTGCCGATTGACATAGATTCATGGAACCATGTTGTGTCCGAGTTGAAGGCTGTGATCTGGGAAGAAACTACAGTAAGATTATGATATTATTTCTTTAATTTACAAGCAAATAAAATAATAAAATAGTGTCTTACTCTTCTCAATATCTTGCAGAGTACATTTATGGTAGACGATTCGCATAAGAATTATGTACTAAGGCTTGAAGGAAGGATTCATCGAGGTTTTTGAACTATTTTAAAAAAATGTCACTTGAAAGATTCCAAAGGTAAAATAAACCTGCACCCACCCATTGTCTATGCTCACCTGATATCCCAATAAGCATGGGATGCATTTATTAGCCTCTATGGGGATGAGAAGTTTCAGCTACATTGTGGGTGATAATATGTTGTTTGAGGATACATGTATTCATCACTTTGATTGTCAATATTTCATTTATGAAACAAAAACTCTAGACTGAAAATAAGGAACGTGCATCAAAACCAACATACCCCTATCGTAAAGCAAAGACGAGGTACGCTTCACTAGAAAAGAAAATGGTACGTATTTTAAATTTACAATAATATTGTTAGGTGATAATAAACAACATCATAATTATCTATCTATATTTATATGTAGATTGATGAGTCTAAAACCAAATACACTTCCATCCCATGTCATGTGTTATGGAAGGAGGCACATGTGAATAAGGCAGGGAATCTAGTAGAAGAGAACACAAAAAAAGTGTGGAAAATATGTGTAAGTATGACACGATGATAAAAATATTTGTTTTAAATTGCTATTATATAAAAATAATTATTTATTTTCCTATATCTGACAGTCACAGGAATCAGCTACTCATGTAGCAGATGCAGACCTATTATCGGAGACTTTGAAGCATCCAGAACAATATGGTCATGTCAGAGGTGTAGGGTTTGGGGTGACACCCTGAGTATATTTTGAGAAAAAAAAAATAGATAATAGAGATGAAAAATTGAAACAAATGAGTGAAATACTAGAAAATCTTGAAGAACGATTGCAATGGCAGGGAGAGTTGCTAGCAACTTTTATGGGTGGGAAGCAAGGAGAAGACACAACTCAGAAACAACCAGTGCATGAAGATCCCACCCACCCCCACCAGCTTTGAGGCAAGCCATTCTCCTCAAAGAGTTGTCTTAGCCATGGTAATCAATATTCTAATAATTGTTCCCATGAAATGTGAATCAGGCAAACACTGATACTTTTCCTGTACTAATCTTCTACAGGGTGATAATGATTTTGATTTATATCTATCAAAACCCACCTATCACCTTGTATCAAGGGCTAAAATGTTCAATATCCCAGATGACAAGCTGCATAATATACCACTTCCGAAAGATCATCTGAAAGTGACGATTACTGTAGCTCATGAGCCAAATGCAGAGCTACCTATTCCACTTGATGAAGATGATATTCATACGGTCGAAAAGGATATTGGGACATTCATTGCATTGCCATAATAACTTGTAAGAGTACATACAGACAAAGAGGTATTTATTTCCTTTTTTTCAAGCTAAACCTTTAACAATTAATGAAAAAAGGGTCTAAACCAATGAACGTTATTATAGACAGAGAAAGGGAAGGGGTGACAAACGTCGACTCAAAACCATCTAAAGGATCGACCAACCGATCCTAAAGAGCTACTAAAAGAACAATAACACCACTTATTCTCTATCCACATTTACTATCATTGAAGACTCATGTGGATACGAAGCTAAGAGGTGGTAGTAGTCATATAGTGGTTTTTGAAAAGAATATTTACAGAGAGGAAAGTGAAGATTTTGTTGTTGCTAAAAATGTAAATGAGATCCATGAAAATGGTTGGCTAGGTTTCATAGTTGTAAATATATATATGAGGTATGTTTTCATGAATTGATTTTCTAAAAGATGATCTAATGTGAAAATTATGACTAAATGCATTTTATATTGTTGAAAAACGTATATATGAAAAACAGTTGAAGGAATTTTCCCATGAGCCAAAATTTGGACTCATTAGTCCTCATACCACATCAACACATCTAATGAAATTAGAGCCATAAAAGAAGGATGAAATAGTGAATAGATTGCTGAAAACATTTGAAATCAAGATTACAGATGACAGACTCTTCCTAATACCAACCATGTAGGGGTAAAACTCTACAATTAAAGAATATCAATTATATTTTCACTTCTTTTATTACTTATTCCTTTTTTGTGTTTTTAGGAAACATTGGATACTAATTGCAGTGAACTTGGATACTCCAAAGATTTATTTTCTGAATTCAAAGTAAGGATATCCATCAAACTGGCCACACATGATGAAGTTTGTGAATCTGTAAGACACTACATCCAACGTTTTAGGTCTAAACATAAAGTAATATAATTTATATTATTTTTACTAAGGATTATGTTATGATAGGGCAGTGTATCATTATCATCTAAAAAAGGAATGAGGATAGGGGATAAGCATAAGGATGCGAGCATGTACTATGTCTGGAAAAATATTAGGGTATATATAATAAAAGTTCTCTATCCAAACACATATAAACACAAGTTACTTATTCTCCTAATAATCAATTTTTTTGCAGCGTCCAAAACAAACAAATGATAATGATTGCCGTTATTATGTTTGTAAATTTATTAAAGAGATTGTTTTTAATCAACAAACTAGCATCCCTAAAGAGGTATTTTCAAAAATAAGTTCTATTTCATTTCATTTATTTATTTTTATATTTTGCAGTACTACTCTGACTGCTGAAAAGCCTCATACTCACAAGATGATATATATTTGTTCAGAAATTAGTGGGCCGCATACCTAATGGTAGATTGTACACAAATAGCATGAAGATCTGACTTGGGGATGTGTATAATTGGTGGTCATTTTTGAGAGGGGTTAAGGGGATCAAAAGATGAAACATTATTGTATGTAAATGTTCTTAGGAAAATTTTAATTTTAATTAAATAAAAAATAATTTATCCAATGATTCATTTTCCCATTTAACAGTTGAAATTCACCCGCAACATACAAGAATGATGAACCACTCAAAGTGTCTCTCTTTTGTTTAAAATGGACAAAATTTTAAGTGAAAACAACAACTAACGTACAAAAATCTAACAAAATGCATTCAGATTATGTTGATCCTTTAGGAGAAAAATCCATGGGTCATTTTTGACATGTACGAGTCAACCCCGCCTAAATCTGAGGCATTGTGTGGCTAGTATCACTCAAAGGGTCTCTATTTTGTTTAAAACAGACAGAATTTTAAGTGAAACAACAACTGACATATGGAAATCAGACCGAACACATTCAGATTGTGTTTATCCTTTAGGATAATGATCCATGGGTGCATTGGTGATGTTTCAAAGTCAACACTTCCTCAATCTGAGGCACGGTGTGGCCGGTATCACTCAAAGGGTCACTCTTTTGATTAAAATGGACATAATTTTAAGTGAAACAACAACTGGCCTATGGAAATCTGACCAAACACATTCGGATTGTGTTGATCCTTTAGGATAACGATCTATGGGTGAGTTTGTGACATGTAAGAGTTAACCCCTACTTAATCCGAGGTACAGTGTGGCCGATATCACTCAAAGGGTCCCTCTTTTGTTTAAAATGGACAGAATTTTATGTGAAAACAATAAATGACCTAGATAAATATGAACAAAAACATTCATATTATGTTTATCCTTTAGGATAATAATCCATGAGTGTGTTGATGACATGTGCGAGTCAACCTCGGCTCAATCTGAGGCACGGTGTGACCGGTATCACTCAAAGGGTCTCTCTTTTGTTTAAAATGGACAGAATTTTAAGTGAAAAGAACAAATGATGCATGAAAATCTGACCAAACGAATTTGGATTGTGTTTATCCTTTAGGATAATGATCCATGGGACATTTGAGATGTGTATGAGTCAACCCTGTCTCAATCCGAGGCACGGTTTGGCCTGTAACACTCAAAGTGTCTCTCTTTTGTTTAAAATGGACAAAATTTTAAGTGAAAACAACAACTGACATAGGAAAATCTGACCAAAAACATTCATATTGTGTTGATACTTTAGGAAAACAATCCAAGGGTCATTTTTTACGAGTATGAGTCAACCGATCCTCAATTCGAGGCACGGTGTGGCTGGTATCACTCAAAGAGTCTCTCTTTTGTTTAAAATGGATAGAATTTTTGTGAAACAACAACTGACCTATGGAAATCCGACCAAACAAATTCAGATTGTGTTTATCTTTTAGGATAATGATCCATGGGTGTGTTGGTGATGTGTACGAGTCAACCCCACCTAAATCTGAGGCACGATGTGGCTGGTATCACTCAAAGAGTCTATCTTTTGTTTAAAATGGACATAATTTTTAGTGAAACAAAAAAAAATGACCTACGGAAATCCAATAAAACACATTCGTATTGTGTTGATACTTTAGGAGAACAATACATGGGTGCATTGGTGACGTGTACAATTCAACCTTGCCTCAATCTGAGGAATGGTGTGGCCAGTATCACTCAAAGGGTCTCACTTTTGTTTAAAATAGACAGAATTTTAAGTGAAAACAACAACTGACCTACGGAAATCTGACCAAACGCATTCATATTGTGTTTCCAATTTAGTATAATGATCCATGGGTGCTTTGGTGATGTGTAAAAGTCAACCTCGCCTCAATCCAAGGTACGGTGTGACCATTATCACTCATAGGGTCTCTCTTTTGTTTAAAATGGACAAAATTTTAAATGAAAACAAGAACTGACGTACGAAAATCATACCAAAAACATTCGTATTATGTTGATACTTTATGATAATGATCCATGGGTCATTTTTGACATGTAAAATTCAACCTCGCCTCAATCTGAGGCACAGTGTGGCCGGTATCACTCAAAGTGTCTCTCTTTTCTTTAAAATGGACAAAATTTTAAGTGAAAACAACAACTAATATACGCAAATACAACCAAATTCATTCGGATTGTGTTGATACTTTAGGATAATGATCCATGGGTCATTTTTTATGTGTAAGATTCAACCCTGCCTCAATCTGAGGCAAGGTGTTGCCAGTATTACTCAAAGGGTCTCCCTTTTGTTTAAAATGGACAGAATTTTAAGTTAAAACAACAACTGACCTACAGAAATCTGACCAAACACATACGGATTGTGTTGATCCTTTAGGATAACAATCCATGGTTGTGTTGGTGATGTGTACGAGTCAACCCCGCCTCAATTAGAGGCATGGTGTGACCGGTATCACTCAAAGGGTCTCTCTTTTGTAAAAAATGGACATAATTTTAGGTGAAAACAACAACTGATGTACGCAAATCCGACCAAAAGCATTCAGATTGTGTTGATAATTTAGGAGAAAAATACATGGGTCATTTTTGAGGTGTACGTGTCAACACCACCTCAATCCGAGGCACGGTGTGGCCGGTATCACTCAAAGTGTCTCTCTTTTGTTTAAAATGGACATAATTTTAAGTGAAAACAACAAATGACGTACGAATATATGACCAAAAACATTCATATTATGTTTATACTTTAGTATAATGATCAATGGGTGCTTTGGTGACATGTACGAGTCAACCCTTCTTCAATCTGAGGCACGGTGTGGCCGGTATCACTCAAAGCGTCTTTCTTTTGTTTAAAATGGACATAATTTTAAGTGAAAACAACAACTGACATATGCAAATCTAACCAAAAGCATTCGTATTATGTTTATTTTTTAGGAGAACGATCCATGAGTGTGTTTACGGCGTGTACAAGTCAACCTCGGCTCAATCCGAGGCACGGTGTGATCGGTATCACTCAAAGGGTCTCTCTTTTGTTTAAAATGGACAAAATTTTAAGTGAAAAGAACAACTAACGTACGAAAATACGACCAAAATCATTCATATTGTGTTGATTATTTAGGAGAATGATCCATGGGTCATTTGAGACATGTATGAGTCAACCCCGTCTCAATCCGAGGCATGGTTTGGCCGGTAACACTCAAAGTGTCTCTCTTTTGTTTAAAATGGACAGAATTTTAAGTGAAAACAATAACTAACGTATGAAAATCCGACCAAACGCATTAAGATTGTGTTGATACTTTAGGAGAACAATCCATGGGTCATTTTTGACGTCTACGAGTCAACCCCTTTTCAATTTGAGGCATGGTGTGGCCGGTATCACTCAAAGGGACTCTCTTTTGTTTAAAATGGACATAATTTTTGTGAAACAACAACTGGCCTATGGAAATCTGACTAAACACATTCATATTGTGTTTATATTTTAGGATAACGATCCATGGGTGTGTTGGTGACGTGTACGAGTCAACCCCGCCTAAATCTGAGGCACGGTGTGGCCGGTATCACTCAAATGGTCTATCTTTTGTTTAAAATGGACAGAATTTAAAGTGAAACAAAAAAATGACCTACGGAAATCTGATCAAACGCATTAGTATTGTGTTGATACTTTAAGAGAAAAATCCATGGGTGCATTGGTGATGTGTACAACTCAACCCTGTATCAATCTGAGGAATTATGTGGCCGGTATCACTCAAAGGGTCTCTCTTTTGTTTAAAATAGACAGAATTTTAAGTGAAAACAACAACTAACCTACGAAAATCTGACCAAACGCATTAATATTTTGTTGATAATTTAGTAGAATGATCCAGGGGTTCTTTGGTGATGTGTATGAGTCAACCCCACCTCAATCCGAGGTACGGTGTGACCATTATCACTCATAGGGTCTCTCTTTTGTTTAAAATGGACAACATTTTAAATGAAAACAACAACTAACGTAAAGAAATACAACAAAAAACATTCGGATTGTGTTGATACTTTAGGAGAATGATCCATGGGTCATTATTGACGTGTAAAATTCAACCCCGCCTCAATCCAAGGCACGGTGTGGCCGGTATCACTCAAAATGTCTCTCTTTTCTTTAAAATGGACAAAATTTTAAGTGAAAACAGCAACTGACATATGCAAATCCAACCAAACGCATTCGGATTGTATTGATACTTTATGATAATGATACATGGGTCATTTTTGATGTGTAAAATTCAACCCTACCTCAATCTAAGGCAAGATGTGGCCGGTATTACACAAAGGGTCTCCCTTTTGTTTAAAATGGACAAAATTTTAAGTTAAAACAACAACTGACCTACATAAATCTGACCAAACACATTTGGAATGTGTTGATCCTTTAGGATAACAATCCATGGTTGCGTTGGTGATGTGTATGAGTCAACCCAACCTCAATTCGAGGCACCGTGTGGCCTGTATCACTCAAAGGGCCTCTCTTTTGTAAAAAATGGAAAGAATTTTAAGTGAAAACAACAACTGACGTACGCAAATCTGACCAAAAGAATTCAAATTGTGTTGATCCTTTAGAAGAACAATACATGGGTCATTTTTGAGGTGTAAGTTTCAACCCCACCTCAATCCAAGGCACGGTGTGACCGGTATCACTCAAAGTGTCTCTCTTTTGTTTAAAATGGACATAATTTTAAGTGAAAACAATAACTAACGTACAAAAATCTGACCAAACACATTCAGATTGTGTTGATAATTTAGGATAATAATCAATGGGTGCTTTGGTGACATGTAAAAGTAAACCCTTCCTCAATCTGAGGCACGGTGTGGACGGTATCACTCAAAGCGTCTCTCTTTTGTTTAAAATTGACAGAATTTTAAGTGAAAACAACAACCGACGTACGAAAATCTGACCAAAAGCATTCAGATTGTGTTGATCCTTTTGTAGAATGATCCATGGGTGCATTTTTGATGTGTACGAGTCAACCCCGCCTCAATTTGAGGCACAGTGTGGCTGATATCACTCAAAGTGTCTCTCTTTTGTTTAAAATGGACAGAATTTTAAGTGAAAACAACAACTGACATATGAATATCCAACCAAACACATTTGGATTGTATTGATCCTTTATACGAACGATCCATGGGTCATTTTTTATGTGTATGAGTCAACCCCGCCTCAATCCGAGGCACGGTGTGGCCAGTATCACTCAAAGTGTCTCTCTTTTGTTTAAAATAGATAGAATTTTAAGTGAAAACAACAACTAACATACGCAAATCCAACAAAACGCATTCATATTGTGTTGATAATTTATGAGAAAGATCAATGGGTGCGTTGGGGATGTGTACGAGTCAACCCCATCTCAATCCGAGGCACGGTGTGGCCGGTATCACTCAAAGCGTCTCTCTTTTGTTTAAAATGGACAAAATTTTAAGTGAAAACAATCACTGACGTACGCAAATCCAACCAAAAACATTCAGATTGTGTTTATCCTTTAGTATAACGATCTATCGGTGTGTTTTTGACATGTAAGAGTCAACCCCTCCTCAATATGAGGCATGGTGTGACCGGTATCACTCAAAGTGTCTCTCTTTTGTTTAAAATGGACCGAATTTTAAGTGAAAACAACAACTGATGTACACAAATCTGACCAAACACATTTTTATTGTGTTTATCCTTTAATATAATGATACATGGGTCATTTTTGATGTGTACCATTCAACCCCACATCAATCCAAGGCACGGTGTAGCCGGTATCACTCAAAGTGTCTCTCTTTTGTTTAAAATGGACATAATTTCAAGTGAAAACAACAAATGATGTACGCAAATCCAACCAAACTCTTTTGGATTATGTAATCCTTTAGGAGAAAGATCCATGAGTAATTTTTGACATGTAAAAGTCAACCCTACCTCAATCCAAGTCACGGTGTGGCCGATATCACTCAAAGTGTCCCTCTTTTGATTAAAATGGACAAAATTTTATGTGAAAGCAACAACTAACATACACAAATCTGACCAAACACATTCGGATTGTGTTGATCCTTTAGGATAATGATCCATGGATGCATTGGTGATGTGTACGAGTCAACCCCGCCTCAATCCTAGGCACAATGTGGCCGGTATCACTCAAAGGGTCTCTCTTTTGTTTAAACTGGACAAACTTTTAAGTGAAAACCACAATTGACAAACGCAAATATGACCAAACGCATTAGGATTGTGTTGATACTTTGGGAGAATGATCCATGGGTCATTTTTGATGTGTACGAGTCAACCCCACATCAATTTGAGGCATGGTGTGGCTGGTATCACTAAAAGGGTCTCTCTTTTGTTTAAAATGGACAAAATTTTAAGTGAAAACAACAAATGACCTATGGAAATCTAACCAAACACATTTTTATTGTGTGGATTCTTTAGGATAATGATCCATGGGTGTATTGGTGACGTGTATGAGTCAACCCCGCCTCAATCCGAGGCACGGTGTGGCCGATATCACTCAAAGGGTCTCCCTTTTGTTTAAAATGGACAGAATTTTAAGTGAAAACAACAACTGACATATGAAAATCTGACCAAATGCTTTAGTATTATGTTTATACTTTATGAGAATGATACATGGGTCATTTTTGATGTGTATGAGTCAACCCTACCTTAATCCGAGGTACGGTGTGGCCGGTATCACTCAAAGTGTCTCTCTTTTGTCTAAAATGGACATAATATTAAGTGAAAACAACAATTGACGTATGAAAATATGACCAAATGCATTCGAATTATGTTGATCCTTTATGAGAAAAATCCATGGATGCAACCCCCAACCCCCTGGATGGCCCCCCAACCCCTGGACACCCCCACCCCCCTAGACACCACCCCACCACCTGGACACCTCTCCCACCCCCTAGACATCCCCACCCCCATGGACAGCCACCCCCACCCCCTTGGACACCACCTGACCACCCTTGGACAACCCCACCAACCCCTTTGACCACCCCCACCCCCTGGACACCACCCCACCCCCTAGACACCCACCCCTCTGGACACCCCCACTCCCTAGAAAGCCCCCCAACCCCCTAGACACCCCCACCCCCCTAAACACGCCCATGGACAACCCCCCACCCCGGACAACCCCCCCCGGACACCCCCACCCCCTGGACACCCACCAACACCCTAGATGGCTCCCCCACCACCTGGACACCCCCACCCCCCTGGACAACCCCACCCATGGACGACCACCCCCACCCTCCTGGACACCCCCCACATGGACAGCCCCACCAACCCCTTGGACCGCCCCACCCCCCGGACACCCCACCCCTGGAAAGCCCCCCCCGACACCCTAGACACCATCCCACCCCCTAGACACCCCCATGGACAGCCCCCCCATGGATAGCCCCCCCAACCCCTAGACACCCCACCACCCCTGGACGCCCCCCACCTGGACACCCCCCTCCCAAACACCACCCCACCACCTAGACACCCCACCCCCCTGGACACGCCCACCCTCATGGATATCCCACACCACCCCTGGACACCACCCCACCCCCTTGGATATCCCCCAACCTCATAGAACCCCCACCCCCTGGACACCCCTATCCCCCCTGACACCCCAATCCCCCTGAACACCCCCTACCCCCCGGATAGCCACCCCAAACCCCTGAACAGCCCCCAACCCCTTGAATTATGAATTTAATTATTTATGTATTTAATTAACTTATGAATTATGTGTTAATGGTGTATGGGTATACTTGTTTTATGGGTATACTTGGTGTAATTACCTTATGAATTATGTGTTAATTTTGTATGGGTATACTTGTTGAGATGCTGAATTTTTTATAGGTGTTGTTTGGGTGTGCTGTTGTAGAATTTTTTGTTACAGCAGACAGGGCATTTATCAGTGCTTTTTTAGTGCTGATAAAGGAATCCTTTATTAGTGCTAAAAAAGCACCGATAAAAGACACCTTTATCAGTGCTAAAAAAGCATTGATAAAGGATTAGTTTATCAGTGCTAAAAGAGCACTGATAAAAAACACATTTATCAGTGCCTTTTTAGCGTTGATAAAGGTATCCTTTATCAATGCTTTTTTAGCGCTGATAAAGGGAACCCCCCTTTATCATTGATGATATTTATAGTGATTTTTTAGCGCTTATAAAACCCATTTTGAGTGCTGATAAATCCCGTTTTTGTAGTAGTGTCTTACTATGACTATTAAATCTGAACTCACAACTGAAATGGAGAAAAATTCCCAACTTCTCAAAGAGAACAACAAATTAAAAATGTCTAATGAGCAATTAAAGAATGACCTAGAAAAGTTTAACAATGGGAATAATACCATTACTCAAATTCTAGGAAAACAAATTTCTACTAAATATAACACTGGCATTGGTTATCAACCTAGAAAAAGAAACCTTGGTAGAACAAAGTTTGTTTCTAAATCTAGGACATACAATTTTACTTCCAATTCTAGACACAAATTGTCTAATTCATGTTATGATATACTGTCTACTGTTTCATGTTTTTCCAGACCAAATAGAGTTTATTTTTCAAATAATTTACTTAATGCTTATAGGAAACCTATGAGGAAAATATGGGTTCCCAAAGCACTTATTACTAATATTACTGGACCCAAATGAGTATGGGTACCAAAATCTGTTTTTGCTTGATCATTTTGGAGGAAAGATGATTAAAGAGTTCCTATAAAAGTCTATGGTACTTGGAAAGTGGATGTTCAAGGAACATGACAGGAGACTTCTCATGCTTCAAGAACCTAATCAAAATAGATGGAGGACATGTCACATTTGGTAAAAATCCAAAGTAAAGATTATTGGCCTCGACCAAATTGGTAACTATAATTCAGTATTGATTTCTAAATTACTGTTTCTTGATTGATTAAAATATAATCTGCTCAGTATCTCACAGTTATGTGATGATGGATTTCATTTTAGATTTGAATATGATGCATGGAATGTCTTTAATTATAAATAAGAATTAGTATTTTCTGCATTAATAAATGAAAATGTTTACTCTTTTAACTTAGATTCCTTATCTTCTCAAAATTCTTCATGCTTAAGTGTATTTCATAAAGAGTCTTGGATCTGGCATAGGAGACTAGGAAAATGTAATGTTCACTCCCTTATAAAGCTAACTAGAAAAATCCTAGTTAAAAACTTACCCAAACACGAGTTTCTAAATGATAAAGTATGTAATCCCTGTCAAAATAGAAAACAACACAAAGTTTCCTTCAAACCAAAGAAAGAAGTGTCTACTTCTCAACCTCTCGAAATGGTTCACATGGATTTATTTTGACCATCTAGAGTTCTAGTTTAAATGGGAAGCACTATGTTTATGTTCTTGTAGATGACTTTTCTAGATATACTTGGACCTTCTTTATGGCTCATAAGAGTGAAGCCTACTCTTATTTTACTAAATATGCCAATTCTGTAGAAAATCATAGTGGAATTAGAATTAAATCCTTAAGAAGTGATCATAGTCGTGAGTTTGAAAATCAAGATTTTGAATCCTTTTTCTCACAAAATGTTTATAGTCACAATTTCTATTCCCCTAGAACACCTTAACAAAATGGAGTTGTAGAGAGAAGAAATAGAACCCTGCAAGAGATTGCTAGAACAATACTTAGTGAATATGACCTACCTATTTATTTTTGGGCTGAAGCCGTCAATACAACATTATACATAATCAATAGAGTGTTGATCATACCTATTCTTAAAAGGTCTCCTTATGAGTTATGGAACAATCGAAAACCCAAGGTTAAATACATCAAAGATTTTTGTTGTAAAGTCTATATTCTTAATACTAAGGACAATATTGAAAAATTTGCATCCAAGAGTGATGAAGGTATCTTTTTAGGATATTCTATGTCTAATAAAGCCTATAGAGTGTTCAATAGAAGAAATAAATGTGTGGAAGAATCTTTCCATGTCAAATTTGATGAAACAGATCCACATGAGCCTAAAACATCTCTAGAATACCTGGAGGATGATGTATCAAATCTAAACATCAATTCAAAATCCTCAAACACTTCTGTGAAAGAATCTGTCAAAAACTCCCGTTCTGAAAATTCTTTAGTACCTGAACCTACTGATGAACCTGAAATCACTAGTCCCTCCTTTACTAGAGCTGTTAGAACTCTTAATAACCATCCCTTAGATGTTGTTGTAGGAGACCTAGAAAAAGGAACTCAAACTAGAGATTCTCTTAGAAATTATGTTGAACATCAAGTCTTCTTGTCACAAATTGAACCTAAAAACATTAATGATGCTCTAAATGATGAATTTTGGGTGATGGCTATGCAAGAAGAACTTAATCATTTTGAAAGGAACAAATTTTGGAAACTTTTTGAAAGACCTAAGGACACATTCACCATAGGCACTAAATGGGTGTTTAGAAATAAGGTATATGAATATGGTAACATAGTTAGAAACAAGGCTATATTGGTTGCTCAAGGCAATAGTCAAGAAGAAGGAATTGACTATGAGGATACCTTTTCACCAGTATCTAGACTTGAAGCCATCAGAATCCTGCTTTCTTGTGCTGCTCATCTGAATTTCAAACTATGTCAAATGGATATTAAGAGTGCGTTCTTAAATGGGTATATTGCTGAGGATGTATTTGTTGAAAAACCCCCTGTTTTTACAAACCCCCATTTTCCAAATCATATTTTTAAATTATCAAAAGATTTATATGGTTTAAAACAAGCTCCAAGAGCCTGGTATAATATATTAAGTACTTTTCTTATTTCCAAAGGTTTTACAAATGGAATAGCTAATCCTACCCTTTTTATAAAACAAATTTCTAATGATGTTTTAGTTGATCAAATCTATGTTTATGACATTATCATTGGATCCTCAAAAAATTAATTATGTGTTGATTTTTCTAAAATGATGCAAAATGAATTTGAAATGATTTTAATGGGTGAACTAAAATTCTTTCTCAGATTTGAAATCTTTCAAAATAATGATGGTATTATTTTAACTCAAAGTAAATATACTAGAGATTTTCTAAAACGTTTTGGAATGGATAGAACTAAAATTAGTAACACTCCCATGAGTACCACTTGTAATTTGGATCTTGATAAAGATGAAAAACTTGT
The DNA here is from genome assembly GCA_963277665.1 of Viscum album. Classification (NCBI taxonomy): domain Eukaryota; kingdom Viridiplantae; phylum Streptophyta; class Magnoliopsida; order Santalales; family Viscaceae; genus Viscum; species Viscum album. The sequence continues at coordinate 1,073,221,267 of OY728160.1, forward strand.
TGATCAAACCACTTATAGAGTAATTATTGTAATTTTACTCTACTTAACTACTAGTCGACCAGACATTATGTTTAGTGTGTGTATGTGTGCTCATTTTCAAGAAAATCCTAAGGATTATCATTTAAATGTTGTAAAGATAATTTTCAAATAGCTCAAGAATACACCCAATCTAGGATTATTCTATCCTAGAGGACAATAATTTGAATTAGTTAGTTATTCTGATGCTGACTTCTTGGCTGTAAGTTAGATAGAAAAAGAACCTATGGAACATATCACTTTTTAGGAAAGTCACTAGTATCATGGTGTAGTAAGAAACAAAACTCTATTGCATTATCTAATGTAGAAGCTGAATACATAACTGATGGTAGTTGTTGTACACAAATATTGTGGATGAAACACACATTACGATATTATGGATATCAATTCAGGAATGTACCTATAAATTGTGACAACACAAGTGCTATTAACATCTAAGAAAATCCTGTTTCACATTATAGGACAAAGAATATTGATGTAAGACATCACTTTTTGAGATATCATTATCAAAAGGGAGATATCACTTTGGAATTCATTGGTACTGAGTATCAGCTTGCTAATATATTTACCAAACCAATAAATTCTGAAATAATAGACTACATCATACATGAATTAGGCATGATAAATCTTAAGTAAATGTTTTACTGTTGTATATCTTACTGTTTCATGATTACGGTCTCACAGTTAGTGCTTCATGACTACTGTCTAATAGTTATTGTCTCACCGTAATGCTCAGTTACTGTCTCACCGTAATGCTCAGCTACTGTCTCACCATGTTACTGTCTCACCATAACGCTCAGATACTGTCTAACCATGTTACTATCTCACCGTAACGCTCAGTTACTGTCTCACCATAACATTCATTCTCAGTCTCACCGTAAAGACCCGATATGTCTCACCGTAAATATTTTCTTTAATTTTTAGTTATGAATTAAAAACTGCATCGCAGTAATTATTCATTTCATTTTTTTTTGTTTTCCCGCGTTTTTACTTTTGTGACGTTTAGTATTCCTAAATGATAAAATAAAGAAATTATCACTCCATTCTTCACTCAGGATTTCTTCTATTTATAATCCTTCTTCAAACCTAAAATCCTTATCTCTCTCTCTCAAACCTTTGGTGGATGCCCAGGATGAAACTCCCTTCATCGTCGACTCCTGAGAAATGTAGCGCAAAGAAGAAGAAAATTTCACCCAATATAGCACCTGAAGGTCCTCTAAACCCAAATCTGGTAAACCGAGTTATCATACTAGAGAAAGAGGTTTCTCCCAAATGGATTCTATCAAGTAAGTCTCTGGTTCTGAAATTTTTAAAAGATCAAGGCTGGCTAGAGTGGTTTTCTAAGGAAGATAGACCTATCTATCCTAAGTTAGTGGCTTAGTTTTATCAATATGTTCAGTTCACCTTTGAGTCTGAAGATATATATGTTGTGAGAAGCTGGATCAATGGGAAAAAATGCTCATTCTCTTCGAGGTTATGGGTTGCATGCCTTAGGATACCTCATAAAGGCATCTGTGAGGATTATCAAAGAGGACCTCCACCTTCAACCAAATTATTTGATTTGGAAGATGCTTTGAAAGCCTTAACTAGAAATGGCACCAAGAGGAGAGCCATTACTTCTGAACTAGATGGAGAATCAAGGATTATGTTCCAGTTTATTCAGAATCTGGTTAGCCCCAGAAAAGGTGATTTTTCTATTTTGAAATATCAGGATGTGTTTCTGATCCACCTTATGAAAAATGGGAATAAGATCAACCTTTGTAAGTATGTCATTCACTACATGTGTGAACTGATCTAATCCACATCCAAGTCAACCTCCCTATTTTAATCTTGTCTTATCTCAGCCATGCTTATTGCCAAAGGTATGGTTGGACTTAATGAGGAAGTTATAAATGATTGTGAGTATTTCCTTTCAAAAATCTCTATCAAGAGGATGAAGATAAATTGGAACCCTTGGAAAAAGGCATGGGTAGAAGACAATGATAGACCTTATGAAAAATTAAATCCTATGGAAAATTCCTCAAGAACAAGAGATATTTCTGATCCTGGTTTGGAACTATATGAGGTTTTTGAATACTCTTCTAAAGAAGAAGAAGAGGCTATTGTGCCTCCCACAGAAACTATTTCTATTGAGGAAGACAATACTTCTGTTCCTCATGAAGTTCTTGAAGAAGTGGTCCCTGCTCCTAAAGATGTTGTTAATCTGGAAGATCAACCTGAGGTTGAAATAGAATCTGTTCCTAAAGAAACTAAAAATAATTCCATGGAAGAACCTATAGTGGAAAATCAGCCTGTTATGCAAGAGGCTAACCTTGAGGAACTCCCAGTGGAACAATATGTTCCTTAAGTCATTCCTTCAGCTGAGGAAAGGATGGAGCTAGCTCTTCAGCTGGCTAGACAGGAAATGAGAGAAGAACTAAGAGATGAGTTTGTGGAATTAGATAAAGATCCTAAGCCTCTCAATCCTGAGAAGGATGCAACTATTTAGGGGGAGCAACCCCCAAATATGGAATATATTGAAGTACCAAATCCGGTTGATCCGAGACCTGTAAGAACTCGATATAAATTCCCTAGTTTCTATGATGTGGATGACTCTCAGCAAGTCTTAGCAAAAGGCCTTGATCTTTCCTCTTTTTTCCAGTTGAAATAAGTCTCTAATATCACCCCTAAAAAGGAACCTGAAACCATATCAATCCCTATTTAGGAACCTTCATCAGAAAAACCATCCTTTGTGAGTAAGGATAATCTAAAGGAATTTGGTGCTACCCATTTGTCTGGTGTTGAAAAAGTTCTGAATTCCAAACCTGATCTTGTGACTCATCTAAGTGAGAAATATGCCTCTTTATTATTGGAGAAAGTTATCTAGAAAATACAACCCAAAATGATTCATGGGATTCAAGAAGTAAGAGTTGAGAACATACTACTTAGTGATGAAGTGAAGACCCTAAGAGGTATGATTGAAGACATGTAGAAAGAGATGCATTCAAGATCAGAGATTATTTCTCATCCTATTGAACCTGTTGTTCCACAAACCCCATAGAATGTTGTCTCTGAGATTAATCCACTTTTAGCTTCCTTAGCTGAAAAGGTCACAGAAAGGAACAAAAAGATTGTGAAAGAAATGTGAGAACTTGCGGTTAATCTAAACAAACTCACTGATGAGTATACGGGGTGTCTTCAAAAAGTGCTGAATCAACTGAAATCTCTCACCACCGCAATCAATGATTCTAAATCCTCTAGTCAATCCTCTCAACCCTCTTTAGACAGTGATCTTCTCAGAACAGTGGTCAAAGAAGAGCTTCAGATTGTGCTTAGTGGCTTTAATAAAGATTATCTCTCTGCATTTATCAAGAACAGTGACCAAGTTCTTGACCTGGTCTAAATCCATTCTAAAATTACTAATGATTATCAACAAGATATTTCCAAGAATGTGGATTTCTACTTCAACAAAATCTTCTCCAAGACTGACATGAATAATCATTTCAAGTATCTTGTGGAAAATCTGTAGATTACACCCATAACTCAAGCTTTCAAGACTCAAGTCCAAAATCTCACAGAGTTCACTCGATTGTTGGATAAGTTTATGGAAAAAAGATGATTTTGAGAAATCCATGCATTATGGTGGAGAGATCATTGTGGATTTCATTAAGATTTTGAGGCTTTACCTTCATGTACAGAGTACAACCATTTTTTTCTCTTGCGGCTGCACCTCTAAGACCTAGCTTGCCTACCTTCACCTCTTCCCTCGCCTCCACTTCCATGTCTGTTAGTCAAGCACTGAGTCAGATTAGGATTTTGATCCTTGATCAACAACTGCCTCGGTCTTCTACTACACCTACTCTAGCTCCCTCTATTTTTGAAGGCCTTCCTTTACCTTCTCTATCAACCACCTCACTCCCTTCTTCTACCTCGACCTCAGCTCCTATGGCTTCCTCTTCTTCTACTGCTGATAAAGGCAAAGAGAAGACCAATCAGTGAAGAAGAACAGTGATTACTCCTTTTTGATAGGAATGATGTTTCTTTTGTTTTGATCTTTTATATTTGTAATGGATCTTATTTTCTTTAATGAAATGTGCACTTTTCACAACTTCTCTTATTACATATTTTTGATAATCCCTAAAGGGGGATAAATCTCTATATGTTAGACCTTTATCTCTTTATCTATAGTTGAATCAAATATACACTTTAAATATTCATGATTTGTGATCATAAAAAAGGGGGATATTGTTGGACTCCTCATGTACTAATCTTTTTTTAATGATCACAAATACTATTCAACCTGGTTAAATCCTGTAAATTATATCAAAGCATGTGTATTATTGTTTAAGTTTTCTCATGCTTTAAGAATAGACATTCAAGATATTAATTTCTCTACATTCAGTTTAATTACTTTATACTATCCTTGATTTACCTTTATAATGATTTATCTGAAAATGATTAAGTTTAATTCTTTCCATAAGTATCACTGCTTAAGTCTGAATACAAATATTTGCCTATGTCTGAGACACCGTGAACATGAAAACACCATGAAGTAGACACCGTGAATATCCAGACACCATGAAACAGACACCGTGAACATTCAGACACCGTGAAGTAGACACCGTGAACATTCAGACACCGTGAAACAGACACTATGAACATTCAGACATCGTGAAGAAGACACCGTGAACATTCAGACACTGTGAAGCAGACACCGTGAACATTCAGACACCGTGAAGCAGACAGCTTGAATAACTAGACATCGTGACCATCAGACACCGTGACCATGAGACACCGTGACCACAAGACACTGACTATGAGACACCGTGATATCCAGACACCATGACCATCAGACACCGTGAACAAGACATCGTGTGAAGGAGACACCATTTCCATGTCATACTGTGACACTGTTTCCTAATATATTTTGTCGTCTTTAAATTTAATCTCTAATGGTCATATTTGAAGATTTCAATGCACTGACATAATTAATGTTTCTTTGTAGACATATCATCGGACAGTACAAGGTACAAGGTGAATAATACATGCAACCTATCGGCTCCAACACATGCACTCCAAGATAAAAAGAGTTGTGCGGCCCAAAAACAAAGTGTGGAAAATCTTGTAGGAAAAACACGATACAAAATAACAAGATGGTGGGAAATAGCATCACAACAGAATACTTTCTTACGAATTGGATCATGCTACCTGATTCTGGTGAAGAACACATGAAGCATACTAGAATCCCGAGAACATCTTTGTGCTGTAGAACACCATGAAGAACACAAGCCAAATCTGTCTAACTTGCAACACTCTGTTTTCCATACGAGGACTTGAGTTCTGCATCTACCTTATTTCAGAAGTCAAGAGCTGCAAAGATCAACACTCAAAGAATTTCTAAACCTATCTAAACATTACTTCTCGGTTGCGTATCATTTTATTACTTTTCAAGAAGAGTGTGTATCTGTATAGCAACACACTCTATCTCATGCATTAAACTGAAGGATACAAGATATCCTTACTCAAACATTTTTTACTCTTGTGTATACCCACAGATAAGTGTGGAAGAGGTCCCTGTGTGGCCTGGTAGTTTGTACCCACGAAGAACTGTGGAAGAGGTCCTTGTGCGACATGGACAGTCCTGTGTACTGTTGTTTAACCCTAATCCAAGGTGTGGATCAAGTTTATTTATATAAACTGCTTGGTGGCAGGTGATCACCAAGTGGAGTGGATTAGGTCTCAGCTTGAGACTGAACCACTTGTTGTATATCCACTGTGCTGCTTTAGTTTTCTCTGTTTTATTGCTTAACTGTATAATTCAGAAATCACTAAACTTACTTCGATAGTTAATCTTGGAAAGAAGTTATAATTGCTTTGTCTTAGTAAAATAGTTTCAAAAGTAATATTAATAACTATTATTATTGCTGAGAAATAATCAATCTTCTAAGAAGTTATTTAAACAGTCAAACCTTTATAACTGCATTTAACTTGAAGGGGAAATCTTGTTAAGAACACCTTTTTAAAGAGAATTTTTTTATAGATACTCAATTCACCCCTCCCTCTTGAGTATTCTACTTCGACCAATAATACATAAGTTCAAGTCTCATATATTATATAATGTATTTATAGAATATGGTGAACCATATTTATATTTTCAAACCTCTAGACTATCTTAAATAATATTTTTTGAGTTGGTTTATGAGCTATTTCTATGGATTTATGGCAATAAAGACTGAATTTATTATATTAAATATATTATATTGCTTTTAGTCTGGGTGTGCATGTTTACATAAAAATACATTTTTATCCTAAATAAATACCTACATAGAAAAAATCAACCATAATTTAACATAAAATATGAAGTTTACCTTAGGGGTGACATTATCTCAGTTCACATTCTGGGCCACTAGGGCGCCCCCGTCGTGGGTGTGTTATAAAAATTAAGATAAATATTAATAAAATAAAATAAAATAAACATCATGAGCCTAATTAACCTTCTATTAAATCACATTTAACCCTTTTCATTAGGGTTATCTATCATTGACACAAACCCTAATTGAGAGAGAGGATAATAATCAAAGATCTGGAGCATTGCAAACCCGTTCTTCAAGGAGAACATCAACGAAACTTGGTGTGGATGAATATTCCATCAGGTGATGGTAATAATATCAAGTTAGGATTCATTATTTTTAATTTATCCTATATTCATTATATATTTATATTTTAATTTCATGTTTTGATTATTCATTCCTGATATTTTTCTCCTAAAAATGTAATCCCAACACAATGAGTATGGAGGACCCATGCCCTGGTGCGATAGGGGAGTACCATATCTATGGATAAAGGACCCATTCGTTAGTGTGACATGAGAGTAATGACTTTATATTCACAATGAGTATAGAGGACCCATGCCCAAGCGCGACATGGGATTACCGTCTCCATGGATAGAGGACCCAGGCCCTAGAGTGAGAGGGGAGTACCAAATTTATGGATAAAGTATAGGGAGGACCTGCACCTTGGTGCAATAGGGGAGTACCACTATGGGAAAAACCGTTTTTTGCGACGGGTTATTTGCGACAGGAGAATCAACACATCACAAATAATTAGTTATTTGTGATGGGACTTGGGGTCTCTTCGCAAAAAGTTACGCGCAGTTTGGCACAGTTTGCACGCCAAACCGCGAGGAAGGTGTTTGCGACGGGGAGGCACCTCCCATCACAAATACCGAGAGGCGGTAAATACTATTTGCGACAGGACCCGTCGTAAATACCTGGCGACGTTAAAGACTATTTGCGATGGGATGTTGTCCCGTCGTAAATTGTGTGTCGACATGTCACTTTTTGCGACGGGACCCGTTGCAAATACCCTTTTAACCGCCGACAGTAATTAATGCGGCCGAAGGTACTTACGACGGGTCCTATTGCAAATAATACTATTTGCGACTAGATTCCCGTCGCAAATATTCTCATCTCAACTAATCTAACCTACATATACCCCCATCCATTTTTCCTTCATTCTCCTCAATTCCTAATTTCCCTCTCTCTAAACTCTAATTTTAGTGTGAAAATTTTTCTGAGTTAGTTTTTTTATAAAGAAGTTGTGAAGTCGTCTACAATTATAAGAGATCAAGTTTAAAGGTATTTATGTTTTATTTAATTTAATATTTATTTCATTTTTTATATTAATTTTAATTATTGTTGATTAGTTGTAATTAAATTAGATTTAAATTGTTTTGTCATAGTATTTATTTGTAATAATAAATTGAAATTATTAGTACTAATTCTTAATAATTAGAAATAATTAATAATTATTAACGATAATTAGTAATGTATATAAATAATTAGTGGTAATTAGTAATTAGTAGCTGTAATTTGTAGCAATTAATAGTAATTAACGCAAATAAGTAATAATTTGGAAAAATAGTTATAATTAAGAAAAAATAGTAATAAATATTTACAATTAGTAATAAATACTAATAATTAGTCATAAATAGTAACAATTAGTAATAATTTTTTTTTTTATTATTCCTTTTTTTTTTAAAAAGGTAGGGGCCGGGAAACAAAGCGGGTGATGGCCCAGCCCCCGAGTGGGTACGCGGTCAGGCATGCAGTGGCCCGAGAATCCCCTACCTTCCCCAGGCCCACCCAAGGGGTGAAGCCCAGTTCCCCACGGGGGCCGGCGCCGCGTAAACGCTTGGGTAACCGGCATGCAATACGTGCACCGCGTGTGGTGAACATGCTTTTTACAGCATACCCCCTGACAGGGTTCGAACCCCCGACCTTCCCTATGGGAAGCGGAGCCTTCGACCACTCCACCACGCCCACGGGGGCGACAATTAGTAATAATTAGTAATAATTAGTAATAAATAGTAATAAATTGTAATAAATAGTAATAATTAGTAATAAATAATAATAAATAGTAATAAAAAGTAATAAATAGTAATAATTAGTAATAATTAGTAATAAATAGTAATAAATAGTAACAAATAGTAATAAATAGTAATAAATATTAATAAATAGTAATAAATAGTAATAAATAGTAATAAATAGTAATAGTTAGTAATAAACAGTAATAAAGAGTAATAAATAGTAACAAATAGTAACAAATAGTAAGAAATAGTAAGAAATAGTAATAAATAGTAATAAATAGTAATAATTAGTAATAAGTAGTAATTAATAGTAATAAATAGTAATAAATAGTAATAAATAGTAATAAATAGAAATAAATAGTAATAAATAGTAATAAATTTGTAATAAATTAGTAATAAATAGTAATAAATAGTAATAAATAGTAATAAATAGTAATAAATAGTAATAAATAGTAATAAATAGTAATAAATAGTAATAAATGGTAATAAATAGTTATAAATAGTTATAAATAGAAATAATTAGTAATAATTAGTAATAATTAGTAATAATTAGTAATAATTAGTAATAATTAGTAATAATTAGTAATAATTAGTAATAAATAGCAACAAATACTAATAAATATTAATAAATAGTAATAAATAGTAATAAATAGTAATAACTAGTAATAAATAGTAATAATTAGTAATAGTTAGTAATAATTAGTAACAATTAGTAATAAATAGTAATAATTAGTAATAATTAATAAAAAATAGTAAAAAATAGTAATATATAGTAATAAATTGTAATAAATAGTAATAAATAGTAATAAATAGTCATAAATAGTAATAATTAGTAATAAATAGTAACTAATAGTAATAATTAGTAATAATTGGTAATAATTAGTAACAATTAGTAATCATTAGTAATAATTAGTAACAAATAGCAATAAATTGTAATAATTAGTAATAATTAGTTATAATTAGTAATTATTAGAAATAATTAGTAATAATTAGTAATAATTGGAAATAATTAGTAATAATTAGTCGTAATTAGTAATAATTAGTAATAATTAGTAATAATTAGTAATAATTAGTAATAATTAGTAATAATTAGTAATAATTAGTAATAATTAGTAATAATTACGAATAATGAGTAATAACTAGGAATAATTAGGAATAATTAGAAATAATTAGGAATAATTAGGAATAATTAGGAATAATTAGGAATAATTAGGAATAATTAAGAATAAAATCAATTGTAATAAATTGTAATAACTTAGAACAATTTTCAGTGGATTGGCGGAACTCCTTTTGCTCGATGGATCTTCTCCTTTTAACTCTCATTGACTCAAAACATTTTGAAAAATTTGCTTCTATGTATGTATATCCAATCTCATATGAATGAGTTTGGATATGCATTCGTAGGACTAAATTTTTTATAATGTTTTCAGGCAATGACAATTGCAAGACACTACTGGAAAAATACACTATACTAATGGTTTGGAACCGTTGGTATAGGCCTCCAAACCGTTGGTATAGCCTATACCAACGGTTTGGAGAACTGTTGGTTAGTAAGCCGTGGGGATAGGTCTATACCAACGGTTTTCAAAACTATTGGTATAAGTAATATGAAAATCTATACCAATGGTTCCATAATACTGTTGGTATATGTGATTCAAAAAAGAATCATTCGGTTGGTTTTTATCCCAGCACCTCCGGTTTGTGATTGAACGACCTAACCACTAACTTAACTTACTTTTGGGAACATAATTTCATAAATATATATGTATTATCATAAGTATTTTAAATTTTGATTTATTTAATGTCCTCTGTAAGAATATTCCATTATAAATACAGGTACCTATACCAATGGTTTTGAGAACCGTTGGTATAGGTTCTTTGATTTTGGGACCTATACCAAGGATTTTGGACAAACCGTTAGTACATGGTCTCTATTATGGACCTATACCAACGGTTTTCCCAAAACCATTGGTATAGGTCCAAATTAGTGAACTATACCAATGGTTTTTACAAAACCATTGGTATAGCTCCAAATTAGTGACCTATACCAATTGTTTTGGGAAAACCGTTGGTATAGATCCATATAAGTGACCTATACCAACGGTTTTGGCCAAACCATTCGTATAGGTCCAAATTAGTGAACTATACCAACAGTTTTCCCAAAACCATTGATATAGATCTTATTTACAGTAGTGAGAAGATGATTCATTGATGAAAAGGGGGCTATTTTATCTGATAGCTCCATTACTTGTATCTTTCTCACACTAAAATATTAATGAAGAATCTGCTCAGAGGTACACTTATACATTCTCATATGCACGAGAATAGATATGCATACCTTCAAGAAGATTCTTCATTGTTATCTGAGTGTGAGAAAGTTGTATGTAAATGAGGAATCAAAAAAAAGAGTAGCCGTCAATCCATTGGAAATTGTGTCACCCATAATTAATAGTAATTATTAAGAAGTAGTTGTAATTATTTATCTTATTTTTTTGGATAGTGTTTTTCAAATTTCAAATTATTAAAAGACAATAATGATTTTATATTTTGTAGAAAAATATAGAACTAGGAAGTCAAAAACAGTCATTATTAGATGATCTCTCTTGGATAAATCAGCATAGAAATATGAATGGTTCTGGTTTAAATCCTATATATATTGAGGGTGTTGAAGCATTCTTATCATTTGCATCATCAAAACCAAAATTTGTTTCAAAAGGCACAATTAAGTGTCCTTGTAAAAAATGTGCTTTGAGAACATTTGACACATTTGACAAGGTTGGGGGACATCTCTTCTGCTTTGGTTTTCAACTAGATTATGATTTTTTTGTATCAACATGGTAACACATTTCCAGAAAAGATTCTAATATCTTGATTCCAGATCCATCACAGTTTCAAAATTTAGTACATGATATTATAGGTCTATCTGTTCAACAAACTGAAACTCAGGACGATATTGACTTAAATAATGAGTTGGCACTATTTGAATTTTATGAGTTGTTGAGGTCTGCTGAGGATTCATTATATCCTGGTTGCAAGATAAGAAAATTAGAAGCAGTTGAAAAATTTATGGCTATTAAATTAGATAATTCAATGTCAAACAACTATTTTGATCAGAAATTTTCTTTGGTTAAAACAATTTTACCTGAAGGAAATGCATTTCCTACAAATTAAAATGAGAGAAAGAGGCTGGTTCGTAATCTGGTCCTTAGTTATCGGAAAGATTCATTCATGTGATAATGATTGCATCTTTTATTCTGGTGAAAATTAGTCATTGGATAATTGTCCCACATGTGGACAATTGAGGTATAAAGAAGTTCAACTATGGAAGTCTTGATCTATTACTGAAAAACAATTGAGACATTTCCTGCTCACACCCAGGTTACAATGTTTATTTATATCTCAGAACACATCGTCAATAATGTCATGACACAAAACCAAAATTTCAACCAGTAAAAGCTTAAATCATCCATCTGATGATTATTCATGGAAAAATTTTGACCGATTATATCTGTCTTTTTCTTTAGAAGCCTGGAACATGAGATTGGGTCTTTATACTAACAATTTCTGTATGTTTGGTTCTTATGGTAATCATTATTCATGTTGGCATGTATTTATAACTCCGTACAATTTACCTCCATGGATGTTGATGAAGGAACCTTAAATCTTTTTGACCTTATTAATCCCAGGACATCTGAAAAAATATTGATGTTTATTTGGAACCATTGATTGATGAGTTAAATTCATTGTGGAGTAATGGTGTTAGTACATATGATGTTACTAAGAACCAAAATTTCATATTAAAAGCTGCATTATTGTGGAAAATTAGTGACTTCCCGACATATGGCATGTTATCTAGGTAGAGAACACGTGGTCCGAAATCATGTCCTTACTGTATGAAAGACAACAAATAATTTATGATAGTCAATAGAAAAAAACTTTCTATTCTGACTGTAATCACAGATTTCTTCCAGTCGATCATCCTTTTTAGAGGAAAAAAATATCATTTCCGAAAAGGCACAATTGAAAGGGATGAACCTACAAAAATGATATCAGGTACAGAGTTATAATCAATTTTATTTTCATTACCTTCCATCACATTTGGGTCAATAGTAAACCAACAGAAAATTCATGGCTTTGGGAAAGAACACAATTGGATAAAATGGAACATTTTTTGGGATCTTCCATATTGTTTTGATTTGTTGGTCTGCTACATGTTGGATGTCATACATATTGAGAAGAAATATTTTGATAATTTATATCATACTGTTTTGGACACACTGGGTAGGACCAAAGACAATGTAAAGGTAGAATTTGATCTTTACCAAATTTACAGGTGTCCAGAACTTGAACTATTTCAAAATGTCATATGATAGAGGTTAATGAATCCAAAATCATCTTATACACTGTCCAAATAGAGTCTCTTTTTATTTTGTTAGTGGATTGAAGATTTGAGACTTCCAGATGGCTATGCTTCCAATTTGGGAAGATTTATTAAAAATGGTCATATTACCGGATTAAAAAGTCATGATTGTCATGTTATAATGGAAAGACTTATGCCGATTGAATTTAGAGGATTTTTGAATTCTATGATTTAGTATTTGATAATATACATATCATATTTTTTTAAGACATTTTTTTGGTGACAAAAGATTACAATGCACTAAGAAAATTGGAAGAAGCTGTTGTTGTAATTATATGTAAACTGGAAAAAATATTCCTGCCGACTTTCTTTGACTCAATGGAAGATCTGATATTACATTTTCCACATGAAGCTAAATGTAGAGGTCTGGTACAGTTTATATGGATGTACCCATTCAAGATATGCATGTAGAAATTGAAGAAAAAAGTACGTAACAAAGCATCAGTTGAAGGCACAATTACGGAAGCTTATTTGCAAGAGGAAATTACTTTTTTTTTCTGATCTCATTATTTTGAATCTGAATATCCCTTAAAACCCAACTACATGGGAAAGAATGAGGTTAATGTTGATGATGAAATGTACAATCAATTATTAGTTTTTAATCAGTTAGATCTAGGTTTCAGTGGAGTTCATGAACAGTGGATTTCAGATGATGAACATCACAGAGCTCATACATATGTTCTACTCAACTGTGAAGAAATGAAATCAATTTTACTATGAGTGATTATATAACATAATTATATAATTTATGTTATAGTAAATAAACTTATTTTATTTTTAGGTTATATGATAATCATATTAAGAAACAACTTCCACAAATTACAACAATATCTCTTAAAGAACGCAGACAAATTTTTTTCTCAATTGTTTCAAAAACTAGTAACATAAATTATTAATGGTTTAACATATCAATTCAGTTTATTATTTATTATATTGATAATTATTTTAAAAAATTTCAAGTCTATCAACATGCTGATAAAATTGATAAGAGACTGTGTATATTGAGTAACCCACCATCCAAAATGGTTAAATATTATAATGTATATGTGGTGAATGGTTTTCTATTTCATACACGTGCATATGGGGAATAAAAAAATAATGAACAGTGGAGTTTTCTTGAGTGGATCACATCATAGACAAAATGAAGTTTACTTTTACAGAATGCTGAATGAAATTATTAAACTATATTATCTAGGAAAAAATTACATAATGATGTTTAAATGTTAGTGGTTTGATACTGAGAGAGTCTTGCATGTTCATCTGATTCATGGAATCATCAATATTAAATATAAAAGTATTCTTAAAGTAAATGAAACATTTTTACTGGCTCAATAGGCACATAAAATATATTATGCAAAGTACTGTTCTACTTCTAGTGACCTGAGTGATTGGTGGCGCATAATAAAATTGAAATCTCAGGAAAATCAGTTTACTCAAACTGAATGTGGTTCCGTTGAAGTGCAAGGAATTGTAATTTTTCAAGAGGCTACTCAAAATCCATTTTTTTTCACAGAGACATGAATATTGATGATGAAAACCCATAATTAAGGGTCAATGGTGACGATGATATTAATGATGTTTAAAATGAATTTGAAATGGAAAGAGATGATGAAACTGAAACTCATATGGATATTGATGATGCTGATGATGAATATGAAGATATTAACATCGTCAGATATGAAGATGATGATGAAGGTGAACATTGACACAGTTAAATACTGGTTATAATCATAACTAATATATATATATATATATATGTAATAGTTATTTTCAACTATCTGATAACAACAATCATTTTGTATTTCAGATGGACCCTGATCTACTTCATGAGTTGCAGGAGGCTGATCTACCTTTGGATGAGGAGGATTTGGGATTATCTGACCCTCATCCTACAAGCAGTTTCGGGGGTACAAGGAGGGGGTGTGGTCTTGCACGACTGATGATTCCTGACCCTATCCCTGAGTGACGTCCACGTATTGGCTTCGATCCACACATGCAGAGGTATGGTAACCTGTGTATTTTAGTTATCTTTTATTAATTTATTTATATACTAATGGTTTGATTATTTATTCTTTTTTCACAGTTTTGCGCATGTAGCTTTTGTATAGAGGAAAACTATCTTTCACAATTATTTTTTTCATCCATGGATCACATGGGAATAGATTTCTGTTGATGTGCAGATCGACATGTTCAATCATTGGCTCGTATGTAAATAAATAATATTTATTTTGAAATTTATTTCATTAATAACTTGATATTATAAATTATTTTTAGGGTTTATGGTATCCCATCAATGGTAGCATGCGTGATGCTATCCACACGGCATGAGATGTGTCTATGTGTGTGTGTTTCTGTTAGTTTTTGTACAATTTGAGAAGGATGACTATTAAGAAATTATGAGTGACAGTATTTGATGTGACATGTAGAGTCCACCAATTGGAGTACATTTCATCTCATGTTTGGGATGGATTATGTTCAGACTGGTTGAGGGGTTGATTTCAAAGGAGATCCTCATTAGGCTGGCAGAACCAGGGGAGATATGAGGTGACACATTAAGCTGGTAGCCATACATTTAGTACGCATGGAGGGCATCTGGTAAGTATATTTTTTAAATATTTTATATAACATTAAATATAAACAATTTAGTTTATATTCATATAGGCATTTGAGCAACCCGATATTACGGAGTACAACATTTATTGAAGGATGTATAGTGATACAACCACTGGAGAGATTAGTGGTGATCACCAGAGTCAGATTGTGGTCAGTATTATTTCTTTTTTAATTTGAAAATTAACTGTATATAATATTTTCACTATTTTAATATCAAATTTGAACTGAAGGAGTCATATGAGGCCATGAAATCTTAGAAATAGGCTGAGATTCAGGCCGAGATGGATGATCAGACTAGTGACCACCATTTCAATGAGGCGGCATGGATGTAGGCAACCTGATATGCCTTCAAGAAGGGACGGGTAGTCGGTATCAACTCTCATTTGACTCCTGGGACTTATTATGCTACTGATGCAATGTCGACATCTAGTGCGAGAGGAGCTCATGGAGAGACATAATCTTCTGGCTCATAGTATCAGGAGCAGTTACGAGCTTAGAATAAGCTTATAGAGAGTTTTCAGAAGCAGCAGTAGTATGAGGGGAATATGCATCAATGGCAGCAGCAGTACCATCAGTAATACGAGGAGGAGATGTGTCGATGGCAGCAACAACAACACGAGCAGATGGAGTACATGCGTCGTCTGACTCATAGTTTAGGGATGGAGTTTCCTCCACCATCTCCTCCAGCTCCTCCAGCTCCTCTAGAAGACTATCCCCCAGTGATTTTTTGTTATGTTAAAAACATTTAAATTCAAAATTTTTTGTAATATGAACTATTTCCAGTTTTTGTCTTTTATATTGGTGCGAATATTGCATAATTTTTTTTATATTATATTATTTTATTATTTATTATTAGTATTATATTTTTTAATGTTTTTTTATTTTACTACTACTACTAATAATAATATTCTGTGATTTTTTTATATTTTTTTCAAATATTGAGAATTTTAATTTTTTTAATAATATTAATATTATTTTTTCATTAATCATAATTTTATTAAATATATATATTTTTACTTTACTCAGTATCTACAACAGGACCTTTTGCGATGGAGTACCATCACAAATAGTTTATATGTATATTTTTTAAAAAGGTATTTGTGATGGTAAAAAGACCCGTCACAAATATTTTTTTGTGATGGGCCCATCGCAAAAGGTTTATGTATATATAACATATATAAATAGAGAACTATTTGCGATGGAAAAATAGGCCAGTCATGAAAAGTATTTGCGACAGGCCCGTCACAACAAGTTATATATATATATATATATAATGTATATAATTGGAGATCTATTTTTGACAGAACGGTTTATCGTCGCAAAAAAATACTAGCTATGATGCCATTTTCTGCAATGGGATATTTATAATGGGACCCCGTCACAAAATATCATTTCAAACAAGATCCCATTGAAAATATCCTATTGAAAATACCTCAAATTCTAGTTTTTCATCATCTCACTAAATAGAGGACCCACACCCTAAATAGGGGAGTTCTGTCTCGATCTGGACTCTTTGATGATCCTACCTAATCATTTCAATCATCAAACACTTTCTAAAGAATCATCACACTCAGAACATCTTACATCATATCTCATAATCCACTAAGAAGTCCATCATCACATTTTATATGAAAAAACACTCAGGATAGGATACACACGTGTCAAAATCTAAGTCAAAATGAAGTATATACAAGAGTTATAATTTTCATAAATAAGTACACAGTGTGTAATAGGGTCCACATGGTATGTGAACTCACCTAGAATCATGGAAGTATGTAAAAAACATGGTTTACTTTCTATTCAGTACTACTTGATGTGCAAGGGGTCTACATGACTTATGATATCACTCTTTTTATTGGTCGTGTTCTCATATAGACACATCTTGGTGTCCATTTCACCATACATGGAATGTACGGTACCTACACAATGTTTATGGGACATACACTGTGTGTCTTGTCTACTAAGGTCCTGCTCGTGTGCTCTTATCCATACCCATGTACTTGGCTGTGTACCTAGATATTAATGGGTACCAAACCATACCTATGTACTCCTAGAGTACAAAAAGTGTCCTCCCTCATGGGTTCCTGAGTGTGTGAAGTTATCAAATGGATTGGCTACCCAGGGAGGGTCATACAACTTGTTTCCCATCCACACAATGTGTGATCTTTATCTTTTTTCTGAAACCCTATCCATCATAGTTGAGTGACTACACGGTGTATATTAATCATAGTACACAATGTGTAGTCAGTAATTTCATAGACAGTCATATATTTTAGGGGTTCACCAAATTAATTTTATACACCATTAATAATTCCAATTTACTACCTAAAATTGATAGTATTCACCTCCGACCATCATTTCCCAGACCTCAGTGACCGAAAAATAGATTTCCAATCCTCTACTTGAAGCTGCCACAAACCTCATGTGACTCCCATCATTGTTTTGACTCTAGATCCTAGATCTATAGAGTATCACCTATTTATGTCCCGATCCATACAAAAAACACTGTTTTGGTCATTTTGTGCATGTCTACCATGAATTTAGGTGTCTGATCTCACTTGGTTATTCCCAAAAATCTCGAACCATGGCCCCATTTCCCAATGATGAAGAATGTAAATTATAATTGGGGGAAAGTTATAAGAAAAAATGGATCAATAATTGTCCAAGAAATCTTGGAAAAAAATCATATATCATATTCATTTAGTGTGATAAACATGGGATAATCAAGAATAATATGAATAAACCATTTAATTCGAAGGATGGGCTTATACAAAGTATTAAATTAATCATAGATCAAAGAATAGAATGTAAGAACATGATAAATATTATAATTAAGGGAATAGACGACAATTGATGAGACATAACTCAATATTGGATCAATTTTTGGTGAATAACATGTTCTACAATAATGAGGATAATCTGTTGTGTCCATTGGTTATTGATTCAACTCAATTTGATCACCAGTCATCGTCCGATCTCGATCCACTAAAGAAGAATGATAAAACCTCATTTCAATGATACCTAGGTTATGAAGATAACCATATATATTTTCTATAGAAGGATACTTATAGAGGGAAATAGATTTTGGGAATTTAATGAATGAATTAAATAAATAAATTAATTAATCCACCCAATTTACCCGCCAATAGCTACGTCATCTGAACATCTGACGATTACCAACTTTAGGTTGCATCTAGGGTAAAACCTACACTTTGGATTTAATCATGATATCAGATTTCTGATTTTAGATTCCATTTAGTATATATTCCATTATATTTGAAATAATATGCACATGTGATATAAAATATATAAAATATTTTTATATAATCAATTTTGGTCTCACTGAGTCTAGGAATCTTACATTGTTTCAATGTATGGATCTGAAAAGATTCATTGATATATTTAAAAGTATTACAAGAACAAAAATAGAGTCTCTACATTACTCCATCCTTAAAATATTTTCATCCCTAAAAAGAAAAAACTAAACCAAAATGTCGGGTTACTGAGCCCACATTTGGCTCTCCTGCTCCCATGAGCTCTCATGCTACTACGACATGAAACCAATGGAATGCTCCATCTATGCAGGATCCTCTCCAAAAAACCATTGATCACCACTAGGTACTCTATGAAGGTGGATCCATCCTCAATGTCCATCTTTTACTAGTCAATAAAATTCATAGGATCATGCACACATCTCCTCATCAGTGACGCATGGAAGACATCATGCACCCGCTCCAACCATGGGGTAAGGTGAGGTGGTAAAAAACCTTGAAAACCCCCCTATAGGATCTAGAACAAACCAATCAAACTTGAGGATAACTTGTCTCATTGACTCAACCACTATAATCCTTATCATGGAGAGTCTCTTAGGGAAACATTTTCTCCCTTCTTGAACTCCAAGGGTCTATGATGTTGATCTATATAAGATTTCTTCCTGATCTAAGCTATCCTTATCCACTCATAGATCACTCGGGCCTTCCCTGTCATCACCTACACCATCTATAGACCAAAAAGAGATGCCTTAACTATCTCAGTCTTGTAATAGGGTGAACTATAGGGTCTCCCATTCATGGACTCAAAAGGTACCATGCTAATAATAGAGTGATAACTATTATTATAAGAAAATTATACCAAAGGAAAGTGATCCTCTTATATCCAACCAAACTCTAACATGAAATCCCTCAGAATATCCTCTAAAACATGGATAGTTCACTTAATATACGCATCCTTATGGGGGTTAAAATATATACTCATCCTAAAATGGGTCCTGAATTCCTCCTGCAGGCCTCTCTAAAACCATGACATGTACTAAAAATCACTGTTAGAGATAATCATCAATGGAACCCCTGGAAGGAAGATGATCTACCATATGTACAAATTCCCCAAAATCTCCATCAAAATCTACTCCTTGATAGTAAGGATGTGTGATGAATTGGTTAGTCAGTCAACTATCACCTCGATGGAATCATGAACTATTTCTGTTCATGGTATCCTTGTCACAAACCCCATGTATATTCCATCCCATTTCTACTCTAGGATATCAAGATACTATAATAAACCTATGGAAACCGGATTCTCAGCCTTTACCTACTAACTTGTGAGATACCAAGAGATGAACTCAACAACACTCTACCTCATTCCAGTCCACCAAAACAACCATTTAAGGTTTATATATATATTACCTACATTGAGATATATAGCCAAAGAATAAAGGTGATACTCCCTCATCACCTCCTCTCAAAATATTAAGAGAACCATTATCTTTGATTGGAATAGAATGATGTGATTCCCTCCTTCATAGAATCTATTTAGTGAATATCCTGAGGATATCTAGTCACATAGGACCTCACAGTCAATGTCTCCCAACTAATCCTCCCTCACACATTGAATAAGTGAAGGATTAAACACCATTAAATGAAGATAAGATACACCCATATCCTACACCAAGTTTAGCTACAAATAAGCCAACTACTCAAACACCTTATCCACCAGGTGAGAATGAGACTTACTGCTTAGTTCATTTTCCACCATGTTTCCATTACCAAGAATATAAACTATCTCAAAGTTATAGTCCTATAGGAACTCCAAATAGCACCTTTCTCTCAGTTTCTGATCTCTATGCATGAAGGAATACCTGAGACTCTGATGGACTGAGTAAACAACAAATCACTCTCCCATAATATAGCACCTCCACATCCTAAGAGAGAAGACAACCACTATAAATTCTAGGTTGTGAGTCATGTAGTTATGCTCAGAAGGTCTAAAAGTTTTCAACCCATTTGTGATCATTTTCTATATTTTCATCAACACATAGCTAATCCCACTTCCAAAGGAATCACAATACACTACGTAATCCATGACCTACTTCAATATTCTAGAAATATGAGTCTTTTCAGCCTCAATCTCAACTCCTTAAAGGATATTTGACACTACTCAATATAGTTAAATGTCTTCACTTTCCACATCATGGTAGTAAAAGGGTTTAAAATCCTTGAGAATTATTCCATGAATCTCATATGGTAACCTACCAAGCCAAGAAAACTCCATACAACTAACACGTTCTTGGGTGGTTCCCAATAAATTACTATATAAATATTCACTAGGTCCATATCTAATCCATTATCATAAATGAAATTCCCTAGAAAGTAAACCTTGAAGATCTATAAATGACACTTTAAGAGATTACCATATAGCTGGTTCTCCCAAAGAAATTCTAGGTCCATCCTCAAGTGCTTTGTATTCTCCTCCTTTAACACAAAGTGGATGAGTATGTCATCAATAAAGATAATAAAAAAACGATCCAAGTATGGATAAAAGATCTAGTTCATAAAAACTATAAACATATAAGGGGAATTTATCACACCAAAAGGTATCACTAGAAACTCATAGTGTCTATAGTGACATCAGAATGGTAGCTTTAGAATATTAGCCTCACAAACCCTCAACTGGTGGTATATGGGCCTAAGATAGATCTTAAAGAACCATCTTATGCCACACAATAGATCAAAGAGGTATTAAATCCTTGATAAGGGATACTTATTCTTTATCATGGTCTGTTTCAGGTGAAAATAATCAACACAAATCCAAAATATCCCTCCTACCTTTTTCAAAAACAAAATTGGGGCTACCCAGTAGGACACACTGGGTTTGATAAAACCCTTATCTTGAAGGTACTTCAACTATAATCTCATCTCCCTAATCTTGATAGGGACCATAAGATATGTGGAAGAAGATATCAAAGTTTTCTCGGGGTCCAAGTCAGTGAAAAACTCCATCTCTAACCTTGGAGGGAGTCCCAGAATGTCCTTAGGGAAGATGTCCATATAATCCTCCATGACTGAAGGAACCTAGATTCATGAAGATACTTCTACACCAAGGTCTAAACTCACCAATTTATGGGTGATGTGTTGCATCTTACTACTCACAAGACATACTCTCTCTTCCATGAGATCTATCCCACCCACAATGGATAATCTCATCCCATAAGTATAAAGGCATCTGAATCGCCTATGGTGATATTAAATATAGGCTTAGAATGTGGACAACTAGTCCATACCCAAGATTACATAATAAGGTATCATCACGAGGACTAAGAGATCCCATTAGAAACTATATCTCCACCAAGTGATAGCTTTTATTTCTAACAAGTGATATCGAAGAACCGTTCCCTCTAGTAACCTCAAGAAAAAAGTGTTGGGCTAAAGTTTTAACTATGATCTCTAGATATTGAAGCCCCATGGGGTTGTCTAATGTGATAGAATAAAAATTAGGCTGTCTCTGGTTTATGTTTATATAGAGGTCCATCTCACAGTGGGGAGTTAAACCTAGTACGTCCTCATGAAAGATGTCATTATACCCCACCATCATTTCAGGAAGTTGAGAGCTCAAAATGTCCACTAATATTAGACAACTAATAAATTGGATATAATCTCCTATCAATGAGATCATTATACTCTTCTTGGGTATCAATACTTATCAAAGGAGGAAATCTATGTCCCAAAAACCATAATAACAACCATACCAAGGAGAATCATCATAGGGTTACACTGCCTATATGAAAAGATTTCATGCAAGGCTCTTTCTCATCACAGAGTAAGTTCACACTGTTAGTAGAAATGTGTGATCAATGATCCTCTCTGTAGGATCTCCCTTCACAAGGTTCAATAAAAAATTCCTACACTAGAATCTTTAGGTCTCAAATAGGGGATACATCTAGAGGAATGTGTCTTATGAATCTATGCTGAAAATGTAGCTAGAGGAGTAGATCCATAGGCCATACCTCAAACCACACTCGAGCCTCTAGGTCAGAAGTCCCTTCTACCAGAATCTAATTATTTCCCTTTCCCACATTTTCTCCTTAACTAGGGTATAACAACCCATGGTTGACACACATTGACATTACATCATATTTCCAGGATACTTAAAATATTACAAAACATAGATTTCCAAAGACTGTATTATATTAGTGACTTTGGAAATTGGGAAAAAAATATTCTAACTCAGGTAAATATCTTCAATGTTTCCCAAAAATATATTCCCCTTAGTAATTATACATAAAAACATTTCGTTATAACTTGGGTAAGGGAAAAATGAGAAATGGGTGGGCTCGAATACTCAGTAAGGGTAAAAAAAGGAAATGCGTAAGCATATCATGAACATAAGGGTATGATAATGTGATAATGATCATTAGAAGATCGTACCACGCATATCAAAGGTCATAAAAATTTATCGTGGAATAATAATTTGCATTTCATAAGACAAGAATTATATGTAAATCTAGAGCATGATCCATGAAATCCTAATATAGGAATAAGAAATGGAATTGTGGCAAACACATAGGCATATAAAAACCCTATGTCAAGGATACCTTCCAATACATTCATAACATAGGCTTGGGATAACCACCCATGTACCTATGTAGATCTTGATATTACCTCCTTTTTTTACTCTGTTTTGGGCTTGGGATTCCCTCCCATGTATACTCTTGTTTTGGGCTTAGGATGCCCTTCCATATACCCTCTTTTTGCGGGCTTGGTATGCCCTCTCGTGTACCCTTTGATCTCATAAAACATTTATCATTACCCAATGCATTGGAAGGATATATAGGTCTTACCAATCACATAATTAAAAACATATATATGTGTCCAATAAGAACATAAATCATTAATTGTATTAGAACCCATTGAATGAAATGGGTTTCATAAACATCATTCAATCATAACATATCCCATGGAAAATAAATGGGTTTCATAACTATAATTCCATAATAAACATAAATCATTATTAAAAAGAATAAAAATTATAGAATTGAATAATATCCCTAGTAAAACATATGTAACATCAAATAATGTAATTTTATATGGAAAATAATTTTGAAAGATCACTTGAAATAATTCTTGAGGACAATATCCTTTCGATTTTTTTTAAATAAATCACTTTTTAAATCATAACATATTTAGAAAAAAACATTCTTTTAAAATAACCATGAAAACATACTAAGGAATATCTTAAAACAATTTTTAAAAAATTTGAAATTATTTTCCATGAAAATTCTTAAAACAACATTTAAAACACCTTTAAAACATATTTAGAAAACAATGTTTTGAAGGAACACAATTTTCCAACCAAAGAGAAAATAACATTACATGAAACTTATAATATCATGAAAATATGTATATTAATTATAAATCATGTAGAAGGTAAGTATATACACCTTGTAAAATAATACAGTTGTAGAACATAACATGTGTCTCAAAGAAGGAAAATTGAGACAAAATTCCCTTATCGGTTTGGTAACTTTTGAACCATAAACCCCATGAAAAAGAGATCATAAAATGGATATGTAAATACCCATAAATTTCAAGAATAAGTCTCATAAAAGACAATCATGGATATTATATACACTATATAGAATAAATTAATAGTGTATAATACATGTGTCTCATATAAATAAAAGTGAGACAAAAATCCCTTACAACTTGAGGAACTTTAGAATTATGAACCCCGTGAACGAATACCATTAATTAAATATTTTAATATTATTAAATAAAGAAAATTAATGATATAAAATATCATAGGTAATTATATAAACCAAAAAAATAATAATTGAGAGGTGAATACGTCATGTATCTGACAGAAATAAAAGTGAGATGCAAATTCCCTTACCTTAAGTCTTGATTTCCTTCACACATGTTAAAACCTCCTCTTCTTCAGAACAACTCCTTTAGATCTCCTCTAAAGGACTCTAGAGTTGGTTATTTGGGAAGAAAAAAACCTCCATAATGTGGCTATAGAATTTGATAAGGTAAATGGGTAGGGTATTTCTAATCTTGAAATCTCAAAGTGATGTAAACAAGTGAGGGAGGAGGTTCCCTTTTATAATTGCGGTGAGAGTCACTTTAGGAAAATCTTAAAATATTAAATTAATATAAATTAATTTTCATTTAAAAAAAGGCTAAAATGTTATTTATTTCTAGTATAATATGAATATGGGTCTAAATCCTCTAAACCAATGAAAATTAGACATGTTTTGTTTATTTTTTAATCCTTATCTTTTTGTTTTAATCCTTATTTTACCCTCTCAACTCCTACCATGACATCATGTAATTTACATTTTGAGGGTTAATAAAATTATTATAACATGATAAACGAGCAATAAATGATTCATTTATGACATTTTAGGACTTATAATTACTATTTGTCTGAATATTAGTTTTTTATAAATTTTATATGATTTAATAAAATACTATTTATTTTAAAATAGAAATAATGTCAATTTTGACACTATTCATTACTTGACTTTTAAAAATATCATAACAATATGATGTCTCCAAAAAAAAAACAATTTAACTTATCACTAACATTTCAATGTAATCCATAAAATTTCTGGGTGACATTAAGTGTATATAATTATATATATTTTAATATTTTTAATAACATTTATTTGATTCTTCCATTAATTAAACAATTATTACATCATCATTGTGCAAGGATTTAATTTAAACTTTTAATACCTAAAAATTAAAAATAAATTATCATGATTAATATGAACATTTTATCTTTAAAACTACTATTTATATTCAAATATATCCTCTAAATACCCATATATAAAAGTGAAATACTTATTAAAACAAGAGTGCGACTTATTGGAATTTTCTTAGAATAAAATACTTCAAAAGACTTAAAGTCATCTAAGTGGCTTCAAGAGGTGATAAAATAATCCCAAGGATGATTTTGATAAAAAATATTTCATATAAAAAAATTAGGACAAGTGTTAGGGTAATTTTATAATTTTATTTTTACCCTTAATTACCCGATTTATCCTTAACCGTGGTAATTAAAATATTACTAAATTTACTATTCATAAGCCAAAAAATAAAAGAAAACTATTTAAAAATTTTATAATAACTAATTATAAATATGGAATCCATTTTTAAAATAAAAAACACAGAATTTTCAGTAATTAATTTAAATTTAATCTCGTTGACGAGGTGAGAAAATTTGTTATTAATGTTTAAAACATGAAAAAGATTGAGATATTTTTATATCAAAATTCAATGTAAAATTGATTTAAATGATATAAATTAGGTTAAATTCAATTAAAATATTATAATTATACTTTAAAACCAATTAAAATTATAATTTAACAATATAAATTATTTCGATGAAAAAATTTGTTTTCAATTAAAATTTTGTATTTTTCTCTATTCATAAAAACATGAAAATTATCAGAAAAATACCAAAAATTCAACAAAGTATATTTTTATATTATTATTTAAAATCAGTAGTTTATTTTTTCAAAGAGAATGTATAAAAGTGTAATAAATTGTATTTAAAATAGGTTCTTCATTAAAATGTGGTAAAATTGCACTTTTAAAAAATATAGGGTTTTATGCGTATGATTGGGTTTGTTCTAATCTTATGCTGATAAAATATATTGGATGGATAAAAAAAATTAATTGAATATATAAAATACATATTTCATTAATATCATTCACTAATTGTAATTAACTTAATTTATTAATACAAAATGACTTTGGGAGCATAAAAATAAAAATATTTCTTTTATAATCAATTGGTATATATTTTCATTTTCTAATTAATTGGTAACCAATAAATTATTATTATAAAATTTATATTTTCATAAGTTATTTAATACTATTGATAACCTCTAATTTAATTTCTAGGATATATCTTACTATATTAAATAATAATATTTTAATAATATAATATTGTTTGGTGAAACTGTGTCATGAATGTAATGAATGCTATTGAAGGAAATAAAAATTGTGTGTAATACAAGTCAAGCATAGTGTTGCATATACTGAAAGATAATATTGTGTTACATGTAGTGAAATATTGTCTTTGAGTTTCATATAATGCAATCCAAACATAGTGTTTTTCTTATAACAAAAGCTATATTTAGTATTATGTGAAATGAAAAATATCAAAAAGATTAAAGTAATTAGAAAAAAAAAATTTCCAAAAATATAGGGGTGTTATATTCTACCCATCTTAAAATGAATTTCACCTTAAAAATTTATTTGGGTTATAAAAGGTTTAATACTTTAAAGTTCTATTTATAGAAACCTACATCATAAAAATGAATACTAAAAATCCTTTTAAAAAATAAAGTTAGAAACATAACATTTACCCAAAGTAACTCATAAATAGGATTCCACATAGGATAATATAGGTAGAAAGTGAAAACATTGAAATGGAAGATAAATATAAATATAAAGTTATTATGGAGAGTGATATAAAACATGATTAGGATAAAGTTTACAATCACAAAGCTGTATATATACAATGATCTAAGGGACTATTTGATTCATCTAAAAAGAAGGTACTAGGATAAAATTTTTGGTTTCAAGATCCTTTCCATAGTGTTGGAGAATTTTCATGAGAAGATATAATTACTTGATTTCATGAAAAATTCACCCTTTTTTGTTCCTTAATTAATTTCCACTTCATATCTTATTCCAAGAAATGAAGTTGAATTTTTGATTCCTGAAGTGTTAGAAGATCATGAGATCCATAAATAGAATGATATGTCATTACATCTATCTTTATCACAACAAAAAGTTTATCACAAGTTATCAAATATGCATAAATCCTAATTTGGAAAGATTATATTTTAATCTATAAGACCTCATCCTATGTTTATTATAAACCATTACATGAATAGTTAACCTTACAACCCTTCTGAAAGATGAATTTATGAAACTTTATAAATAAGGTCACTAAGTTTCTAAAAAAAACTTAGTTTGATCCCATGTATAACATTAAGTAGCTCTTGTTTGTCACATACCAAACATGTGGATATATTTATCATGCATTCTCTTGAAATATGGTAATAACCTGAATTACCATACATCCTTATTGAGAACATGCATGTTTCCATATTCCAAATTTTATTGGATATATTTCTTAAATCCAAAAATGTTGTAACCTTCATCAATGATATCATAACCACTTATCAAAAGTCCTTAATTAGTTCTACGGTAATATTTAACATCCAATTTACTTATTCATATATATAATATCTTTATCTTAACATAAGGAACATATTAAGGTTTATCCTCCCATTGTAAAAATTTCACCTTGATATTAAATCACTTTTCCAATCCATTGGAAACATTCAACATAAACTTGTAAATATCAAGAGAAAAACATAAACTAAACAATCCTTGTATATTTCATGATTCATATAACATAATTCTTAAGTCCAAATAAATTAAAACTTTGATTATTCCACTTCATCCTTAAGCCATAAGAAGGCTACCCCATCCTATTACTTAATACCTTTTTTTCCTTTCACATTCTATATGTAGTCTTATCATCATCAGTAGTATAACCATTACTCAGACAACCTTTTTAATTCTATCCCAAAGCTTCCCACTTAGGACATCAATTTGAATAATTACCATTAATTTTACACTTTAATCATTTAAACTTTGATTATGCCATAGAGAAGCCAATATTCCCTTCCATTTCATTAATTGAACCCTTAATTTTTTATTTGTAGTTACTTTCCTAGTGTCCTTATTTTCCACATTCAAAACATCTTCTTGTTCTTTTAAGACATTCACTTATGTGATTATTTCCACATTATTGATGCAAATGAAACCAAATATTCTCTCTTTCATGGTCTCCATTACCCAAACTCTTAGTGAAATCCTTCCTTCTCTTCTTTGGTGAGTCTGAGAGTTGGTTAAGTTTCACGTTGTTAATCATGTTCCATGAAAATTGATTAAGCATGATCACAACATCCTTCACTTCAGTAAAATCCCATTTTACTTCTTATCAGCAACTTTTCCATCACATTCAATGTTATTATAGTTCCTTTTAGTTCCCTCTATTTACTATAATAATAAATCATTGAGTAAGAAATGATTATCACAGTGAGGAACCACATAATAATGAAAAATTACTTATATGATGTCTAAATTATGACATTTTAATTATTATATGAAACCTTAGGTTTATCCTAGGTTAGTAAGAGACAAATTACATTTAAATACTTCATGATGGTTCATAAATAGTTTATGAATATATAAATCATATCCATAGGGAGTGTCAAACCACATGTGCAACAAGTCACATTGTCATGTACCAAGTTAAACTCGAGTCAGGCCCGCCACACCTTGTCAGAGTTGTTACCCCTAGGTACATATATTCCAGAGACACATCCAATTTTAGTATATAAATAGGGATGTAATTTTAGGAAACAACTCAATATATCCTTTATCAAAATTCTAGGACATTTTCTGATACTTTTCCTCATTCGTAAAATTATCCTTAGAGATATCCCTATAAATATCCTTAGAAATATACCTAGGGATCCCACTAAACTTTTATCATCCTAGTTTTCAAAGGTTAACTAATAATTTTCTCTAATACCAACTATAACAACCTAGGATTTATGCACATTGAAATTACATCATTTTTACAGGATACTTAAAACATTATAAAAACAGACACCCAAATACCATATTAGTTTAGTGACTTTGGAGACTTGGAAAAAAATCTTCTAACTCAGTGAAATATTTTTAATGTTTCAAACAAAGATCTTTCCCCTTATTAATTATAATTAAAAAAATTACGTCATAACCTAGGGAAGGGAAACATAATAAATGGGTGAACTTAAATGCTTAATAATAATAAATAAAGGAAATGTATAATCATATAATGAACATAAGGGTATGATAACATTATCATGATAATTAGAAGATCTTACCCTTTATATGAAAGATCATAAACATGAATCATGGAATAAATATTTGTAGTTTATAAGACATTAATCATAATAAAATCAATAGAATAATCTATCAAATACTAACATAGGAATAATACATGGAATTTTGGCATACACATAAGCTTATAAAACCCTTTTTTCATGGATACATTCCAATACCTTCGTAACATGTTAAGCTTGGGTTAACCACCTAAGTACCTACTTTGGGCTTGGGATACCCTCTAGTGTACCCTCTTGTTTCAGTCTTGGGATTCCCTCTTGTGTACCCTCTTATTGAGAGATTAGAATTCCCTACCGTGTACCCTCTTATTATGGGTTTGTTATTCCCTACCATGTACCCTTTGATCTCATAAAACATTTATCATTACCCAATGTATTGAAGTGAGATATAGGTCCCCCCATAACATAATGAAAACCATACATATGTGTCCCATAAGAACATAAATCATTCATCATATTAGAACCAATGGAATGAAATGGGTTTCATAAACATCATTCAATCATAATATATCCCATGAAAAAGAAATGGGTTTCATAAATATCATTCCACCATAAACATAAAACATTATTAAAAAGAATAAAAATGGTATCATTGAACTATATCCCCTGTAAAACTTAAGTAATATAAAATAATGTTATCTTATATGGAAAATGATTTTTAAATATCACATGAAATAATTCTTGAGGATAATATCCTTTCCATTTTTTAAATAAATATATTTTTTAAATCATAACATATTTAGAAAAAATTCTTCTTTGAAAATAACATTGAAAAAATATTAAGGAATATTTGAAAACCATTTTATAAACCTTTGAAATCCTTTTCCATGAAAATTATTAAAAGAGTATTTAAAACACCTTTAATTTTTTTTAGAAAATAGTTTTCCTAAGGAACATAGTTTTCCAACGAAAGAGAGAATAAAATTACATGAAACTAATAATATAATGAAAAGAAAAATATTTATGATAAATCCTAAAAAAGGTAAGTATATACACCTTGTAATTTAATATAGGTGCATAACATAACATGTGTCTCGAAGAAGGAAAATTGAGACAAAATTCCCTTACCAATTTGGTAACATTTGTATCATAAACCCCATAAAAATAGATCATAAAATAGATATGTAAATACACATAAATTTTCAGAATAAGTCTCATAAATGAAATTCCTGGAAATTATATACAAAACACAAAAAAATGATTAGTGTATAAGTCATGTGTCTCATAGAAATAAAAGTGATACAAAAATCCCTTACTACTAGAGTAACTTTAGAATTATGAACCCTATAAACTAATAACATCAATTAAAGATTTTAATATCATTAAATAAAGAAAATTAGTGATATAACATGTCATAGGTTAAAATATACACCAAAAAAAAGAAGAAAGTGGTTAATATGAAATGTATCTCATGGAAATAAAAGTGTGATGGAAATTCCTTTACCTTAAGTCTTGATTTCCTTCACACATGTTAAAACATCCTCTTTTTTGGAACAACTACATTAGATATCCTATAAAAGACTCTAGAGTTAGTACTTTGGGAATACCAACACCTCTAGAATATGGATAGATAAGTTTATAAGGTAAATGGGCATGATATTACTAATCTTGAAAACTCAAAGAGATGTAAAGAAGTGAGGGAGTAGGTGACCTTTTATAATTTAGGTGGGGACACTTTAGGAAACTCTTAAAATATTAAATTAATATAAATTAATTTTCTATTCCAAAAGGTTCAAAAGTTATTTATTTCAAATACAAGATGAATATGGGTCAAAATTCTCTCAACCAATGAAAATTATGTAAGTTTTAATTATTTTTTAATCCTTATCTTTTTATTTTAACCCTTATTTTACCCTTTCAACTCTTACCACGACATCATGTAATTTACACTTTGAGGCTTAATACAATTACTATAACATGAAAAATAAACAATAAATGAGTTATTTATGATATTTTAGGACATATACCAATTATTTGTCGGAATATTATATTTTTATAAATTTTATATCATTTAATAAAATATTATTCATTTTAAAACATTAATAATGTCAATTTTGAAACAATTCATTACTTGAATTTTTAAAAATATCATAACAACATTATATCTTCAACAAAAGAAATCATTTAAATTATCACTAACATGTTAAAGTCTTCTATAATATTAATGGATGAAATTAATTATATCAAATTATATTTATTTTAAGATTTTTAATAACATTTATTTGATTATTCCATTAATCAGACAACTACTACACCATCATTATATAAACATTTAATTTAATTATTTATTCCCTAAAAATTAAAAATAAATTATCATGGTGAATATTAAAATTTTATATTTAAAATAATTATTTATAGTCTAAGATATCTTCTAAATACCCATATATAAAAAATGTAATACTTATTAAAACAAGAGTGTGGCATATTGGATATCCCTTAGAATAAAATACTGTAAAAGTATTAAAGTAATCCCAGTGGCTCAAAGATACCATAAAATTGTGCTAAGAATTATTTTTTTTCGAAAATATATCATCAAATAAATTAGGATAAGTTTTAGGGTAATTTTTTAATTTTATTCTCACCCTCAATTTCCCGATTTACCCTTAACCATAAAAATTTAAATATTAATAAATTTACTATTCATATTCCCCAAAATAAAAGAAAACTATTTAAATAATTTGTAATCATTGATTCCAAATTTTAAATCCATTTTTTTAAATTAGAAACACAGAATTTTTATTAATTATTTTAAAATTAATCCAGTTGACGGGGTGAGAAAACAAGTTATTAACGTTTAAAACATGCTAAAGACTGAAATGATTTTATATCAAAATTCAATGTAAAATCTATTTCAATGACATAAATTGGATTAATTGATAAAAATATATTCTAATTATACTTTTAAAAAATTTAAAATTATAATTTAACGCTATATTATTTCTATGAAAAAAGTTGTTTTCAATTAAAATTTAGTATTTTTAACTATTCATCAAAACATGAAAATTATTAGAAAAATACAAAATATTCAACCAAAGTAAATTTTTATATTTTTGTCTAAAATATAGAGTTTATTTTTTCAAATAAAATATATGAAATTTTCAAAAATTGGATTTAAAATAGGTTCAATATTAAAAGCGGTAAAATTACGCTATTGAAAAATATAGGGTTTTACGCATAAAATTTGGTTTGTTCATATCTTATGCCTATAAAATATATTGGATGAATATAAAAAATATTTTACTGAATATATAATATATATATTTCATTAATATCATTCACTAATTGTAATTAACTTAATTTATTCATAAAAAATGACTTTGGGAGCATAAAAATAAAAATATTTCCTTTATAATCAATTGGTATATATTTTCATTTATAAATGAATTCCTCATATAAAACTTATATTTTCATAAGTTAGTTAATACCTCAAAACCTCTAATTTAACAGTTTGGTTATATCTTACTATATTAAATAATTATATTTTATAAATATACTATTTTTTGGTAAAACTCGGTCTTCCATGTAATGTATGATATCGAAGTAATTTGAAATTTTGTTTGACACAAAAAAATAATAACATTACATATACCGCAATCTAATCCAATGATTCATGTAACAAAATCTTGTCTTGGTTTTTCATATAACAGAGGCCAAACATAGTGTTTTTCGTATAAAAAAATCTATATTCAATATTGTGTGAAATAAAAAATATCAAAAATATTAGACTAATTGAAAAAAAAAATTAAAAAATCGTAGGGTATTACACATGGCCTGCTTTGACACCTAATGAAACCAAATTTCCCTAAAATCTCAAGTAAAAGGAACTCATCTGCCACTCCTTGACACTATCCACTTTGGGTGGCACAAACTCACCCTCAAAACTTTTAAATTGCATCATAAGAACACATCTCGATAGGGGAAGTGCCCCTCTTCATAACATGTATGAATAAAAGATAAAAATCTCCATCACAGGTCTCAACCGACACCCAATGTTGCTCTGGATAGGTATCACCATGAGGACCACCATCGATAGGGGTTCATATCCAATCAGGATATCCAAACCATAAGACCAGGATTCAGTTAAATTGCCTAAGAAGGGAGTTGGGATCAACATGATAAATAGGTGAGTTTTTTCTCAGGAACCCATAATGCGCACTCAAAATAAGTGCATCATATTATGGTAGCACAAAAAACAACTATTACTCTACGAAGAGCACCGGTTGAGAGTGTAGCTATATTTTTAGTTGGGATCCACACAAGTTTGAAAACCCAGATCACCAACTCAAGATAATCCACCACTAGATAGGGATTCAGATCACTACATAACCTCAACGGTCTTTAGCGTTGTAACTTGCGGAGTGCACTAATATTTCACACATCCTCAACCAGTTCTACTAGTATAAACTGCTACTCAATAGGAGGGGTGTTTCTACCTAACAACCTGGATGAATGATCTCATGGGATAGTTCCTCAACTGAGGCCTCATCACTTACAAGATCATCATCATGATCCTAAATCAGTAACTTGGTTAGCTTTTTTCCTGGAGGCATCTAAAATGTGATCAATATATTCTATGGTCAAATGAGCATATATATGGGGAGATGACTCAAGAATGATAGTAAAAGGACACAAATCTATTTGATGGATGTAACATTATTCCCTCTAACATATATCTCGGTATACCAAGTCAAAAATCAAGTAGTTAGAGTCCTAGGGAATAAATATGTCGGCCACCATACTAACACTATGTTCCCTGGATCAAAATACACACTCAAGACACTTAGATACCATTTCCCTAAGTTCCTAAACGAACCTCATAAGGGAAAAAACACCAAAAAGATTCTCAAGGTTGAACCACCTCTAATACCAATCAGTAATGACCTAACCCACAGATGATTACCTAGTTTGCATAATACCAGGCTACCACAACCCCAAGGCCACTTATATAAGCTTAAGGCTAGAGACAAGTGCTGAAAAGGAATAACTAAAATGGGTGGCCCTTTCCTAAAGTACCTTTATGAAAACACCCAATCATCTGTATGTAGAAGTGTAGAGGAATAATAATAAAAGAAAATAATATATAGAGTAAAAAACATGTATGTAATAACCTCCAGGGAATACAAAAGAGTGTGATAAAGTAATCAAAAATAAAAAGGAAAAAATACACTCCCACCCATAAAATATGTCCCAACCTAACAAAAACTGGAGAATA
Source organism: Viscum album (assembly GCA_963277665.1). Classification (NCBI taxonomy): domain Eukaryota; kingdom Viridiplantae; phylum Streptophyta; class Magnoliopsida; order Santalales; family Viscaceae; genus Viscum; species Viscum album. The sequence goes on from OY728160.1 coordinate 1,073,256,152, forward strand.
AATTCTGAGAGATCCTGAATCCTGATCTCCAAGACTGACCACCGTACGTAATCTATGCACCAGAGTATCCCTATGCTCATTTGAAATCAATTTCGAACTATCCATTACTTGTATAAGACATAAAATATGTGGGAAAATCCCATGTAGGGGTGATTATATACATACCCAATAGGACTCCCCAAAAACCGAAGAGGGATCAATAGGATACATGATAAAATTAGTCATCTTAAACAAAATCAAGAGGTAAATGAATCCGAATTACATAGATATATGATCATATAAGAAACCTAGATGACAGAGAAATGAGATCTCCATGTCATAACCAAACCTATTATGATGATTTTTCATGCATCTCTAAAGGTTCATCATTGATTCCAAACATCTTTCATGTCTATCTAAAGAAGTCATGAGGGGGAATTAAACTTTTACACTACTATACAGCTCAAGGGAGTCCAATATTCAAAATATATAAGACCCATTCCCCAGTAAAATAAGACAATTCCACTCAGTAAATAGAGAACCCATTCCCATGTAGGAGAGTATCTTCTCTATATCTAAATACCAAATATGGGGGACCCATTACCTAGTGTGATATGGGAGTTCAGTCCCTATTATTAGAGGATCCAAACCTTGGTATGATAGGGGAGTACCAACTCTTCCTAGAATAATGACTTTAAAGGACCCATTCCTTGGTCTGAATGGGGAGTACCATCTTAATGGATAAAGGACCCACCCCTTGGTGTGATAGGGGAGTGACGTATTTATTTTTACAACAAGTATGGAGGACTGAAACCCTAGTGCGATAGGGGAGTGCTGTATCCATGGATAGAGGAACCATTCCATGGTGTGACAGGGGAGTACAATCTCTATCTACACAACTGATTATGGAGGACCCACACCCTAGTGTGATAGGGGAGTACTGACTCCATGGATACAGGACCCACACCCTGGTGTGATAGGGGAGTACCACATATATGGAACAAGAGTATGGATAACTCACACCCTAGTGTGACAGGGATGTACCATCTCTATGGATAGAGGACTCACACCTTGAATAGGGAGTACCATATCCACCTGAACACTCTAATGATCTTTCCAAATCATGTACATCATCAAGCACTGCCTAAAGAAGTTTCATTCTTGTAACATCTCATATCGTATCTTATAATACACTATGAAGTCCACCATCATGTTCTACATAGAAAAACACTCAGTATAGGCTACCCATGTGCCAAAATCTAAGTCAAAATTAAAAATATATGAGAGGTAGGAGTTTCATAAATAATTACATGACATGGAAGGGGGTACACACAACATGTGACCTCACCTGGCCGATTGGATGTGTCATCACAAACATATGGATCCTTGTCTATGTAGTACTACATGGCATGTAAGGGTTCCACACTACATGCTATCCCACTCTACTTCTTATCCTTGTTCTCCTATGCACATAGCTTGATGTCCATGTCACCATACACAACATATATGGGACCCACACAGTGTGTCTTGACCACTTGATGCTTTCGTGTGTGCTCCAAGAAATGATCGTGTAATTAGATGTGTACTTGGATGTTCTTGGGTACCAACTAATGCTTATGTATTCCCAGACTACATGACATGCCCTCCCACATGGGGTCCTGTGTGTGTTCAACTGGAACATGACCTGACTACCTGGGGAGGGTCACATAATGTGTAGCCTTTCCAAACAATGTGTGATCCTTATATTTTTTTTTCCAAAACCCTAGTTATCATAGTGGGTGAATACACAGTGTATGCTCATCTTAGTACACACCGTATAGTTAGGATTTTCATAGAAAGTTAGATCTTCCATGCATTTTCCATATCTTATTTCTAAATTATGAATCAAGCATATTGACTACCCAAAATCAAAGGTAATCACCTCTAGACATCATTTACTAAACTTCAGTGGCTGGAAAATGGATTTACAATTCTCTACTTAAATTCACCATGAACCTCATGCACCTCTCGTCATTATTACCACTCTAAATCTGATATCCACAGAGTATCACCCATGATCCATCCCGATCTATCAACAAAACACTTATCCAGTTGTTTTGCACATATCCACCATGAATATGAGGATCCGATCATGCTCGATCCCACCCAAAAATTTTAAACCTTGGCCCTATAGTCCAATAAAGAAGAACAAGAAGAATAGGTGGGGGAGACGAAAAATAAAAAATGTGCATCAATAATTGTCTAATAATTCATGGAAAATGATAATAGATTGTGGATATTTCGGGTGAGAAACATATCATAATCAAGAATAAATTGAATAAAAAATTTAATTTGATACACAAGCTAATGCGGAGGATTAAATTAATAAAAATTAAAATAATAGTAGATAATAAAATGCTCAATCTTTTACTCATGGGTGGAAACTAAAATTGGAGATCCCTACCTCAATATTGGATCAATAGTTGGTGAATAAAATTTTCTTTAGTGATGAGGATGATCCATTGCATCTATTTCCTATCGATTCACCTTGATCCGATCACTCGTTGTCGTCCAATCTCAATATGCTAATGAAGACTGATTAATCATCCTATGAATGATCCCAAGGTTATGTGGATAACCTTGAAGATTTTTTATATGAGGCTTATAAAGGGAAATTTATTTTGTAAATATAAATAAATAAATAAATAAATAAATAAATAAATTAATTAATCCACTTAATGTAGCCACAAACTATTGCCTCATCCAAACGTCTGGTGTCGACCAAATTTAGGTCGTACCTAGGGTAAAACCAAACTCAGGAATTAACCATGGTCTTAGATTTTTTATCAAAGAATATATTTAGGATATATTCAATTATCTTTAAAATACTATGTGAGGGTGATATAAAATTTATATAAAATTTCTATAAAATTAATTCTGGGCTCATTGGGCCTCAGAATCTAACTCCATCTTAGTTTCTGGCTTTAAAATTATTCTTTAACACATTTAAAATTCTTAAAAGGAAAAAAATAGAGTCTCTACATAATAAATCTCTTTTATAGAACCCAAAATATCCATTTCACTTTATAATTCTACATGTTCTATAACAATTACTTTACTAACCATGCACACCTCACATAATTCATGGATTTTAATAAGATTTATCTGATGATCCTTGATTGTAAAGTGATTAATAGAATTAATCAAATATCTTATATAAATGTTTTGTGTCCAATAACATTGAAAATAGTATTATTATATTGTTATATGTGATAAATTGGTTTTAAATATAGATCAACATGACATCTATTTCATGTATACTGATATTTACTTTTCACGATTAGTGATATCTAGTTGGGAAAAATTATGCTTCAATTATTATCTGTGATATATATCATTATATTATTCACGTGAAATAAAGAGTTTTAACATACACTACAATATCTCCCAAATCATTATTCATGAAAAGTCTTTCATCGTATTGAATCATCATAGTTTCCTCTATAAAATATGATTATATATCTATATCACTGTCTGCATCTCATATCATGACTTAAGGTACTCTCTTAGATATATTATTATCTAATTATTTCCAAAAAATATGAATTTAATTACCTATTCATCACTATAAATGATTAAATTATGGATTATTATTATCACTATCATATCTTGTGACATACTACATCCTTTAGGATATCCTTTATAACCTCTTGTGAACTATTGCATTGTCATTTGTGTTTTATTGCCTCAACAACATTAAATTTACTCATCCTTCATGATAATGTTGTGAAACTGATATGGATCAAAGGCCCATATCATGGGAAATGATATGGGATATATCATTTTTCATGATATGAATCACAGGAAGTGATAACCACATGATATAGGACATCACACTTAATACATTTACTTTATTTCATTTCATTAACTATCAGTTTATTTGATTTATATATCATTTAATGAAATGTTTATTAAAATATAATTATTGAAGATTTAAATGATATCTTAAGTAAATTAAGAATATTTGTTCATGTATATTCTACCCACCAATGGTAGTGGGGTGGTACAGGTTTGGGGGTGGGTGGTAGGTCATGGGTTTAAGACCCTGAGTTTGCAAGTTTATTATGTTTTTATTCCTTGTATTGTGTTCCATGGAGGAAGATGTAATATAACTCCTATAACATATATTCCATGTGGTTGGATGGTAATTTTTAAAATGATTGAACTTAAATAGGAACTTTTTCTAAAGAAATAGGTCTATAAAAGGGATTTTAATTCTTTATTTTCAATACAGTAATATGAGATACAACTTATCAAATCTATTTTCTTATTTTTTTTCTTCCTTAAATGAGAGGCGATATTAGAATATCTTTGTAATATAAATAATGTCCAAAAAAATTTATTTATATATTTAATTTTTATTGTATCACCTTTTTGGATATATTCACTAAATCATAAACCATGAAGTGGTGAGAGTCACCATGTCATGGGTTGTGTTATATCATGGTTGGTGAAACTAAATCATGAAGAAGAATATAATATATTATTTATTATATCCTATTTATCAGTTTTCAAGTATTTTATGACATTTATTCAATGCATTGGATGATAAAAAATATACCTTAAACACAATATCACCATGATATAAAACTGAAACCATATATAATATAAAATAGATAACAATGTGTGTACCCTACACTAAAGATAGATGAAACTCCCATATTTAATCATATGTTTCATAAAGATCCTTAATAAGTAGAAAAATGAATCCAAACTATATGGTTTATCCAATGTTGACTCGAATAACCCAAAATTTGGGTGGGATTCTACTTTCAAATATGATATTCCAGTATATTGGACAATAAATATTGATGTAGAAATACAACTTCATGAGAATCAATAAGAACAACAAAAGAGGTCATATATCTATCTCAATGTCTCATCCTTATTACGTCAATGTTAGGGATAATCCCTAATCCTTTAATTCATTTACTCAAACATTAATAATGTTTTATTAAATGGAATTATGGTTACAAAATTTATAACCCTTGAGTATAAACATAAAATTTAAGTGTATTAATATCCCTTACGTTTCATTATATGGAACATATATAATAATGATATCCCATGTAAAAATGATTCAAAAATTAACTATTAATATTAAAATTCCATTATCAATCATCAAATTTGATTCACACATATCAATACATTACAATATTTTTGTATCTCAGGTGTATCCACATGATGACCTAAATCACCAAATGTTTGGGTGGGATTCTCATTTTATCCATGATATGTTAATATCTAAAGCATCAAGGTTTAGATGAGAAAGATATATTCAGAAGAATAAATAAGAACTCTATAAAAGTATGGATATATACCTCAATGGATTAGAATTATTTATATAAGACTCCAGGATTCTTCTCAATCCGTTCATATATTTAATAATACATTCATAAAATAAGATTTAATGGAATGTTGGTTAAAAAAATTGTAACCCTCAACCATGAACTTAACATTTAAGTGTATTCGTATCCCATAAATTTCATCATATGAAACATAAATAATAATTATAACCCACATGGAATAGATTTTAATGTGAACTATTAACATTTAACTACCTTTTTTAATCATCAAATATGATTTATTCAAATCAAAAATTTATAATATTTATATAATGTATGATATGATATAGTAAAGGCATCAAAAATATAATTTCCATTATCATATCTAATGATATACGCTCAAGCTATACAATATTACTTTTGTAACATGGATGTAATATAAGAAAAATTCTCTATATCATTTAATTTGATATAGGAAAATATATATGATATATGAAATAGGATTTAGGGAATATCTCCATCAATCTCCCACTTGGACTAAAGCCTCATAGACTTTTTTCCCTTTCACAATATATTGTATCATATAAAATAAGTTGTAAAACCATATATAAAACTCAATTTATATATATTTCAAAACAATTTTGAAAATTTATCATTAATTTCACTATATATCATATAATATGTAATAATATGTGAATATTTATCTAAAACTCATTTTGTATAAACTCTAAAATACTTTTAAAGTATCTTTCAGAGTTTTATAATGCTCAATTCATATATAGTCAACCAAAAATTGTGACTCCATTTGAATTTGTAGCGTAGAAAAAAATATTAATTCTAAAAGTAATAAATGTAAGAAAAGAGCAACCTCCTACAAAGCATTAGCTCTTCTTAAGATACAAAGAGATATTTCCCATTCTCCAGGAAGCACATGTATCTATATACCTATTTCCTTTAGATATATCATATACATGCATGAATTTACATATGATCACTTTGTCTAATACATTGAGTATCAAGGGGACACTGTGTTTTTGAACCTCTTATAGCTACTCAGATGTTTTCATTTATCTGAGTGTATACTTACTAGATAGATAAACACATCACATTCCATTCACCCCAAAGGATGAGCACACCGTAAGACCCTAATTTAATAGATAATAAAATCACATGTCTTATCTAGGTGTGTTTTTACAATCCTTTAGTCTATCTCAATTTAGGTATCAAATGTCATACTCATCACAAGAGAGGAAAAATGCGATCATTATTAGACTCAATCGATTACATGATCAGAATTATACTCAACTACCCTATGATTATACCAGCTTCAAAGATGGTATAAAAAATGTATCAATGTATGAAGGTAAATATGATAGGCATTTTTTAAACATCATATATTGGGGAAATAAAAATATAAAACATGCACCCCCCAGTATACCAAAGTCATAGTGTATGAAACTCCATATGGTATACTTTATGGTTCATGTATCACACAAAACTCCTTTTGTGTCTCATGGGAATACTTCATATTATAATAAAAAATCTTACCCACTCTAACCATAAAATTTCATCATAACCTAAAATATCCTATTATGAACATTGATTATGTATAACTCAATTTCATACTTTGAGAGGGTAATTATCATTTCACTTAATGTCTCAGATACAACCTACATTAATAAATAATAAAGTGGAGATACCTTATTTATAACATGACACATTTCTTATACTCTTAAATTACATTAATATTATATGAACAAAAATATAAATAAGTGATAGTATAATATATTATATGAAGGAATGAAAGAAAATGGTGACCTATATTTCTATATTCAAACCCTCAGACTATATTAAATAATATTTTTTGAGTTGTTTTTTGAGCTATTTTTTTGGAATTTAAATTGAAGACTAATAAATATATTATATTAAATAAAATATATTGTTTTTAGTCTGGGTGTGCATGTTTGTGAAAAAATTAATTTTTCTCCTAAATAAATACCTATATAGAAAAACTTCAACCATAGTTTAACATAAAATATAGGGTTTACCCTAGGTATGACCTTATCTTGGTTCACATTCTGGATCACCTGGTCAGCCCTATCATGGTTGTGTTGTTAAAGTTAAAATAAATATAAATAAAATAAAATAAACATCATGAAAACCATTTCCATTATATTTAATAATAGTAAACCCTATGGATTATGGTTATCTATCATTGAAACAAACCCTAATTGAGAGAGAGGAGAAAATCAAAGATCTAGGGAGTTGAAAACCCGTTATTCATGAAGAACATCAATAGAACATGGTGTATACATATATTCCATCAAATTATGGTAATTATATTGAGTTAGAATTCATTATTTTGAATTTATAGTATTATAATTATAGATTAATATTTTAATTTCATGTTTTGATTATTAGTTCTTGATATTTTTCATTTTAAGATGTAATCTCTGCATTTTTACTTAAAAAATATCTACCTGAAAATCTATTTCTTACTTCATTCATCATTCTAGGTGGGTTTATACTCAAAATATTTTAACCAAAACATCACATTGAACAATAAAATTCATTTTTTCATTTTCTTCTCCCCTTTAATATTCATATGTTCATCTTCAACCTTCTCTATGGCTGGTGGTTCGATAAAAACATCCCAGGATGAAAATCATGCAATTTCAGGCTTAAGAGGTTCTATTTTGGACATGAAAGTAGTGAAAGAGATGATGTGGGATGATCATGGCATGATAAGAGATGCCTAGTGGTGATGTAATTACTTGAACTTTTATAAATGAAATTTCCTTTCTGAATGAATAAGTGCCTTTTCAAGTAATATAGTTATAGAAAACACATGCACTAATTCGGTTATTTTAGATAGTTATATGGCCTTTCAAATTAAAAATATCATTAAGAATCATAACTATTGGTAATATAAATGCTGTAAAATGACCATTAAGATTATTATATTAAGGTTTATGATAAATTCTATTTGACACAAGTAATGGAAGCAATGACCTCAACTAGTAGGATCATACCCTATGAATCCTATTTATCAAATCTTCTGAGGGAGATAACACCATTGGGATTTTCCATTAAAAAATCCCAATATGAAATTCATAAACTAAAGAATGAGTGAAACCATTTATGGGATAATTTCAAGCTCATTGAGATCATATACAAAACAATTTTTGTCAAACCACCCCATAAAAATCTCACAATCACACACATTACCCTTAGGAAATTCACCGGTGTGATAAAGAGATATGTATCTAGAACCTACAATATGAATTTATATATTTTATTTTTAATAAAATAATGATAATTTTTACCCTTTTTTAAAATTAAAATTAAAATTATTAAATATTGAGTTTGATAAAACATAAATTTTTATATAATGAAATACAAATTGTATTTTTGGAAAATATATAATTTCAATCAAGACACTCTTTTTAATGAATTTATTTTTTAGAATAAAATATATTTTAATAAAATATTATTATTAAATAATTTTTATTAAATATAAATTATAATATAATTTTATGATGTGAAATGTAAATTTTATAAGGGTCATAAATCTGCTATTCTAAAAAACTAGTATTTTTCAATAAATGTGAATTTTTTGATTTAAAATTGAAAATTATAATATTTATAAAATAATTTTGATTAAATAAATATAATTTTTGAAATCATCATCTCTAAATTATCCAATGGTTATTTTTTCATAATTTTTTATGGTAGTCTAATTTTGGGTAAAAAATAAATAGGGTATAAATACACAGTATGTATTATGACATCCTAATGACCCAAAAGTGTTGTAATATATATCATAAAAAGTACCCACGACCAAAATTATATTTATCATTTAAAATAATATTTTTTTAAAATTATTTTGATAATTTTATAAAATTTTAATCAATACTCAAAAAACTATATTATAGTTTAAGGTTTTAAAATCAATTCTTTATAAACATGAATCACTTCCACATAATAAAGGAAATTATTTTAATTTTTTCAGTTCTTAGTCTTATAAAAGAGTAAAAAAAATCCTCTTTGGTAGAAACCAGGGGAGGAAATTATGGAAAGGTTTTTGGTTTTTACTACTTTATCATATAAAGTCCAAGACCTAAGTTTAAAAATTAATAAAGAATTATACTCTCTTTTTTTATATAACCCCACCCAAAAATCTCATTACTCTTCACTTAAAATACTTTGAGAATGAAATTAATTTTTATTTACCACTCTATATTTCTCCCAAGGTTCCTAAAAACTCTTAATAAGCTCTTAACTATATTTTAGAAGCATCATCTCAAGGTAAGAGATCCTATCTTACTTCTCTCTATTCAAGAACCTTCTTTATGACATGCCATTTTATATCAAATTGTTCATGTTGGGATATGTTTTTTATACATCCATATTACTATACATATGATTAAAAAGTAATTATATACCCTATTTCACTCATTCAAGCCTTCTATAAACCTTTATATACAACCATTATGTTGTCAAAATTATCCTGCGATTCTCCTTGCCAAACATTTGTATTGGGAATCCCCATTTCCATTTACACTCAAGGATATTCACCTAATTGTAAATATTTTTCATTTAATGGAGATTTATATGTATTCAACCCTATATAATTAATCTTGGGGTTAAAATTAATGTAAGACATCATTATGTTATATGACCTTGGTGGCACACTTATACATGTACATGATACGAAAGTGATAGGTGAGCCCATAATTATATATCCATCCAACAAATTGGGTAATGTTTTTATCTCATGAGATTCCATATATGGTGTTTGGGAGGTTATCCTAAGAACACTGTGTTATTTTATCTTGGTGGTTATCCTTCAATTATGTTTATGATGTCATGTTTTATGTTATTTCCACATCCATATGTTGCCTTTATGTTATCATATTATATCATGACTCATTGTTCAATATTATGATCCTTAACCACTCTTTTTACCTTGATATTCATATCTTCTCACATGTAATTCTTCAAATCATGTTATTATTTTAATTTTCCATTACTGGGATTTATTGCTCACCCCTTTCTTATGTACGTCCCCATGTTATCCTATGAAGTTTTAGAACAATGATGAAATTTTAGAATCATGTTGAAGAAGTTTTCAGTAATTTCATTATATATATATTGAAAATTTTTATGACATGTAACTAATTTCTAAAAGACACTATCAATCATGATCCTCTAGGATTTTATAATTTGTACCTTTATGTAATAAATCATTAAATAAAGTGTATTAAAAATATGGGTTTTCATACTTGGTATCAGAGTCAAAGTTTAGTTATTTTTGGGACTAGGATTAGAAAAATCTTGTGAAATCCTTAGGGATAAGAATAAAAATAATAAAACATTAATTTTTTGTAATAAAGTATATATTAAATGGTTTCTAATCAAATAAATCCCTTTCTAGATAATACATGTGGATGTGGCTATGGTACATAGGTACCTAGAGGTAATAACCTCAAAAAGGGTTCATTGAGATGGATTCGATCGTCACATAGTTCACAAAAATGGGCCTTATTGCAGAGCTGGTTTGAAACTCTCAAGAGATATGGTTCATTAAATTCAAAATCTTTTTATGAACCATTATTAAGGAAAAAACTATGCCCATGTGGTTTTATGTTCGAAAATAGATCATGGATAACTTAGATTGAAAATTAGAAATTCATAGGTTCAAGAAAATATTTCATTTATAAGTTATCCCTTTAATGTTCATGGATTACTATTTATGTATTCAATATTTAAAAAATTATCACCCATAATTTTCCCTTTATTTTAATCCAATATCCAAAAATAGGAGGAACCGAGTCAACAACCAATGTGAGGGGCAATGTGATGACGTCCTAAATGAGATTCCCAACCCAATGGGAGAAGGAATCACAAACTTCATGAAAATAATTTCTTAATTGACTCAATTTTTGAATAGAAACCCTAATCAATAAGACAATAAAATCCCTCTAATAAATATCATGTTGCAATAAATACCTTTATGTGAAAAAAGGCATCTGAATGTCAGTGGATATTACTATCCATTAATCATGTAGAAATTAAGAAAACCATTGAAAAGATCTCATCCACCCTTTAATTCTATGAGAAAGATAAGGTCATGGTAACTCTTTATTGCATAGAGGGAGAAGTTGATTAATAGTGGACATTGATAAAAAATATAAATCCTGAAGAGGATATTGAAGTGATGGATTAGAGGGAATTACAGAAAATGTTTTTCCAAAAATATTTTACTCAAACTCTCTAAATTAAATTGGATAGGGATTTCCTTAGCCATAATAAAAAGGATGATTAATCCATCTGGTCATATGAGGAAAACTTCATAATACTTATATGATATGCCTACAGATTTTTCATTTCCAAAGAAAGTAAAGTTGAAAACATCCTTAGTGGTCTAAATCTAAATATATTAAAAGTGATGGATATTCAAGAATTTTAAAAATATAAGGAAATTGTTAGACGTTCCCTCAAATTCGAAATGGAGATCAGTGAATCTCAATGGTATCTTGGGACTAAAGACAAGAAGTGAGATTAGATTTTAATTCTAATATAGTTATGTCAAAATGTCATGGGGGTAATAATTTACATCATTCTATGTGTTAAAAGTGTGGTAAGAAGCATCCTATAAATTTACTAAAGAGTAAAAGGAAATGGTTTAGGTGCAAGAAGGAAGGGAACCTACCTAGATATTTCTAATGGTAGAAAATCACCAATGTAATGGAAGAAAGGAATAATCCAGTCAACCATCAACCTCTCATCCAATGTTTCAACTATAAGGAATAGGGATACTATGTGAATCAATGCCCTAAGACAAGGGTTTTCGATGATAACCAATGAAAATAACATTTGAGGCCTAGAGAGAAAGGGAAAGCGTATGCCATCAAAACTACTAAGGTGAGTCTCGATAATGAAGTAATGATATGTAGACTAGTTATTTATTGAATGATAGAGAATTTAATATTTTATTATGGTTCTATAAATTCTTTTATATCATGTAAGTTTAGTATAAATATTAAAAATCAACTCAAAACATGAAATTTGGGTTATAAGTGAAGATGGAAAATGGAACAATTGTTGCATCCCAAGTATATAACTCAACCCCTATCCAAATTTTTGGGATGAATTTCCTAGAAAACCTTGTGATACTCCCCTTAGTATAATCTTATGCTATTATGGGTACGGATTAACTTTCCTTGTATAGAGCTAATATAAATTTCCACGATAAGGAAATCAAAATCTATATCACAATCACCCTTTGATTCTATTCAATTTCAAAGAGGAGGATGAATCTTATTTAGTACCAAAATATTAGTCATAAATATTATTTCCTTGTGAGCAATCATATCTAGCCCAAATTATTTATACTAAAGAAAATATCATCCTTGATGACATGCCCATTGTAAGGGAATTTTATAATGTATTTCTTAAAGAAATTCATGGACTTCCTCCCACCTGTAAGGTTGATTTATCAATCAAGATCATAGCTTGAGATTTTCTAATATCCAAGAATATATATAGAATGGCCTTTTATGAACTTGAGTATCTGAATAAATAATTCTAGGATAATCTAGATAAAGGGTTTATACAAACAAGTGCTTCACCATGGTGTGCACCGGGCCTCCTTATCAACAATAAGGATGAGTCCATGTACCTTAGTATTGATTATAATGATCTCAAAAATATCACATTAAAGAGAAAGTGTCCTCTTCCATGGAATGATGACTTTTTAAATTAGCTATATGGAGCCCGGTACTTCTATAAGGTAAATATTTGGTCGTTATATTATCAAGTAAAGGTAAAGAAAGAGGATATCCAAAATAATTTTTTCAAACAATTCATGGGAATGATGAGTTCACAGTGATTCCATTTTTGAATCACTAATTATCTATAAATATTCATTTACTTAATTAATAGGTAATTTAGGCATTACCTTGACAAATTTATGGTAGTCATTATAGATGATAATATTATCTACTCTAAATGTAAGGAGGAACATGAGAAGCATTTTAATTATGTGATGAAGAATTTTTTTAAAGGAAAAATTATTTTTGAATTATAGTAAATGTGATTCTTGGATGAAGAAAGTAACTGTTATGGGGTATGTTATCACTAGCAATGAGATATTTTTGGATCTTTCAAAAAACTGAGGTAATTGAAGGATGGTCATGACAAACATCATTAATGGGAATTCATAGCTTACTTGGATTATCTAGGTACTATCATCAATTTTTGAGAAGTATCTCATGATTTTAAAGACCTATAAATAAGCTATATCTAAATGGAGTCAAGTTTTCTGAGCCATTGAATACAAATAAAGCTTTAAAGAGATGAAGAAAAGGCTAATAACTACACCTGTGGTCACATTATCCACTAGTAGGGAAGGATTTTTTTATCAATAATGATGTTGATCAAGTGTTGTTTTCAACAATACATAATATTGTTATTTAAAGGAGGAGTTTATATTAATACTCCATCTATTTATGATAATTTTAATGCTCAAAAATACCCTTAATTATTTTATAATGATTTTATTTGTTAATCATTTTTCAGGAATTTATCATTTATTTTACTCTAGAAATTACGGGAATTTATTATTAAAGTATTTGTTTTTAGTGTGTTCTGGAAACACTGTTCATGTGCTACTTATTCAGAATCTGCTTGAGCGTGTTCTGGAAACACTGTTCATACCCTATGTGGATAAATGTAGTGTAAGGATAAAAACCATGTATAATTTTTGGGATAAGGAAAAGCATGGTTAAACAACCATACGTTATCGGAAAAGTATAGAAGAAGAACCCTACGTTAGGAAGGAACCCTACGTTTGGGATATCAGAAAAGTATGGAAGGAGAACCATACGTAAATATTAAATGTTACATTTGTTTCTCAAAAGTATGGTTTATCACACTTACTTTTGTAAACAACCATACGTTCTTGGAAAATCATGGATCAAGTAAAAGTATATATCTTTTATCATACGTTTGTAAGTTTAAGAGAAAAGTATGGATCACCAACCCTACGTTTGGAATGAACCTTACGTTTGTTGCCAATTTTACATTGTCAACCTTACATTGTCAACCTTACGTTGTGAACCTTATGTTTGAAGACTACATCATCAACCTTATGTTCATAGGACACATACAGTTCAACTTAACCTTACATTTGGCATCAAAGAATTTAAAGTCAATTTTTTTATGCAGCGGTCAATATGCTGATTATTAGGAAGATTTCAAGCCAGATTTAAAGCTGACTTTAAAGTAAGATTTTGACTGTTTCAAAACCGTTTCATCAATGATTTGATAATCGAATTAAAAGGAGATTTTTATGCCGAGTCTTCAGGGAAGTTACGACTACTCTGTAAATTCAAATGTTTGAATATCGCGAGTAAAAAATGAGACTTTTGTGGATCTAATTTTACAGGAGAAGTTCTTATCGTTATTTTATTTATATGGTCTTTTTAAACTACATCGATTTTATTATTGATCATGTGTGATCTTTTGATTATTCTGAAAAAAAGGAAAAATAGAGACTACTGAAACACACCGATCTACTGGTTCAAAAGGAATGTCAAAGCTCTGTTTGTTAAAGAGGAAGGAACGCGATAGAAGATTCACTTGTTCTACAACGAAGATCTACAGTGAATTTTCTACTACTGAAGTTGTGAATTATATTTATATATCTACTATAAAGGGATCGACTTAGAACGTTTCTTATGTGAAGATTATTATTTATGAAGGCAACGATCTACATACTGTCAATTGCATGCTGTTGCAATTGTGAAGAACATCTGGAAAGTATTTTCAAAATACAAAAATCTTTTCTTTCTATTCTTGAGTGATCGGATTCTCATACTAAGATCTGTAGGTTATATAAGTGAACCAGAAGGCTCTGTTTTACCTTGGATTGTAGAGGTGTCAACTGCCTATACTCAGTTGTGAACCGGTCTATTGAAACGAGGACCAGATAGTGAAAATCACCAAGATCGTGGAGTAGAGCGTTGGTGGAGTGGACTAGGGGCCTTCTGTTCCCTGAACCACTATACATCTTGTGTTAATGTTATTTAAATTTCCACTGCATCATTTCATCTGATTAAAGTTACAAGGTATAACACAATCTCGTAAAGATTTTTGAAAAGACACAATTCACCCCCCTCTTGTGTATATTTGGTGTAATCCAATCCAACAATTGGTATTAGAGGTTGAGCTTTCTGACAAAGATTTAACAAGATGAAAGTGATTATACATAGAGAAAGATGACTGATACAAGAGAGGGAATGCCTATGGTCAGAGCACCGTACTTCAATGGAGAAAACTATGGATGCTGGAAGTCGTGAATGATTATCTATCTTAAAAATCTTGGATACAGAGTCTATTCTAAAATTCTAACTCCATATGAAATACCAGAAAAACTTGAAAAATGGAGTGCAGCTACTGAAGCAGAATATGATATGAATTCAAAGGCTATGAATGCAATTATATGTGGTCTAGGACATGATGATTTTAACAGAGTATCTCAATGCCCAACAATATCTGAAATGTGGAAAACTATTGTTGTTTCTTACGAAGGAACTAACAATATCAGGGAAATGAGATATGCAACTGCTAAGCTTAAATTTGATACATTCAGAATTGTTGAAGGTGAGAGTATTACTCAAATGAATGGAAGATTGAAAGAGATTGTCAATAACATAACTGCCTTGGGAGATACCATTAAGCAAGCTAATCAAGCTTTACAAGTATTGAGAGTACTTCCTACAAAATGGAATGGAATCTCTGTAGCAATCACACAGGCGACACCTGTCAAAGATTTTACCATGAGAGAAATAATTGGAACATTAATGATGTATGAAGTTGAGATAGAAGATGAAGCTAATGAACATAAAGTGCTTATCAAAAGAGATGATACTGCCTTGAAAGCATCATCACAGAGCAAAAACAGAAAGATGAAGAAAAATGAAAAAGAGAAGTCAGAGAGTTCTGAGTTATCTAATTCTGATGTGGAATTGGATCATCTAGCACAAAGATTCAAAAAATTATATAGAAAGAAAAGAGGCTTCAAAAAATCCTTTAAGAAAGATGATAAGGAAGTAATATTCTATGAATGTAAGAAAATGGGGCATATCAGACCAGACTGTCCTCATCTAAAAGAAGACAAGAGAAAGAAATTTATTAAAAGAAATGACTATGTGCATAAGGACAAGAAAGACATGAAAGCTACATGGAGTGTATCTGAAGACTCCAGTAATACTTGTTAATCAGACTCAGAGAAGGAGGAAGCAAATCTGAAAGCCAATATGTGTTTTATGGCAGAAACAAATGAGGTACAATCTTACTACTCTTCTGATTCTAGTTCTGAATCTAATTAATCTAATGAAAAACTTGTAGCCAAATGCAATATGCTTGAAGAAAAATATGAATATCTATTTAAGAAGCATAAGTCTTTAAAGAATGTTCATAAGGCCGTTTCTGATGAAAGAGATATAATGCTGAAACAATATCAAGAGTTAACTAAAAAACTTGATTCAATTAATTCTAACAATATAGATTATGAATCAAAGATAAAATCACTGCAAACAGAAGTAGAAACTTATAAAACTGCAGCCCTTGTTTTTAATAAAGGATAAAATACTTTAAATTAAATCCTTGGAAAAAATGTCATTAAAAAGGAAAGATTTGGAATTGGCAGTAAAGGTGAAAAACCCAAGCTGTACAAAAACTATTTTATTCCAAGTGAAAAAATACTAAATTGTAATTACTGTGGAATAAGGGGATATATTTTTAAAAACTGTTTCGTAAGATAACCCCAAATAAGTGGAATTAAGAAAGCATTTGTATCAAATGATCTATTCGACTCATGTGAAATTAGAAAAACAAAGCATGTCTGGATTCCCAGATCCTTGCTAACTAACACTACTAGACCCAACAAAATATGGGTACCAAAGCAATCTGTGTAAATGTCTTTGCAGGGATCAGGTCATAAGAGCAAAAAGTACATATGGTATATGGACAGTGGCTTCTCAAGACATATGAGTGGAAACTCATTGAATTTCTCTACACTCACTCAAAAAGATGGCAGATTTGTCACTTTTGGTGAAAATGCCAAAGGAAAAATCATTGGTATTGGAACAGATGGAGACCTAAAAGCTATCTCAATTAATAAAGTACTTTATGTACAAGGATTGAAACACAATCTGATAAGTATCTCTCAACTATGTGATGATGGTTATGCTGTTGATTTTTCTAACAATTTCTGTTCTGTTTTTAAAAATAAATTGCTTAAATTTAGAGCACCAAGAACTAATAATGTGTATACCCTGGATTTAAATTCCTTGTGTAAACAACAAGTAAATTTCTTGAATACTAAAATAAATGAATCCTAGATCTGGCATAGGAGACTTGGACATTGTAATATATATGTTTTAAATAAGTTATCTAAGAAATATTTAGTTTTTGATTTTCCTAGTCTCAAATTTGAAAGTGATAGATTCTGTGATGCATGTCAACTTGGAAAGAAACACAAATCATCCTTCAAATCTATTAAAAAAATTGCTACATCTAAACCTCTAGAACTTATTCATATGGATTTTTTTAGACCTTCAAGAGTAGCAAGCTTGGCTGGTGAATTATATGTATATACTTTAGTTTATGACTATTCTATATTTACATGGATTTTCTTTTTGAAATTTAAAAATGAATCTTTTACTTTATTTAAAATTTTTTATAAACCTGTTCAAAATTAAAAAGGTTTTAAAATAATTTCATTAAGAAGTGATCATGGTGGAGAATTTGAGAATCAGGAATTTAATTCCTTCTACTCAAATATGGGTATTAAACAAACCTTCTATGCACCTAGAACACCTCAACAAAATGGAATTGTTGAAAGAAGAAATAGGACTATTCAGGAAATGGCTAGGACTATGCTAAATAAATACAACCTTCCTACCTACTTTTGGGCAGAAGCTGTAAGCACAGCCTGCTATATAATAAATAGAGTTTTAATTAGACCTCTTTTGAAAAAGACACCCTATGAACTTTGGAATAACAGAAAACCTAAGGTTAACTACTTTAAAGTTTTTGGATGCAAGGTTTACATCCTAAACACCAAGGATAATCTTGGTAAGTTCGATCCAAAATCTGATGAAGGAATCTTCTTAGGATATTCAGCTACTTCCAAAGCTTATAGAATCTATAATAAGAAGTCAAGGATTGTTGAAGAATCAGTTCATGTGAAATTTTATGAATCTGATCCCTTTGAGAAAAGGATAGATCAAATGGATGAATCTGACTCTAATGATAACATGAGGCTTGAGAACTTGAAAAATTATTTTGAAAAAGATATAAATAAAATTCAGTCCATTTCAAAGGAACATGATACTGAAGAAACTATAAGTGTGTTGCCTAGATAGACTAGAACCCTAAATAATCACCCTTTAGAAACTATAATAGGTGACTTAGATACAGGAATAAAAACTAGAAGAAATATAGGAAATCTTGTATAATTCTATGACTTTCTATCCCAATTAAAACCCAAGACTATAGAAGAAGATTTAGATGATGAAAGATGGATGATTACAATACAAGAAGAATTAAACCAGTTCAAAAGAAATAAAGTTTGGGAATTAGTTGAAAGACCACATAACTATCCAGTAATAGGAATCAAATGGTTCTTTAGAAATAATCAAGATGATCAAGGAATAATAACTAGAAATAAAGCTAGACTTGTAGATAAAGGATATAATCAGGAAGAAGGTATAGATTATGATGAGACCTTTGCACCTATAGCTAGACTAGAAGCCATTAGAGTCATCTTAGCCTATGGATCTCATATGAACTTTAAATTATTTCAGATGGATGTTAAGTATTCCTTTTTAAATGGTTATTTAATGGAGTAAGTTTATGTTGAGCAACCTCCTGGTTTTGAAAATTCTCAAAACCAGATTCTGGTTTTTAAACTTACTAAAGCTCTCTATGGCCTTAAACAAGCACCTAGAGCTTGGTATGAAAGATTAATCTCATTTCTTTTGAAAGCTGATTTTACTATTGGAATGAAAGATCCAACACTATTTAAGAAAACTGTGAATTCTAATATTTTATTGGTTCAAATTTATGTTTATGATGTAATTTTTGGATTAACTAATAAAACCCTTTATCATGAGTTTTCAAATTTAATGCAAAAAGAATTTGAAATGAGTATGATGGGAGAAATAAATTTCTTTTTTGGACTTCAAATTTATCAAAAAGATTTTGGAAATGTTTTGAATCAAAGAAAATACATTACTGATTTTTTGAAGAAATTTGGACTTGAAAACAGCAAGAAATATACAACTCTTATGTGTACTAATATAAAACTTGATTTGGATGAAACTAAAAAATTAGTTGACAATAAGTTATATAGAGGTATTATTGGTAGTTTATTATATCTTTCTGCTAGTAGGACAGATATAATGTATTCAAAATGTCTTTGTGCAAGATTTCAATCAAATCCTAAAGAATCTCATCTAACTGTTGTTAAAAGAATTTTTAGATATTTAAAAGGAAATATTTTTCAATCTCTTCTTTATCTCAAAAATTTTAATTTCAATTTGATTTCATATTCAGATGCATACTTTGGGAGTTTTATATTAGATAGGAAAAGAACTTTAGGAACTTGTCACTTTTTAGGAAAATCATTAGTGTCATGGTCAAGTAAGAAACAACATTCAGTTTCCCTGTCAACAGCTGAGGTAGAATATGTTTCTGCTGGCAGTTTCTATGCACAGATGTTGTGGATGAAAAACACTCTTATGGACTTCGAAATAAATTTTAATAATACTCCTATTTTATGTGAAAATACTAGTGCTATAAATATTTCAAAAAAAATCCTATTAATCATTCTAGAACTAAGCATATTGATATCATACATCATTTTCTAAGAGATCATGTTCTTAAAAAGGATATATCTTTGGAATTTGTAAGTACTAAAATTAAACTAGAATATATTTTTACTAAACCACTTCCCACTGTAAGGTTTGATTTTATTAAGGGGGAGTTAAGTTTATTTGATTTTAAATAAAATTTTATTTTACAATGGCAGTTCTTTATTTTAATTCTGCTTAAAATAATTTAGCTATTTTGTTTTTCAAACAGAATAAGTTTCTTTTCCCCATGTAATCTATTTTATTTATTTTTAAATATATTTAATGATTATTAAAAACATAGGAATCAAGGTTGTCAGAAACCCTTTCGACTTCTAAACTGTTTCATTTCTATTGAAACCTATTCGAACCCACAAACTGCACCTCTGCTCGTCAACCCTAATCTTCGAACATCTGAAACCCTAAACTTCAAACCTTTAGAGATTCTCATAGAGATGGTAAGGACTAAAAGATCCAGTGAATCTGAGACAAGTAATGCCAAGAGACAATGCTCCTAAGGAAGAAAAATATTACCAGGAAAGGTAATCGATCTCGACTTGTTATTTTAGACAAATCTACTGTTGAAACAAGCACTGTCGTTTCCGAACCTTGAAAAGATGTTCAATAGTGAAAATATGGAATTTATGTATGAGGTAGAACTTATATACTTATTCAAATCTATACAGTTTAGTCTGGGAGATACTGAGGACAATATGATGGCTAAGATAGAGGATAGGGATTTCTCAATCTTGTCAGTATAAATTGGTCAGATTCTCAACTTCCCTCATGATGGAGTTTTTCATTTCGATTTGAAAAATATTGGATATTCTGTGCATAAATCAGAGGACATAATGTTGTTTCTCTTTGGTATTAAGACAGTAAAGAAAATGTTTATCAAGGATTTGGAGCCTGATCAGAAAATATTGGTCAAATTTGTGCAAACAGGGATTGCACTGAGGATGTATGAGATGGAAAAGATATTATATCCCGATATGTATATAATGTATATTTTTCTCAGTGATGTAAAACTCAATTTTCCTAGGTATATGGTTAGATACCTAAGATATTGCTGTCAGAGTGATGCCCGAATGAACTTTTATCCTTTTGGTCGATTCATTTCCAAACTATTGCTTAAGAAGGACATGGTGAGACTGGTGGATGCTAGAGTACATTGTCATCACAGTAATGTGTTTAATGTTGGAACTTTAAGGAATATTGGCTATTTCTGGAGTAATATCAAAGGAAAAATTTTACCAGTATGAGCAGATAATGAATCAAAGAGTGATCAAGATCAATCTGCAAAGTCCAATGAGGGACAAGCTGAATCGAGAGTCAACACTGCGGCAAGGAGGATCGGATTTGAAGTTGTAGAAATTGAGGAAGAAAGAAGTCAGGAGGGACTTCAAACTCAGAGGAAAAGACCTGTGACTGAGGAACTTACTTCCCCTAATTTAACTCAGGAGATTTACTCTCTTACAACTTTGTTAGTGAAAAGGTTGTTGAACAACCTCAAGAACATAATGTCACTATTACAGATCCTGATCATGAAAGGATTGTAGTTGAAAGATCAGAACAATAAGCTGTAGCTGATTGTGATGTTGTACTTCAACAAGAAAAGGAGGCAGAGCCTGGTGAGGAAGTGTCCAGACCTCAAGAAACTCCAGAGAATATCATTTTAGATATTTTGTTAGATGAAAAAATTGCAGATATTTGTGATGAGCATGCTTCTAAAGCTCACACAGAAGTTCTTCAAGAGGATTTTTCTATGGAAGAGTCTAGAAATAAATCTAAAGAAAAATCTGTGGACCATCCTGCTTAGGACAAGGAGAAAGAAAAATCTGATGCTGAATCATTACCTTTAGTACTTCTACATCACACAGAAACTGAGAATGCGAATCAAGCATAGGGTGCTTCTGATCCAAGGAATAGGGAAGTTGAAGAGTTGTACACAAAGTTATCTCGACGGCAATGTGAGAATGATTCTCTGAGAATCATCTTAGCATTTGAATAGTTGAAATTTAAAAAGCTTAAGGAGAGTACTGTTTCAAGAGAAGAAGTTGAAATTTTTAAAGAGGATATGCTCAATGATGTTGCAAAATTGAAATATGAAATGGTTATGGAGTCAGATTTCTCAGATCTTAAGTTTTTTCTGGAGACACAATTTACATCAGTTAGAAATAGTACTTCTAGTGGATCATGCACTTCACCTGATTTAATCAGAAGATTTCAAGCTATCACAACTACAATGAGCAATATGAATGACAGGTTGTAAGATCTTCAATGCAACGGTGCTCCATTATCTGTTCTCTTATATGATCATAAATTCTTAGTTGATCAGTTAACATCTAGTGAGCCATAAATCTGCTCTGTCTTAGAAAAATTCACATAGAAGCTGTCTTTGTTTATGGAGAAAGAAGAAAGGCTTCACGAGTTTTTTAGAGTCAATATCATTGAAGATATTAATATGAGTCAAGAGGCCAGAGATCTTATTATTAAGCATGGTGATGGATTAATGAAAATGTTGAGAGAACAGTTAGCAGAAATCAAGTCTACAGTCTAGAGAAGATAAACCCTACCAGTTCACTGCAAAAAACCCTTGATTCCTATGTTTATCATCATTGTATCTATTTTTGACTTTTAAAGAAAATTTATTTATTTATTTCTATTTGTTTTACTGTCTTTGTTTTGATATTCCAGTACTCTAGATTTAATTATTGATAAATAGTTAATAATATCATTTATCTACAGTTCAATGCAACATTAAATGTGTTAAAATCCATGATTTAACATTCTTTTTGATATCACAAAATGGGGAGAAATTTGGATAAACACAATATTTTATTTTAAGATTTTAAAACCTTATTTAAATGATTTCCTATATATTAAAAATGTTTTGGATTTATACAGATTTATACTTATACAGAAAACTATTTTAAGTTATTAACATTCATTTATTATAAAGGGAAATTTTCTTTTACTTTTTATTCAGAGGGAGAAATTTGGATAAAACAAGAAACTTTTTTTAAAAAAAATTATTTTATTTTCATGAAGGGGGAGAAATTTTTATTTATTGAAATTATTTTGTTAAAATTAAATATTGTTTTATCCTCTCAAAATTCTAAAACTTTATGTAACTAATTTTGAAAGTTAATTTCATTTAATCAGTCTTATTATTTTATGGGTTTTGTGATCATCAAAAAGGGGAATATTATTGAGTAAGTGTTGTTTTCAACAATACATAATATTTTTATTTAAAGGGGGAGTTTATATTAATACTCTATCTCTTTATGATAATTTTGATGCTCACAAATACCATTAATTATTTTCTAATAATTTTATTTGTTAAGCATTTTGCAGGAATTTATCATTTTATTTTACTCTTGAAATTATGGTAATTTATTATTAAAGTATTTGTATTTAGCGTGTTCTGGAAACACTGTTCATGCTCTACTTATTTGGAATCTGCTTGAGCGTGTTCTGGAAACACTATTCATACCCTACGTGGATAAACGTAGTGTAAGGATAAAAACTGTGTATAATTTTTGAGATAAGGAAAAATTATGGTTAAAAAACCATACATTATCGGCAAATTATGGAAGAACAACCCTACATTAGGAAGGAACCCTGCGTTTGGGATATCAGAAAAGTATAGAAGGAGAACCGTGTATAAATATTAAATGTTACATTTGTTTCTCAAAATTATGCTTCATCAAACTTAATTTTTAAAACAACCATACATTCTTGGAAAAGTATGGATCAAGTAAAAGTATGGATCTTTTATCATACGTTTTTAAGTTGAAAAGAAAATTATGGATGACCAACCCTACGTTTGGAATGAACCTTACGTTTGTTTTCAAGTTTTTGTTGTCAACCATACATTGTCAAACATACGTTGTGAACCTTACGTTTGAAGTCTACATCATCAACCTTACATTCAGAGGAAGCATATAGTTCAACTTAACCTTACTTTTAGCATCGAAGAATTTAAAGTCATTTTTTATGGAACGATTAATACGCTGATTATTAGGCGAATTTCAAGCCAGATTTAAAGCTGATTTTAAAGTATGATTTTGACTGTTTCAAAACCGTTTCATCAATTATTTGATAATCGAATTAAAAGTTTCTTTTTATGTCGAGTCTTTAGGGAAGTTACGACTACTCTGTAAATTCAAATGTTTAAATATCGTGAGTAAAAAGGTGACTTTTGTGGATCTAATTTTACAGGAGAAGTTCTTATCACTGTTTTATTTATATAGGATTTTTAAACTACATCGATTTTATTATTGATCATGTGTGATCTTTTGATTATTCTGAAAAAAATGGAAAATAGAGACTACTAAAACACAACGATCTACTGGTTTAAAAGGAATGTCAAAGCTCTGTTTGTTAAAGAGGAAGGAATGTGATAGAAGATTCACTTTTTCTACAACGAAGATCTTCTGTGAATTTTCTACTGCTAAAGTTTTGAATTATATTTCTATATCTACTGCAACGAGATCGACTCAGAACGTTTCTTATGTGAAGATTATTATTTCTGAAGGCAATGATCTACCTACTGTCAGTTTCATGCTATTGCAATTGTCAAGAACATCTGGAAAGTATTTTCAAAATATGAAAATATTTTCTTTCTATTCGTGAGTGATCGACTTCTCGTACTAAGATGTGTAGGTTCTATAAGTGAACCAAAAGGCTTTGTTTTTCATTGGATTATAAAGGTGTCAACTGCCTATACTCAGTTGTGAACCGGTCTGTTGAAACGAGGACCAGATCATGAAAATCACCAAGCTCGTGGAGTAGAGCATTGGTGGAGTGGACTAGGGGCCTTATATTCCCCGAACCACTATACATCTTGTGTTACTGCTATTTAAATTTCCACTGAATCATTTTTTCTGATTAAAGTTAAAAGGAAAAACACAATCTCGTAAAGATTTTTGAAAAGAAACAATTTACCCCCCTCTTGTGTATATTTGGTGTAATCCAATCCAACAAATGATGCATCCGAAAATGTTTTTGGCTTGTTTACTCAGGAAATATGAAAATGTTATCACCTATGACTCCATCCAATTAATGATATATTAGTAGAAAAACCTAACACATGATCTTTAATTGGAAGTAGTGATCTTCACATTGAATATTTTGTGAAATTATATCTATGGAGAAAAGTGTGACATATATATGGACCATAAAATCCTCAAGTATATATTACCAAAAAATTATCTTAAAATGTGATGATGAAGGGTATTAGAGATGATCAAGTATTATGATTTTTCAATCCATTACCATCCTAGGAAGCAAAACAAATTTACCGATGCTCTAAGTAGAAAGAATCTCACAACCCTATCCATGATGAGGGTTGAAAGGGATCCAATATTCTTGGACCTGAAAAGGATGGATATGGGAATAATAAAAGAATATTCATCCTAACTAGATAAAATAACTACTCAACCATCTATTCTTGAGAGGATCATGGAGGCCCAAAAATATGATGAGTTACTATAGAATAAGGTAGTGAATATTCTAGAGTTCAAATTTTCAAAAGATGGAGTTACATGGTTTGGAACTCCAATATATATCAAATCAAAATCAGGATTTATGAGGGAACTTCTAGATGATGTGAATAGATCATTGTTCTCTATTTATCCACAAATCACTAAGATGTATATATATTTGAATAAAAACATATGATGGGATGACCTGAATAAAGAGATTGTAGAGTTTGAATATCAAATACTTGGCATGCCAACAAGTAGAGGTGGAATAAAATCAGTCTAAGGGTATGATGAAACCATTTCCTATACTAGTATAAAAATGGGAAAACATAACCATAGATTTCATCATATGAATCCACAAGAAACCTAAAGGGAAAAATTCCATCTGGTTGGTAGTTGGTCGCTTTATAAAGTTGACACATTTCATTTCTCTCAAGGAAGATTTCTCTCTTGACCAACATTCCAAGATATGCATAAGGTAAGTGGTGAGACTTTAAACAGTAACCTCTATAATGTATCTAATCAAGATTAAAAGAATTCCTTGAGGTTTTAGAGAAGCCTCCAAAATTTTTTGGATATAGAACTGAGCTTCAACATTGATTATCACCCATATATGGGTGGATAGTTAGAAAGGACCATTCAAACTCTAGAGTATATGATGAGATCATGTTCAATGGATTTACAAGGATGTTGGTATTAACACCTTCCCCTAGTGGAGTTCTTATATAACAATAGTTTCCATTCTAGAATCCAAATGGAACCTTTTGAGGCTTAGTATGAGAAGAGGTGTCGAACTCCCATATGATGGGTTGAAGTTGGAGATAAGAAGATAATGAGACCTGATCTTATCTAATATATGATAGATAAGGTTCAAACTATTCAATCTCATATAAAATCCACAAAAATACAATAAAAAATATATGAATACAATCATCAATGATAATCAGAGTTTGAGGTTAGAGATAATGTGTTACTTCATATATCACTAGGGAATAAGGTCATGTGGTTTGGGAAGAAGGGAAATATTATTCCAAGATACATCGACCCCTTTGAGATACTTTTTCACATTAGAATAGTGACCTATTTACTAACACACCCACCTAACTTATATCAAGTACATGATGTGTTCCATGTATCCCTCTCAAGTAAGTACATACCAGAACCTTCACAAGTATGAAATTTAGAGGTGGAACCATTAGGAAATGAAATTTAAAAATAATAGTAACCAATGAAGATCTTAGATTATAGAGACAAAGTTATACAAAATAATACAAATCACCTGGTCAATGTTATGCGGTGGAACCACAAGTTTAAGGAAGCAACATAATAACCAGAAAAGGTGAGGAAATAGAAGTACCCTAACCTCTTTTAGTGTATGCAATGAAAATTTTGAGGGATAAATTTCTAAATGGTGGAAGAATGTAATGACTCAAAATTTTATAAGTGAAATTACTTTTTGAATGAATAAATATCTTATTAACTAATCTATTTATATAAATCACATGCAATAATTTGTTTATTTTGGACCATTATATGGTCTATAAAATTTAAAATACTATTAAGCATCATAACCATTGATAATATAGATATTGTATAGTGACCATTAAGATTAGTATATCAAGTGTTATGATACAATCCATTTGACCCAGCCTTAACCAGTAGTATCGTACCTTATGGAGCCCATTTATTAGAGCTTCCGAGGGAGATAACATCACTAGGATTTTCCATTAGGAAATCCCATGACAATATTTAACAAATAAAGAAAGAGTGATACTTTTATGGGATAAGTTCAAGATCATCAAGATCATGACCCAAACCATGTTTGCTGAACCACCCCATGAAAATCACACCATTGTACACCTTATCCTTAGGGAATTCACCAGTGTAATAAAGATAAATGTATATATACCCTAAAAATATAATGTTTTATATTTTATTTTTAATAAAATAATTATTATATTAATCCTTTATTTAATATTACTTTTTAAATGATTTAAAAATGAGTTTGAAAAAAATTAGATTTTAATATAATGAAACAAAAATTGTATTTTTGGAAATCTATAGTTTCAATCAAGACACTATTTTTGGCGAATTAAATATTTTTTAAATAAACTTTATTTTAATAAAATATTATTATTAAATAATATTTATTAAATATAGATGATAATACAATTTTATTAACTCAAATTTAATTTTTATAAAGGTTAGAAAACTATTATTGTCAAAAAACAATCATTTTTCAATAAATCGGGATTTTTGATTTAAAAGTGTCAATTTTTGTATTTAGAGAATTATTTTTCTTAAATAAATATTATTTTTTGAATCACCTCATGGAAATAATCCAATGGTGAATTTTTCATAATTTAATGAGACAACCAAATTTTTGGGTAAAAATTAAATATGATATAAATACACAATATGTATTATAAAACCATAATGACCCAAAAGTGATGTATTATATTCCATAAAATCTTTCCATGACCAATATTATGTTTCCATTTTAAAATAATGTTTTTAATTTATTTGATTAAATTTATAAACCCTTAATTAATCCTATAAAACCTATATTATATTTTAAGGTTTTAAAACAAATCTACTATATCTACTAAACCTGGGTGTCTCCTTGCTTATGTGTCACCTCGTCAATTCACCACGTCACCAAAATCTCATATCAAATTACCATTAAACCCTAAAATATCTGCTCCCAGTTGCACATCACTACTCCCTTTCCATCTCCAACATACGCAAAACCCCCGACCCGGCATCGACCTAGGTTTTCCGCAGACCACCACCTGCGTCATGCCTCTCCCGATTTCCCTCCAATCCTTCAATGATACCCATAAAGCACCACTAGATTACTCCTAGGGTTCCCTCTTTTGGTCCCTCATCCACTACCCTTTCCTCCCCCTTCTTCATCTCCACCTTCTCTTCCTCCGTATACTCAGCGTCCGGCTCCTCTGCCTCCATCTGTTCCATGTCATGCTCGTCCGCCTACGGTTGATGTGTCTTCGACCACTCCACCTTTGGATCCTCCACCTTCGGTGCTCCACCTCCAGATACTTCACCTCAAGATGGCCCACCTTAGGCTCCTTTACCTCCGCCTACTCCGACTCATGTTTCTTCTAATCTGCCTGCTCTACATCACTAACCCTCAGCATGCTCCGCTCCCTGCTCTCCTTACTTAGTCTCCCTAATATTTCAGTTTTATAAGGCATGATTTTTACATTTTCTATGCTCTGAATTTCATTATCTGATTTCCATCATCTATGGTATGTGTTTCCCAGTTCTTAATCTGTGTGCAAACACATAGAATGCAATTTTTTCATCCTTAGCATTAAAATCATAATCTGACAAGAAGAAGGAGCCTCACATAGCTGGGCTATTTAAGATATAAAACATTTCTGGGAAAAGGCATGAAATTTTGAAAAATATATCTATAGCTAATGGCTCTGAAATTTGTAGCTATGGATGTTATTAAGATGAGGAATATGAGCATCACAGATCCCAGACCCTGGTATTGCATGTTAACTTTTGCTTTGATGGATTCACAATTTTTTTATTTACATTTTAATCCAAATAATATCTTTCTTCTATCAATGTTTCCTTGTGTCAAATATAGTCTATATCTTTACTACTACTATGTGCATGTCCAGTTTCTCAAGGTTTCACATGAAGGATGTGTCAATCGTATACATTTATGACTCAAAGTCCCCATATATGTGCATCCTAGGCTGAAAATGGAATTGTTCAGGTTAGTCTTGATAAATTCTAAACATTGAACAACCTTTCATATCTTGAAACTTCTTTTCTGTCTATGTTATAAATTATCCCAAATGGAAAAATCAAGAAAATGAAAATAAATCTATTTTTATTGGGTTTACTGACCCGTAGAACATTTATTTTATGAGGAACTTTTTGTTCAAATATACGACACTTTTATGTTTTCATATTCATTTCAATAATGAAAATATAAATTTTCAGTGGCATTATGTCTTAGAAAAATGCAGAAAAATTTCATTGCACCCCACTTCCATAGATATCTCTAAATAAATAGAAAAACAGATGCACTGATGTTTCTTATCATTTTAGGGATAGGAAACCAGTCAAATTGATTTCACTTTTTAAACATAGGTATATTAGTATCTATTTGAATGTTAGGATCACTAATTTATCTCCTCAAACATACCGAGTTTATTTGACATTTGTGACAAGAGCATCCAGCTGTGCTTTAGGAGCTATGTTTTAAAAAATAATTTTTTTTAACCTGAGACATTTCATATGTTATTTACATTTTTTTAATTTGATACATGTAAATTCGTATAACTGGTATAACATTAAAAATTATTTAATGGATTTTGTTTTCTGTTAAGAGATTAGTCAACTAATCTTTACACAATATTGCATTTTTTTGTTCTATATTGTAGTATTTTCATTGATTCAATGGACATATGTTTCAAATTTCACGTTGGATATCTTGATGACAGTGATCATGATGATGAAGAGGAAGAGAAGTACGGATCTCAAACCCCAGTTGTGCATTTTATGTTTTGTTTTGATCGATTCACAAATTTTTTATTTACATTTCAATCCAATTATATAATTCCTGTGTCATCATTGCCTTGTGTCAACAATTAGGTATATCTTTACAACTACTATGCACCTGAACAATTTTTCATGGTTTCACATGAATGATTTGTCATTCATATATATTCATCACTCACATGTTTTTGTTATGTATTGATGTCTTTTCATTGATTCAATAGAAGCATCGCAGTTCTCAGACCCTGGTATTGCATGTTAACTTTTGGTTGGATGGATTCACAACTTTTTTTATTTACATTTCAATCCAAAAAATATCTTTCTTGTGTCAATGTTGCCTTGCTTCAACTATAATCTAACTCTTTACTGCTTTTATGTGCATATCCAGTTTCTCAAGGTTTCACATGAAGGATGTGTCAATCGTATATGTTCATGACTCAAAGTCCCCATATATGTGCATCATAGGCTGATAATGGAATTGTTCAGGTTAGTCTTGATAAATTATATACATTGAACAAACTTTCATATCCTGAAACTTCTTTTATGTCTATGTTATAAATTATCCCAAATGGAAAAATCAAGAAAATGAAAATAAATATATTTTTATTGGGTTTACTGACCCATAGAACATTTATTTTATGAGGAACTGTTTATTAAAATATATGATACCTTTATGTTTTCATATTCATTTCAATAATAAAAATATAAAATTTTAGTGGCATTATGTCTTATCAAAATGCAGATGAATTTCACTGCACCCCACTTCCATAGATATCTCTAAATAAATAGAAAACCGGATGCGCTGATGTTTCTTATCATTTTAGAGATAGGAAACTAGTCAAATTAATTTTCCTTTTTACACATTGGTATATTAGTATCTATGTGAATGGTAGGATCACCGATTTATCTGCTCAAACATACTGGGTTTCTTTGAAATTTGTGAAAAGAGCATCCAGCTGTGCTTTAGGAGCTGAGTTTTAAAAAATCCAAATTTGTTAACATGATACATTTTATATGTTATTTACATTTTTGGATTTTGATACCTGTATATTCATAAACTGGTATAAAAGATATTAGTCAACCAATATTTTCACAATATTGCATGTTTTTGTTCTATATTGTTGTATTTCCATTGATTCAATGGATATATGTTTCAAATTTCACTTTGGATATCTTGATGACAGTGATGATGATGACGAAGAGGAAGAGAAGTACATATCTCAAACCCCAGTTGTGTAGGTTATGTTTTGTTTTGATCGATTCACAATTTTTTTATTTACATTTCAATCCAGTTATATCATTCTTGTGTCATCATTGACTTGTGTCAAAAATTATGTATATCATTACAAATACTATGCACCTGAATAGTTTTTCATGGTTTCACATGAATGATTTTTCATTCATATACATTCATGACTCACATGTTTTTGTTCTGTATTGCTGTCTCTTCATTGATTCAATGGAAATATGATTCAAATATCACTTTGGATATCTATACGATATTGATGAAGATAATTAAGAGGAAGGGAAATGAAGATCTAAGGTAACAGTTGTGAAGGTTAGCTATAGTTATGATAGATTCACAATTTTTTTATATACATTTTAATGAAAATTCAATCATTTTTGTGTCACCATTGCCTTGTGTCAACTGTTAGCTATCTCTTTACCACTTCTATGTTCATTAATAGTTTTTCAATGTTTCACATGAAGGATTTTCCATTCTTATACATTCATGACTCAAAAGTCCCCATATATGGGCATCTTGGGATGACAATGGACTTGTGAAGGTTAGTATGGGTAAATTATATACTTTGATTAACCATTCATATCCTGCAACATCTTTTTCTTCTCTAGGTGAGGAAACAATGCAGTATGTCTCACCTTGCGCATTGAACTAGATTTTCTATGTTATAGATTATCACAAATTGAAAAATCCAGAAAATGATGAAAAATCCAGTTTTCTTTGGTTTACTAACCTGTAGAACATTTATATTATGAGGAATTCTTAGGACCTTAAATTGTTACATTATAATTTATGATTGTTCAACTATAGAAGACTTTTATGTTTTGATATTCCTTTCAATACTGAAAATAAAAATTTCTTGTGGCATTAATGGTGTGTCCATTTTGATTGTATTCATTTGAGGGGTTTGTATTCCTTTTTTATTATTGTATTTCTGATGATGATTTTACAATGATCATGCTACGGGGATGATCAGGGGTAAAAAAATTTCAATTTCATTCCTATAAACATATTTGTTTTTCATTTTTTCTTCTTCATACTTGACATGTGTCAATTTACACTTCTTTATGCAATACAGTGACATATCTCATCTTCCCATCCTTCTCTCGATCCATTGTTCTGAATATTTTATGTGTTGTGTACTTTGACCTAAAGCCAGAGGTAAGAATTGATGAAACCAAAACGATTATTTTTTATTTAGTTTTATATTTTTCTTATTGTAACTATTTTATTTTTTGTTTAACATAAATTAATTCTCACATCTATAAATGAATAAGCATATATGAAGCTCATTCATTTTGGACTTTCTTACTTTATTAATCCAGTTATGAATTGGTGATCCACCTATAATTCTTGGATGAGGCATCATTATGTTATAGGATGTTATAAATATTTGTTTCTCATTTATTGGTCTGTGTTTTGTTTTGGAAAATTCTTCACCTTTCATTTTCAAAAAACACAGGAAAGAAGAAACATAAGTTGTTATAAAGATTTTTTATTGTATTTTATTCAGTTTCTATTGCTGGATCAAACTAGTTATAGGTAAAAAAACATGTATCACCAAAATGCTTGATCCAATGGTTTTAGAATTCTGGTATGTGTATCACTTGGATATTGGACATGTTAATCTCATCTAATACCATGATATCCAAACATCAGGGCATTAGGGATTCCATTTTCCCTTCAGTTGTGACCCATGATAAATTTTTTGTGATGTTTAAGATGTATATTTTGCATGAACTACCCACTGATAAACTTTAACTGTGGTATGTTTTTGGTTATGCCTTGCAACTTATATTAATATCATTGTCATTCTGCACATTGATATTCATTTCAATTGGTTTATTTGGAATGATTTTTTTTCCAAATTCTTCTGAGTCTCTATGATGAATATGTGTTCATATTTCTATATTGGTTTAATTGTATTCATTTGAGGGGTTTGTCTGTCATTTTATTAGTCTTTCTGAAAATGATTTTACAGCGATCATGCAATGGGGATGACCAGTGGTAATGAAACTCTTATTTTTTATTTAGTTATATATTTTTCTTACTGTAACTTTAGTATTTTTTGTTTAAAAGAACTTCATATTCACATCTATAAATAAATAAGCTGATATGAAGCTCATTGATTTTGTCCTTTCTGACTTTATTAAATATATGGTCTTTCTGAATTTATTAAGACAGGTATGCATTGATGATCCACCTTGAATACTTGGATGAGGCATCATTATTTTATAAGATTTTATAATGATTTGTTTCTCATATATTGGTCTCTCTTTGGTTTTGGAAAATGTTTCACTTTTCATTTTAAAAAAACACAGGAAACCTGAAACATAAGATGTTATAATGATTTTTAATCGTATTTTATACAGTTTTTATTGCTGGATCAAACATGTTATAGGTACAAAACAAGAATCAGCATAATGCTTGATCCAATTGTTTGAGAGTTTTGATATGTGTATCCCTTGGAGATTGGAAATGCTAATCTCATCACATTCTCTGCTATCCCAACATCATGGCATTACGACTTCCATTTTCCCTTTAGTTGCGACCCATGAAAAATTACAGGTGATGTTTAAGTTGTAGCTTTTGCAGGAAGTTCCCATTTATAAACTTCAACTGCGGTAAGTTTTAGGTTATGCCTTGCAACTTATATTAATTTCTTTATGATTCTGCACATTGATATTGTAACACCCCGAGATTTTATGAAAAATATTCTTTTAATTTCATTAATGTCTTGTGCTACACCAATATTACCTTGCGCTATACGCAACACCGTATTAGCTTGCAGTATACGCAACACTATTCTTGGATCGTGTTACACACAATTTTGATAGAAGTTATTCTACGAAAAATTGAGTGTATATATATATATTCAATGTATAAATAAAATATGGTTGGATTCTGTTATACGCAACAACAAAGGAGTTGTGCACTACACGCAAACCTGACTTGGCTTGCATTACACGCAATCGCGACCTTTCTCGATAGCGTGTGTTGTACGCAATACCGGGTTTTACTAAACAACGATATATTATTATAATATTGTTATGAACTAGTCTTTATGAATAGTGTTAACTAAATTTTGAATTTTATAACATTATTATTCATCTTACACATTTCTAGAACATGGTATAAGAAAAAAATAAATTTTTCGGGTAAAATAATTATTTTTCAAAAAATGCAGTTTTGCCGCCTTTTGATGGCGCACCCACTTTAAATCTAGTTTTTGACATGTTTATAAGTTCAATTTGACAAAATAAAATTCTTATTTTGAATCAGGATATAAAAATTTACATTAGATAAAGTTTTGATATTTTTCCGATAACTTTCATATTTTAATGAATAGTAAAAACACGCTATATTTTAATTAAAAAAAACTTTTTTCATCGTAATATCTTATGTGGTTAAATTATAATATTGAATGGTTTTAAAGTATAAATAGAATATATTTTTACCATTTAATATAATGTATGTCATTAGCATTGATTTTACCTTGAATTCGTAGGTTAAATCAATTCAATCTTTTGCAATGTTTTAAAGAAAAAACCCGTTTTCTTTCGACAACGGGATTAATTTTAATTTAATTTCTGAATCTTTTGTGTATTGAATTTGGAAAAATGGATTCCATATTTGTAATCAGTGGGTCCAAATTATGTTAATAAGCTACTTTTTATTTTTGGGCATTGTGAATAGTAACTACGGTAAATTTTATTTACTATAGTTAAAGGTAAATCGGGTAATTAAGGGTAAATATAAGATTATAAAATTATCCTAACACTTTGAAAAATCCTATTGTATGGCTAAAAGTAGACCCATATAACCTAAGGGTTGGATTAGATTCATTTTATGGACTTTTGTCCATGAAAGTAATTTAATTATTATTAAAACCAAAGAATGTGACAACATGTCACTTTCTTAAATCTTATAAGTATAATAATTTTAATTTAGTGATACACTTCATGAAACTTAGAACATGAATAGTCTCTAGAAATATAATACAATTATATACATCATAGGAATTTTTTTAGAATTTTTAGGGATTAGATAATTATCATTTATTATGACACAAAGATGATGCAGTAATTGTCTTATTAATGAAATATTGACATAATTGATGTTATAAATGCCCAAATAAATGTAATTTGAGACTTTTTATGACTTACACTAATTTTCTAGGTTAATATGAAATGTTACTGTTGATTTAAGTAACTTGGTTAGAACTTATCATTCTGTTATGAATTTCATAAAAATCATGTACCAAATAGTGTCAAAATTGACATAAATTAGTTTTTAAAACAAATATTATATTATTAATTGTCATTTAATTCCTAAAATTCTAAGGTTCGGCCAAATTACTTAGATAAGGATAGATATATTAATAATAAACAACTTGGGGTTCTTTTGGCTTGTTATGGTAAGTTTATTAACCATATAGTGTAAGAAAACAAAAAGACACGGTAAAAGTTAAATTATTTAACTTAGAGTTAAATCTAATTGATAAGGTTAAAATAATAACCTAAACTTGTCTAAATCCTATTGGATGAGAGGATTTAGACCCATAACCACTTTATATTCGAAATAAGACCCTTTGGAACCATTATAAACCGAATTTTACCTTAATATAAAATAATATTTTGAGATTTTCCTAAGGTGCCCCTCTCCTCCCTTATAAAAGGGCACCTCCTCCCTCTCCTCCTCACACCAATTTGAGCATTCAAGCTCGGACAAAACCTGAAACAATATCTTCTCCACTTCCCTAGTATCATCCTAGAGGTCCTGGTCTTCTTCAAAGACCATCCTTAGTTCTTTAAGTGGAGGTTAAGAAAAGGCGCGTCAAAAAGAGGTAATATCCATTACCGATCTTTTTCAATTTCTTTCTTCTTCAACTTCTTCTTCTTTAGTTGTTTCATGATAAAGTAATAACATAAGTATTTATTATATACTGATATGTTATTATAAATATTAAACAACTCTAATTAACCTTCTATCCATCCTATGGAAAAAGGAAATCACCGCGCGTGCGTACGTACGGTATACCGTCTCCACGTCGTGGTGTAATCTATTTCCTGCCACCACCTTAATTGGATGGGTATAATGGTGTAATGAGTAACTATATATGATTATTATAAAGTGATATTGATACTGAAATAGTATACATACACTTCAACACAAGTTCACGATCATGAGAACGATATCATCGCTCGTGCGTACGCACGGACTACCGTCTCCACGACGCGATGAGATTCATTCTCCACATTAACCATTCATGAATGATTATAAAGTATATATAATGAATAATAATTAAATATATGACATGTTAAATCTACTGGATTTATGTATATATATATATGTATGTCATCTACTTACTTCCATTCAAGACAATAAGGAAAGGAAAACAACGTTCATGCGTACGTACGGACTACCGTCTCCATGAACGGTGTGTTTCATTTCATTTATCTATATATTATATATATATATATACTGAATATATATGATATATAAATCATGTTTTATATTCTGGAAGTAAGTAAATCATGATATAAGTAATAATAATGTCAAGAACAACAAGTCCAAACACCTACGATAAATGAAACGATTTTACCCAAAACGCTTCTTTAACATGGAATTTACAAAAGAACGGGTAATATAAAGTCATAAGTGAACCATATATGATATCATAACAATTAATATGATTCTGTAATAAGTTAATGACATTATTTAAATCATTATACAGGAGGTTCAGATACGTACAAAGCATATCGGACATAAGGTAAGGGAAATATCACAATCTCATTTTTATCTGAGATTGTTTATACTTTGGTATTTACTGGGGTGTATTTTATCTTCCACATCCATGTTTCCCCAATATGTAATATTTATATCCTTCTACAATAGTTTATATCAAATTTTACCCTTCGGTGAGTTTTTAGTAAAAGATATGAAAGGAATCTTTTGTCGTTTTTCGTACGAGGTATTTTTTGACTTTTCCGACAAAATTACGAGAAGAATGTTATTTTAACTTATACAACATGAATGGATTTTTAAAAAATTATTTCCAAGAAGCTTCCTTTACAAGTTTTCAAGTTTATTTTTAATCAACTTCTTTTAGTTTAGAATTTTATGACATGTTATGAAAGGAAAAGTGTTTTTGAAGAAGAAAGGATATTTTCCTCAAGAATGGAGTTCAAGTGTTTTATCAAAATTATTTTCCATATAAGATAATAAAGGTTTCTGTTTCTATCCCTATTATTACATTGATTTGACTATGTTGTTATGGAATTATTTTTATGAATTCATTTATCTTATATGAATTGTTTTATGATGTCATGATGTTTAAGATTCCCATTTTTATTACATGGTTTATGCTATGATGTATGGTTTATGATTTTGTGGCACACATAAGAATGGTATAATTATGAGATGGGTGGGACCTATATCTCCCTCCAATGCATTGGGTAATGATTTTATATCTCATGAGATAGACATGGCTGGAACGGTAGGTTATACCGGTTCAGTGAAACAGGACTGAAACGAGGGTGACTCGGTTCAGAAATGGAATTTGTCCACTAAGATAGTCTTGGCAATGAGTCTTGACTAATAAGATATGATTCTCTATGATTATGTGTGTATGCCACAATGTTTCATGTTTTAAGTTATGATTATTGGGATTTCATTTCACTACTATGATTTATCCCATGTTATGAAATTATGCTCTCTTTTGCAGGTTAAGATTTCCAAAATGTTGTGTTCTTATGAATATGATGTGATTGATATTTATTTTCTTTACCCTTACTGAGCATTTGAGATCACCCTTTTATGTTTTCTTTTCCCCAGGATATAAAGAAAGGTTTTAGGTAAAAAAAGGGAAGATCTTTAGGGGAGATGTTGAAGATCTTTCACCACGATTAGAAGATTATATTCCGAGTTTCCAAAGACACTAAACTATTATGATCCTTGTGTGTGTGTTTTTGTTATGTACTAAGTATTCCGAAAAAGTAATGTAATGTCTATGTGCATCAGGCTTCGGGTCTCTACATATATTCATTACAATTGGTTCATTTGGAATGATTTTTTCCAAATCCATCTTAGTCTTTATGATGAATATGTATGCAGATTTATATTTTTGTTTTGAATGTATTCATTTGAGGGGTTTGTTTTCCATTTTTATTAATCTGTTTCTAAAAATGATTTTACACTAATCATGCAATGTTGATGATCAACAGTAAAAAATTTGCAGGTTCATTTGTGCAAACATATTACTTTCATTTTCTCTTCTTCATACATGATCTTTCAATTCACACCTATCGT
This sequence comes from Viscum album, assembly GCA_963277665.1. NCBI lineage: Eukaryota > Viridiplantae > Streptophyta > Magnoliopsida > Santalales > Viscaceae > Viscum > Viscum album. The sequence goes on from OY728160.1 coordinate 1,073,294,961, forward strand.
ATGATTGAAAATATGGCACACACATGTTACAACAGTAAAGAAAGTGTCATGAACTGTATTCTACGGAGAGAATATACTATATCTACTAAACCTGGGTACTTCCATGCTTACGTGTCAACTCCACAATACACCACATCACCTTTTTCATGTATCCAATTACCATTTAACCCTATGCTTTCTGATTGAAATCCCTAAGTAGCCCTTGCATTTCGACTCTCTGTTTTATGTGATGATCGGGAACTACATCCACTCTGTACCCATTTCCCTACTTGACTCCCCTATCTTACTCCCATTCTCGAATCTCTGCTCCAGTCGCGCCTCCGCCACCAGGTACCACCGCCTCTACCTCTAGGTACCACCGCCTCCGACTACTCCGCCTCCGGGTACCACCGTCTCCGCCTGCTGCACCTCTATGTGCTCGGACTCCATTTGCTCCACCTCGACATCATCATATGGTACCCACTACCCTACCTACTTCAGAGTCTGCATATCCTCCTCCACATCCTCCTTCTACACGGACTAGCTCGTGATATTCCATGATTTCACCTAGGGTTTCAGGTATCGATTCACCTCACCTCATCCTTCTCTTCCCGAAAACTTCCCCCAGCATCCAGTACAATTTTTTCTATTCCTATACAGCTGTACCTCCACCAAGGGTTCCAGCGTCCTCGAGTACACACCATGTAAGCACTGGTATAAACCAGTGTCAAATGTATAAACCAGTGTCAAGGATCTTAATGTCTCAATGTATTTTATTTTTATGGTGTTTTTATTAGATGATTATTTTGTATTCTTTGTAATGAATGATGGGTCTCTGAATCTAAATTCAGATTCAGGGTGACAGATCTCTAAATAGAACATCTGGTGAAAGTTTCAATCATATTCTTGAATTAAACTTCAGCAGCTGTAAGGTATATGTTCAAATATAAAATAAGGGTTCATCACATATCTATCCGTGCTTATAGTGGGGATTGTGTGTGTGCTACAGAGAAATATTACAAACACAAGCAGATAGTATGACTTCAAATGTGTTAAAGAAATGATATTGGTTGTCTGGAAGATGGTATTTATCTTGCAATTTTCAATTTATTTGTAGTGGATTCTTGTCACTACAATAGTGCAGAAAACGTTTTTTACGTCGGTTATTTTTTATTCTTTACATCGGTTTCTATCCGACGTTAATACGGGCGACGTTATAAATAACGTTTTTGACGTCGGTTATTTAAAAAGCGACGTCAAAATCATAAAATCACGATGTTTATGACGTCGGTTATTTTAGAACCAACGTGATAAATTAAATGGGAAGGGTTTATCACGTCGGTTCTTTAACAACCGACGTGATAAAAGGCCTGGAAAATGGTCTATCACATCGGTTCTTCAAAAACCGACCTGATAAAAGGCCTGGAAAATGGTCTATCACGTCAGTTCTTCAAAAACCAACGTGATAAAAGGACGGGGAAATGGTCTATCACGTCAGTTATGAAAGAACCGACGTGATAAACCGGGGGGCGGGGGGTTTATCACGCCGGTTATTATAGAACCACCGTGATAAACCAGGGGGGGAGAGTTTATCACATCGGTTTTTTAATAACCGATGTGATAAACCAGGGGAGGGTGGTTTATCATGTCAGTTATTCTATAACCGCCGTCATAAACCGGGGCGAGGGGGGTTTATCACGTCGGTTATTATATAACCGCCTGATAAACCCGGAGGAGGGGGGTTTATCACGTCGGTTATTTAATAACCGACGTGATAACTCGGGGGGGAGGGGGTTTATCACGTCGGTTATTAAATAACCGACATGATAAACAATTTTGCAGGCCTTTTACCATGTCGGTTATTAAATAACCGACGTGCTAAACCATTTCCCAGGCGTTTTACAACGTCGGTTATTAAATACCGACGTGATAAACCATTTTCCAGGCCTTTTATCACGTCGGTTATTAAATAACCGACGTGATAAACCATTTCCCATGCCTTTTACCACGTCGGTTATGAAATAACCGATGTGATAAACCCATTTTTTTTAAAATTGAATGCAGTCATCTACTCTCCACCAGAATCAACCAGAAAACAAATCAAGAAATCTTACCACAAAAACAGAAGTAGATCAAAATTAAGCATGTACATTGATAACATATAAAACTTACCCCCTAGACAGCCCCCACCCTCATGTATACCCCATGGATAGCCCTCCCCCACCCCGTTGCATCTCTCACCCTCATGTATACCCCTGGACAGCCTTCCCCCACCCCATTGGAGCTCCCACCCTCATTTATACCCCTTGGAGAGCCCTCCCCCACCCCATTGAAGCCCCCACCACACTCCTGGACTGCCCCTCGACCCCCCGACCCCCGGACAACCCCAAACACCCCTCGACAACCCCCACCCACCTGAACAGCACCCCTCACCCCCTCACCCCACTTGACAGCCCCTACCACACCCCTGGACAACCCCCACCCTCATGTATACCCCCACCCCTGGGCAGCACTCCCACACCCCTGGACCGCCTTCCCACACCCCTGGACAGCCCTGCCACCCCCCTGGACTATCCCCCCACCCCACCGGACAGCCCTCCCAGACCGTTGGACACCCCCAACCCCACTGAACACACCCCCACACCCTTGGAACCCCTCCCCCACAGACCCAAATCCATACCAGAAAAACCATTATAAGTAAACCAAAACAAGAAGCAGAGAAAAATTAAACATTCACTTATATAACATTCAAAACTTACACTGTCAACTTCAAAAAAAAACTAAATCCAACCTAAACAACTACCAAATACACAATTACAACGACAATATTCAAAATTACATTTTACATTACAAACAACTAAAAGTCAATCAAACCTGTAAAATAATTTGACCACTCCACTTGTAAGTGTTTGATGTCTTCAGCAGTATAGGGTTTAGGGTCATCAAAAATCTACAAATGAAAAAGAAAGTAGTTAACATGTATAATGAATAAATCAAATTGAAATATTATGTCAAAGTTTAAGAGGAAATCGTACCAGTTCAGAATTCACAACTGTCCCAGTTGTTATTATTTCATACATAAACCTTAACATATAATATCCGCATTCAATGAGGCCTTGTTGTTCATGAAAATTCTGTTTGAATGAGTGTAAATTCAATATATTATTTTTATGTAATAAATCAAAAAGTACAAATTATAAATGGATATTTACCTTCGCATTTACATATTTGATCTTTGCACCTCTTTTCTTTGTGTTTTTTCGAAAGTAGTCCCATGCACTGTTAGAAAATAATACGAATGAGGTAAATTTAAAATTAATTATAATATATAAAACTATTGAGAAATTGAAACTTAATTTTCCAATATATTCTTAAAACTATCCCGCACATCACTATGGACAGAGCATATCCAATAAAGGGCTTTCTCCCTTTGGAATAAAACACCTAACATCCAATGATCACTGATAAAAGGAAATTTGACGTTAGTGGTTTTTTATGTTAAAAGATAATTAACTCTTTAAGAGAAATGTGTTTCATACCTCTCACAAAAAGGCATCATCCAATATTGTGTGATTATATTCTTTTCAAATCTTTCAGCAATATAAACCATTCTTTGTTCCTCATTCAATGCACATGCTTCAGGGGAAATCAATTGAGGGTCCATGAATCCATATACTTCTGTCAGCTCATTCCTCTCAAAAATTTTACAAAGATACCTAATACAAAACATACATAAGTATACATTTTTAATAAATATAACGCAGTGAAAAGGTGTTAAGACTTACATAGTAAAATTTTTCACCACGTTGATGCCCAACTTATCTCTAGTAACAAGCTCCATGATATTAGTTTTCATAATCCCCAAATTTATTTCATGTCCACAAACATGAGATTCTATTGGAAACTCATAATGACCCGCCAACAAATTTGAATATCTTGACAATCTGTCAAGACTACTAGAATCTGTATCTAATGTCATAACCATTTGTCTTTGTTGTTGTCTATATAGTATTTCTTTCCCTTTGAATTATTCCTATAAAAAAAATTGAAAAATATATTAGTTTTCAAATGATAAAACAACTTTAAAAAAAAATATAACATTCATACCTCTATGGTAATGAGTCAAAGAAGTCTGGATGGCCAAATTAAAAAATTTCCGATACTCTGTCCCACTGTCGCCACCTCATCTGTAGGTATTGGTACCCTAGCTGATCTATCTATAATATCCTGTACAGTGACCCTCTGATTCTCTACCTCTAATTGTTGATGATGAACTTTATCTCCTATACAATATACCAACCCATATGCTACTATATGATGTTGAGAATCATCAACATACAACTCGCAATAAGTAGGCAGCTGCGGCGGAGGCGTAGGATAAAAAATGGGGTCCGCAGGATGAGGTGGGGTAGTGGGAGCTACTAGCGGAGGTGGAGGATAAATAATGGGGTCTGCAGGGGGAGGTGGAGGAGTGGGAGCTGCAGTCTGAAATTGTCTTTTCATTTCTGCAAACATAGACTGCACCGACTCTCTAATCTTGTCCTCCATCGTCGCATTAATATTATGAACTTCAGCCTCCAAGGATTCTATTTTTTATAAACCCCCTCAATGTTAGAAGTTGAAGAATGTGGAAACACTTTTCTTACCGATACACCTGTCAGATATCCTCTTACAAGACCAGGATGTTCGGGCCTTCCCAATGCTGCAAATAAAATATCTTCCCTCCCAGTAGCTGTAAATGTCCCCTCTGAACTCTACTCCTCAAGAGAGTCCTGTATAAATTAATTGAACATTTCTGTAATGATTGAAATTATATGAAGAAAATAGTTAACTTAAATAAATAAAATAGATATCTTACAATCCTCTCAGCTACGATTCTCAATTCTTCCGAAAGATATTTCCCTTTTTTTCCCTTCTAAGATCTCTTCCATTTTTCATGTCTAGATGGAGGTGATGGAGGGGCCACCTCCCCAGATCTTGAAGACTCAGCTCTTAGTTGTTGAAATTTTTCCGCCATCATTTGTTCTTCCAATAATGCATACCCTCCACGAGATAAACAATGAGGGTATACATTTTTAGATTGGATCTCCTGATGAGATTTCCTTGTTTGCTGTAATTTAAGAATAAGAAATCATTAACAAAACATTAATAAAATCATTTATATAAGAAAGTTTATAAAAGTTTACATTGCCCTTACCAGAAATGACTCTTTTCTTCTACTTTCAAAAAACTGTCTCCATGTGTCTTCATCTATAAAAGGATATATACGACATGGATTGTCATGACTCCTATGACCAAAAATGAAATCAGATGAGAGGGTTGATTTGAAATCCCTCCATCTCCTGGCAGCCAACGATAAGCATTTCTTCCTAACTCCTCCAGTGTCAGGAATATCAAATGTCATCTAATAAAGAAGAGGTTAAACATATTATATATACTAGAAACATTGAAAGAATAGTCAAATAATGACGAAAGATCTTACCAAAACCGTCTCCCACAACTGAGAGATAATCGCTTTATCCACACTTCTCCAATCATCATATAGAATGATTACTTTTCTCTTAGCCTAAGTTGCTACAAAACTCTTAAAATCTTTTGCGTTCGGACCTCTAGGAATATCATCATCATCAAACTCAATGACTATCCTCTGATCCTACGTACGGGCAAGTGATAATTTTGGTAAACGTATGCACCCACGTTTACCAACATTTGAACTCTTTATAGTAATAGGAGCATGTGAATGTTCATCCCCAGAGGTATGACCAGCAATATGCTCCTCTCCAGAATCATGTGGTTGATCATCTGAATGATCTGTCATTATCCTTCAAATCAAAAAAACAAACGTCAGTTCACAAATATACAAATTCAAATATTTTAATACTATAGTAATCAGAAAATAGAAAAGTGTACTAAGTTACATAATAGTAAACATTGGTAATGTGGTAAGCATGTTAAACAATGGTAAAGATGGTAAAGATGGTAAAGATGGTCAAGATGTTAAAAATGGTAAACCTGGTAAACATGGTAAACATGGTAAAGTAATTGTCAGTGAACAAAACAAATAGATATATAATTCATGTAATGGTTATAAACATGATAAATTAAACTAAACAAACTTAAAACAAACAAAATCATATACTTATTTTGTTTTAAAACATGTTTTAATAAATAAAAAACTTACAATATCTAACATTTATGGAAAAAATAAATGTAAACAAGAAATAAACATATGTTACCTGTAATTTTAGGAATGTACAAATGGATTGTTTTCCCAAATTCCTTCTTCGTGATTGTTCCTTATGGAAAAAACTATGTCTTCAACATGATCATCATTATGTTCTATTAATCTTTCCATGGAAGTAGAGATATCACATAAATCAGCATATTCATCAAGTTCATCCTCACCAACATATTGTTTTTTCCCTTGTAAAACAACAACCTACTGCATATCTGATTGATCTACTACATAGAAAATTTGTTTTGCATGTGTTGGCATTATAAAAGAATCAGTTGTGTCTTCCAATCTATTCAGATTAACAAGTGTCATTCCAAATTCATCGTGTCTGACACTGTTGTTACCGTTAAACCATTTACAGTTAAAAACGGGAACTTTAATTTTAAAGTAATCAACCTCCCATATGTATTCAATCACTCCATAATATGCACTTGATGCAGAAATTGGGTTTTTTTCCTTAGCACTCGAAAAATGCATTGCTTCTGCAAACACCAATACACCACTATTCTGAACTGCACTTTTGTTGTCCTGAGCTTTCGTATGAAATGTATAACCATTAATGTCATAACCAGACCATGTTATCACATTTAAACATGGACCAACCACTATCCATTTTAATGTCTCTGACACATCTGATCTACTAAGCAAATTCTTTTTAATCCATGAAAAAAAAGTTTTGTTGTGCTCATTCAGAATCCACATTTCTTTCTTTTTTGGATGACATTGTTTCAACTCATTAATATGCAATGTGATATACGGTTGAGCATCAGCTATGTTATTCAAGATGTATGATTCTAACTTCTTTATCTGTTTAGCTGAAAATGATTTGACTTTCAAGCCGTTAATCCCCTTTCCCTCATTATTAACTCGTTCATGGCGAGATGGAGGCAAACCTATGTGTTGCGCCGCAACCAAGTAGCTCGTACAAAACTCTGATACCTCCTCAGAAATATACTTTTCAATAATGGAGGCTTCAGGTCGATATAGATTTTTAACATACCCCTTTAATATTTTCATATACCTTTCAAAAGGATACATTCAATGAAGATATACAAGTCCACAAAGCTTTATTTCTCGAACTAGATGAATCATTAAATGCACCATTATATCAAAAAAAGTTGGAGGAAAATACATTTCCAATTGACAAAGTAAAAAAATTGCATTCTTTTCCAAAATGTTCAAAGCATTCACATCAATCGCCATGTTACAAATTGAATTGAAAAAATAACACAACTTCATTATAGTCTTTCTGACACGAATGGGAAATATTCCATGCAATGCAACTGGTAGAATTTATTGCATCATGACGTGAAAATCATGTGATTTCATACCTATCAACTTCAAGTCCTTCAATGAGACAAAATTTTTTACATTAGAAGAATAACCTTGAGGCACTTTGGTATCATGAAGACACTGACAGAAGCTAATTTTCTCCCTCTTCGATAATGTATGACAAGCCGGGGGAAGAAATGTCCGTCTTCCTTTAGGAGTGGGAGCTAACTCCAAACGTATTCCCATTGATAGTAAGTCTAATCTTGCATTCAACCCATCTTTAGTCTTTCCTTTAATATCTAACAATGTTCCAATCAAAGAATCACAGATATTCTTCTCCACATGCATGACATCAATATTATGTTTAACTTCATGATACCTCCAATATGGTAACTCAAAAAAATTGACCTTTTCTTCCAAATATGTCTATCATTACCATATTTCTGTGTCTTTCCCAATGTCACGTCAAGGTTTTTCACCCTCTCAAAATAAAGATCAGGGGATAAAGGTTTTGGAGCAGTATCAAATTCTTGTGAGCCATTGAATGCCTTTTTTAGTCTTTTATAAGGGTGTTCCATAGGCAAAAACTTTCGATGACCCATGTACACTATTTTCCTCCCATGATGCAATTGACAATATGACGTCTGTTGTTCGCAAATTGGACATGCTTTATGCCCTTTAACACTGTATCCAGACAAATTTCCATACGCTGGGAAGTCATTTATAGTGAACAGAAGCACTGCATACAGTTGAAAATTTTCCATTTTATAAGAATCATACACCCTAATACCATCAGCCCATAACAGTTTCAAATCATCAATCAACGGTGACAAGTAAACATCAATATCATTACCAGGTTGCTTTGGACCAAAGATCATTGTACACAACATGACATATTTTCGATTCATATAAACTTCAGGAGAGAGGTTGTAAATTACCAATAAAACAGGCCACGAACTATGTGTGCTACTGAGTGTTCGGTATGGATTCATTCCATCTATGCACAACCCTAGTCTGAGATTTCTAATTTCATTTCCAAATGTAGAATACTGCGCATCAATTTTCTTCCATTGTGGACAATCAGATGGATGACGTATTTTTCCATCACATACCCGCTCTTCAGCATGCCATCTTAACCTTTTTGCATCATGTGAATTAGCAAATAAACGTTTGAAACGATTAATTATAGGAAGATACCAAAATACCTTTGAAGGGAGCTTTGTAATCTCTACACCAGCCTGTGATTTTTCTTTCACCTTATACCGTGATGTCCCACATTTAGGACACTCTGAAAAAAATTCATATTCCTTTCTATATATAATTCAATCATTCATCCAGGCATGTATTTTCTTGTATCCCAATCCCATCGGGCATAATATTTTCTTGGCTTTGTAATGTGAATCTGGAAGATCTTTATCTTCTGGAAGAATGTCTTTCATCAATTGTAGCAGCTCTGTAAAACTTCTGTCACTCCATCCATGTTTCGCCTTCAGGTTAATCAATCTTAACACCTCCGACAAAACCGTAAAATCTATACAACCAGGATATAATGGTTTTTCAACATCACCATATAGATGCGCAACTGTCGGTTCTATCTCAATTTGTTCTGCTACAATATCGCGAATCATTTCTTCAATTCCATCGGAGTTACCATCTTGCGAATCATCATCATCAGTGACATTCCGTCCAGTTTCACCATGCCAAATCCAAGGGCTGTAACTCGGATTAAAACCATGACAAATCGGATGATCTTTTATCTCTCTACTTTTCAACTTCTTCATATTCAAACATTTCAGGCATGGACAGAAAAAAATTTCACTACTTGGAACATTTTGTTTTGCAAATTCCAAAAAGGCATCAACACCTTACTCAAATTCATTGCTCATTCGATGTGCCGTAATCCAACTTCGACTCATTATTACCTATAACAAATACCAACAAAAAATATATATTTTTAAGATAAGACAAATATATGTTTATATGAAAAAATCATAATTTGAATGTAAAACAATTTAAAATATAAAACAAATCTATGGGTATTTAAAAAAATATGCTTGAATATTATTTTTAAAACAAAATATAGTTAGATATAACAGTTTTAAATTTCATTGAATCAAAGAAAACCATGACGCCTACATAGTTGACAGAAAATTGGAGAAAATGGAGTAAACCTGAGAATCACCCCCACCCCCCGGACAACCCCCCAAACCCTCTGGAAAGGCCCCCACCCCCTTGGACAGCCCCCCACACCCACCCACCCCCTTGGACCACCCCTGAACACCCCCAACCCTCCGGAAATCCCCCCACCCCTCTAGACAGCACCCCCACCCCTCGTGGACACCACCCCCACCCCTACCCCTTGAACACCCCCTGGAAACCCCCAACCCTCTGGACAACCCCCACCCCACCGGAGAACCCCCAAAACCCTATGGACAGGCCCCCTCCCACGTGGACAACCACTCACACCCACCCACCCCCTTGGACACCCCCCCGGACACCACCCATTTCCACATCTTTGATATAACATATTTTTTTAAAAAAATGTTTCATGAAATATGATGAAGTGTCCAATCGTATTTTTTATGAAATTTTTCTTACTAGAAAGGGTCTTAGTATTGGATAGAATAGTAAATAAATTGGCATAAAACAGTAATATAATCCTAAAAAATGCATATAATCCAGCTTAAATATTTGAATAAATATGTTTGTAATCAACCATCAAATCCAAAAGGTGTATGAGAGAACAATTAGAGAAAAACTTGTCAATGAGAGATCATAGTCATTAAGAGGGGATGGTGTAAAAGGAAACACAAAATCAAATGAACCGAGACCACTTTATGAAGTAATCCATGAAAAAGAAAAACCTACATCAAATAAACTCATTATGTCCACACATTAACATGTGTGAAAAAATATTATTCCCATGCCATTTTGAACAAACTCATTATATCCACACCTTACTGTCTTATGAGATATAAAACAAAATCAATGAAGTGGATGATGATATATGACCCCACCCATCAACATCCACACGTATGTGTGAGATATAAAATCAATAATCATTATATCACAAAGAATACATGGAAAAAATGGGTTTAATATCCATTTAAAATGGAATCATATAAATAAAAAATTTATAATTCAATCAATAAACATGATAATCCCATGTAATATAAATGGGTTCCAAATGATACTAAATAAATTTCTTGGTAGATACCATTCAATGATTATATGGTATTGAAACCATATAAATAATGAGTATATAGTTTAGTCAATAATTTTCTCAATCATTTTATCTATGATATCTTGTTGAACACCCTTCAATCAAAGGAATAGAAAACATGGTATTCATAGTGGATGGTTAGGAAATAAAAAGCCAACGATATTCAAAAAGATGTAATAGGGTTCAAAATGGAAGAATCTAACCTAGTTTAAATAAAAAAATCGCAAAACATAATTATAGACTATCCGTGAAAAAAATCGAACGAAATAAATTCGTGGAAGGCTTACTTGAGTGTTGCGAGTTGAGATGATAGATCCGAGAGGAGTAAACAAGATAAACGATGAAGCCAAAATGAGTTTAACGCAGGTCGATCGACGAGCCGATTAGGGTTTACCGCGCGAGAGAGACGAGCAGGCGGATTGTCAATCGAAAAATCGTAAATGACAGTCCACGGGGCTTTAATTTTTTAAATGTTTTATAACGTAGGTTATTATATAACCGACGTTATAAACTATGTTTTAAATTTATAACGTCGGTTATTTTAAAACCGACGTAAAAAACCAAAGCGCTGGGGTTTTTTTACGTCGGTTATTTTAAAACCGACCTAAAAAACCAAAGCGCTGGGGTTTTTTTACGTCGGTTATTTTATAACCGATGTAAAAAACCAAAGCGCTGGGGGGTTTTTACGGCGGTTATTTTATAATCGATGTAAAAATACAAAGCGATGGGAGTTTTTTACGTCGGTTATTTTATAACCGACGTAAAAAATGCGTAGATATCTCGTTTTTTACGTCGGTTATCAAATAACCGACATAAAAAACCCCTAGTGCTTTGGTTTTTTACGTCGGTTATTTTATAACCAACGTAAAAAACTCCTAGATATCTCGTTTTTTACGTCGGTTATAAAATAACCGACGTAAAAAACCAAAGCGCGGGGGGTTTTTTACGTCAGTTATTTGATAACCAACGTAAAAAATGAGATATCTACGCGTTTTGTACGTCGGTTATTTTATAACCGACGTAAAAAAACCCCAGAGCTTTGGTTTTTTACGTCGGTTATAAAATAACTGACGTAAAAAACCCGTAGATAACTCGTTTTTTATGTCGGTTATAAAATAACCGACGTAAAAACCAAACACACGCGATTTGTAATGTCGGTTATTAAAATAACCGACGTTAAAAATCTACTCACCGCATTTGTTACGTCGGTTATGAAATAACCGACGTAAAAAACCACGTTTCATAGATTATCACGTCAGTTATATATAACCGACGTAAAAAAGGGTGATGTAAATAACGTTTTCTGCACTAGTGCTATTTGTATGTTGCAAGCAATAAAACATATCTTCAATATGATTTTAGATTGTTATGGAATGGTTGCAGGTGAAGAGAAAGTGACAACATTCCAATGAAATTTTAAGGCACAAGGAGATGGAAGATGAAAGTAGTAATCCTCCCAGATGGTATTGTGCCTGGAAACAATTTGACAAAAAACAATACTACTGATATGGAGAAGGCAAATTCTGTTGCAAAAATCAATGCTGTGGTAAGTACCACCCTATTTCAATTTAGTATTATTAGCCTTTTATTGATATAATTTCATTTCAGTTAAAGTGTTTATATCCTCATGACTATGTAGATTTCGATTCGCAACAGACCACTAAATATGAGGTCATTAGAAAATAATGAGGATAACATTATAGTGACACACACTATTTTGTTAACAACCAATGAGACTAAAATTAAAATTAATGTGATATTCAGTATTGGGGGGGGATAAAATTGTATGGTCTATATATATATTTTTTGAATTCCTCTTTGTTGTTAGAAGGGAATTTGTTCTAAGAGAGACATTGGAAATTGGTTAATTATACGGAACTACTATTTTGTAGTGATTCTTTCCACTAGATTGTTATTCTTTCAACACCTCATTTACAATTTCTGTCTAGAGATTATAAATAAAAGTAAACTTATTGATATATTTCATTGTTTTTGACCCATAACTATCCAACATGGATTACATTTTTTTCTTCAAAATCTCTTTTACATTTCAATACCTTTCTCTCTCTTGAATAACTCAAAGTTAAAGGATTCATAGGGTTCTTATAGGGCATGAATAATTTATTTCACCATTCCATTGTCCACATTATTAATTTTCAGAAGAAAAAAGTGTTCGTTATGATGATAGAATATGTTTTCATGCTTCTCATTAATTTTAGTGGTGATTTGATGTCTTTCTTATGCTAATGATGGAAAATATTAATTTTTTACAATGTCTATTTAATTATCTCCAAATGAGTTCTCTAATCACTATATAATATCCTTAATCATTTAATTTCTTATTGTAGAATGTTCTTCCTGTAATGAAAATGGTTTCACAGTCCATGTATGGAAAAATTCTCTCAAGCTGTAAAGAACAATTATTTTTTCCTTTATAATTCCATGCAACTATAATTTTCCTCTTACACCTATTTACTTACAATTTTTAATTTTATATTTCCACTTCCCTATGTTTTTATTTTAAATTTTCTTACTCAAGCGTGAAACTTTGAATGTTATACTGTAATATGCATGTATGTGGATTGGCTTAAGAGAATATTTAAGTAAACATGAATTTGGTTTTTAATGACTATTACATTAATTATTCTCTGTATCCTCCCTAATGTAATAAAAACATTACTTAGTTGATATTCCTCCTATTTATCAAAAAAATTCATAAAAATACAATGATATGTGTATATACTACTTCACATACACATAAAACCAACAACCCAATGATCTTGACATTTAGTGAGGAAGGAAGACATTCAAATGAAGTGGAAATGACACTACTCTCTTATTCTATAGAGCATGAGAAATTTGGTATTGCTTTTGAAGCAACTTCCATTCCTTCATTGATGCAACTCCTGTCATCATTTTAATTTTCTTGACATTTTTTCAGATATATGCTTGAAATATCCAATGCAACTTCCTTAATGAGGTCATGCAGAGGTCATGTGAAATAAATTGGAATAGATATATGGTGGGAATGATCGGATAATGATGCAGATCCAATGTAACATCCCAATCACTTTATTTTTATTGTTTTATTCAAAACATTATATATTTTGTATCTGCAAATGTACCTATTGGAGGTTTTTCATGATGAATACATCTTGGGAAAAAAGTTTTTTAATGCATGAGTGTATAACTTTATGTTGCTTAAAATCATCTAGAAATTTATACATTAAAAATTATGCAGCAATTATTTACTTTCTACCAGTCGGTATTTAATTCAGTCATTTTAGCATTTCACATTTTTATTATTACAATCACTATCTTATCTTTGATTTATCTGTCAATTATTATTTCAGTGCACACATTACTGTTATTGTGATTGAATTTGAAAATGAAATAAAATTTCCATCCTCAAAATTTACAAATTCACATGCTTTTAATCTATCATTTTTCTTTTTCAACAATTTAAATGGTCTCTTCATATGTTATGCACTCTTATTCAATTATCATAAAATATTAATTTCTAATTAAAATTTAATCAACATTATTGTTTCTTCTAACCATTTATAAATATTAAATTATTATTAAAATAAAAACCAGTAAATGAATATGTCGTGTAATAGCTCGAAAGAGTACTAGTTCTTTATAAACATGACTCACTTCCACATCACTAAGGGAATTATTTTAATGTTTTAGGTTTATAGTATAATAAATAATGAAAAAAAAATCCTATTTGGATGAAACTATGGGAAAAAATGGTAAGGTTTGTGGCTTTTTTACTTTATCGTATAGATTATAAAACCAACGTTTGGAAATAAATAAATAAATAACCTATCTTTTACTATATAAACCCATCCAAACTCCCATTAATCTTCACTAAAAACCATTTTATCATTAAATTTCTCTGCATTTACCCATCTATAGTTCTTCCAAGGTTCCAAAAATCTTATAAGAATCTCTTCCCAAGATTTTAGAAGTTTCCTCTTAAGGTAAGGGGTCCTCTCTTTATTTTTTTGTTCAAGAAACATTTTTATGTAATGATTTTTGATATCCAATTATTAAAGTTAGAATAATTTTTTATATTTTACTATTTATGTACTTATAATTTAAAATTAATTTGATACCTTTTTCTCTCTCATTCACTAATTCTATAAAACTTTATGCACACCTGTTATGCTACCGAAATCATCTCGTGATTTTCCATGAAAAATATTTGTGTAGTGAATACCTGTCTCCATTTCCACTCAAGGATATTCACCTAGTTGTACTGATCCTTCATTGATTTGGGATTTTCATGTATGTTCCAAAAAACAATTAATAATCAGGTTAAAATTGATGAAATACACCCTTATGTTGTATGACCTATGTGATACACTTATGCATGTACATGATATGAAAGTGAAGGTGGGACCGAAATTATATATCCCTTCAATACATTGGGTAATTTTTTTATCTCAGGAAATTACATGTATGGTTCACAAGATATTATCCTAATAACACCATGTTATTTTATCTTAGAATTTATCCTTGAATTGTGTTTATAATATCATGTTTTATATTGTGTCTACATCCTTATGTTGCCTTTATGTTTCCTTGTTATATCATAACTTATTGTTTAAGATCATTATCCTCATCCTTCTTATGTTACCTTGATATTCATCTTGGATTTTATGTAATGATTTATGTCATTATATTATTTGATTATTCTATTACTGGTATTTATATCTCAACCATATCTTATGTACATCCCTAGGCTTTCCTGTGCAGTTTTAGAAGAAGGATGAAATTTTAGGAGAATGTTTAGGAAGTTTTCAATAATTCCATTGTATTTATATTGAAAAATATTATTCTATGTACCTAAATTCACAAATAAACTAGGATTAACTATCTTATATTATTGTATAATGTGTACCATTATGAAATAAATCATTAAATAATTTATATTAAAAATATGGGTTGTTATAGGGGATGATGAGTTACTGGTGGTGAGGTGGTGTGATCTTCATCAGGAAGTAATATGGAGGGGCCTTAAGGTGTGATTTAGGGATATTTTTCTATGAATTATAGAAATTGAGGATTTTTTTGAGAGTAAAGACAAACACTAGATGTGTGTAGGAAATTATTGATCTTAATGACCAATATTCATGCATAAATGGAGATAAAAATGGCAGAAACAATGCAATTTCTGGTGGTAAAGATTTCTGTAGGTTGATGATGTAATCACACAATGTGTAACTGTTTAACCACACATAGTGTATCATAATTCTATGGTGACTTTGGTTTCTTTACCATGTTAAATATTATACAAGGTTTACCCTATTCCACATTCCATGTTAGGATAGGTTAATAAACTTGGCGGGTATGGGAGGACACACTCTATTAGCTAGATGAACACACATGCCACATGTTCCAATGAAATTATCATGAATTATAGATAAATGAATTGATTTATAAGTATTATATGACCAAGTGATTTTTAGTTCCTATATTATATGAACCTTTCTTTGAAATTACATGTATATAATCCTTCACATGACTCAGGTTGCTTGCAGTACACACCAAGTATCTCATGAGTCCCACATACGATGTACCCTTCTTACACACACAATGAAGGTATGCCTCTACATAGAAGTGGTTTTGTAGTACACAAATAGAATACTAAGGGATACACACCATTTACCCTTGATTACATGAATTTTAATATTCACCCTTTAGTTATTTCATAACTTCTTACCCGGACATATGATTTGAGCCCACAAGTGGTCCATTCTGAGTGTTTTTCCACATAAAACACAATAGAACATTCCTCTTCGACATAAGAGGCGAGATACAAGGTGGCGTGGGAAAATTTGTGTTCTTTATCTTTGTAGGGATATTGAATGGTTTTGGTTAAGATAATCAATGTATAAATAGGGAAAAATATTTTTATGATGGTATATTGATGATAAATAATGGGTCCCACACATTCTTCATGGATTTTGATACTCCCTCACATACTTGGGGAATGTGTCCTCCATATTAGATCTTGAATTTAGTAATCCATTGGGACCAACATGACTCATATCCCTTATATGACTAATAGAGTTAGGAAATCCCCCAATATTAGGGTGTGGGTCCTCTATTCATGGAGTTAAGTACTCCATTATTCAATGATCACTAATTGACATGGAACATGTAATTTACTAGGGTTTTTTCACCCCCTCATCCAACACTCTTACCTTGGTGAGGTGCTGGTCCATTGTGAATTGAGGAGTATTTTTGTCGTCAACTTTTTTTAGGTTGGTTTCATTTAGTATATTGACCTCTTGTCCCCTTACTTTATACTAGTTTACTTTGTCATTTAATATGGATGATTAGTGCATGTTGCATATATTATATATATTTTAGTTGGTTTTATTATCTAGTTTAAATTATTTTTATATCTTGCGTTGAGACATGTGGTTATATGTAGGTAAATAAGGATAATGCCTCCAGTGTTGTGTGACACACCTACTCGACATTATTCATCAACCCTTAATATAATAGCCCCAAACCTGCACTCCTAGATATAATGTAAAAAAACAATCTTTATATTTCTATCTTTGATACCGATAAAAGTGACTTGATTTTCAACCTTCAATAAATATAATATCAAACTTAAATATTGGATCACTTACATACCTAAGGATCGTTTAGGTTTATAGTTTTTGTGATTTAGGAAAAACTATTACCTAATAATATCCATGTCTTTAAGTGAGAACATTTCCTACTATACCCATATTTTCCTATTCCACACTAAGTCTTCAACATCTCCATTAAAATTATTCACACATGAAACCTTTATAGACATAATTAATTTAACATCATTCTATATAAACTGGGGAAAATTAAAACATAGGAAGGGTAATCTAAATTTATCAATAAGGATAAACATAATCATTAACAATTCAATGTCATCAAAGAGATTAAGAGGATCATAAGGGTATGATGAAATAATCATAGTGTATGAGAATAACATAAGATAATTTATTCCCATAAATACATGTATCATAAATCATGAAACATGACATAAATAATTAACATAAGACATTATTTAAAAGAATAAATAATAATGAGCCATGCAATGTCAATATTTATTAAAGGAGCCATTTAAAACTCACAACAAGTATAAAGAAAACTTGTTGATATGTTGAAACATTATCTTCACAGAACCCATACAATAACCCTTACGAATGGGATAACCATACTTGGTTAATAACCATAATATATTTCAAGTAACCTATTAAATAGTTAAATCCATTTTATCTTAGGAGTTACTTGTAATCATTCAACTCTATCATCATTACCCAATATATTGGAGATCTATATTTGGCTCATCCATTCATATAAGCTATATTAGGATCACCCATTTATATAAGCTATATTTGGATAATTAGTTCATTTAATATGTATTGGTCTCACCCTTCATCATAAAAAATTTCCAAGTACTATTCATAAATAAAAAATTTATAATATTTCACTTTTTAACATAACACCTATTAAAAAATATCATTCCTTTATCGATTTGTTAACTCATGGGAAAAAATGAGTTTCATGATAATCTACTTAAAAAATCATTATAATCCATCTATATAAATAATATGGATGGTATTATAATATCAAGATTCTATTAAAGTATAAGAATCATTAAATTATTATGACATAGGGGAAAATACCTTTAAAATGAACATTTAATTTTTTTTTGAAAATAAGAAAAAATACAATTTTCATTGAGAGCTATTTTATAAAAACATAAAAAATATTTGGAAAAATATTTTATTTTAAAATAACCATGAAAAAATATAAATTAATATTTAAATGAAAGAAAATTTATGATGTAGGAAAAATATTTTTAGGAAATATGCATTAAAAAGATACTTCTTTCACACTTTTGTATGAAGTAAAAAAAGACTTGTTTGAAAAACATTTAGAAAGATTAATTTTTAAATTTTTCTAAATAAATTCAAATATAATTAAAAAATAAATTAATAAACCATTCAAGTTTAAAGAAAACAAATCCTTGAAAACATTTTTAGAAAACATGTATATGGAATAAGAAAGATTTTTGGCTGAAGAGATAAATAAATTCATTTTTTCTTAAACACATTTTTTTCAGTTTCTTGAGTTCTTAAAGAGAGGAAAATGAAAGGAAAACATGTAATGATATTTAATGCCCTGTAGGCCTATGAACCATTCAATGGGTCTCCTATACCCAAAAAAATAGGTCTTTTGTTTAAATAAAAATGTGGCTTCATCCCCAAAGTTTTTTAAAAAAGGATAATATAATTTCTTTAAAAAATCAAGCATAAACAAACCAAATTAAAATGAGATTGAAATATAAAACCCTTACTACTTTGGTAAATTTTGAGTACTAAGACTAATGAAATAATACATTAAAATTATTCTTTAAATATCATGAAAACAATTAGTTTCATGATATAAATTTTTAAAGGAGTAGTATATACACCTCATAAAAGAAAATAAGTTCATTACATAAACATATGTCCCAAATAAAGATAATTTTAGGTGAATAACCCTTACAAACAACTTATTATTTAATAGATAATTAATCAATGGAGGCATTATTTGTAAAAAATATAAAAAAACAAGTGAAAATAAAACATAAATAATAGAAAGTCTATTTCACTCAAAATCTCATCAGAATATAATTAATTAAGATGGTTTATAACCTAATTAAAGTATATTGAGTTAAGAAATCTTTTATCACTTTTGTAACTTCAAAATCAAAACCCCTTGTGAAAATTCATTTTAATTGTAAATTAAAATAGTATAAAGTATGAAGTATTCATGTTATAATAGGTAAAATTAAAAACAAATACACCATATTAAATAAATTAGGTGTATAACATTTAAAACATGCCTCAATGAATGAGAATTGAGATGAAATTCTTTATCTCGAGTCCATATTTTCAATGTATGTCCTTTAACTATAGTACAATAAACTTATATTAATTATTTAATTTTTAATAATATTTTCCATTTTAATACCTTGGTCTTAAAAAAATTATTTTATTTATTTTAATTATATATGTAATCACTTAATTAGTAAAGTTGAAATTATGTGTTTTGAGGATGTTCAGTTTATAATTTCAAAATGGTTTTGGTGCGCTGACCATGGTCAAAGGGGTCATTGTATCATAATATACAAAATAATTATAAATAAATAATTATAATTTTTATACCTAAATTATAAATTTTATACATAAATTATAATTTTAAAATCAACCATGAAATATGTTTATCAAAAATGAACTACATTACAATCATGAAGACGGTAGACTGTACATATACATGAGTAACGTTTACATTTTACAACAAGCATGAGAGAAAGTAGGTAAATATCATTTTAAATTTATATAATGAATATTATATCATATATTATAATATTATATCTTAAAATACATTTATATATATCATCCATGTGATGTAGTGATGAAAAAATAATCACATCACTTTATGGAGGTGACAATCCACACGTATATACGAATGATGTTATCATTATACAATGGATGAAAAGGTAAGAAATTAAATGAAATATTATCCTTAAATAATGATAATTATTTCATTAATATCATATATATACATTAAATCCATCATTATAACCATATATAAGAGGTGGTAATGGAAAATGAATTACATTGGTTTGTGAGGTGGTAGTCCTCCGTACACACGAATGATGGTTTCATTTTCTATTTGATGGAAGATAAGATGGATATAGGTTATGAAATTAATATAATAATAGATAATAATATGGAATATAATTATTTTATTATTTTATAATGTTCTAATAATATTTTAATGAGTTATAAAAATAAACAAAACTAAAACATTGGGTTAGAAGCTATACATCTTTTTCAGACAACCTACTTTTCACTACACCTTAAACCCTCTATAATTTGTATTATTCCAAAATTATGACCACTATAACATGGGGAGATATTTAAGGAAGGTATTTAGTTAGGTATAGGTAAAAATGGATATTTAAGTGTGAATATGAGATGATAGGGGGTGATAGTTTATAAGTGTGGGGAGGGGAATTATTCGAATTTATTAAAGTAATAAATTAATATAAATTAATTTTCATGTTAAAGTGGTTAAAAATTAATATAATTTAAATATAATAATAATTTGAGTATAAATTATCTCATTTAATAAAATTTGGACAAGGTTAGTTAATGTTTTCACCCGTATATATTTGTTTTGATCCCCGTTAACCATTTTGACGATTACCGCGATATCAACATTTTTTACACTAAAGGAGCCAAGAAAGTTACTATAAAATTAAAAGTGACCCATAAATTGATCATGATTTATATTTTAAATCATATAACATTAAACTTTCTAAATATAGGTTTTTTATTAATTTTAAATCATTTAATAAAACATTTCTTATTATAAAATATAAGTAATGTCATTTTTTGAAATACATTAAAGTTTCTAATATAATACTTGTCTAACTCACGTTTAATAGTTCCAAAATGAAAATTACTAAAATATAAGAAGATTATGGTCTTAATATAATAAAAAAAATAAATTTATATAGGTTTAGATATCATTTTAAATCTTTTATTTTGGATTAACCCCTTAGTTAACCAATTCTAACCTTAACTATGGTAATGACATTTTTCAATATTAAAGTGTCATAATTTTACTTATATTTAAAAAATTGGATAATAAATGGATAATTTATGAAATTTTATACCATTTATTATTAAAATTTTAATCTTTAATTTTTTTAAATTATTTAATAAAATATATTTAACATAAAATACTATTAATGTCATTTTAACAACTATTCATAAAATTTGACTTTGAAAAAAAACATGATAGTAATGGAATTAAAATATATTTCATTTAACCATAAATAGTACATTATTATTAAATATAAACTTAATTTTACACCATAATTCATTCAAAAAATATTACTTTTTATTTTTCTAAAAAAAATTACTTGATTTTTCTACTCTATTGTCAAACACTATATCAGTATTGCGTAAGAATTTAAGGTAATTATTTAATCACTAAAAATAAATAAAAAAATATATTTCCTTGAAAAAATTAAATTATATTTAAAATAACCATTTATTACTGAACTTAATCTATTTTTACTTATTTTATAGAATACTAAAAATATTAAGAGCAAGAGAGTGGCCTTTTTGACTTTATCCAATACATAAAATATTATAATGGTCAAAATCAATTATAAATGAAAAAAGATAATATTTATAAAGTTAGGATTATTATATAATAAATATACTCATACAATTAAATTAATTCATTTTTAATGATTTTTAGGCCTTATCAAATTAGTTCTAACTCTAATTTACCCATTTTACCTTATCATGGTAACAAAAATTATTATGGTTACTGTTCATAATTAACAAAAATAAAAGGGATTAGAAAAGTTTTAAATCAATATTATAATCATGGAAAAAAAATTTCAATATTAAACTAATATAAGTGGTAATATTTAATTTAAAATAAACCCAAAAAGTGGTGAAATTTGATTTTCTAGAAAATGAATTTTTAAGTAAATTTTTTTATAACAAATTCAGGTATAATTTTGATTCCAAAAAAATTTATTGGATTATTTTTAGTAAAATGAAACTAAATAAATTTTAAAACTAATCCAAAATATATTAAGTACTTTAAAATAAAAGAAAAATTTCAATAAAAATCAATATTTTCACTATTAATTAAAAGAATCAAAATTTTCAAAAAATTCACAAAAATTCATCCTTAGATAATTTCGAAATTTTGAATTAAAAAATAAATTTAATTTTTTCAAATAAATTTTATAAAATTTCAATAAATTAATTATAATAATCAAAAACAAAAAATAAATATAAACAAATTTTGAGGAAAACCTATTTTTGAAGCATAAAATGGATTTACCAAAAAATTGAGTACTAAGTTGGTATGAATTAATCAATAAATTTTTACTGAGTATAAATTTATATATTTATATATTTCATAATTTTTTAATCCTATTCATATCCCACACATTAATGGATTGGTTATGACTATAGATTTTAAATACTAATATTTCACGGTTCGTTTAATCTCAATGTTGTGTGTTGTATACACTATCAAACATAATGTTATTTTATAATATTGTGATATTACATTATCCCCATTTAATAAAATAAATCCTCATAATTTGATATTGAGATCGGTAATCATGGTTTTGACACTTGAAAATAGATTTTAAAAAATCCCACATTTTAAAAAGGGTTGATGAAACTTCCTCTTGAAAAGAGGGAAAGGTAAATACAGAGGTCATTTGGAATAACACATAACTAGGTTTCCAAACAGAAGAAAATTAGCAAGGAGTGAAAATATGGACATGGAGGAAAATTAATTTCAAAATAATTATGGAGAGTGAAATAGACCATTGATCATAAGAATTTGAATGATCATGAGAAAGATAATAACCACAATACCATAAACCAAAGAGATATAAAAAATAACATCAATTCATTATAAATAAAGGCAATAAGATAACATTTTTCTTTAATATCCTTTTCTGAGAGTTGAGGAATTACTTTACTATATAGGCTAGTAACATAATGAAATATATTTACTTGACATGTATATTTTCATCCTTTAATCAATTTTTACTATAATCTCATATTTTCTTCAAAATGATGAGTATTCAAGATGAATATCTCATGCCTGAAGTAGTAAAATTAATTTATAATGGATCAAATAATCCGAAATAGGATAAAAATGTATTCCTCCTGACTTTACTAAAACCAAAATTGTTAGCACATTATAAGATAATACCCATAATTTTTAAACCTTCATATGAATAAATAATAAATTATTCTCTAAAATTCAATAATAAAACTAAAGTTTCAATATATATCATTACATAAATAAATAACCCTATATCCCAAATAATCTCAATAACCTCAACACTAATGTTTAAACCTCAAAGGTTATATCACAACCATCAAACTAAATTCCCAAAAATGTAATAAAATTTATCTAAAATAATACTTCATGTTTAACATTAGGTTTAATTGTACCCTAACCTAATAAAACATCTACCAAAATATCATTAATCACCTTAATGTCTCATTACATAAAACCTCAAAATGGGTGTCTATGAATTTGAACATATAATCAAACTTAAATTTATAAACCCATGATTTTATCCATCATTATTAAGTAAACCTCACATGAAAACAACATAGTCTCTAAAGTTATCTAAAACTTTTCTCAGATACCAACTATAACTAAACCAAACTCACACTTCCATACATGGTGATAAAAACATAATCTTTACTTTTCTATCATTGATACCGATAAACATGACCCAATTTTAACCCTTAAAAAAATATAAATTTAAACAGAAATATTGGAACACTTATATACCTAATGATGTTTTAGATTTATAATTTTAGAGAATTAGAATAAACCCTTACATAACAATACCAATGTATTTAAGTGGGAACTTTTTCCAATATACCCAAATTTTCCTTTTCCACACTAAGTCTTTAATATATCCCATAAAAATATTCACACATGAAATATTTCTAGAAATAATTTATTTGAAATAATTATTCATAACCTATGGAAAATTAAAACATGATAAGGGAGAGCTTAAATTCTCATAAAGGATAAATATAAGTATTAACAATTCAATGTCATACGTGCACATAATAGGGGAATAAATGTATGATGACATAATAAAATTACATGAGAATAACATAAGGGAATTCATATCCATCAATACATTGATCAGAAATCATTAAACAAGACATAAATATTTAATATAATAAAATATTCACAAGGAGAAATAATCATGACCAATTTTATGTCAATATTTATCAAAATAACCATTAAAAACTCATAGAAAGCATAAAGAAAACATGTTGGTATGTTAGAAAATTATATTAATAGAACCCTAAAAAGAAACCATATAGATGGGGTAACTATACCTGGTTAATAAACATAATCACTTTATAGTAACCTATTATCTGGTTAACTTTTTTGTCTCTTAGGAGTTACTTATAATCAATCAATTTTTTCCATCATTACCCAATGCATTGGAGAGCTATATCAGGCTTACCCATTCATATAAGTTGTATCTCGATCACATGTTCATATAAATTGTATGCGATCACCCATTCGCAAAATCTTCATTGGTCTCACTCATCATCATTAATAATTTTTCAGTACCATTTATAAATAAAACATTTAGAAGATTTCACTTTTCAATACAATTCCTTTTAAAATAACCATCATTACTTTATGTCTTTATTAACCCATTGAAAAGAAATGAGTTTCATGAAAATAAATTTAAAAAAACTGTCGTATAACATCCATAAAAATAATACATATGGTATCATAATATCATAATCCTAATGAATCAAATGAATCATTAAAGGTTGATTACATAGGGGAAAATACCTTTAAAACAACATTTAAAAAATTTATTTTAAAACATGGGAAAACACCATTTTATTTGAGTAATATTTAAAAATAAAATAAAAATATTGGGAAAAATATTTTCTTTGAAAATACCCATGGAAACTTATAATGGAATATTTAAAGAAACAAATGGTCATGGTGGTGGAAAATTACATTCATGCTATTTATATTAAAAGAAAACACTCCTTTCACACTTTTGTAAAAAGAAAAAAATGACTTGTTTAGAAAACATTAAGAAAGATTAATTTTTAAAACTTTGTAAATAAAGTCATATTTACTTAAAATTGACCTTAATAAACCATTTAAATGTAAATAAGAACATCCTTGAAATCATTTTTAGAAAATATGGATATGAAAAAAATGATTTTTGACTGAAGATATGAATAAAGTTGATTTTCTTTAAAAACATTATTTCAGTATCTTGAGTTCTTAAAAGAGAAGAAAATTAAATAAAAACAAGAAATATATAGAAATAAACATAGTAGAATAAAATGAAATGGGCTTGTCAAGTAAGAATCATATAATTTCTTCAAAGTAAATTCAATCATAAACTATCCTGATTAAAATTAGATTGAAACATAAACCCCTTAACACTTTAGTAACTCTTGAGTCATAATCCCCATGAAATGATAAATTCAAATAGATCATTAATTATCATGAAAATAAAGATTTTATTAAAATAACATGTCAAAGGGGTTAGTATATACACCATATAATATAATATAATTGCATAACATAACCATATGTACAAAACAAAGAAAATTTGAGATGAATAACCATTATAAAGATCATATTATTGAATTGATAATTAATAAATGGAGTGATTATGTGTAATAAATGAAAAAATTGAAAATAAAACATAAATCAAACCACGGTCATTTCACACAAAATCTTGGCATAATTAATCAATGAATAAGTGATATAACCCAATGAAATGATATTGAGTTAAGAAACCTCTTATCGCTTAGGTAAATTCTAAATAAAAACCACTTGGATAAAATAATTTTAAATTTATCAAAAAATAAAATGAAGTATTAATTATGCATGGGAGGGGAAAAATATACACCGTATAATAGAAATTAGGTGAATAAAATTTTAAACATTCCTTAATGAATGGAAATTGATATGAAATCCCTTACATCGAGTCCATACTTTCCATGCATGTCCTTTAAATCATATATAATAAAATTATATTAATTATTATTTCTATTAATATCATTTTACAAGTTTAATTACTTATAATTAATCAATTTATTTCAATTATTTTAATGACATATTTAATTCCTAATCAATTAATTCTATGTGATATGTTTTGAGGATGTTTGGTTCATACTATTATTAAAGTTTTAGTGTGTTGATCATGTTAAAAGAGGTAATTTTTCCATAATATATAGAATAAAAATCATGAGATAATTATAATTTTTTATACATACATTATAATTTTAAAATCAACCATGAAATACAATTAGGGAAAATAAACTACCTTACAATCATGGACATGGTAGGCTATACGTATACATGAGTAACATTTCCAAACAAGGTAAGTACAACTTTATTTTTAAAGAATTATTATTATATCATAAATATAATAATATATATTTAAATACATTTATATATATCATCAACTTGATATAATTATGAAAAATTAATTAAATCATTTTGTGGAGGTGGTAATCCACACGTACGCACGAACGATGTTATTATTTTTCAATGTATGGAAGGGTAAGAAAATAGATAATATATTATATTTAAAAAATGATAATTATGTAATTAATATCACACACAAACACAAACAAACATATATATATTACATATATCATTATAACCAGCTGTGAGTGGTGGTGATGGAAAATGAATTACATCAGTTCATGCGATGGTAATCTGTTGTACATGTGAATGACAGTTTCATTTCAAATTTGATGGAATTGTAGATAGATATAGGTTATTAAAATTAACATAATAATATCTTAGTATATTTAATATACTAATGTTATTATTTCTTAATGTTTAAATAATTTTTTATTGTGGTAGGAAAAGAAATTAAACTAAAACATTTGGTTAGAAACTATACCTCTTATTCTAACAAGCTTCTTTTCTTTACACCTTAAGCCCTATAAGGTTTATATTATTCAAAAAATAAGATACCTATAATGTTTATATGGATTTTATACATGTATTTGGGTAATTATTTGCTAAGAAAAATGATTCTATAAGTGTGGAGAGGAGAGGAGAGTGGGTTCCCTTTTATTAGTGATGGGAGGAATATTTTTGTAATTTTTTAAAGTATTAAATTAGTATAAATTAATTTTCATGTTAAAATTACTCAAAATTTATATAATTAAGAACTATTATGAGTATGGTTCCAAATAGAATCACACAATAAAATTTGGACAAGTTTAGGAGATGTTTTAACCCTTATCTCTTTATTTCGACCCCCATTAACCCTTTTGAAAATTACAATGACATTAAAGTTTATGACACTAAAGGAGCTAAGAAAGATACTATAAAAGGAAAACTAAAAAATAAATGGAACATGGTTGATATTTTAAACCATATAAAGTTAATTTGGATGAATATATAATTTTTATGATTTTTAAATTATTTAATAAAACAACGTTTATTATAAAGTATCATTAATGTCATTTTTGGAAATACATGAGACATTATAATACATATATAACTCATGTAAAATGGTTCCAAAATGAAATATATTATATTATAAGGATTATATGGTCTTAATATAATCACCCAATAAAATGTTTATAGGTTTATATATAATTTTAAACCTTATATTTCAGATTAACCCCTTGATTAACCAAGTTTAACCTTAACCGTGGTAATACCTTTTTCAACATTAAAGGGTTATAATTTTACTTATATGGAGAAAATTTAATTATAAATGGAAAATGGATAACATTTTAGACCATTTATAATCCTAATTTTCCTCTTTAAAGAGTTTTATTATTTTTAAATTACTTAAAACAATATATTTAACAAAAATATGTTATTTTTTTAAGAACAATTCACATAATTTAACTTTGAAAACAACATTACGACATTTGAATTTCCATATAATCTATTTAAACATAAATAATACATTATTATTAACTATAAAATTTATTTTAAATCAAAATTCAATCAAACAATATTACTTTTTATGTTTTTAAAAATCATATACTTTATTTTTTTTATTTCTTTGAAAAACACTACGTCGACATCTTATTAGAATTTTAGGTAATTATTTTATCACTAAAAATTAAAAAAATTAACATGTGAAAAAATAATTAATATTTAAATTAAACATTTATAACTAAATAATTTTTTTTACCTATTTCAAAAAATATTAAAAATATTAAATGTAAGAGAGAAATTTTTGACTTTATCCTTTATTTAAAATATTATAAAGGTCAAAATAAAATATAAATGGTAACACAAGGTCATATTTTTTATTTTTTATGATTGTATAATAAATATAATCATAAAACTAAATTAGGATAAGGGTTTTAATGGATTTTAATCCTTATAATACTAGTTTTAACTCTAATTAACCCATTTTACCATTATCATGGTAACAAAAATCCCTATAGTAACTATTCATAATGGAAAAAATAAAAGGGAAATATTCACCAAACTTGAACCTAATTATTTCAAATATGGAATCCATTTTTATGATTCAATTTATAAAAGAAACATAATTTAATTTTAAATTAAACCCACAAGGCATGATGAAAAGCGATTTTCCAGAAAAATGCATTTTTAAGTATAAAAATAGTTTTATACCAAATTCAACTATAATGTTGATTCCAATAAAATTTATGGTATTAAATTTAATAAAAATAAACTAGTTAAATTTTAAAACTTATCCAATATATTATGTGACTTTGTAAGTACTTGAAAAGAAAGTGGAAGTTTTTAATAAAAATCAGTATTTTTCACTATTTATTAAAAAACAAACTTTTCAGAAAATTATCTAAAATTAATAGTAATATAATTTTGAAATGATGAATTCAAAAATGAATTTAATTTTTCCAATAATTTTTTTTAAATTTACAAAATTAATTATAATATTAACTCACAATAGAAATAAAAACCAGTTTTAAAGAAAAAATATTTTTGAAGAATAAAATGAATTTAATAGAAAATTGAGTGATTTTTTCCTAAGAATTAATAAAGATATTTTTATTGGGTAGTATATTTATAAATATTTCACAATTATATTAATACTATTCATATCCTCCAATTTAATGGTTAAATTATAACTATAATATTTAAACAATAATAATTAGTGGTTCATATAAGTTCAATGTTGCATGTTGTAATTATTATCAAACATTGTGTTCTTTGAACCAAACCTTCTAAAAATTCAACAATAATCTCTTAATTTGTTTTTCATTTCATGTGGTATGATTAATTTTTTAACCTTAAAATAGATCCAATTTTATTAACTAAAAATAGGGTTTTATAACCAAAGGTGGTGAAAGATTTAAAAAATATTTTGGAATTTTGGAAAATTTGTTAACATGTTATTAAACCCCTTCTTAGGTTTATATAGTGATACTAAGTAAAACATCCATTAGTATCAGATCATAGGTTCCCTCTAGTTGTATTTAAAATTTACTTTACTTGTTATTTTTATTAGGAATTGATGAAGTTCATATATTAAGATTTGTTTAAAGAAGTGACTTTAATGGAAAAACCCTTTTTTATTCCTATTGCTATACATGTGGAAGTTTTTTCAAAGACTATAGAAAATAGGAAAAAATAGGTAAATAAGAAGAGTAAAAAAGAATAAGTTAAATGAATCATCATCATATGAAGGTATTCATAATGAGAGAAATATTTCTAAATATGTTAGTTATTATTCCTATTATGAAGAATGTTTGAGAAATTAATTAGAGCAACTTAGTAATAAATCACTTCATGTTTTTTATATTTAAATAAAATATTATTTAAATAAATTTCATCATGATTTTATTATATATATATATATTAAATTATATCAAGGTACTATACAATGAAAATTACATCTTTAAAAGGAATATTATTATATGAAAGTGTAATTTTCTAAAAAGGTTGTCATATGTGACACCCTTACAAAACCAATGAGAGAAAATGATGAAATAGTCTCACTTTTCAATGCAAGGTATGCGCTATTAAAAAATAGGTAATCCTAGAAATTAATCAATCTTAATATTTATAAGTATTTATTTTATGGATTTATATTCACGATATTTTTAAAAATAATTTTATCAAAGTTTTCATTAAAAAAGAATAGTTTTATTAAAATAAAAATTTCCCATGAATTACATGGTTTTATTTAAAAGATAAATTTATCTATTTTAGAAATTTTACTAGATAAAAATTACATCATTTTTTAAAATAAATATATGAAATATATATTAGTATAAATTTTTTGGGATTCTTTGAAAAGTTTAATTTTCATGTTAATAGTAAAAAAGGATGATTTTTGGAACTATCATTTCTTTTCATTAAATATAATAATTTAAAAGTCACATGATATTTTAAATTTTGTTTTAAAATAAAATAAGATCAATTTGGTTAAAAATAATTTAAAAAATTCTATAGTAATCATCATTATATTTTATTTTTGTATAAGTTTATTTTTATGCTTAAAAATGTAATTTTTTAAATATTATTTTTCATTTCATAATGAAAAATTATATTAAAAGTAATTTTTCAAATTCTACAAATTAAATTTTAAAAAATTAATTTCATATTTTTAATTAGTATGTTCTAATTTAGTAATGCAGTCAATTTTATTTTTAGTCAATATGAATAGTAACCATGATAAAAATGTGTCACCATAGTAAAGGAGAAATTAGGTTAATTAATGTAAAAACTAAGTGATAAGGGGAAAAAATATTATATTAATTATAATTTTATGATGGTATTTCAAAAATTATCACCTTATATTCTAAATTGGATATTTTTTTATCAACTTTCCTAAGATTAAGACTGTATAATTTTTAAATGTTTAAATTTTTTTAAAATGTACCACTCCCTTCAGTTATAAAAGGAAACCTACTCTTCTCTATTACCCACACCTTTTGAAAACTCTATTTCAGTTAATCCATGAAAATATATCTATAAAAAATCCCTCCCCACATCCCATAGGTTCCAGTTTTCTCAAAATATCAATCATAGAAGGCTTAAGTTGTAATCTAAAGAAATCTATTTGAGAAAAAGGTATAAGTCCTAACCAACCAATTTGAAGTTTATTTATTTATATGAATCCTTTAAAATATTCTTCAACCATGATGAAATAATTAGATAAGTATCTTAAATATACTGAAATTTCATTATGATTATGGTAAAACTCTTTTTTATATTATTTTTCGTCTTATGAGAAATGAAAGCATCGATCATGTGTATGTGTGAAATACCATCTCCATGAAAATATGTTTTTTTTCAGCACCAGATAATATGAATGGTTATAATGAATGAATAAATGAATTTATATTATATTTATGAAATAATTATTATTCTAGAAAGATATTATATTACTTAATTTCTTAATATTTTGTTCCGATGGAAATTGATAACGTCGGCTGTGCATAAGTGTGGAATGCCACCTTCATAAAGTGATGTAATTACCTTTTTATTTTAACCTTATAATGATGGTCATAAGGATAGAAATAATGAATTAATATGAAATTTATAACATATTTATGATTCTATAAAGGTAAAATATTTTCTACTTTATTACATTTAATCCCATTAGAAAATTAAAATTTCATTCATGCATATGTATAGACAACCATCTCCATGAAATAATGTAGCTAATTTATCATTACTTCCATACATGGTTGGTTTTAAAAGTTTATATAATTTATAAATATGATAATTAGAACATTTTTAATATTCTTGAAGTAATGGAACCATAAACCCTTTTACCATAGTGAACACGCTGATGTGGTTTTTATGTTATAAACTGAACAACCCCAAGCCGTCCAATGTGAACATAACCATTTTAGTAACTAAATAAAAAATGGTAATAAATGAAATAAAAGGAATAATAATTATGAAACAAACATGAAATTTTTTATTAATAAAGTAAAAAAAATATATAATTTTTTTATTTAGGAGTTAGAGAACGTATGAAGAAAGATGAGAATTAAGGTAAGGGATTTTTATTTAAAACCATGTTTTAAAGTGTTCCTTTAAACTCTTTTTACTCTATATAAATGTTCTTAAAATTTTTCTTCCTATTTCATTATTCAAACATTTAATATCATTAATGGTCATTTTTAAAAAATTTTGGCTTTCATTTTAATAGTTTAAAAAATAATCTTTGAAACATTTATTTTACAAATCATTTTGATGTTTTTACCAAAGTATAGAATGAATGTTTTTTGACATATAAGTCTTGACCATTTTTACCAAAATCATATCCATTATTCATTATCAACATTACTCTAAAATCTTCTATGTTTATTTTCAAGGAAATTATTTCTCTAAATATTATGGTATTTTTTTAGTTTTATAATGTTTTTCTATGAAAAAAAAAACAACATTTCTCATATTAATGTGATAACAGATAGTGTTATTGATCATGTGATTGATTTCCAATTAAAATGGGTTTTATGATTAAAGTGAATGAAATATTTGTTTTATTCATGATATGGTTATTACAAATTGTATATTAATGGTGGGAGAACCTGGAATAGCTCTCATGATAGGTGATCCTGATATAGCTCTCCATTGCATTGGGTAAAGTGACAAAGTTTACCAGTGATAGGATACTCTTAAGAGATATAATAATTACATGGTTTGTTAATTCTATTATGAGGGTTCTTTTAAAGTTTAATGTAAGGATAATGTCACATGGTACCTATATAATATTATTCTAATGGTTTATAAAAGAAATATTTTGTTTTTAAAGGTAAGAAAATGTTCTACTATTTTTTAGGATAGTTTATGACCATTTTTATAAAGTTGAAAGGTCTCATTTTCAAGGAATGGTATTAATGAGTTTTTCTATTTTCTAATAAAACCTTACGATTATGATTTATTCATTTATGAAATCATATGAATTTTTTTATGAAATCTATTAATAAATTAATTTATTTTCATATAAATGGAAATGGATATTTGAGATCAATTTTTTATTGTAAAAATGAAAACTATTTTATATATTTTTTAGTTTTATAAATATACTGACTAGTTTTTTTTTTATTTTGTGTCACTTAATATTTTTTTTCTTGACCCACATTTTTAAATTAATTTTCATGTGGAATAAGGATGGAATTTTTGTGGGATTACTAAATACATATCAAGGTAATAATGCAATTTGGGTTATTATTTAATATTTGAATAAATATATATATTTTATACATATTCAAGATACTATGAATTTGGAATAACTTTCAAGACTTTATTATATGGAGTTCCTCTCTATATTATATCTGACGGTGATACCGGGTTTACATAATTATTTTGGAAAATACTTCATAATTCAATGGGTACTAAATTAAATTTTAGTACATGTTTTCATCCTCAATATTATGGATAATCAGAGAATAAAATTCAGACATTAGAGTTTATGGTTTAATATTTCTGATTGTATTTTTAGGGAATTTAGGATCAATATCTTTATTTAGTTGACACCTTTTGAGTCATTAGATGGAAAATGGCATTGGACTCCAGTATATTGGGACAAAGTCAGTGATAAGAAATTATGGGGACCAAAATTTGTGTAAGAAGTGGTAGAGAAAGTAAATATGATTTAGAAGAAAATTAGGATTGATAAGAGTAGGAAAAATAATTATGTATATTACAAGAGGAAAGATTTATATTTTGAGGTAGAAGATCATATTTTTTTAAAATATCTCCTTGGATAAGTGTTATGAGTTTTGGTAGAAAGGTAAAGTCAAGTCAATGGTTTATTAATTTATATGAAATTATATAAAAGGTTGGATTATTTTCTTATATATTATCTTTAATACTAATTTTATCTCAGTTACATAATGTGTTTCATGTTTTATTTCTAAGAAAGTACGTACTTGATGCAACTCATGTTTTGATACATGAAGTTGTATAGTTAGAGGAGAATATATCTTATGAATAAAATCTAGTTTATATTTTGGGTCATAGAGAGAAGTTAATATTAAATAGTTTGGTTCAATTGGTACATGTTTTATGGAATATTAAAATGATTGAGTAAGTAAGATGGTAATCAGAAAAATTGTTGAGGAAAATACACCCTCACTTGTTTAAGTAATGAAAAAAATCGTGAGGATGAAATTTTTTAAGGGGAGAAGAAATTTACCACCCAAGTAATCCTAGAAATAAATATATAATATGATTTATAAGTATCATTTTTATGGATTTATAGTCATACTTTTTTTACAAATAATTCTATAAAAGTTTTTAGTAAAAAAAGATTAGTTTCATTTAACTAAATTTTTTTCCATGAATTACATGGTTTTTCTTAAAAGATAAATTTAGTGAGTTTATAAAATTATTTATATAAAAATTAAATCATTTTTGAAATCAAAATATCAAATATATATTAGGATGAAATTATGGATTTTTTATGAGAAGACTGATTTTGAGTGAATAGTGAAAAATGTCATTTTTTACAAAACTGTCATTTATTTTCATTAAATAAATCAACTTAAAAGTACCATTATATTTTAGATTTGGGTTTTGTTGAAGAAAATATAAATTTAATTAAACATAATATAATTAATTATATATGAATAAATATTATATTTTATTTTTGTATAAATATATTTTTATACTTAAAAACACAATTTTCTAAAAACTATTTTTCATTGTGGTTTTCACACTTAAATTTAAAATAATTTAAATAATTTTAAAATTTAAAATTTATTAATTTATTAAATTTTTTTAATTATGAGGTTAAAATTTATTAATTATAAAAATTTCATTTTTGGTTATTATGAATAGTAACCATGGTAAAAATATGACACTATAGTAAAGGGTAAATCAGGTTAATTAAGGAAAAAACTAAGAGATAAGTCAAAAAAACTTATATAAATTATTATTATATGATGGTATTTCTACCCTTATCATATTATCTTATACATTTTTTTCTTTTGGAGACACTTTATTAAGATTAAAACTTTATAATATTTAAATGTTTAGAAAAATTACAAGTGTGTCACTCCCCTCACTTATAAAAGGAAACCACCTCTCCTTTATTCCTCACACCTTTTTAGGTTCGTCCAATCCATAAAATATCCTCTCCCAAAAACCCCTCCACACATCCTATAATTCATTTTATTATCAAAATACTAATCCTATAAGTATTAAGGTCTAAGACAAAGGGAGGCATATGATAAGAAAGTATAAGTCCTAACTAACCTATTTCAAGTTTATTTCTTCTTTTACATCGATCAATTTTTTTTCAACCATTATGAAATAATAAAATAATTATATTCCATATATTAAAATGTTATTATGATTATGTTACAACTATTTTTCATATATTCATCTATCTTATGAGAAATGAAAACGTCGCTCATGCATACATGTGGAATACCACCTCCACGAAGAGATGTGTTTCATTTTTCATTACCAGATCATAAAAATTGTAATAATTATTGATGAAAAGTATATATATGATATTTATGACAAAGTAATTATTTTTAATATATAATATATTACTTAACTTTTTACTCTTTCCATCCATTTGGAATTGATAATGTTGCTCATGCATACGTGTGGAATAACACCTCCATGAAGCGTTGTGATTCATTTTTCATTTTTTATCTATAAGGGTGGTCATAAGGATGAAAATAATGAATAAAAATGGAATTAAAAAATATTTTTGATTATTTAAAATTAATATATATATATATATATATATATTCTTTTCCTCCCTTTCAAAAAATGAATACATTATTCATAGTTACGTATAGACTATCGGCTCCATAAAACAACATGGTTCATATTTAATGACTTCCATACATGGTTGGTTTTAAAAGTGTATATAATGTATAAATATGATAATTAGAAAATTTTTATGATTTTGGAGGTAATTTTACCAAAAATCCTTTGAACACGATCAGAAAACTGATGTGGTTTTACAGTTATAAACTAAATAACCCCAAACCATCGAACATGAACTTAACTATTTTAGTAACTAAATAAAACATGGTAATAATTGACAAAAAGAATAATAATAATGAAATGAACATTAAAAGGGTTATAAATAAATTATAAAACTAATATGATTTTTTATTCATGATTTATAGAATCTATGATGCAAAAAAATAATTAAATAAAGAGATTTTTCTTCAAAACTCTATTTTAATGTATTCATTTAAACTCTTTCCCCCAAAATCCATGTTATTAAAAATGTTCCATGTATGTTATAATTTATAAATAAAATATTCTTAAATTTCATCTTTAAATAATTTTTAATTTCTTTTTAATGTGTTAAAAACGAGTCCTCGAGACATTTAACATACTGTTCATTTTAACATTTTTTACCTAATTACAAAAAATATGTTTTTAACATATAAAATTTTATTTTTTTCACATTGATTATTCTAGTGGGATAGGATGAAAATGATCATATCATAAGTGAACTTCATGAGTTTTAGTGATATATAACTCTCAGGTTTCATGGTAATATTGACCCTTATGAAGAAAAGGATTGGATTGAGTTAGTGGTTCATGTTTTCCAGCTTGTATAGACCCCAACCAACAAGATGGTTTCTTTTGCGACCAATATTATTCATTGAGTGATATAACACTAGTGTAGTTAGGTCATTTGGACCCAAGATGAGGTAAAAATTTCATGGAAGGAGTTTAAATTTTTTTGTGAGGTGTAATACCCTTTTAACTTGTGATTTGTATGGATTTAGGAGCTTCTAGAGTTGAAATATGGTGAGATGACTACTATAAAGTACGTGTTGAGGTTCAATAACCTCATGTGATACCCTATTGGCATGGTCCAAGATGGATACTTTTAGCCACAAAATTTTGAGTAGTGTATCTGTTGGTATATCCAAGCTATCAAATTATGTCCATGTATTACCACTTATGTTTGGGTAATAGAGGGAGACATGGTGATAGAGATCTTCCTAGTAGACGAGTGTTGGGTAGCTAGATCTAGAAAAATACATCATAGAGAAGAGTTTTCTAGCACTTTTTATAGACAAAAAACATCAGGATATCGATATAGTAGGCATAATCATGCATGTGTTTATATAGAGGAATCTATGGAATAATGATCATTTAAAGGATCCAATCATCCTAGATATAAAAATTTCAATGCTTGTGACAAACAGGGTCACATGGATCAAGATTTATCAAACTGACATGCTATAGAGGGTGGTTAAACATTGGACACACTACTATGAAAAAGGAAGTGACATGATCTGAGATCTCATAAGGGTGTCCAGGACTACCCTTAGGGAGGAGTTTCTAAGAGAGGGGATGATAGACCCCCAGGATAAAGAGTTATAGATAGAGGAAAACACTATAAACCACTTCCACCACCACCTATAGGTGTTCTACGGTAGGCCCAAAGATCTGTGATAGAGGGTGTGGTTAGTTATAGGCTTTTGGGGGATATAATTAAGACACACATGAGATTATATCAAGGTATGATCTATGTATTCTCAACTTTAGATCCAGTAGTTGTAGAAAAATTCATGAATCTTTCCTTCATTTTCATATCCCTCGATAAATATTTGGATATTTTTATAAATTCTTTAGCCTATAAATTGGGGCTGGAGGTTCTTAAAGGAAACAATTCTTCTATTTTTCACATCTCTCAATAGTATATGATGAAGCTTAGTTAGTAGAATTTAACATTGGACCTCTTGGTTTTTAGAATGAAAATGTATGAAATCATTTTGGGTATAGACTAAATTTCTATAGTTTTATCCCAGATTGGCTATCACCGCTAGAGAGTTAGATGTCTATGAGAATATGTGACATTTTTTTTTCTTTAATGGTGAGATGGGCATGCTAGAAGAAAGAGTGGCTCATGAGAGGAGGAAGTTTCAACCTATTTTCCATTAGTTGGGGAGTTTATCCCTTACTGTAGTAAGATATTTAGATATCTATCTTTCTACAGTGGTGGATGAGTACCTGTATATATTCCCTAAAGATGATCTAGGACTTATACTACATCGAATGATTTATTTATTCATTGTATTGTACCACAGGAACATATATATATATATATATATATATATATATATATATATATCTTCTTTGAAATAATAGATGGCCCCTTCTTAACTATGAGAGAAGAGGGTATAGTTAGTGGACCATTTTGAGAAGGGTTTTATCAAACCTAGTGTGTCACCATTAGCATCTCCAATTTCGTTTATCAATAAGGTGGATGGGATCTTAAGGTTATGAATTAATTATCAATTCCTAAACTAGGTGATCATAAAAAACAAGTACCCATTTTCAAGGATTGATAACCTCTTCAACCTATTAAGAGGCGTGACATAGTTCTAGAAGATTGATATTAGGTCTAACTACCTCTACTTGTGGTTTCATGAGGATGATATTCCAAAGATGTAGTTCTGATGAATCTATGGGTATTATGATTTCTCAAAGATTCCATTTGGTGTGACGAATGAACCTACTATTTTTAGGGGACTTATGAACTAGATCATTCACCCCTTCTTGGACTAGTTTTCGGTGGTATTTATTAATGGGATTATTATATACTATGCATTAGAGGTAAAGCACACAAAATATTTTGAGGTTGGTCTTGGTCTTACTTTGGTAGTATCAATATTATAATAAACTCTCAAAGTGTGATTTATAGGTTATAGGGGTTCATTTTATTGGGGTATGTCATCTTTGAACATTCTTTAGCAGTGGAATCAGAGAATATAATGGAAACTCTAGCTTGGGAACCACCCAAGAACTTGTCATAGGTTTATAGTTTCTTTATATTGGAAGGGTACTATAAGAGGTTTTTCGAATAATTTTACAAGATTTTATACCATTTGATTATTTTGAAAAGTAAAATGAGGACATTTTACTTGACCGAGTGATGTAGGAATGCCTTTGAGGAGTTGAGGCAATGGTTTACTAGTGCTCTAATGCTGAGACCACCATAGGAAGATATTTAGTGCCTATTATTTTGTGATTCCTCTAGAGCTGGGATTGAGTGAATATCAATGAAGATTCATGATATGATTTCTTATGGGTCAAGGAAGTTGAAACCCCATGAGTATAACTATAACACCCTAGAATGATAAATGATTAAATGAATAAATTATATGACTCATGTCAACAAGGTTCACCATTATTTTCAAAGGTCCACCTGATTAGAACTCCACAAGTAAGCGTGATTGGATTAGAGTAGTGATTAGGATGGGTGACCTTCTAGGAAGTTTCATTGGGTGGGTGTGAGTGAGGGAAAAAACACTTTAGGAACATGTGTTGTATTGTGGAGACATTCTTTAGTTTTATGAACCATTCGAGCATGTGGGTGGGCCCTAGACAGGGGACCACCTATCTTCAGGCCAACTCGTGGTGCCTAAAGGGATAGGACCCGACATCCATGGTAAGGTGGGGTGTCTGTATTATCAGTGGGGCCCAATTATTATTTTGGTATCAGATACAATACCTAGTTGAAAGTGTGATGGCACTTCCTGGGTTAAGATATAGGGTCCACAATGAATACGTTTTACTCTGGGGGGGGGGGTATGTAACACTACATAATGATAAATGGTTAAATTACTAAATGATAAAACTCATGTCAACAAGGCGTACCTTTGTTTTTAGGAGCCTACCTAATTAAGAACTCCATAGCTAAGCGTGCTTGTCCTGGAGTAGTGTTCAGGATGAGTGATCTACTGGGAAGTTTCATAGGGTGTCTGTGATTGTGGAAAAAACATTGTACGAAGATGTTCTGGCATGTGGGAACACTCATTAGTCTTATGACTCATTTTGGAATGTGGGTGGGCCCCAGATAGGGGACCACATGTCTGTAGGAAAACTAGTGGTTTCTGGTGTTTAAGGACCCAACGGCCATGTTAAGGTGGGGTGTCTGTGTTATCATCGAGCCCCAATTATTATAATAATTAAGCGACCCATGATTTGGAGTTTGTAGCAATTTTATTTTCATTGAGGAAGCGAGTGAGGATAAAACACACTTGAGTAACATGTGTTGGATTTTGGGGACAATCATTAGTCTGACCACCCATTCGGGCACATGGGTGGGCCCCAGATAGGGGATCATGCATTTGTGGGGAAACTGGTGGTTCCTGGCATGCCTGGACCTGATAGACTTATTAAGGAGGGGTGTTTTTATTATCTGTGGGGCCCCATTATTAAATTGTTATCAGAGACAATACCTAGTTGGAAGTGTTCTTGCAATTTCTATATTGAGATATAGAGTCCACAAAGAGGACATTGTGCTATATGGGGGGGGGGGGGTGTGGTGGTGGTGTATGCAACACCCTAGAATGATAAAGTTTTAAATGAATAAATGATAATAATTATGTCAATAAGGTGCACCTTTCTTTTCATTACATTTCTTGATTAGAACTCCGCAATAGAGCATACTTGGCTTGGAGTAGTGTTCAGGATGGGTGACCCACTAGTAAGTATCTTAGGATGTTTTTGAGCGAGAAAAAACATACTTTAGGGAAATGTGTTGGATTGTGGGGATACTAATTAGTTTGATGGCTCATTTGGGCATGTGGGTGGGCTCTAGATAGGGGAACATGTGTCTATGGGGAAACTGATGGTGCTTGGGGGGCCATGACACGACAACCATGTTATGAAGGGGTGCCTGTGATGTTAGTGGGGATATGTTGTTACATTGGTATCATAGACAATACCTAGTTGTAATTGTGGTTCCACTGCCTGTGTTGAGATATAGGGTCCACACTAAGGATGTTATACTATGGTGGGGGGGATGTAACAACCCTAAATGATAAAGGGTTTAATTACTAAATGATAAGACTCACGTCGACAAGGTGCACATTTTCTTTGGAAGCCTACCTGATTATAACTCCACAGTTAAGCATGCTTGTCCTAGAGTAGTGGTCCAGATGGGTGGCCTATTGGGAAGTTTCCTAGAGCATGTGTGAGTGAGGATAAAACACGCTAAAGGAATATGTGTTGGTATGTGGGAAAATACATCAATTTGATGACTCGTTTAGGCATGTGGGTGGTCCCTAGATAGGGGACCACATGTTTATTGGGAAATTGGTGGTTCTTGGTAGGTCAGGACCTGGTGACCATGTTAAGGTGGGGTGTCTGTACTACCATCAAGGCCCAATTGTTATAAGAATTAGGCAACCCATGATTTAGAGTTAGTATGAGTATTCTTCACCTTGAGGATGTGGATGAATTATTTTATCAGTGAGAACTTTGTGGTTTACTCAAACCACCTGGTTCTTGGGTATATCTTTTCCCAAAGAGGCCTTAACCTAAGATATAGATATTTGATAGAGTTCCTATAGGACTATGAATTTGATATAGTATACACTTTATATGACCACGTTAAGGTGAGGTGTTTGTGCTGCCAATGGGGCCGAGTTGTTACACATATATTAGATCCAATACCCATCCAGAAGTATGGTGGAACTACCTAGTTTGAGATGTAGATTTCATAATGAGGACATTATGATCTGGGAGTGGGATAATTATAACACACTTGAATGATGAAGGGTTAAATGACTAAATGATATAACTCATTTTAATAAAGTGTACCTTTATTTTTGATATGATATGATGTGTGTGAGTGAGGAAAAAACACCCTAGAGGAACATTTGTTGTCCTGTGGTGATAGTCATTAGTCTGTTGACCTGTTTGGGCTTGCGGGTAGGTCGTAGATTGGGGACCTTTTGTCTGTAGGGAAACTGGTGGTACCTGGTAGGCCAAGACATGATGACCATGTTAAAGAAGGGTGTATGTGCTGTTAGTGGGACTGAGTTATTATAGGTACTATATAACCAATTATTTGGATTTAGTAGTAGTAGTATTCACCTTGAGGATGTGAATTTCTATGAAGTCTCCTATGGTGTGTGTGAGTGAGGAAAAAACACACTAGAGGAACATGTGTTGGCCTTTGGGGACAGTCATTAGTCTGATGACCCATTTGAGTATATAGATGGGCCCCAGTCAGGGGACTATGTTTCTACAGTGAAAATAGTGGTTCATGGAGAGTTAGGACCTGACGACCATGTTAAGGTGGGGGTGAGTATGCTATTAGTAGGGCCTAGTTTTTATAATAATTATTTGACCCATTATTTGGAGTTGGTAGTGGTAGTATTCACCTTGAGGATGTGGATGAATTATTTTCTTCGAGATCATTTTATGGCTTAGTCAGAACACCTAAGTCTTGGGTATATATTTTCCCAAAGATAACATAACTAATGATAGATATGTTATCTAAAGTTCCTATAGGACTATGAATTTGAAATAGTATATAATCCTAACAACCATGTTATGGTGGGGTGTATGTGCTATCAGTGGAGACCAGTTGTTACATTGGTATTAGATACAATACCCATCAAGAAGTGAAGTGGTGCTGTCTAGGTTGAGATGTAAGGTCCAAAATGGGGACTTTGTGCTCCAGGTCGGGGGGGGGGGGGTGAATGTAACACCCCATAATGATAAAGGGTAAAATTAATAAATGACATAAATCATTTAAAAAAGGTGATACTATCTTCTAGGGAGCCTAGGGTGTGTGTGATTGAGAAAAAACATATTGGAGGAAAATTTAATGGCATTTGGGGATATTAATTAGTCTAATTACCCATTCGGGCATATGGGTGGGCCCCAGATTGGGGACCACATGTCTGTGGGGAAACTAGTAATGTATGTCAGGCCATAACCTAATGACAATGTTCAAATGAGGTATTTGTATTGTCAGAAGGTCCTAATTGTATAAGAACCATGAGACCCATGATTTGGAGTTGGTAGTAGGAGTCTTCAACTTGAGGATGTGGAGGAGTTATCTTCTTAACAAGTAATTTATGGTTAACATAGGCCACCCAACTCTTGGGAATATCTTTTCCCAAACAGACCTTAACCTAAGATAGAGAAGTCGGATAGAGTTCCTATAGGACTATGAATTTGAAATATTATATAAGAGAAATGTGGTGGAAAATTTTCTTATATGGAAATCACAGTCTCTCTTGGAGGAGGATCCATTAAAGTAATGTGCATGACCCATCAACATTATTGACTGGGCAATGATAGACATTGAGGATGGATCTACCTTTTCAGAGTACCTAAATTCCACCAAGGATTGGTAGGATATGATCGTTCATGGGTGTGTTATCCCAATGGTATAAGTTATTTGGTAGAATGGAACCTCCAAAAAAGTTTTTCGAAGCATGAGAGACTGATGCGAGATGAGCACCCTCACCTTTTCAAGTAGGTTTTTTCTTTACAGTGTGAAAATAATTTAAGGTGGGGAGAATGTAACAACTCCAATTTTTATGTTTAGAACCTTTAAATATATATATATATATATATGTTTGTGTGTGTGTGTGTGTTTTCTCTTCAAAGTTGGCATGATGTTACAGGTGTTAAAATAATCCATAATTGATATATTAAATTTATTCAATATATTAAACCACACACATTAATATATTTATATTAAATTTTTTCCCATTAATTGATGTCTTGAATGAAAAAAATGAGAATTTGGTTGAATCCATAATGTTGAGATTACCCTAGGTGTGATATAAGTTTCATATACATCAGTTTTTAAGATAATGAACTATCATTGGAAGATTAAAATGAATAAAATGAATAAAATGAATAAATCATTTTTAAATTTTTTAAATTCTTAACCTGGTGGTGTGAGCCCTATATAGTCCCATTTATAGATAATTGTTAGGGTTATTCAGATTACCTTGGGATATTTGAGAGGTACATGAGATGAAATCTTGGGGAAGGACCTTCAATGATCAAACAAAGGATTAATTAAAGATCGAAATTGTGTAATCATGGGGAATTATTTAATGAATGAATAATGTAGAGGATTATTCAATGAAATCACTAGAAAACACATTATTCACTAATGGATGATCTATTTTTGAGTTTTTTATTATTATTTAGGGATTCCTACAAAATTATTATTGAATTATAGAATGAGTTAATTTACCTTCTATAGATTATAATTTTATTTTCCCCCATTTTCACATGAGCCTGTCAATTTACTATTTGGATATAAATT
Source organism: Viscum album (assembly GCA_963277665.1). NCBI lineage: Eukaryota > Viridiplantae > Streptophyta > Magnoliopsida > Santalales > Viscaceae > Viscum > Viscum album. The sequence goes on from OY728160.1 coordinate 1,073,339,316, forward strand.
TTTATGATGAATTATTTTTGGTTATTTAGTTTCAAGAATGATAATCATTAGATAGAACCATATTTTCTAGTGATGTTTTTCACTTTGATGTTTCTTTGGGTTTTCCCATTGTTCTTTGTGTTCAACACCATCATCCTTGTTCTGGGTGGTGGTTTAACTATTTCCAATTCAGTTTGAATCATAATGAAACTATGATATTTTTATTGATGTTTGTGGGAATGGATGAGATGATATTGGTGCTTGAAAATTCAATAAACATTGTCAGAAATGATATTGATAGATATATTGAGTTTGGTTTTTCTGAGTTTGGGTGTATGAGAATGATGGTCTTCCTGAGTTTGGGTGTACAATAATGATAATATTCAATGATGATTCCAATTTTGGGGATGTCAAGGATAGAAATTGAATTCTAATGGTGGTAGATCCATGGTTGATTCATCTAGAGGCATATTCAGCTAGATTCATGGTGAGATCATTAGAAACATGAGGATCCTAGAAGATAGGTTCTGTGGTCTGTGAAAAACCCAACTACACATTATGTATTTCAAAAGAACATACACCCTGTAGTCCACATTTTATGATAGATATGGTTTTGATATAGTGTTAAATATCACATTAGATGTGCCTAGGAACATGCATTATGTGATTTACCTAGGTATCCAATGCATGTATTGGGAGTACATGATAGAGACCCTGAGTGGTCAGACACGACATGTACCTATAGGTACATGCCGTGTAGAGCTATCTGGAAGTTGAATTGTGTTTGGCGAAGGACAAGACCAGGACCATGGGTGATCCCACATGGTATTTGGATCCTATAACACATAATTTACATGGTTTTCTACTCACTATATAGGGTGGAAAGATATGTCCATAGTTGGGATTGGGAATACATACCATGTTCCCCTAATGAATGAACAATGTTCATTTCTGACCATATTCTACAATCAATATCTTCTTGTCTAGGAATTAGTTTTAGACACATTATTAGTCCATTATGATTATAATTAAAATTAAGACACAATGATGGCATTTATTTCAACACCTGATTTATCATGCTAGGTGATGTGAGTGGAACTATTCTTCTAGTGGATCTTAGTCAATGTTGGGGTTTGGGTGTGATCATCAGAGTGATTCCAGGGTCATTTCTCCCACGTCACTTGAGTTTTCTCAAGGTAGATGGTCCCCCATATCTTTTACATTGGTAGAGTTGGTACTCCACCACATTATAGAGGGTTTGGGTCCTCTATTTAAAGATGGATACTCCCCTATCATCGATCTATTGTGGGGAGTGGGTCCTCCATTAAAGTTAGTACACCCTAAATTATAGAATTCTGTGTCAAGGTAAAGGTATTCCATTCTTATTCTTGAGAGGTTACCTTTGTTCCGTGTATTTATAAATGGGTTCTGTGAAATTTCGATTGACTCATTATTCTCATTTATCTCTAATGATTGAGATTACTCACTCTTTGATTGCGGATTATTTTGTATGAGAATATATGTATTATATTTTCCTTTCTATCTTATATTGTGGGTTCATCTAACTATCTTCTTATTATTGTCCCATTTATGTTTCTTAGGGAATCATAATAGGTATTTATATACTCACTCATACATGGGATATTTATATATATGTCAAGTCTTATGCATATGATCGACAACTTGGAAGAGTCCTTTGTTGAGTTAGAGTAGGTGGATCTTAGTTGTACCATGATATTGTGGTAACGTTTTGGTGGTCATATCTCAAGATCATGATCATCATTTTATCCTTCATCATCAATATAATTTTTAGTTTGGGATACATTCCCTTTTTTGGATGTGTATTCCATCTTCATTGTACTTTTATTATTTTTTTCATGCTAATGTTTACCTAGTGTTTTGTTGCATGAATTTTTTTACACTATAGAGGTTTCAACATTTATTATTTTCCATGAAATTTTGTATGGAGACGTGTACATGTCTATAGGTACTACTATCTAAGTCCTCCCATATATTAAGACATTCTTACTCTGTTATAGTCACCAGACTTTTCCTAGTAGTGGTGGGATTTTGGTGTCAATCTCATCTTACTGACATCCCAGGAGGGGTCTTGGTGGGTTGGGACATGACACACACCTATTAAATAAGTATTAAAACAAGGAGAAAGAATGTTCGATTATATTTCCTGATCAGTTGAATTTTTAAAATATGATATAATAAGATAAACTATTAATATGTATCTATATTTTCAACTAAAGAAACCTTTTCTAGCTATTTAATATAAAAATAAATCCATTCTACTAAAAATTATCAAATATATAAATCAAAATAGAAGATAAACATTAAAGGGTTTAGAAAATTTAGACCCTCTAAGAAAGGATTCCTTAGGTTGAGAAATAAGTCTCAACACTATTTTTATAAATGAATAGATTTTGGAAGGATACCTTATTCACATACTTTTCTATTTATGCTTTGAAGATGGAATTAAAGATGAAGTTATAGGATAGTTAATGCATCATGGAGAACTGAATTTTCAAATGGTAATTATTTTCTATTAGTATTAGTCAAATTTTGTTATAAAAATTCTTGAATTATGATTGTGAAATAATGATACCATGGTGAAGAGTAATGGATATAATCCCTTGAGGGGGAGCTAATAAATAGAGTGATTCTGGCAGAGATTCCCTCATTTCATTTAAATTGAAATTCAAGATTTCCCCAGAAAAAGTTGATGTTTGAGGTATGATTTTCTCTCTTCTAGATTAGTTATAGTTGGGATTTTTCTAATTACCATGTGGTTGTTATTTAAAATTTCTAATAATATATCTTACACATGATCTATTTTGATGTGTTTGGTGTAGTTTAGTGAAGTTTCATACACATTCTTGAAAACTATCTAAACACCCTAAAGAAATTAATTTCAGAGTTGGTACCACATTGAGGATTTCAAATGGACAAATTTTATGATTTTTTAAAATCTATTTCTTTTTTTATACACTAGTATAAAAAATGTGGATTTAGTGTTGACTTACCTAAGGATCATTTCTAAGAATTCTGTGGCTCTATCCTTCTCTTAATAAATGAAGACAACATCAAGGGGAGAACACGTTTTTTAGATTAATGGGAAGATGAGTTTTTTTCTTCCTTTGAATTTATTGTCAATAAGGGGGACAGTAAATGTAAACTTATAATGGAATTTTTACATGAATCTTAGGTGTTTTAATGTATTTATAAGTTCAATGTATTGAAAAAAATCCAAAGGGGTAGATTGAAGTTCCCTTTTGTGTGTGATTTTGTTTGTTGTTAATAGAGAATGTTATATAAAAAATTTTATGAGCATGGAGTGTTAGGTGATGGATTGAGAATCCACCCATTACATGAATATTGGAGGAACTACCCATGAGTTATAAATAAAGAATAATAGAAATATGGAATCAGATTTAAAAAGTATGGTACATAAGTTAGCCATGGATTTTGGAAGAGTAGACACAATGTTAGTATCCCCTAACATCCAACGATTAAAAGAGTTATTACTCATGGATATGGAAAATTATAAGTGTGTGGAAGTTTTGTAAATTATAGTATATAAGAGAAAAAATATGGATTCCATGTATAAATTTAAAAGATGTTATTAACGGAGTTAAAATATGACTGAATGGTGATTTTAAAGATCCAAGGTGTTGACAAATTCATCCTTGTGTGCTGTAGAAGTTGACTACTAAAATCAATGATAATAACACTTGGATGGTGGGTTATTTAGGATGAAGATGATGATAGAATATATAAGTAGTTAAATTTTATAGAATATTCAAATTTTATTTATATACTACAAGAGTTCTTGGGAATGGAGTTGAAGAGTTCAAGAAGGGTTGATAAATTCCTAGTGTGTTTAAGGTTTTTTTAAAGTGGTTAAAGAGGTTTAAAGTTCATTTGAATAAAATATAGTATTAATTAAAGAAGTATAATTTTGGAGTTTTAGGTTGAAATTTGGATAATTTTGGAATTCTACATAACCATCATCCCAGAGACAAAGGACCCATGTATGGATGATTTGGTGTTGCATAGACACCATCTAATCCATTATGAATTATGCATAATCCTCATCTTGTGTCTACATACAGATCATCCTGAATTGTGTAATAATCATGTAGATCAACATAACCCTGAATTTTACTACATAATAATAAGAGACTGAAGTTAGAAAGGATTATTTACTACATAACCATGAATTTCATCTATATAAGCATCATATATAGAAGAATCTATCTGAGAAACCATATTTTTTCAAGATCTATATGCGTCATCTACAGAAGGATAAATTTTAATTGGAATTAGTACTTAGAGGAATCAAATAATACTACATACCCAAATATAAAGATTTTATATTTAATATATGATTATGGAAATATATTGGGAAGATGATTTGAATATCCTTAATTGATTAAAATATCCCAAAATACATGTGATATAGGAACTGAATCTTGTATACGATGTTCTAAAAGTTATGATAATGAAGATAAAAGAATGAGAAAATACTAGAGGATTTAAATTCTGAATAAGTGGGGGAAATTATAGAATAAAAATAAATTGATTTAGTGTTTTTAGTCAAATTTTAATGTTTCAATTAGGATAAAATTTTTAGATTCAAGCTGCTTTACTGATAAATTAAAGATCAAAGGCATGGGGGCAATTCTAAGAAATAAATTATGCATGAAGCTAAAATTATATTATTAAATATGGAAATGATGAATCTAAAGATACATGAGTTGTTATTTAATTATCTAAATATCATAAATTGAAATGTGATTAATTTTGGGACTGAGTTAGATGAGATGAAACTATATTCATGGGTGGTTGAAATTTAAGCTATTAAGCTGAGTGTGGTGTGTTACTATGTGATTTTAAAAAAAGAATATGAGTTCAAGATAATTTAGTGAGAAGAGTAATATAAGGATTCTATTCAATTGTATATTTTTTAATATTTAAATACAGTAGTGAAGAATGTTTATTTTTGGATTTGAGTGGAATATGTTATGAGGATATGAAGATAATTTGAACATTTTACAATAAGAGTCTAGAATATCTAATTATTGGGAGTTTTTAAAAATAAAGGGAGACACTTTCATTCTATAAGAGACACCAGTTGAGGAGGAAAATTAAATGTGATAATGAGGCATTTATAATTATAGGAAAATTGAGAAAAAGTTGAATGAGATTATGGAAACAAAAGTCTATGTAGATTTTTATATCATAAATTCATGGAATAATATTTTTTGTTACACTACTAGAAAGGGAGGTTTTCCCAATGCCTATATACCAACGGTTTAAGAAAACCGTTTCTGTATAGTACTTTTACCAATGGTTTAAGGAAACTGTTGGTAAAAGATGGTTAAATTCATCTTTTCCCAATGGTTTTTCAAAACCATTGGGAACAGTATACTCTATACCAACAGTTTTCTTAAACCATTGGTATAGAGAGGTTTAAATCATAATACACCAATAGTTTTTACAAACCATTGGTAAAGGATTTATTTACCAATGGTTTTTACAAACCGTTGGGAAAGTTTTTCCCCAAATTCACAGAATCTCATCCTCCCCCATTCCATGTGTCTGCAGCCCTAAATAGAAGGGGGAATTGGGAATTTCTTTCCCCTATGACTGAAATCCTTCTATCTTTAATATTTATCAGTTCTTCACTTGTAATCTGTAAGTGATATTGAATCTAATATTTTGGTTTTATGTTTTCATTTTGGTGAAGTGGAGAAGTGGGATTATGTTTACCCTACTGCAGAAATCCTTCTTTCTGATCCATCTTCAAAATTTCTTAGTTCTACACTTCTAATTTGTAAGTGATTCTTTCATTTTAATGTTCTGCATCTACTATTTTGGTTTTCTGTTTTGATTTGGGTGTGTATGGATTTTGTTTTCTATTTTATATGGGTGTGTGTGTTGGGTTTTGACAGTGAATCAAATTTGATTCAAAATGAATTATGTGTTAATATCATCCATAAATTTTCAGTTCTTAGAAGGATTGGTATTTCTGGGAATTTTGTGTTAATATCATCCATATCTCACATGATTCACATTATGGTAAGAATGTGTGATGATGTTGTTGAGATCAGAGAGAAAACTCATACACTCTAGGTTTTTTATAGTGGCATGGTTAGTCATGAGTGATAATTGGCTTCCTAAGATGACTGTACTAAAATAAATTTAGGGTCAATTATATATGGTTCTCACCGTACGTTGTATATTATGTCTCTTTCTTCGACAATACTCAATTTTATGATGGTGGGGTGCTTTCCACTAGCCATGTTGGCATGTGTATACATCCATAACAATGTTAGATAAGTCACAAGTTTAATTCAATAATATTGTTATCACTGACATACTTTATTATTAATCTCAAATTTAAAAATAAATGTTTTAGTCTCTACTTTATGAAATTAAACCTTTTTACAATCCATGAACAACCTATTAGTGTATAAGCCTAAACTTTATCCACCCATGGGGTACCCTTGACTTGGGGAACTAATTAGGTAATAAAAGGTATGACCATAGAGGTGCCAAGAATGATTTATTGAACATGAGTGAATGATTTGGGATGCCTATAACACATAATGGGACCTGAGGCATGTGCCTCTATTTGGGATGCCTATAAAGGGGACTTGAAGTCCCCTTTTACCAATGGTTTTGTGCAACTGTTGGTAAAAATCTTCCCTTTACCAATGGTTTGATTCAATGACGAGGAAAGGAACCTTTATTTATGATTGTGGATTTTGAGTTATTGACATGACTCACACTCTTTCCACTGATGAACCAGATGATTGGGTTGTAGCTCAAGAAGCTAGGTTGAATTTTAGAATTTATTGAACCTCTTGTATAGTACTATTTCCTACTAGTTGTTGCTATGTTTTTCTTCTTGATACATGACATACATTACCATCATTCAGTTTATGATTCTATTATTAGTTGGTATTATAGATTTGGTTATTTTCATCCATTTCCAATATTTTATCATTATTATCTTTCTTCCACTTTTTAACTAATAATATTAAAATTGTGAAACTTAGGTAATGAGGGAATAGTCTTCCCCAGACACAGCAAAGGCTCTCACTTTTAGTCAATAACATTTTTAATTTTGGTAGATGTGCTTGAGGCCATATGGCCATCTGGGTTCGGGTCACTAATGAGTGGCATCCTGGTTTGGGACATCACAATTCCTGGATATCCTTTTTATAGGTGTTTTTAATCAAATCCATACGTATAACTATTGAAGGTCCCTCTCCAAAATCAATTGGGACATGATTCAATGAATACACCCTACCAACCTATGATCTACGGCCCCAAACCTAGTATCCTTTAATCCATGGTTAAGGTGAAATTTGATGAGGCCATAACTACTTTTGATGTGATCCTCATCCTACTTCTCATCCTAATATCCATGAAGAAGTTAAAGTATAAAACTCATGTACTCCCAACAAAACCCTTAAGGATTATGTATTCCTTGATCTAATTCCAATATCTTACTGGGAAATCCTTGAATATAGGCATTAGAAATTATGTATCTTATTTTCTTATATACAATGTATTTTGTAGTGTTTCTTAATGTGATTCTCATATATATTAATGTTTCAGTTATGCTTTTATATAAAGTAAACAATTTTCATTTACATAAATATTTTTTTGATTTAACTTCAATATTATTGAATTTCTTTGAAATGACTTATTGAAATTTTTTTACAGAATGGATAGAAGTTGGATGTATGAAACTAATCGGATTTCAACCGATTTTCAAAATAATTTGAACAACATTTTATATTTTTCATTTGACAAGGCTTCAGATAGTGGTCGCATACACTACCCATGTTATAATTGTGTTGGATGACCTTGGTTGAGTCGTGAAGCAGTTATCTATCATGTAACCAAATATGGTTTCCAAACAAACTATTATGTGTGGTATCACAATGGAGAGAAAATAGAATTTCAAAATTTTGATAATCCAAATGATACGACTGAATTGGAGAGTTTGATATATGATCGGTTTCCATTTATTCGGCATCATGAGAAGGAAAGGATGTCCAACCAATAAGATTTCGATACAAGCACACATGACGCGTCCAATGAAAATGATGATGTTGATAGGGTGGAAAAAATTGAATGATGCTACAACGACTCCAGTATATCAGCAATGTGGTAAAATGAAAAAGTTGGAATTTTTAATCCGATTATTTCATGGGAAAACTATGTATGGGATTTTAAATATTGAAATCGATTACATTCTTACCTTCTTGAAGGAATTACTTTTAGATGATGTAGATATTCCCTCAAACCACTATATGGCATGGACGTTAGTTGATGAACTAGGATTCTCAAAAAAAAATCATTCTTTCCTGAATGATTGCAACTTATTTTGGGAGGAAACTGTTGAAAGAAATGATTGTATCAAATGTGTAACCTCCCGATGGAATCCAAAATATGATGGAACACCATATTTTGTTCCAAAAAAAGTAATGTGACACTTTCCATTTATCCCCAGATTACAGAACCTTTTCATGTCTGATGAAATATTAGTAAAAATGTGATGGCATGACACTGAGAGAAAAAAGAAAAATGAAGAGTTGGTTCACCCTGCAGATGGATTTTCATGGCAGAGATTTGATGCTCAATATCTTGAATTTATAGTTGATGTGCGTAATGTGAGACTGGGTCATTCATGTGATGGTTTTAATCCATTTGGGCAGATGCTTACTTCACACAGCACATGGTCAGTTTTCATACACATTTATAACCTCCCCCCATGGTTGTGTATGAAAAGCCTTACAATTTCTTGAGTATACTAATATCTGGCCCTTCTGATCCTGACAATTATATAGATGTATACATGAAACCTTTAATAAAAGAGTTGAAACTTCTTTGGGATGTGGGTGTGCCCACATATGGTGCATGTTTGGAAGGGTGCAATGAAATCTAGAAAGAGGAAAAATGTTTCCAATGATACCTGTTACAATTGGAAGAAGAAGAGTATATTATTTAAGTTGTCGTATTGGTCAAGCAACTTGTTACATCATTTATTAGACGTAATGCACATTGAAAAGAATATATGTGAAATGTTTCTTTCAATTCTTCTAAATTTCAAGGTTAATACAAAAGGTGATTTACGATCTCGGCATGACTTGGTAGATTGGGGGATAAAACCAGAATTGCATCCTGTCTGTAACAGTGAAAATAAATGGGAAGTTCCATGTGCTTTTTATGTGATCACACCTGCTGAAAAAAAATCAATTTCTGGAAATGCTAGAGACTATTAAAGTTCCTGATGGCTATTCAAGAAATATATCAAAACGGGTCAATAGAAAAGAGTTGAAGCTGAAATCTTTGAAGAATCATGATTATCACATCCTTTTTCACGAGTTGATTCCAATAACAATCCGTCATCTCTTGTCCAATAATGTAAGAGTCTTAGTTATTCAGTTGTGCTATTTGTTTAGAGATCTTTTTTCTATGAAGTTGTCCAAATACTTCTTGAAAAAACTATTGGTAGAGACACCATTAATTTTGTGTGAGTTAGAGAAAATGTTCCCTCCATCATTTTTTACATGCATGTTGCATCTGACTGTTCATATTTCGATCGAAATACTTCTTGGAGGACCCTTTGCTTTCCGTTGGGTGTATCCAACTAAAAGAAACATGAACACATTGAAATTATTTGTTCAGAACAGGAATTATCCCGAAGGTTTTATTGTGAAAGGTTACTTGGATCAAGAATGTAAGGATTTATGCTCAATGTATTTGTCTAATCTTACTACGAGAATAAATAGACCAATGAGAAATGAAGAAGAACAATATGAGAAAATTGAACCCAATTTTCCATCACTTCCTCAGATAGGAGGAATTCGAGGATCATATACATTGAAGAAATTAATCCTTGAAGAGCAAGAGATGACACATCGCATAGTGTTGTTCAATTATGATTTGTTCGATGAGTATATAAAGTAATTAAATTTTACATGTATCTCTTATCTTATCTCTGGTAATTTTAAATATTTGTTAAACTATTATTATTTTTATCTATAGGGAACATAAATAATTGATATATAGAAAGCATCATTCTTTATCTTTGAGAAGGAAAGAGAATTTTCATAAAAAAGGGTTTTTTTCTTGGTTGAAATTGAAGGAAAAAATATTTCTGTAATAACTAAATAAAAATAATATTTTATTAAGTTTACTATTTTTTTATATTTCAGGTATCGAGTTTGCCTGTAGACTCTGTTTCTGAGGAAATAATAGCTTTGTATTTTGGTCCTAATACTATGGTTTGTGATTGTGAATCACTTGTGATCAATGGATACAAATTTATTATCCTTGAACGAGAAAAAAACATGAGAACACAGCATGATGGTGTTATGCTAACTGCCACAATAGACTATTATGCCAGTTCATCGAACAATAGACCTCATTTTGGAAATGTATCTTATTATGGGGTCGTGGAGAAAATAATAATTTTGGATTATTACTCGCATGGTCAAGTCAAGATGATGAAATGTCAGTGGTTTGATTCAATGACGAGGCAAGACACCTTTATTGATGAATTTGGATTTCGAGTTATTGACATGACTCGCAATCTTGCCACCGATGAACCATATGTATTGGCATTGATGGTGAAACAAGTTTTTTATGTCAAAGATCATCGTCATCCTAAATTTGGTGTAATTATTGAAGTAAATCCCAAACATGTTTTTGATGATGGTGATGATGAAGTTGACACTATCCCTACCATAATTGGAAGCAATCCATTTATTACTTATGATGAATCCAATATCTCAATTGTCAGAGTTTATTGTGAACCTGATGTTGTGGTGGAAAATATATAGAATCATACAGTCATGTTCTGACCTACATGTTTCACCTACATCATTCAGAGTGTGTATCCTAGTACTTACCTTCAAACCACCATAATCTTCTGTTTCTTTATGTTTTTTTTATCAGAATGGTTTTTATATATTTTGTTTTTTGGGTTACACATTAGTTATCTATTTCTAATTGCTTCCATATTTTTTTTCATTGTAGAAAATGACACCCATTGAAGAGATGCGGTGGGAAAAGATGATAGAAAATAATCGTCACATGAAATAGATGGGCGTTCCTCCACTCATCCCTATTGTTAGTATTTTATTTCAAAATTATATATTTCAATAACTTATAATATCATGTGTTTACTTTTGTGTTAAACTTTTTTTCAGGATCCACCCCCTAGATGAGAGATATTTGATGAGGAGCTTAATATTTCTCCCAGTACAGAGGCTAGTGGTAGGAGGGGGGGGGTGGTGTCAGAGTTAGATGATCATCTGGTGGTCCCGGTACTGAGGCCAGTGGTAGGAGGGCTCGTGGTGCGAGAGTTAGATGATCCACTGGCATACCCGATTGGAGTATGCCCCTACCACAAACGTATCTTCTATGCCCCATTTTGGGACACACATGATATTTAGGCCTCTAATGTTTACACTACCAGTTGTCCAGAAGTCTGTTCCATCATCCTTTGCTTATGGTTCATTATCTCTGAGCTATTATATTCCACCTTCTTCGACTCCTTCTCTAACACAATATGTGGCTGAGGAGCATAAACTAAGGGGAACTCCACCTATACAGGATATTCCTTTAGCTTCTGCACATCCAGTGATGCCCATTGATCCGACTACCACAGGTATATTTATATAACTATAACAAATTTTTATACCAAAATTTATTTTTATTATAACTTGTACTGATATTTTTTTCTTTAATAATAGATTCATCTACTGATAGGAGGTGGGGGAGGGGTCTTACTCGCTTGCATGCGGTATGGAACCGCTAGACATAGTTGATGGTTGAATATAATGATGATGGACATATGATTGATAAATATGGGCAGGAATGTCGGGGTTTTTTGGTGACGCTATCCAAATACTCTGACATCATTCTGGTCAGCCCTCTCTCTTGGAGACATCAGCCACACGAAGTCAAGGATAATGTGTGGGCACAAATATGGGTAAAAAATATATTATATTTAATGTAGTATTTTTTTGTATTTATATGAATTAATCTATTGGGTGTCAACTTCAGTTTAACTTCCTTGGTGGTGAAGGTGCACAACTAGAATGTTTAAAGGATCTAGGAGAGATTTAGAGAGCTTATAAGCATGAGATGTATGTTGGCTAGTGTGATAGAGTGGGCATGGAGTTGGAGACAATACCTATCATGGGTGACTGCCCGATAGAGCAATATCTCCAAATGATTACCCATTGGGTGACAGCCAAATTCAAGGTATTAATCCCATTTAAGGTATTTATATGAAATTTTTCATATTCTTCATTAATATTATCTTAATTATTATTAAACATTATTTAGGAATCTTCAGAAAAAAAAACAATGATTCAAATAAATACCTCCACACTTTGGGGCACACTATTTTGTCAGATCATGAGAGGTAGCTGGTACGATATAGTTGTTTATAATTTTTCTTTAGGACTTTCCCTTTTTATTGTTTCCTAATTAAATTATGTGATTTATTGAATATTGAATATATGATTATACTTGCACTTTATATTATTTCAATTTCATTACAGAAGCACAAATTGAATATTGAAGGACGTCTCCCTCGAGCAAAAATTGTTTTGCTCGAGTAGAAGGAAAAATGATGGAACTACGGTTAATGAACTGATATAAGAAAATATTTTAAGTTTTAATTTGTTTATTTAAAAGTTTAATATCTATTTTTAAATTTAATAATCTATTAATATTTTTAACAGCCTGCTTTAGAGGCCCCTGATGCCCAGGATCCTGACAATTTAGGGCCACACGATCATTTATATCAGGTTTTTGGAGATGAGCACTCTGGTCGAGTACGCTACCGACCTGGTAAGAATATAGTCCCAATGAGGTATTGGTCCTCTCCAGGTATCCATTATATTACCACTGAGTTGGAACATGTCAAGGAGCATGCTAGAAAATCTGATAAAAGGGTCACAAAATTAGAAGAATAGGTTCAAAAAAGGGAGAAATAATTTATGAAACTAATCAAAGCTTTATCTTCATCACTTCCACCAGAGGCCAGTGTGGCTTGTCATACATATATGTCGTTTATGGGTGCATTATCCAATGCACCAGGTGGTAATTCTAGTGGTGGTCGATATGATGACATTCTTGGTGATGATGAGGATGCTGAAGAGGATGAGGGCGAGGATGAGGATGAGGACGAGGGTGAGGATGGGGCCGAGGGTGAGGATGGGACTGAGGATGAGCATGAGGATTATAACGAGGATGACGACGAGGACAAATATGGCGGCGAGGATGAGGTTGATGATGACAGTGGTGACAGTGATGGTGATCAGGGGCAGATTGATCCATTACATTTTTAAATTCTGTATAAATCATTATTTTTTAACCTGGTTTTTTACTCTGGTATGGCTATTTTTTAATTCAATATAACTCTTTATTTTTGACCAAATATGGAATCCTAATGATGTTATAATGGTTTATGGGGCTTCTGGGGCTTGTTCAGAGCTCAGAACCTCGGTTAGCGTAGAAAAACTCTATGCCTCACGGTTAGTAAAAAATTTAAGTCCATTCCACAAGGTATATACCAACCATATAGGGCTATATATTAGAATAAATGTGCACGATTTTCACTAACCATGCACCAGGGGATGCACATCATGAAAAATGTCTATTGTTTTAGTATAAGATATTATCACTGTTGTTGCAAGATATTCCTAACTGGCATACGAAAAACTGAGAAAACACATTCAGATTGTGTTGATACTTTAGGAAAAAATCCATGAGTCATATGTGACATTTATGAGTCAAACCCGCCTAAATATAAGGCACGGTGTGGCCGTTATCACTCAAAGTGTCTCTCTTTTGTTTAAAATGGACATCCTTTTAAGTAAAAACAACTGGCATACGGAAAAACAACCAAACATATTTAGATTGTGTTGATACTTTATGAAAATGATCCATGGGTCATATGTGATGTGTATGACTCAACCCCACCTCAATTAGATGCACGGTGTGGCCAATAACACTCAAAGTGTTTCACTTTTATTTGAAATGGACAACATTTTAAGTGAAAACAACAACTGACATACGAAAAATGGACCAAATGTATTCAGATTCTGTTGATACATTAGCACAACGATCCATGGGAAATTTGTGACGTGTTGGATTTAACCCTGCATCAATCTGAGGCATGGTTTGGCCGGTACCACTCAAAGTGTTTCACTTTTATTTGAAATGGACATGATTTTAAGTGAAAACAACAACTGACATACGGAAAACCGATCAAACACATTCGAATTGTGTTGATACTTTAGGAAAACGATACATTGGTCATTTTTGACGGGTACGAGTCAACTACGCCTCAATCCGAGACACGGTGTGTCCGGTATCACTCAAAGTGTCTCACTTTGATTTGAAATGGACAACATTTTAAGTGAAAACAACAACTGACATACGAAAAACAGACCAAACATATTTGGATTGTGTTGATACTTTAGGATAATGATCCAATGGTCATTTGAGATGTGTAAAAGACAAACCCGCCTCAATCCAAGGCACGGTGTGGCTGGTATCACTCTAAATGTCTCTATTTTTTTTTTAAATGGACAACATTTTAGGTAAAAACAACTGGCAAACGAAAAATAGACCAAACGTATTCGGATTGTCTTGATACTTTAACACAATGATGCATGGGTCATTTGAGAGGTGTATGAGGATACGACACATCATTCGTACACGCAGTTTGCGCAACACAACTAAATATGTGTTTTTACGTGTTTGGCGTGCTTGAAAAGCGTGCGTGGGGTGGTTAAAACTGGCCGAACGACCTTAGAATGCCATGAAATCGGACGAAAAAAAGGGTGGGTGAATTTTGAAATGGTTGGCTAGACGTCACGTCAATTAGATGTGTCGTGTGACTATAGTGGCCGAAAATGCACTCCACGTGTTGTAAATGGCCAAAACATGCGTTTAATGGTTAAATTCATGTCGAACGACATCAGAATGACTTGAAATCACACAGAATAGCCTAATTTTTATTTGTGAGGTTTACAAGGAGACGACATGTCATTTGGACACGCGGTTTGCGCAACATGACTGGTGTTTGGATCGCTTGAAAAGCGTGTGTGGAGTGGTCAAAACCAGCCGAACAACCTTAGAATTCCATGAAATTAGACGATGACAAAAGGTTGGGTGAATTGTGAAATGGTCGGCCAGACGACACATTAATCGGATGTGTCGTGTGACCGCGGTGGCTGAAAAAGCACTCTGAGTGTCGTAAAGGGACAAAACATGTGTTTTACGGTCAAATACATACCCAACGACATTAGAATGACTTTAAATCGCATGAAAATACCCTAATTATTATTCGTGAGGTGTACGAAAATACAACACATCATTTGGACGTGCGGTTTGCATGGAACGACTGAATATGTGTTTTTTAGGTGTTTGGCGCGTTTGAAAAGCATACGTGGGGTGGTCAAAACCAGCTGAAAAACCTCAGAATTCCATGAAATTGGATGAAAACAAAGGTTGGGTGAACTGTGAAATGTTCCGCCAGACGACACGTCAATCAGAGGTGTCGTGTGACCGCGGTGGCCGAAAACGCACTCCGCATGTCGTAAATGGCCAAAACATGCGTTTAACGGTTAAATGCATACCGAATGACATAGGAATGATTTAAAATCACACAAAAACACTATAATTTTTATTCGTGAGGTGTACGAGGAGAATACACGTCATTCGGATGTGCGGTTTGCGCGGCACGATTGAATATGTGTTTTTTAGGTGTTTGGCGCACTTGAAAAGCGTGCGTGGGGTGGTCAAAACCGGCCGAACGACCTCAGAATGCCATGAAATAAGATGAAAAGTAAGGGTGGGTGAATTGTGAAATGTTTGGCCATACGACACGTCAATCAGAGGTGTGGTGTTACCGCGGTGGCCGAAAACGCACTCTGCATGTCTTAAATGGCCAAAACATGTGTTTTGCGGTCAAATACATACCCACCGACATTAGAATTATTTTAAATCACATGAAAACACCCTAATTATTATTTTTGAGGTGTAAGAAAAAACGACATGTCATTAGGATGTGCAGTTTTCACAGAACGACTGAATATGTGTTTTTTAGGTGTTTGGCGCGCTTGAAAAGCATGCGTGGGGTGGTCAAAACCAGCCGAACACCCTCAGAATTCCATGAAATCAGATGAAAACAAAGGGTGGGTGAACTGTGAAATGGTCGTCCAGACAGCATGTCAATCAGAGGTGTCGTGTGACTGCGATGGCCGAAAACGCACTCAGCGTGTCGTTAATGGCCAAAACATGCGTTTAACGGTCAAATGCATACCGAACGACATCGTGATGACTTAAAATCACACAAAAAAAACCTAATTATTATTTTTGAGGTGTACGAGAAGACGTCACATCATTCGGATGTGTGGTTTGCACATCACAAATGAATATGTGTTTTTTAGGTGTTTGGTGTGCTTGAAAAGCGTGCGTGGGGTGGTCAAAACCGGCCGAATGACCTCGGAATGCCATGAAATGAGATGACAATAAAGGGTGGGTAAATTGTGAAATGGTCGGCCATACGACAAGTCAATCAGAGGTGTCCTGTGACTGCAGAATGACATACCCAATAATTGCAGTTTGATTTGTTTTCTATTTTCATTCTACAATTCATGTGTCATGATTATATGAATCAACTTGATTTGTGTAAGAACCCGAATCTGCGTTTCAGGTATGTTTTTCCTTTTCTGGACGTTTTGGAGAAAAAGAGGAAAATCTGGAAATTTTCAAAGTACACACCGTGTACTTTATAAGTACACACCGTGTACTTCGATGTCGCGCTAGGCCGTGTGCTGGCCATGTCCGGGCCACACACATGGTGTGTAGGGGTGATGTGGAGGCTGCTTAAAGCAGAGTATGTAAAGGCCAAGTACACGCCGTGTACCCCAGAAGTACACACAGTGTACTTTTTGTTTTCATTAAACGGACCTGGGTCGCATCTAATCGACAGAATTGTCTTCTTCTCAAGGTTCTTTGACCGGGAGCATCCGTATGACTATGAACTTTCTCCGAGCCTCTGAGCCTCCGTCTGTTTGCCGAATAGACTACCTTTGATTATGTTGGAACCACATCGGTGAGCTCTTCCTTCTTCTTGAGTCTCATTTCATGATTCTCCCTCTTTCTCAAGATATTGTGGGTTGAACGTTTTGTGCTTTTTTGTAGATCTACACTGTTCTAAGGAGAATCAATCCTCATGGTTCTAGTATATTGATCTCCTAGCATCGAGGTAGCTGGTTTGTGCTATACTGTTTGAAGTCTTTGAGTTTTATGTGCAAATTCCACCAATACCCGTGAACGGGGTATTGCGTGTTTACCGTTTTTCCCCTGTTGTTTTCCCACCCTGCTTGTATGCCTGTGTAGAGGTAATTTGATAATGTTTGTGGATAATTGCTATGCTTGGATGTGTTTCCCATGCCTTGTTCTTGTTACGACCTTTGGGTGTTGTTAGCCTTTGGCCGTTATACCTATTTTCCATGACTTGTCACTGTAGGATGGAATGATATTCTTGTCATGCTTGTTTTCTTATAGACTGGTTAGCTAAGTAGCTCTGTAGGTGTACTTTGTACTTATAGCATTATTATGCACTGACTGGCACGGGACCATGAGAACCTGGTGCTATAGACTATAAGGGATAGACTGAGTGAGCTTCTAGAGAGTCTTGGATATTATAGACTACAGGATGGTAGACCAAGTGAGCTTCCTCAGAGAGTCTTGGACATTATAGACTATAAGGGATAGACCGAGTGAGATTCCCAGAGAGTCTTGGATATTATAGACTACAGGAGGGTAGACCGAGTGAGCTTCCTCAGAGAGTCTTTACTTTGTTTGAATTTCTTTAAAACCTTTCCAGGCTAGAGAAGGAATTGATTGAGTGAGCATCCTTAGAGAGTCTGTGACAGACCTGAGACTATAAGAGGAATTGACCGAGTGAGCTTCCTCAAAGAGTTTCTAGACCATGGGGCTATAAGAGGGGTAGACCACGTGATCTTCCTCAGAGAGTCCCTAACTACCCTAGACTATAAGAGGAATTGAACGATCGAGCTTCCCTAGAGAGTCTTATTTTTTCGTATGACCAAACCAGAGGGGTTAGGCTGAGTGCACTACCCAGCGGGTTGTTTGTACTTCTTGGATAGGACCAGATTGGTTGGATACAAGTAATTCCTAGAGGGGTTCCTTTTGTGGTATCTGTTTGCTTCTCTGATGCTTATTGCTCTGTGGATTGATTACTGTTGTATATCATCCTGCTACTGCTTACTGATTACTGCCTGCTGTTTACTGTTATTGTTTACTTCTTACTAAACTATTACCTGCCATATACTCACTGACTATTAGGCACAGATATTTGGGTGGTTTCCTACTGGAATTTTAGTCTCACACCCTGTTTGGGCAATGCTTTTGGGCCCAAACAGACTATGTTGTTGCAGGTATAGACAAGGTCAAGCGCCCTTCGACTTCTAGTACTTGATTGTTTTGGATCAGGAGAGCATGGGACCAAGCCGAGGCTTTCGATGTTGAGGAATTGCTTATTTTTCTTTCTTTTTCACTTTGGTTCAGTTTTTTATTCAGCATTGTGACTTGTTTGGCTGCTTTCCTAGATAGATGTATCGTGCATCATTTCATATATATACATGTGTGCTCTAGTTTTTTATTGTTTTAGCCTTCCGTTGTTTATTGTTGTTGGATATTTACTTCTTCCTATATTGCATGTTTTGTTTACTTCCATTGTGTACTCTTCCAATGAGGGAATAGTTTCCCCATTATCACACCCAAGGCCCTCGTTCCTAGTCGGCAGCCTCTGGTGTTTGGGGAAATGCGCTTGAGGCCATGTGACCAGCCAGGTACGGGGCGCCTCTGGGTGGCTTCTGGAACCGGGACGTTACAAAGTGGTATCAAAGGAGGTTATTTTCTCTTGATTTACTATTTGGATCCTTAGCCAGGGATAGGATGGATTCGGTACTTGGTAATAAGTTGTGCCCAGGAGTAGCTAACCCGTGTACAGGGAAAAACCAATCTACCTCGTTTATTGCGGTTT
Source organism: Viscum album (assembly GCA_963277665.1). Lineage (NCBI taxonomy): Eukaryota > Viridiplantae > Streptophyta > Magnoliopsida > Santalales > Viscaceae > Viscum > Viscum album. Next base: position 1,073,358,430 of record OY728160.1, read on the forward strand.
TCTGGTTTTTGAGATTTTATGGTTGATATGATTTCACCTAGAGTGATTTACATGCCTTGTGTTTTTATTGTTGTGTTATCGTAGTTCTATTTCTATCGCAACCCAATGAGATGAGGGTATTCCATCTCATGCATCATATAGGCACTACTTGTTAGGAATCACATGCCATGCATTCTTGACATGCCATCTAGGGTGCATTAGAGATTGCATGTTGTTGTGATAGACATTGTGTATATTATGCATACTATTTTGATAGATGCTATGATAAAATCCCTATAGTTTGATAGATAAATTGTTTGTATTGTAACTTTACCTAAATGAATGCCAAATTTTGATTCTTTAGGTGTTATGGGCCCTCATGAAACGGAGTTGGTGGATCATTGACTTGTTTCCCTTGTATTTGAAATGTATGATATGTAAAGCTTTGATTTGCGAGGAGTATGGGCCCTCACGGATCGAAATTTGGCACCTCCATGTTTGTTTTGCAGTGTTTTTTGGGATTCAGTGCAGTTTCTGAGCTACTTTTTGGAAAAACCCATAATACATGGCATGTACTTGACTACACGCCGTGTAGTTTTTAATCGTGTCACTGACTGTGTGAGCAGAAACACGGGGTGGTAAAAAGGTTTTTAGTAACACGCCGTGTATGGTCATTACACGCTATGTAGTAGTGAGCCGTGTACCCGGTCGTGTCACTAACAACACGGGTTGGGGAATCTCATGTTGTACACGCTGTGTTTTGTATGAACACACAGTGTAGCCTTGTCCTAGGTACCCGACTGTGTCACGAACAACCCGGGTCGGTGTTATCTTCTTCTATACACATCGTGTTTGTTCGGAACACGCCGTGTAAGGGTCAGCAGTGTATCCGGCTGAGTAACTCACAACACGGGTCACCAAAACCTTGTCTAGTACACATGGTGTCCTTAGTGAACATGCTGTGTATTCTAGGGTTAAGAGGACCGTGTGGGTTAGCCGTGTAAAGAGACTCGGGCAGGGGAATGGAGTTTGAGTACACGCCGTGTAGTCGGGGTCGTTACACGACCAGTGGTGGAAGAAGTACACGCCCATGTGAATGGCTTTAAGGAACACGTCGTGTAGTTTTATACACGCCGTGTAGTCGTGTTTAGTAAAACTTGTGTGTTTCTCTCTCCTGTTTCCATTTGGTAATCTTGTGTTCTCTGTCTTTGATAATCCTGATCTAAGGTGTGCTTTTGATCTTTCAGAGCTATGCCTCCAAGGCATCCTCCAGTTATACGTCAGTTGTCAGACGGTGATCAAACACCGGATATGGACGATCAGGGACCTCCTACATACCCTCCTCCTGTTCCAGCCTTGGCACCAGTAGTTATACCAGTTTCAGGTGTCGATGTGCAGTTCAGGGAGGAATTCCTGAGGATGATGTAGATCTTTTAGGGACCCCCACCTCCTACCCTGTCGATAGCTGAGTTGACGCGGGGTTTCCAGCAGCAGAATCCTTTTACTTTCTCAGCGAATAGAGGACCCCATGATGTAGAGTCATGGCTAGAGGCCACACTGACAATCTTCGAGCACTTGGAGATACCTCTAGAGAAAAGGGTAAAGTTGGCTACTTATATGCTCTGAGACACCGCTAAGAGGTGGTGGGAGGTGATATCACAGTCAGGGATCCAGCGGAGTATGAATTGGGATGAGTTTCAGCGCATCTTCTACAATTACTTCTATCTAGAGACCTTGAGGGCCGACTGAGCCTGAGAGTTTATGAGTCTTGAGAAGGGTACTCTTTCTTTTATGGAGTACTCATCTCGTTTTACTGAGCTGTGGCGCTTCACGCTGATTCCATCAGGTGATGAGTTGTTCCGTGCTAGGAATTTTGAGGACAGTCTCAGGCAGGAGATCCATTCCTAGGTGAATATCTTCAGGTTGAATTCGATATCATCGATCATCAACCAGAAATTGATCACTGAGTGAAATCTGAGAGATTATGGAGCAGTGGGCCAGGGCAGTTCGACATCCAGATTCAGTGTTCATCCTACTAATAGAAGGAAGCGCCGCATGGAGTATGCTAGAGGAGATCAGAGTGGGAAGAATGTATCTTCGGGCAGCTAGGTTGTATGCTACCAGTGTGTTAGGAGTAGGAATACTAGGCCTTAGTGTTAGAGAGACCCGATGGAGTGCTGATCTTGCAGCAAGATGGGCCATCTTCAACGTTTTTGTCAGATCTTCTCACCTACAGTTGGTGGTAGGGGTACTTCTATGACCCCGTGTGTAGGAGATGTATCGCCAGTTTCTCATCAGTCTGGGAACTGGATTTCTTTTGGCCATTCGGGAAAATGTAGAAGTCTCAGCCGTGGTGGTCAGTCACCAGGTTACCAGTGACAACAGAGTGGATCAACTCAGAGTGGTCATCCAGGGGCACAGGGCCATGGTACAGGCCAAACTTTTGCCGTGGAGAAGACCTATTAGGAGAAGGATCCCGACCCTTCTACGATACTAGGTACGATCTTAGTAGCCTCAGTTTTATCTTCAGCTCTTTTCGATACTGGTGCTTCACATAGCTTTATCTCTGTTGCTGTTGTGGAGAGCCTTTTTCTCTGTATCTTTTTGGCTACCGACAAGTTGACTCTTGATACACTGTTGGGAACGAGGATGTCCAGCGTATGTCAGTGAAAAGAGTTCCCTCTTGAGGTTGTAGGGTGTCACTTCTTATGGGACCTCTATGTCCTAGAGATGACAGGCTATGATGTCATTCTCGGTATGGACTGGTTAGTTCCCTTTCAGGCAGTCGTAGATTACTATCATCACAGGGTGAGTTTTGTATCACCAGAGGGCGGATCGTTTCTTCATAGAGGTGAGTGGGATGTCCAGGTGGGTAGAGCTAGACCAGAACATCATGGGCTAGGGGGAGTTACAACCCAGATTTCTAGTCTTTATCTGGATGACCAGGGGACTTTGTAGTTAGACTTTCCTCAAGTGGTGGATTGTTTCAGGGATGTCTTTCCAGAGGACTTTTCAGGTTTGCCTCCAGAGCATGAGGTAGAATTATCGATCGATCTCGTGCCAGGAGTGACACCAGTCTCCATTCCTTCTTATAGGATGGCTACACCTAAGTTTAAGGAGCTCAAGAAGTAGTTGGAGGAGTTGCAGGCAAAGGGTTTCATCCGAACCATTACTTCTTATTGGGGTTCGCCTATCCTGTTTTTGAAGAAGGCAGACGACACCCTTAGTCTTTGCATGGATTATCGGAAGCTGAACTAGTTGACGGTCAAGAACTGATATCCATTGCCGAGGATCGATGACCTATTTGACCAGCTTCGAGGAGCCCGGGTGTTCTCGAAGATTTATTTGAGGTCCGGTTATCATCAGTTTCTCATTATACCATTGGATATACCTCTTACAGCCTTTAAGAGTAGGTATGGTCTATACGAGTATACGGTCATGCAATTCGGTCTCACGAATGCACCAATAATTTTTATGGTACTGATGAACCAGGTGTTCCATCCATACTTGGATTCCTTCATGGTGGTTTTCATAGATGACATCTTGGTGTAATTTCACACTCGACATGACCCTGCTACCCATATTGAGATCGTTCTGAGTACATTGAGAGAGCATCAGTTATATTCTAAGCTCTCAAAATGCCACTTTTGGATGGATCTGATTCACTTCTTGGGTCACGTTATCTCAGAGACAGGAGTATCGGTATACCTAGAGAAAGTGAGAGCTGTAGTTTCCTGGGAGTATCCGAAGAATGCCTTTGAGGTGTGGAGTTTTCTAGGGCTGGTTGGATACTACAAGCATTTCATACCGGACTTTTCATGCCTTGAAGCACTGCGGACAGGTCTGACCAAGAAGGGTGCAAAGTTCTTATGGTAAGATTCCTATGAGTCAGCCTTTCAGGAGCTGAAGGGGAGGTTGACGTCAGCACCGATACTAGTCTTGCGAGTGCTGGGAAAGAGCTATACAGTCTACTTTGATGCTTCAGGTGTCGGCTTGGGAGCTGTGCTTATGCAGGGAGATGGAGTCGTTGCGTACAAGTCTCGGTAGTTGAGGCCACACGAGAGGAACTACCCGACGCACGATCTGGAGGTGGCAACTATTGTTCATGCCTTACGCTGTTGGAGACATTAAATTTTGGGAGAGAACTTTTTGGTTTTCACCGACCACAAGAGTCTCAAGTACATCTTCTCTCAGTGAGATCTGAATCTGAGACAGTGAAGGTGGGTCGAGTATCTTCAGTCCTTTGACTTTGATCTTGCCTATAGTCCAGGAAAGGGAAACACAGTGGCTGATGTGTTGAGAAGGAGAACATAGATTTAGGAAGTTCAGGAAGCCAGTAGTGAGTGGCATATTATGTCTATGTTCTCTGAGATGCATTTGGAGGTGCACGAAAAACATGGGCAGAATTTTCTTTCTTTTGTAGTTGTTACCTCTACCCTTCTTGATCGGGTACGGATGAGGCAGCTATTAGACTCGGAAGGCCTAGTACTGCGAGAGGGTGTGTTAGGAGAGGACCCTCTTCCTGGGTGGAAAGTGGGTGATGATGATATCTTTCATTTCCAGGGACGCATATGGGTTCCAGTAGACATACGTGAGGAACTGATACGTGATTTTCATTCTTCTGTTTGGGCAGTTCATCCTGGCATCACCAATATGTATCGTGATCTACACTTCCAGTACAGGTGGCCAGGTATGAAGAGGGATGTTGCTAGGTTAATCATGATATGTTCTACTTTTCAGTAGGTGAAAGAGGAGCATCAACAACCAGTAGGGATTTTACAGTAGTTAACCATTCCCAAGTGGAAGTGGAACGATGTCGTGATGGACTTCGTGACTGGGTTACCAAGGTCACCCTGAGGGAGTGATGCTTTTTGGGTTGTCGTCGACAGGCTTACGAAGGTTTCTCAATTCTTACCTATCAATGAGACCTTCAGTGTTGATGAGTTGGGGCAGTTGTACATATGAGAGATTTTATGTCTGCATTGAGTTCCACACTCCATTGTTTTATACGGGGATGCACATTTTACTTCTCGGTTCTGGAAGGGGATTTAGAAGTCTTTGGGTACACAGGTACTTTTGAGTACAACATACCATCCCCAGACAGATGGCCAGTCCAAGTGTACGATCCAGGTACTTGAGGATATTCTCCGAGATTGCATTCTAGACTTTGGCGGTTCTTGGGAGAAGCATATTCCTCACACGGAGTTTTCCTATAACAATAGTTTTTAGGTGACTATTCAGATGGTGCCTTACGAGGCTTTGTAAGGTAGGCCATACCGATCACCTTTGTGGTGGCTGGAGGTAGGAGAGGAGCTTTACTGGGACCTCGTCTTGTTCAGGAGACCTCAGAGTAGATAGAGTTGATTCGGAAGAGGATGGCTATAGCACAGTCTTGACAGAAGTCTTATGCTGGTCAACGGAGATGACCTCTAGATTTTAAGGTCGGGGATCAGGTTTTCCTGCGTGTCACACCGAGGTTGGGACACAAGAGGATTCGGAGGCAGGTTAAGCTTTCACCACGGTATGTTGGGCCGTTTAAGGTGTTGGAGAGATTTGGGCTATTTTCCTATCAGTTGCAGTTACCTCAGAGGTATCGGGCTATGCATGACGTCTTCCATGTTTCTCAGCTCCGACGTTACTTTTCAGACCCATCTCATGTCTTTCAACCCAAGAATGTTGAGCTCGAAGCGGATGCATCATTTGAGGAGCATCCTATCCAGATTTTCGATCATAGTATGAAGGTTCTCCGTGGCCGGTCTATTCCTCTGGTATGGGTGTTATGGCAGCACGGGCGAGTACAGGACGAGACCTAGGAGAGGGAGGCTGATGTGCGATCGCAATGGCCAGAGCTGTTCAAGGTTTCTTCTTCTACGCCTCGCTAGGGAAATTTGGGGACAAATTTATTTAATTTGGGAAGTTTGTAAGAACCCAGATCTTCGTTTCAGGTGTGTTTTTCCTTTTCTGGTCATTTTTGAGAAAAAGAGGAAAATCTGGAAATTTTCAAAGTACATGCTGTGTACTTTATAAGTAAACACCATGTACTTCAATGCCACACTAGGCCGTGTGCTGGCCATGTCTGGGCCACACACATGGTGTGTAGGGGCAATGTGGAGGCCGCTTAAAGTGAAGTATGGAAAGGCTAAGTAAACGCCATGTACCCCAGATGTACACACCGTGTAATTTCTTTTTTTCATTAAATAGATTGGGGTCGCGTCTAATCGACATAATTTTCTTCTTCTCAAGGTTCTTCGACTGGGAGCGTCCGTACGGCTGTGAACGTTCTCCGAGACCCCGACCCTCTGTCTGTTTGCCGAATCGAATGTCGTCGATTGCGTTGGAACCACAGTGGTGATCTCTACCTTCTTCTTGAGTCTCATTCCATGATTCCCCCTCTTTCTCAAGATATCATGGGTTGAAAGTTTTGTGCATTTTCATATATCTACACCATTTTAAGGAGAATCAAGCCTCTTGGTTCTATTATATTGATCTCCTAGCATCGAGGTAGGTGGTTTGTGCCTTACTGTTTGATGTCTTTGAGTTTTATGTGCGAATTCCACCAATAACCATGAATGGGGTATTGCGTGTTTACCATTTTCCCCCTGTTGTTTTCCTTCCCTGCTTGTATTCTTACATAGAGATAATTTGATCATGTTTGTGGATAATTTCTATGCTTGGATGTTTTTCCCATGCCTTGTTATTGTTACAACCTTTGGGTCCTATTATCCTTTGGCTTTTATACCTATTTTCCATGCCTTGTGACTGTAGGATCGAATGATATTCTTGTCATGCTTGTTTTGTTGTAGACTGGTTAGCCAAGTAGCTCTGTAGGTGTACTTTGTCCTTATAGAATTATTATTCAATGACTGGCACGGGACCATGAGAACATGGTGCTATATACTACAAGGGATAGACTGAGTGAGCTTCCAGAGAGTCTTGGATATTATAGACTATAGGAGGGTAGAACGAGTGAGCTTCCTCAGAGAGTCTTGGACATTATAGACTACATGGGATAGACCGAGTGAGCTTCCTAGAGAGTCTTGGATATTATAAACTATAAGAGGGCAGACTGAGTGATTTTCCTCAGAGATTATTTACTTTGTTTGAATTTATTTAAAAACTTTCTAGGGTAGAGAAGGAATTTACTGAGTGAGCTTCCTTAGAGAGTCTGTGATAGACCTGAGACTATAAGAGGAATTCACCTAGTGAGATTCCTCATAGAGTTTCTAGACCTTGGGGCTATAAGAGGGTTAGACCGCATGATCTTCCTCAGAGATTCCCTGAATACCCTAGACTATAAGGGGAATTGACTGAGCGAGCTTACCCATAGAGTCTTATTTTTTTGTATAACCAAACCAGAGGGGTTAGGCTGAGTGCACTGCCCAGAGGGTTGTTGGTACTTCTTGGATAGAACCAGCGGGGTTGGCTGTGAGTAATTCCCAGAGGGGTTCCTGTTGTGGTTAGCTGTTTGCTTCTCTGCTTCTAGTTGTTCTGTGGATTTATTACTATTTTATATCATCCTACTACTTCTTACTGATTACTGCCTACTGTTTACTGTTATTGTTTACTGCTTACTGTACTATTACCTGCCATATACTCACTGACTGTTAGGCACAGATCTTTGGGTGGTTGACTACTGGGATTTTAGTCTCACACCCTGTTTGGGCCATGCTTTTGGTCCCAAACAGACTATGTTTTTGTAGGTATAGACAAGGGAAAGCGCCTTTCGACTTTTGGTACTTGATTTTTTTTGGAGTAGGAGAGCATGGGACCAAGCTGAGGCTTGCGATGCTGAGGAGTTGCTTATTTGTCTTTCTTTTGCACTTTGGTTCAGTTTTCTATTTAGTATTGTGACTTGTTTGGCTACTTTCCTAGACACATGCATCATGAATCATTTCATATATATACATGTGTGCTCCAATTGTTTATTGTTTTAATCTTCCATTGTTTATTGTTGTTGGATATTTACTTCTTCTACTATTACATGTTTTTTTTACTTCCATTGTGTACTCTACCAATGAGGGCATAGTTTCCCCATTATCACACCTAAGGCCCTCGCTACTAGTCGGCATCCTCTGGCGTTTAGAGAAATGTGCTTGAGGCCATGTGACCAACCGGGTACGGGGCGCCTCTGGGTGGATACCGGAACCGGAACGTTACAATTTTAATTCATCATATCCACTCCTTTTATTTAGTTATTGAATCATATCGAGGCACGGTGTGGCCGGAACCACTCAAAAATGTCTCACTTTTTTTGAAATGGATAGGATTTTAAGTGAAAACAATAACTTGCATATGGAAAACTGACCAAATGTATTCGAATTGTGTTGATACTTTATCACAACAATACATGGGTCGTTTGTGATGTGTAATAGTCAATCCCAACACAATCCGAGGCATGGTGTGACTGATATCACTCAAAGTGTCTCTCTTTTATTTGAAATGGATAGCATTTTAAATGAAATCAACAACTGGCATACATAAAACTGATCAAACACATTCAGATTATGTTGATACATTAGGACAATGATCCATGGGTCATTTGTGACATGTACGAGTCAAACCTGCCTCAATCCAAAGCATGGTGTGATAGGTACCACTCAAAGTGTCTCACTTTAGTTTGAAATGGACAGGATTTTAAGTGAAAACAACAATTGGCATACGGAAAACTGACCAAACGCATTCGGATTGTGTTGATACTTTAGCACAAAAATCCATGGATCATTTGTGACAGGTACGAGTGAACCCCACCACAATTCGAGGCACAATGTGACTGGTATCACTCAAAGTGTCTCACTTTTGTTTGAAATGGACAACATTTTAAGTGAAAACAACAACTGGCATATGGAAAATCTGCACAAGGCTACACATAGATTCTTGAAATTAAGGGATAAAAAATAAAATATGGTCTATTGGTCATATGTTATTAGAAGAAAATATTCACAAGGCATAGATTGAAACACAATGGGTCATAATATATATAGAAAAACCTGAATTATATTAGGAATGAGTCTTGACATCCCATCATGAACATGCACCAACACTCATGTTCTAATTCTCAATCACGGGTCGTTCATTATATACAATAACATACAAAAAATAAATATCATATAGTGATTTCATATGAAACTTATGAACACTCAAGCATACCATATAACAAATTGGTCAATAAGGATACACATAGATTCTTGAAAAATAATTTTCAAAGTCTCATGAAAATACCCCAATGGTGAGGAATGCATATGATGACACCATATCCCCATGGATCACCTCAATCCCATCCTCAAACAGTGGGTTCTAGGACCAAACCAATGTCCCTTTGGGAACCCAATACCAAATACTTAATTGAATATTCATACCCACTAACCAAGATGGGGATTCATCTCACCTCACACCCAGGAGAGAAAATTACAATTAGCCACATAACCCCTTATTCTAATTGAAAAGTCTATGAAAAACATGTAGGCTATTCTGGTAACCCATCTCATATGTTGATATTGGACAATGTTTCCCACTAACACAGCAGGAACCATTTATACATGGATACATAATCATTAGAGGAATATAAACATCCCATGTGATTTCTATAAATCATCCTAGGTCTAAGCACATGACCACTACCATTGTATATCTTATTGGTATCATGATCCTTGTCCACTCTACCCAAGTATTTCTCTTGGTTTTAAGATACTCAACCCAAGACCATGACTAAACATCCCATGTGCTTCCTATAACATGTAGGTTTTTTCTCTTGTGTGTATTGGTGTTATGGTTTGAGTGAGGAATGAATTCTAAATTTTGAATACTCTTATGTGTGTTGGTGTTTTGGTTTGAGTGAGGAATGAATTCTAAATTTGGAATACTCTTATGGGTGTTATTGCATTTCCCATAACATGTAGTCTTTTTATCTTATGGATGTTATTGCATTTGAATTTCTAAATTTCTAAATTTCTAAATTTTGGAATGAATTATAAATTTTGAATACTTTGGATGGGGATTTTGTATTGGTGTTGTTTCAGGTCTGGAGAGGGGGAGGTGTGTTGCTATGTTGTTGGAGGTCTGGAGAGGGGAGAGGGGACTGCTATTGTGGATTTGAGCAAATGTATACCAACGGTTTTTAAAACTGTTGGTATAGATTATATAATATAACTATACCAACTGTTTTGTTATAACTATTGGTATAGTTTTATACCAATGGTTATAACAAAACCATTGGTATAGCCTTATGGATTGTCATATCCCCTCTATATCAACGGTTTACAACCGTTGGTATAAGTCTAACACACATATACCAATGGTTTCACAAATCGTTGGTATATGTTATATTTAACACACATATGCCAACAATTTGTAGCAAACCATTGGTATACCTTCTATTTAGACACCTATAACAATAGTTTTCATAGAACCATTGGTATAGGCCTATTGTCATGGCTTACTTAGCCACAGTTGAGGGAACCGTTGGTATACTATATACCAACAGTTTCCAGGCCTTTACCAATGGTTGTGAACCATTAATAAAGTGTAAAATTCCAGTAGTTTTACCTACATATAAAAAGAAAAATATATAAAGAGAGAATGATTTAGAAACTATTAATATTGGGAGATTGATTTTAGGATAATAATTAAAGAACTATTTAATATAAATAAGAAGAAGGTAATAAATATTCCGTTATGAAGTGAAGATATTCTATGTATTGATGTTGAAAGAAGAAGCTGTATCTGAGCATCTTACTATAATCATATCATTATGTTGATGTAGTGATAAGAAAAAAAAAGAAAAATATAAGAGATTTTGACTTTATATTCATGGTTTTATTCTTGGTGTTGAGCCTTTTGGAGTCGAGGACATTTTAAAATTTTATAATATCACAGGATCTCAGATTGGGTTGAGAAATACAAGTGATCATAATCCAAAATCCATATTATTTTATTTTATAATGACACTTTTAAAGGGTAAGTGTGAACTAATGATATATCCAACCAGGTACAAGTCTAACCATGTAAACCCCATAACCCACCCACTATAAGAGTCCCTCCCACTAAAAAATCCAAAATTCAAAATACCGCTAATGGTCTTACATCCAAATTTTAAAATTCAAAAGAGATCTCGGGCTACGAGTTTTCCCGCGTCACGCATACACCATCAAGCATGTCTCTTCCCACCACCACCACCATCATCACCAATAGAGCCATACCATACCTCTCCACAACCAATCGATTATTGTCACCATCTACCTTTTAAATCCATCCACTCAAACTCAATTCCCAAAAAACCTTGTAGACCACCACGCAACCCCACCTCAGAGAGAATGGTGGAAGTATGGATCCATTGTAGAGAAAAAACGATATTTTGTTGGAAAAACAGCAACAAGACAATCTCCAATGAGGAGACCTCAAACTAGGAAATGTGATAACCAGAATAAATATCGGAAAAAAACTAACCTTATAATTAACCACCCCAAGTAGCCATTCTGATACAATTATTGGCACTAGACCTAAGCCACAGAAACACTGGTGAACTTCAGATGGAATCTACCAAAACCCTCCAACACTGTGAGATGAAACTCTCAAAACTCTAGGAAGAACACATCCAAAAAAACCAGAGCCACCAAAGAAGACAAATCAAGGAAGAACCTATCTAAACACCATACTAGAAATACAAGTGATCAGATTTAGTAAAGATTCGGTGAAACTAAGCTTCGATCTGAGTCCGAGTTTCATGCATTTTTGTTGAAGAATTAATGGAATTTTAAAAATATTATATTGAAAGGAAAGAGATATATTTTATATATTTTTTATCATCCTAGATTTTATTATAAATAAACATCAAGAAGGATATAAAATAAACACTCTTATATTCATGGTGTAAATCCATAAGATCGGTGAGGTCCGGGTATATAGGGAGATCACAATGAAACTTGGTGATTGAAGTGAGAATATATTGTATAGAGGTCCTAAAAAAATAAGATTTTTTTTCATAGTTAGACTTTATGTAGGTGTGAGTAACACCAACCATTATAGTCAGTGATTTATTATTGTGGAGAAACCATGATTGGGTAAAATAACCAATCATGGAAAGAAGTAAGTCTTTGAGACATTCCTTATAAAAATACAATGTACATTTTTTCTTTATTTTCCATATTCATCGTGGTATGTTTTCTTGGTTAAACATAAAATAAATCTAACTTTCCTAATAAAAAATAGAGGTTCATAACCATAGGGGTAAAATATTTAAATAATATTTGGTACTTGGGATAAATTAGTTAACACATGATTCACCCCTATTATATGTCAGCACTAATCCTTAGGGGAATTTTAAATTATATCACTATTATACCAGCCCAACTGAATTTGAATCATCATACTCAAAATTTCAAGAAGAAGAATGATAAATAATAAGATAAAACATTAGTAGTTGAAGTGAAACTCGAAGAATCTCAGAAAGAAAATCCATAAATCTTTGATAGTGGATTAACTTTACATATGATAAGATATTTGACGCTCCTGAATGATCATTAAAATTTAAAGGAAGGCTTATTTACATTTGAATATCCTCAATCACTCAAGATAGAAGGATTTGGTTCAACATTCATTGGAGAAGAAAAGATGAATTCTAAGAAAACCCCATTTGTTAATGGGATCAAATGAAACTTATGAAGTGTGTCTCCACTATTCAATAAAGTAAATGAAGTGTTTTTTATAATGAATGTTTTTGAGTGTTTAAAATAATTATTTGTATTTATGAAAGGAAAATAAACACAAGGAAACTTTTTTAGGTTGGTGATGATGAATATTCATACTACTTAAGTTTAAATGAAGGAAATTAGTTATGGCATAAAATATTTGGGAAAATTGGTTAAAGAAATTTAAGGAATATTACCCATGAAAATAATTTTTATTATGTATTAATGATTAATAGAGAAATAATTTACATGTTTTCTATATGCTAAAATTGAAAATTTTCAATTATTCACACAAGAAAGTGGAGATTAAAACATCTCATCCATTAGAGCTCATTCATTAATTTTTTTTTCAGCCTATGAGTAAGAAACAAACTAATTCACATAAGTATTTTATTTCTTTTATTGATGAATTTTAAAATATTACATGTATTATGATTTTAAAGCATAAAGAGAAGGTATTGAATATGTTCAATATTTTTAAAAGATGTTTTATAAAGAAGTTTGGGTTTTCATTGAAGAACTTATAGGTGAACAATGGAGTTGAATTCAAAAGTGGGAAATTTTAAGCATATATTGGAAATCATGGAATTATTTATAAATTAAAAACAACTTATACCCTAATAAAACATGTTTTTTATGAAATAAAGAATAAGTGATTATTTTAAATAGATCTCACTATGGTTGTGGAGCATGATACTTCTCATTTTTTGGAGGTGAGCTATTAATTTAGTATTTCAGATTAAAAACCATTTTTTTAAAAGGTTGGGACCGAATAGTCATTTATTATTAAATCAAAGAAAATTCATATTTAAACTGGGTAGAGGGAGACCCATTACATAGCCCGAAGGCCCAGTGGACATGTATTCCATTACATGGCCCATAGGCCCAATTTTATGGCCCAAAGCCCATTCTATGAATAGTACTGCTATAGTATCCATGCTGCTATAGTACCCACTACTGCTACAGTACCCTACCACCACTACAGTGTCATGCTGCCGCTACAGTTCTCGTCGTTGCTACAGTGCAGCAGCTACTACAGTCACTACGGTACTGCTACAGTCCTGCGCCCAATGGTTTTAGAACCCCCATTTTTTATGTAGGATTACGTGGTGCTTACCACTAAGACAAACCCCAACTACAGTTTAAAAACCATTCTGTATGATAAAATAATTCAATTATTATGATATAAAATATATAATATAAGAATATCCAAATATATAAATTATTTTTGGGTATTTTTTATCCCATTTATTATCAAGGTGAAAGGTAATTACTTTTCAAAATTCAAGCAATGAAGAGTTAATAGTATCTTCTTTGGATATACTCTAAATGAAAAAGGATATAATTTTCATAAAAAATATATAAGTAATATTATGGATAGTGTTGATTTTAAGGTGATATAACACTCAAATAATAAGGTCACACACCATGAAGAAAGTTCCCTAAGTGAAGATTATAAAGCATAATTTGTTGAGAAACATGATGGAGTTTCTAAAAATGATGGGAATTCAAAAAATAACATGTTGAAAATGATGATTAATCTATTTCTAATAAGGATGAATAAAATTTTTTAACCCATATTTGTTTGATAAGGAAGATAGTGTTCCAATATATTATTGTGGATAGAGGAAAACTAATTCAAAATGGGATAACTTTGTAAATGACATCACATACCTCATTTTATATTTGGTTTAACTAAGATATATTAAATAAGATTTAGAGAATTAAGAGTGGATATATATTATTAATGAAGAGTTTAATTAGATAAAAAAAATGATATTTTGGATTTACTACCTATTCCAACTAATTTTATTGTTATCAAAACAAAGTGGGAATTTCATAACAATGTTAAATGACAAGGTATATTTGATGAAAAATAAGGAAAGTATCAGGTGAAAAGATTACTCATTTATCAAACAGATTTATTTTTATGATATAATTTCATCAATTTATAGACTTGAGAATACAAGTATTTTTCTTGCAATAATGTCACATGGGTGATATAAGATATTTTAAATTGATGTCAAGTCAACCATTCTAAATGGAGAATTGCAAAATGAATTATACACTTTGAAACCAAATATATTCTTTCTTATAAAAGACAAATGATATATTTTTAATTTGAAAAAGGAATGTCATGGTTTTAATAAATTCCCAAGGGCATGATATGTAAAGCTATATTTATGCTAAAAGGTGCTAAAATTTAAGTAGGGAAGAGTGGAAAACTACCATCATGTCAAAGATGATAAAGAGGTATCACCTATTGTTATTGTATATGTAGATAATATTAACTTTGTTGTAAATGAAGAATATATTTGTGAGGAGTGTTAATTAGAGATGAATAACTTGTGAGATGGATTATTTCTTGGGATTGAAAATTTCTCAAGAAAAGGATCATATTCTCATTTCTTAATATAAGTATGTCTCAATTTTTTTTAAATAAATTCAGAATGGAGAATTAAAATAATTTTTATACCAAAATTTTAGTGGTAACCATGCTATAAAAATTAATATAGAAATGAAATTTATTTAAGAGAGTTTAGAAAACTTATTGGGAGTTTACTCTACCTGAATGATTCATGACTAGATCTTATGTATGTTATTACACTTTTTTTAATATTTCAAAGTGTTCCAAAAGAAACGCATCTTGTGGATAATAAAATAATTCTTATATGAATTAACATAATAATGAATTATGTGTTGAAATATGAAAAAAAATATCATTAAATTTTGATATGAAAATGTATATTGGGCTAGAAATGTTGATGATAGAAGATTAACATTTGGTGGAGTTTTGTTTCTTAGAGAGAGGTTTGGAGAATATAACACACAAACAAAGATCTATAAACTTGGGTACTACTGAGGTGGAACATGTTGTTACAAATCAAGAAAGAACTCAATTGACATTGATGAAAAATCAATTAGAATATATAAAGGGGGATGTGAATTTGTCATTGATCGTGGGATTTTTTAATCAATGCGTGATCAATTTAACGATAAATCCAGTTCAACATTATTTATCAAAGAATATCAATATCAATTTTTTATTAAAGAATTATTTAAGAAAATTAGGTTGAATCTAGATATTATTCTAATGAAGGATCAAATAGAGGATGTGTTCAGTAAGCCACTTCTGAAGGATTCATTTTAGAAAATGAGGCCGATGATGGGAGTTCAACCTTAATTAATTCAAGGATATAGTATGGTTATTCTGTCCTATGTATTATTGAATTTAGTTTTTTGTTCTAAAATGGAGATTAAAAAAAAAATATTTAATGAATATGTTTTTATTTAAGTGGGAGAATATATTTAGGGGGATTTTTTTTAAAAAAAAGTGGAAGGTTTTGAACACAGTGTGTATGTATGAGTTTGTAAAGTGTATAAACTGCTGTAATGATTTTTTATAGAGATTTTGTGAACAAAAATTGTGTTTGGAACATATATGAACAATATTAAATTTTCAAAATGAAATTACAAGAAAAATTTTAGTACCATAATTGATATCTTTTTATTATTATTATTAATTTTAATTTTATACACTGAGTTTACTCATGTAGGTTTAGAGTGATTAAATGATAATTCATTACTTAGTTAAAAGGGTGATATATGCTAAATGGTCAAAAATAATTATTTTAATTTTATGGATGGTTATTTTTTTAAAAAGGGGGTATTATTAAGATGAAGCTAAAGTATATTGATAAGACCAGATTGTTGGTGGATTTTTCTAGTGTTGAGGAAGATGAATCCCTAAAAATTGAAGAAATATTTTTCGAAGGGGATATTTTTGGAGTGAATGTGAAGTGAATATTTTTCTTTGAACCTTAAATCTGTTTTTTATAAACTAATTGGTTATTTTATGAATAATTTTCAATCTCAAGTGATTCATGAAGTTTTAGTTGAGGTGAAGGTGTTTATCGAAGCTTGGAAGATAATGAAATGTGTTTAGATTTGGAAAGATGATGTTTGTATTACAAAAATAATAATTTGGTAATAAAAATGTTCATGTTGTAATGAAATTTGTGTAAGATAAAAAAATTATAAGCAATGTTAAATAAAAATTCAACAAAATGGTTCATGATGTGATCAAAGAATAAGCTTGACAATGTTTTTGAACTATTATTCAATTCAAGGAAATCATACCATAAGGACAATTCATTGCACCGTGAATTTAATACTCATGATTAAATGACTAGATCATGAGAAATAAGTGATCTTCTATATTTGGGGTTTCACGGAGTCATTCCACAATGGTGTATATCATAGCGCAATGCACCTAGATGAGGAGTTCAAGTGAAATAAGAAAAGGGAGGCTGTTACATAGGGATGTAAATCACATCATGAAGAATAAATCACATTACAGTGATTAGGATATGATAATTAGGTACATATATAGAATTAAAGGAGAAAATAACCACTTCATAGGGGAGATTGTTACACCATAATGGAAGAGGCGATTTTTGAATAGTTTTAGGTAAACTGGTTGGTCATGAAATAAAACTCATTTTAGTACCATGAAAGTGATGATCTACCACATAATATGGGTTATTCTATGATTCTTTCTAGAATATAGAATTTGATTTTTTTTTATTGTGGACCCCTTGGTACTTTAAGGGATACACAAACTTGGACCTTTAAGCCTCTAAATCATATCCAAGGGTGTCTAGAAGGCCTGGACATATGTGATGACTAAAAATAATAGAGAATTTTTGAATTGAAAATTCTCAATTTTTTAGGAATTCAGATTTGGATATATAGAGAATATGAGATAACTTACTAATATTAAAGTGTAGAGAATTATGGAGGAATAATAG
This sequence comes from Viscum album, assembly GCA_963277665.1. Taxonomy (NCBI): domain Eukaryota; kingdom Viridiplantae; phylum Streptophyta; class Magnoliopsida; order Santalales; family Viscaceae; genus Viscum; species Viscum album. Next base: position 1,073,375,903 of record OY728160.1, read on the forward strand.
TCGAAAGAGGAAAATGAGAAAGAAGTGTAAGAATAAGTGAAAACAAAACCACAGTTTTTTGGAGTTTTATGCTTGGTGAAGATTCTATTACTGTTTATGATTTGCGATTATATATCTCTATTTTTTAGGAGATAATTAAAAAAGTTTGGAGACAAATTTTATCTCACATGTTCATGGATAATCCTAGATCATTTATAATATATATGGTGATTCAAATGGGATGTGTGATCATGAGTATTACTTGGTTAAAATAAGGATGTATCTACTCAATTTGATTAGTGATCCTTATAAAAACATTATTTACTTATGATGTTTGTGCCCTGGAATATTTTAGAGTGTGTACAAAGATCTTTTCATACATATTAAAAAGTGTCAATGGTAGTTTCAATTAGAAATGTAAAAGGAAGTGAATTCGCCGATTCAATCCTCTCTCAATGAATTTACACTATTCATGTTGGATCTTTTTCAAGGATGATGCTACCTTCTTAAAGTAAATGATAGTGATTAAGAAACAATAGGAGAGTACCCTATGAAGATGTCCGGTACCATTGGTGAATGTTCTATGGTATCATGAGAACCTTTAAGAGATATCATGGGAATAAGAGAACCAGATGTGGGCTCAATACCCACACCTTTTAGACTAGTTTATTATTTTCATGATGAAAATTTCTAAAAGGCATGGAGGATGTAGTAACTCAAATTTTTTCATTGAAACCTTTAGAATATTTTCAATTTTCTTTATAAATTTGTTCATTGAGCTATTTCTATGAAATTTTTGGCTTGAAATCCCAAATAGATTATATTAAAACACTATATTATATTTAGTCCACACATGTGTGCTTATGAGAAAATGCATTTGTCTCTTAAATAGATACCAATATGGGAAACGCACTATCATATTTTGACTTGTAATAGGCATTCTACCCTAAATGTGACAATCATAGTTCGTTTTCCAATCCCTTGGGCTAGGCCAGTCCCAAGTGGGTTATAAAAATTAAAATAAACACCACAATCCCTATTTTTTCTCTATTTAATCAAATTTAACCCTCTTGATTAGGGTTAGTCATCATTGAAACAAACCTTAATTGTGAGAGAGGGGAAGAATCCAATATCAATATATTTACAAACCCATTAATTAAGAAGATAGTTAATAAAGCTTGGTAAGGATTATGATTCCATTGGATGGTGATAATCCAATTTAGGCAGGACATGTTATTTTGAATATCAACTCACATTCCTTGTGGATTCCTTTATAAATTTCATGTTTATATTATTCATTATAAATATTTTTCCCTTAATAATGAAATCCCAAGGATTTTAATTATTTAATATCTATTTTAAACACTAATTCTTCCCATGTTATTCATTAATAGTGAATGTGTGCTCAATGAATAGCAGCCTTATGTTCAGACTAGCCACCAAAACCTTATTCTTTTCTATTCTCCTCCCCTTCCTCTTCATGTTTTCACCATATAACTACTTCATGGATACAAAATCAACCAATATGGACCATGATGATGACTAGAGACTTTTGGGATTATGGGGCACCATTTTGGACAATATAATGATGAAAGAGGTGATACAGGATGACGATGGTGTGGAATAAGATTCTTGATGGGTGAAGAATGGTCACTAGAGACACGATGGAATGAAATATTGAATTTAATGTCATAGAGTTGAATCATCATGTGATTTATGGTGATTATTCAATTAAAAGAAACTTGTGAGTCTTCATCGGAGGGTGTACATGACCACCAGAGGTATGGATGCAAGAACATGGGCTAATGGTACCAATTCAAGACTGAACATAGGGGAAAATGGTCATGGAAAAATAATTTATGGTGGTTGGGGTTTTGGTAGGATAAATTCATTATCACATGAAATTTTATTTCCAAATATCAAATTGTTATCATACTCCTAAGGTCTATAGGGGTTTTATACATGTTAAATATTACACAGATTATACCATTGACAACATGAAATGTTATAATAGGTTATGGACCTTGGTGTGTACTGAAGTACATGCCTGATTATCTATTTTATCACACATTCTATGTTTTTTTGAACACACTATGTATTACTGACACATGAATTAGGCTTTCAATAGTATATTCCCATGTGATCCCCAATTCTAATACGTTGTGTACCTCTATTATACACATTGTGCATGTTTTCATTTACATGATGTGGTTTATTAGAAGTCGATGCTGAGTAGTAGGTGGGTCACACATTACCCATACCCTTAAAATAAATTCTGTGTAGGTACACTTATATATATAAGGTCCATGTAAGTATAAAACTCACCTATAGTCTCGAAGCTACATACCATGGACCCTTGATTATATGTCATGTACTATTCACCCTTTGAAGTTTTTGTAACCTTTTACCAGAGAATCAAATTTGGGAATTAGAGTGATCCATTATAATAATTTTTTTGACATATACCATGATGAAAGATTCATCTCTAATATCATTGGTGATTAATGGGATGAGAATAAAAAATTTGGGTTCCATAGAACTATAAGGTTGTTGACTGCATTCAAGTTAGATGACTAGAGTGAACATGGGGTTGGGTACTCCCATGGAGGAATGATAATGGTAGGGAGTGGATCCCCCAAATTATTCATGGTGTTTTCTACTCCTCCAAAAACTTGGGGCAAATTCCCTCCTCATTCATGCTTGGGTTCAGTTCTCCTTGGATCCAATAAGGTTATGATCCCTAATATGATTCATAGAGTTAGAAAATCCCCTAATACTAGGGAACATGTCTTCTATAAATGGAATAAGGTACTCCTCCATTTGATGATAATTGATCAAAATGTATTTTTCCTCCACCAGTGTTTAGTACTCCCTCATTTGACACTTATACCTTGGTGAGGTGTGGGTCCCCAATAATAGTCTCCAAGAGGTGGAATGGGTTTGAAAGATTCATATAGTTCAATTTATGAGGTTTCTAATGATAATTTATCCTTTAATATTAGAGATATGAATAATGATACTCTCTTATATTGATGGTTCTCTATCCTTAAAATCTATATGGGTTACTTATTAAATTTATGGTTTTGAGATGACTAGTATTCCTATTTTTCTTCTATGGATTTTAGGGATCCTTTATGGGTATTTATATACTAACACCTTCAAGTTATTAAATCAAAAGTTTCATTTATTATTTAAACATAGGGATTATTTTTGGTGATCTTAGTGGATACCACATTAGTGAGGTAAGATTTTAGTGGTTCTTGGGGGTGATGGGTGTATGGAAATATCTGTGATGAGATCTGTACATAGAGGAGCCTCCTTTTTTCTAGTTGTTCATGGTTGGTTTCATTTTAGGTATTTGGATCTTATTTACCCGCATGAATTTATGATATTTGAATTTTTAATTATATGGGAATGATTATCACTTATCTCTTTCATTATATATTTTGAAGTTAATTTTATTTTCTAACTTACATTATTGTTATATCCTATATAGTTATGTGGATGTAAATTAGTCTGAGGCCTCTTATGTTGTTAGATATATCTACTTGGTGGTAATCAATAGACCCTAGCCTATTAAAGTTTAGATTGGGGTGGTTTAATTTTTCTTCTTATACCAGCCTAGGTGGGGTCTTGTTGGGTCAGTCATGTTACATAATTCCTTATGTTTGGTGTATTTTAGGTTTTGTAAAACTCATTAAATCTTGATGTAATCCATTCCACATTTCTATGTGACCATCATATAAAAACATCCCACTAAACCCCTTTATCGGGTAACATCAGTAATGAAACCTAGTTTAAATAATGGTGAGATTTTAGAATCATATTCCTACCATTCAACTCATTAAATAAGTTTATACACTCCTTTACTTCACAAAATCCAATGTTACGATGTTAATAACTTTTATTATATACTTAGAACTCTTTCTAAGTTCATAATCATCATCATGAAACTTTTCCATTCAAATTTTCTTTTTTAATATAAATATATCTCTTTAAATTATTTATTTACTAACCTATCCTAAAATCTTTTAGGATATAAAGCGATATTCAGTTTTTATTTTTACTAGTATGATATTTTATTTTTTAACTTTTTAATTTATCAATGTCCAAAAAAAACTCCACCAGTCTCTTAAAAACTATATTCACTTTATAATATCATTCTAAGATACATAAACATATTTAAATTCATTAAATAACATTTATTTTCTTTAGTATAAATATTTAACAAATAAACTGTTAACCACTATATCATACATGATATTTTATTTTTTTGGAGTAGTTTTTTATAAAGATGACTCTATTTTTTAAATTATATCACTGATGAGTGGTGGAATCAAGATTCCTCATATTTTAACAAATTTATTGAATAAAATATTTTATCCTAGATAAATTATTTTTATCATTTTGTCCTTTCAAACATATTATACAGTTTAATGAATCATAAACCATGAATATCATCTGATTTTATTTATAGTAAGACTTTGTTATCGAATAAATTCTCTTATCATATAAGTTAAATGAGATAAGAATACACATCCTTTATTTAGATCCATTTATGCCTTCAACATTTCTTTTCATCCAAATATCCATAATTGCATCATTTTCTACCATATTTGAATGTAAAATATAAGATTCATAAATTATTTCATATATTTCAAACTCTTATATGATTATATCATTTTAATTTATACATTTTGGAATCATATAACCTTAAAAATCAAATAATTTATTTATATAACACAAATAACTAATGTGGATATTATATGGAGTTTCTTAAACCACTATAAGTATCATGGGCAATTCCATTATTTTGAAACATTTCCCCTCTTTACTGATTACTCCTTTAGTTTTCAATAACTTTGAATAGATATATGAAAAAATATTATTTGACTTTCCAATAGACATTCCTTATTATGGTTATAACTTTTTCTCTATCTTACTTTCAAGAGAACATTAGAACCAAGTCATCTCATACATAGTTCATCTATCCTCAATACTTTGAGAAATCTGGGTAAAATTCCCATTGAAACCATTGATATTTCCAGAGCCTTTCTAGTATTAAAAAAATATGTCCAATACCTGCTATATCCTTAAAGGAAACCTCTATGTATCTAATTCATTGATATACACAATCATATTGAGTACATGGGTGGATAATAAAGTTACTTTCATCATCTTACATTTATAGAATTCCTTTTAAACCTTAACTGAATTTCATGTATACTTCTAATAAGTATCTATGCACACTTTTGGAACAAATTCAACATTTGGTTACATAGAAAGAGGTTGTTCTAGAACATATAATTTTCCTTCTTTATTAAGAACAATTCCTAATATTCTATACCAATCATGGAAATTGATTTCATTAATATTTTCCACCTCATGGATTGAACTCAAAGTCATGTTTGATAATTATTATGCCAATTTAACTAAAACATAATATTTGTCATCCCAAATAGATTAAATACCCTGAGGGGGGGGGGTGAATAAGGGTATGATATATTCAAAATAATTCCCCTTTAGATATTGTTTTTTATTAAACAAAACATTCTTCTCTCACTTTATCATAGCCATGTATGAGTGGGAATTAAATCATGCATGAGACACAAAAAAATTTACTTGGTTCACCATCATTAGACTACATCCAAGGAGCAAACAATGGAAATGTGATGATTGTACCTGATCCATTAAGGTTACCTACCAAGAAATGTGGTTTGGTCTAGATCTCATATATACCCAAGCTCACTGCCTTTACAAGGTTTAGGGTCAACTCACCAATTTCCTAAGGGTCCCTCCCTATATCTCTCTAGATCACTACAGGTGGAAAAGATCACCATCTTCCTCTTCCTTTTCTCACTGCTCTTAGAATAGATTCAAACACAGTTTATTGAATTTTAGGTCCCTTCATTATATGTAATGAATACATCCTCAGTTATAGATTGATTCTTTATTGAAGTTCAACTTTCATCCAACTGATGAATACTACTTTACCATAGATTTATTGAAAAATGCCTTCTGAACAATTTTCATGATAATCACTTAATTCAAAAATCTAAAATAGGCTTTGTGAATCTCCTCCTTTCATGAAGATCACTTAGCCTTCATTAATAACACCTCTTTCACAAAGATAAACTGGCCTTCCTGAAGCTCCTTTTTTTCGTGAAGCTTACTTAGCCTTAATAAATTCCTTTACTTTAGTGATGATCCAAACATTCAGTTGGACTATATATCCTTCTTGAACTTCTTCTCATGAAACTCCTTTGCAAACCAACCTCAAAAAACCAACTTCACAATTATGGAGCCTTAAGATTTTAGTTATGTCTCACTACTTTTCTGAAGGGGGTAGAGAACTATTTATAGGAATTTCCACCAATTACAGAACCTTCCAGCCACATCATCACCATTTCACGATGTTCCTTATTTTCTTCCATGATTCTTTATTTTCCATGACTCTCCACAGAAATTTCCCATTCACTATGCTCATCGTAATCATAGAGATCAGATTCAAACTCTTTGAACCACCACAATGCTCTTACATTCATTGTTTGTGATGGTTTTCGTACTCACAGAGATCACCATAAACATTCTTTGATCATTCGTGAAACACCCTTCACAAAGACCATCTTCATGAACCTAATTAATTTTATATATTTTCATAATGCCTTCAAGGAAATTCACTTTTCATGATGCTTTCCAAACTCCAAATTTTAGATCCCAAAAATTTGGCAAATACTAGGAAATGGAATCAACTTGTGTATACAATTTTCTGTACCACTTTCAGGGAATTCATTCCTTCATCTTGGAGATTTGTCAACATACTGGGTCAAAAATCTCTCCTGAGTTCCACAACAAGACTTGGAAACACACTTTTTCAACAGACACAATCAACCAAAAAATGATGTAATGTTACCTTGATGGATTTTTGGCCAATAATTTCCCCCTTTGGTTTTGCTAACAACTCTTCATATTTTTATACCTCATTAAAGCTTCTTACATTTCAATTACTATTCAATTATTGCGATAAAGATAACGATCAAATATTTCCTCAGAACATACTCTAAGACCACATGATCCATGCTTGGTTTGAGAAACAAGATTATTATGAAAATTTAATCATTTAATCACTTCATTCCAAAACCTATAGACTACTTTCATAAAAAAACCCATCTTATGTGATATATAATCTTTGATCAATCACTTATAGAATCGTCAGATTCAAAACTCCCCCTATCTCACTACCCCTATATCACTGCTCCACCAATCAGATTATCCCCTATCTTGATTAAGAAATTTTCTCCCTTTTGACATCCACAATTTATCCCCCTTTATCAATGAACCCTAAGGTAACTTCATTGTTGTCTATAATATGGTAAAGAACACATATCAGTACATTAGAGGAAAACACACCATACCTCAGGGAGAGGAGGTCCCAAATCCAGTTTTTTTTTCAATTTTGAGGAGTCGACTGAACTCCTAGAGCTAGTTGATGATGTTCAAATGCTTCTTTTGGTAAGGTCTTTATCAGAATCTCCATAACCTATTGTTCTGTAGGTGCGTACTCAAAATTCAAAATACCTTTCTCCACCTTCTCCATGATAAAATGATACTAGATTTTATGGAGATTTGTACTTGAGTGATGGACTATATTTTTGATAATATTTATATAACTTGAATTATTGTTATGGATTCTGAATGGAGACTTAACTTTTACTCCTATATCATCAAGATGTTGCTTTATCCACAATAACAGTGTGCCTGATTGAGTATCTATAGTATATTTAGCTTCTTTAGTGCTTAAATAAAAGAAATATTGTTTCTTTATTAGCCAAGAATATATAAAAAACCAAGATAGAATGCACCACCTGATATTTATTTGCTATCATCTTCTAAACTGTCCCAATCTATAATTTTATATCCCAATAACTCCTACTAATATTTTTCATTGTACATCAAACCAAAAATCCACCGTGCCCTTGATATACAAAATTATTATTTTTAATAGTAGAATTTTACTTTACTTGTGATTTATTTGATACCACATTGCTCGATATGTGGGAAAAACAATATTTGGTTGTATCTCTATCAAGTACAATAGGCTTCTAATGATCTTCCAATATTTGGTGACATTAATCACTTTTCCTTCAACATCCTGTAATAGTTTCATCCAGGTAGCCACCAGAGTCATCATCTTTTTTGAATTATCCATTTAAAATATTATAAAAACCTCTTTGGGATATTTATATTTAGAAATGAATGCTTCATTATTTCCTTATGTTACCTATAATCTAAGGAAAAACATCAGTTCACCAATCATTGACAATTCAAAATCACTTTTCATGAATTCAGAAAACTATTTTCACTGAACTTTATCTAATCCACTAAAGATGATGTCATAAAAATACACCAACACCTTCATCTTTTGATTACTTTCACTGTTTACATGGAGATTATAATGAACTCTAGTAGGCTTAAAACTGAACTTCTTTAAAAACTGATCGAGCCTTGAATACAATGCTCTTGGTGCTTGATTCATCCCATACAATGATTTCATCAACCAAAACACTTTGTTCTCATCTTCTTGAATGAAAAAACAATCTAGATGCTCAATATACACTTATTCTTCCAGAACCCCATTCAGAAATGTTGATTTGATATCCATCTGGAAAACTTCTTTTCACTACTATGGACAAGAATAATATGATTGTCTATATCCTCGCAACATGTTCAAATGTATCATTAGAATCAATACCATATATCTAAGAGTACACTTTTCACACTAGTCATTATTTATTTCGAATCACTATTCCATCTTCATTCATATTATTGTGAAAGAACCATTTAGTCATGATGGCATTATTATTTGTTGGCCTTGAAATAATATCTCATGGATAGTTCTTCTAAGTTTGGTCAAGCTCTTCATTCATAGATTGGACCTAATTTTCATCCCAAACTACTTAATCAAAACATTTAGTCTCTACCTATGATAATAATGATGGTTTATGTAAAGTCTTTATCCTATATGTCTGTAATGGAACTCTCTGATCACCAATTATGTTTTTTTCTATCAATTTTAGCTCTTCTTGTTGGTATCTATATAAAAACTGATTTATTCTTATCCTTTGAGTTTTATTCTGAATTATCCTCTGAAACTGGAACATTCCCTAATATTCTTATCTATTTATCACCATCCTCTCGATTCTTCTTATGTATTTTATTATATTTCTTCTCATTATCCACTATAGTTACATTGTATGTTTCAACTACCTTTCCCAGCCGATTATTAAAATAGTTATATACTTTTATATTATTTAAGTACGAAATAAATATACCTTCATCTACATGGGATTAAAACCTCCTGAATTTCCCTTTGTTAATAATGAAACACTTACAAATATATAAAAGTACTTTAGCATTGGCTTCTTTCCATACCACATCTCATATGGAGTCTTTTCTTCCTTCAGACACAAAAAATCCCTGTTATATATGTAGACTAATTTCAAGACAACTTCCCTCCATAATTTTTCTAGTAGGTACTTTTTGATAAGCATTGTTTTTTCCATATAGCCGATGATATTATTTCTCCCATCAACCCCTCCATTTTATTGAGGAGTTCTTACTGCTGAAACTTGATACCTTATTCCATGTTTCTAAAGTTAATATTCCACTTGAATATTTGTGAATTATATACCATTATCAGTATGAAACATCAAAATATTATTTCCATGAATCGTTTCATATTCCCTATAAAACTATTTTATGCAACCAAACACAAGAGAGTTGTTGGAAATGAAAAATACCCATGCCATCCTGCTGAAATCATCAATGAAAAGAATGTAATATCTCATACCATTAATAGATCTTAGTGAAATAGGTATTCACACATAAATATACACCAAATAAATCCCTCTTGTTAACCTTTTATCTTTCTAATTATATGTATTTCAAATGACCATCCCTTTTTGAAAAGTATCGTATGTATGAGTTCGATCATGTGATAACTTTGGGAGGTCTCAAGCAATAAAAAATTTCACCAGATCTTCCAAGGATGTTTGGATCAAGTGACCAAGACATTTATGTGATAAATTATTTTATTAATTATTGTATTGAAAGAAAATATCATCTTATTCACTTAAAAAATTATATATTTTGCTTTCATATGCTTACCATGAAAAACAACTGTGCCATATTTTTCCTTGATGACACATAATTTCTTTAAAAATCTTATGGAATGTTCTATATCACATAGTTGACCAACAATGATCAAATTGTGACTGAGACCTTCAACAACTAAGACATCAGGATGTATCATGTATCTTCCCCAGACTTAGATTTTTCTAATCCAACAATCCTTAGGGCTTCGTCATTACCAAATCTTATGATACCTTCCTCACTATACCTGATTCTTGTCAGTAGATCCTTATTTCTTATCATATGAGAAGTGCATAAACTATCATTGATCTATATTCCAGTGTGATCTGATGCTTTTAATACAATATTTTCAATGACTATGTATTCATCTCTATTCTTTTTGATCCAAGTTTTTGACGTCATACCTGATATAGATTTATGATCATTACCTTCCTCAGTTTATTATTGACCAACTTCATCTTTTAGAGCTGCAAATCCATTTTTCCTTTCCAACTGATTTGATGATACATTTCGTTTCTTCTTGTAACCATATTCGATATTCTTTAGCACATTCCTCTACATTATTAATGAATAATATATTGCCATGTGTCTGAATCCCCCAAATCTAAAATAGTGGCCATTAATTGATGTCTAGGAATATTGAGCCTTGTATTTCTACCTTTGTTGGTATTATTCCCTTTGATACCTATTTACTATAGAAAAAACATTTTGTGAGTTCCCCATATTTCCACAACAATAGAATCTAATGTGGGGTGCATTTCTATGTGGAAATACTACACTACTGGTTCTCTCTTAGGATCTCTAAGTCTTCTGATTATAATTCATACCCAAGTCAATCTACAACCTCAAAGTGGGAGCTTGTGGTCTTAATTCAACCATTACTAATTTCTTTTTGCGATCAAGACCCATATAAACTATAATGTTTAGATCAATCATTTTCCTTTCTTGAAAGTCCTCTTTTTTCTTCATTGGAACTCTAAATTATACTTTTACTTTTTCTATTGCATGTGTGTCTTGCTTTGATGTAATCAAGTGTTTCTCTCGATCTTTCACTTTTCTTCACATACTAACAACTTCCTCTTCAATATCTTTAATATGTTTGATTTTATCTTTTCCAAAATTAGTCAAAATTATTGATCTCTCCTTTTCATTCTTCAATTTTGAGTGTGTAACAAACCACCTTTTTTGAGATTTCTATCGATGAAGACTTCAATTTTTCAATTTCTTCATTTAGCTCAGACTTTCTTCTTCTTACTGCAGAATATAATGTTTGGCATCATGAAACAATTCTTTTTATTTCTTTGTTTTGGCTCTGCAAACATCTATCTCTTCAAGAGAAGCATCCAATTCAACCTGAAGGTCAACTCTTCCTTCTATTTATCCCTCATTTTTTATTTTTTTGGGAATTTCCAACAACTTCAACCATATCATTTACTTCATGATCCTTGTTTTCCTCTAACTATTTTTCCTCATATACTTCTAAACTTTCTTCTTCTTTTAAAATTAGATTATTATTTTTGAATAAATTTCTATTAGTACTTCTCCTACCTTTACATTGGCTGAATAATTATTTTAGGTAATTTCATCATGGTATTTATCATCATATTCAAAAATAATTGGAAAATTTGTTGCAAAATTTTCAATATTTTCACATAAAAAGCATACAAGAGAAAGTTTACCTTTGAACATTCCTCTTCCTCTTTGTATATTTTAAGAGAGAAATGACATGACATCATCCAAATTGTCTTCCTTCTAACTATATTCAATAGATGGATTTTCCAGGGCCTTGAATGACACTTCTTTGGACTTCCCATTTTCCATAATATTGTTATCATAATTTATCATCTCATAGGCAACAATATTATTTTGCAAGTTATCCAACGCCTACTCCTTTAGATATTTATTTTCTAATACAAAAACCTTTGGATTAAACTGTGTTAGAAGTTTTCTCAAGATTCACTTGACAATGTTTATATCTTCAATAATCTCTCTAAGACTGCACATTTCCACTAAAACATTCACCTAATCAAAGAATGTATCAACATACTCATTAGGGTGTATTATGAGATCCTCATATTTTTTTCCATAAAACCTATAGATTTTATTGTAAATCTTTTTATTCATCCTCATAGGTATCCAGAAAACGTTTCCACATAGAATTTGTTGTTTTTAATTACATCACCTTTGTATATATTGTATTTGATAGGGATCTTCCTAAAGCATTGATCCCTTTAGAATCTATATCCAATTCCCTTATATCAGCTCATGATAAAGTACCAATGTTGATATTGGTTGATATTAAATGCATATATGTTGTAAATACATCCATTCTTAAAGATTAGAAGTAATGATACATCTAATTATTCCATAATTCAAAATTGTTTCCATCAAAGATCTGAATCCCTTTGGGATTAAAAACCTCAATTTATTCTGATGATAGAGAACCAATGACTTTAAACCTTTCCCTTTGATACCAATTGTTAGCCCAACTAGGTTAAATACCATGATAGGGGAGAGTGAACCAGGGTATGACATATTCAAACTACTGCCACTTCAGATCTTTTTTCATCATTAAATGAGACACTCTTATCTCTGTTTCTCATAAAAATGTATGAGCATAAATTAAATCATGCATGATAAACATAAATTATTACTTGGTTCACCCTCAATGAGATACATCCAATGAGCATACAATGACAATATGATGATCATACAAAATCCACTAAGGATCACAACCAAGAATGGTGGTTCAGGCTAGATCTTGTTTATGCCTAGGCTCATTCCTCCAAATATAATTTTTTATTAAGCCACTTTAAGGTAATGTGGGAAACCAAAGTTCTCACACAAAGACAACTACATGATAAAAGAGCTCATAGAGTTATTAAACAGAGGACTAAGATTATTTGAGTTAGACACTCTATATAATTCCCAGTGCAGAGTACTAACATGAATGTCTAGATCCTCCCTAATAAGTTCTTCAAGGTGAGAAACCATTCTTTCCATTATCTGGATAAATTCCTCCAGGGTGATTTTTCCTTGGTTGAATCCTTGGGTGATCATTCGGTCTTGTTTTTCTATCCACGCTTCTTTCTCCCTTGTTTCCTCAATCTGCAACCTTCTTTCATAAATCCTTAAAATCTTTTCGTTTGAGGCATTTGGCTGAAGGACCGTTTCAAGCATCTCTTCCTTGGTGTGGAAGATGAGCCTAAGGCACTCCACACCCTCTTCTTTCATCACTCTTGGATCTCTACTTGGATCCCCACTTTCGTCATCTTGAAGGCCTATGATTCCCTTACTTCCACCTTTCTTGGATGACCTAGTTTCCATCGGTTTAGGAAAGTGAGAGTAGTCTTTTCGTCCCTTGGGTTTTTCCCCTAGACCATAATGCATTTTCATGAGTCAGGATTTCCTTTTTTCCATTTCTTCTTTCTTGGGTTGTGGAGACCATTCCCTTGGAAATAGTCTAGGCTGTCCACTAAGAGTTGGATAAAACTATCATCACCTAAATCATCATCCTCTTGTGTCAATTATTGATCTTGAGCTACCATACCTTCAAAATGGTTCTTCACCTCAACCCCCGGGCCTTCTTTGAGAGGTTTCGACCTACACAGAGAGTCCAATTTTCCTACTTTAACTTCCAAGTCATTCTTATTCTTCCTCCTATTCCAAGTCTTCTAAAAGGAGGGGGAAATAGGGATGAGAGTGTTTGGGTCTAAGGGTCCCAAGACTCTAATCCTATCCTGCCTTCCATGACCACAAAAAGAGTCTGTATCTACATGCAAAAAATACTTCCCCTGTAATGACTTAAAAAATGGTTTGACCTCCTTTCTGAGTCCACCCTCGGGGACATCACTACATGGTAACAGACCTATGGGCTAATCATATCTACAACCCATGAATTGCGATTGTTTGTTAGTTTCCTACAATTGTCAACCTTGGGGACCCCCAGAGCCAAGGGCCTCACTGACTACCTTCACCACACTTTTATCGATATTTCAGTTTGAGACCGGATGCTCCACCACATCCATATGCAATATTTATGGCCATCTCACTACTTCCCCAAGGGTCTCTTCCTATTTCTATTTATCTGAATCACTTTCAGTGGAAACAATCATCATATTCCTATTCTTTGATTAGATTCAAAAACAGTTTATAGACTTCTAGGTCCCTTCATTATCTCTAATGAATACATCCTCTATTATAGATAGATACTCAGTTTAAGTTCCACTTTCATCCAACTAATGAATTCCACTTTACCACATATTTACCAGGAAATTTCTTCGGAATAATTTTCATGATTCTCACTACCTTCATGAATATCCTCTTTCTCGAAGAAAAAATAGCCTTCGTGAAGCTCCTCCTTTAATGAAGCTAACTTATCCTCCACGAAGATCACTAATTTCTTGGATCTCAATTAACTTTCACAAAGCTCACTTATTTCATGAATCTTACTTAGCCATCATGAATCCCATTACTTTTGGGGTGATCAGAACATTTAGTTGGATTTTATATCCTTTAAAAACTTATTCACTTTAAAAGCATTCATGAACCACCTTCACAATTCCAGTGCATTAATATTTTCATTAAGTCTCACTGCTTTTATGATGGGGGTAGATCTCTATTTATAGGAATTTCCACCAATTCTCGAACCTTCTGTCCATTTCATCACCATTTTACAATGCCCCCTATTATTCTATACAATGATCCTTTTTTCATGAAGCTCCACATAAATTTCACATTCATGATGCTCTTCATAATTGCAAAGATCACTGTTAAACTCTTTGTGCTATCGTGATGCTCCTACCTTCTTCATTCATGATTCTTATTATACTCACAGATATCATAGTTAACATTTTTTAATCCTTCATGAAACACCCTTCATGAATCCCGTCTTTACAAAACTCATGCCTTTTCCATATTTTCATAAGGCCTTCAAGGAAATCCACTTTTTTATGCTTTCCAAACTCTAAATTTTGGACCCCAAAAATTTGGGAAACACTAGGAAACTAAGTCACCTTATGTAAGTAATTTTCTATACTACTTCCATGGAATTCATTACACCATCCTAGATATCTATCAATATACTTTGTAAAAAATATCTCTATATTTCCACAACATACCTTGGAAATCCGTTTTTTCAATAAACATAATCAACCAAAAAATGCTTCAATGTTACCTTGATGGCTTTTTTCCCAAAAATATTTTATCTAAAGAGTATCATGATTTGAATTAATTTAATAGGTACTTTTAATAAATATGATCCCATTAAAATGATGACCAACTTTTTGAATTACATCATATCAATTGGTGGGCCAAGATCCATATTTCACTAAGAAATGTCTTTGCTTTGGCATTCCTCTCACCGCTTAACTATATTGGTAGGCCATTATGATAATGATATATGATATTACTGTTGGATAGTTGGCTGAATAAATATTTACCCAATATATCATATGGATAAATTCAAATCTATTCCTATGATATCCCAAATATCATTGTTTTCTAAATATGTGTGATCTAAATATCATAACAAGATTTGGTTTCCTAACTCATAAGGTTCACCATTTCCACCATGTCATATATAAGATAATCAATGGCCACCTTTCTTTGTCATGAACCTATCTGGTTAGATAATTAAGGTCTTAACATGTATTATATTTGGAAGGAATTTAACACTTAATAATTTTAAGGGGTTTTATCTCATCACCCGATCTTATGTATTACCTTTACATACATACATACTTCTAATTACTTAGTTTTGAATCATATTCTTTCCAAAAAATCAATATGTTTAAACCATATTGATGTGTAACTCTTTACACAACCCAGAACTTGTGTTATTAACCAAAATTAAAAGTCAAATATATTCAAACATATCAAAATTCATCCAATTCATGAGGTGAATAGAACCATTTCTTACAAAGGCTTGGATTTTTATGAAATCAATAATCCCTACAAGAGTAATTATGAAGAGATAGGTACCCAATCCGACTTCTCTAGAAAGAGCCTTATCTCTCAAGATTGTGAGAATTCAGACCCAAATTTCTTCTTACCATGGTTATTTACTTAATAGAGACCCCAATTCCATCACAGTTATAACACCTAATATGTATAAACTTATAAATAACATTATAATTCGAGCCCATAACCCAATACAAGAAATCCAAGGTTGAAGAAAACTAAATCAATCACCATACCTAGTACATAACTCCTTAAATTAATGTATGAAAATTTATTGAATAATAATAACAATTTAAACTAAATCATTCATCCATTCATATAAATTTTATATTCATGAATAAATCAGTTAATAACCCTAAATAAATGAGCAATTCATAAATTTAAACTAAAGATTAACATTTATGAACATTTCATAAATAAAGAAAATATAAACACTTTATAATATATCCATTCATTATTGAAATTCCATAATTAAATAAATATAAACACTTTAACTTTATTTATAATATGAACACTTTATGCATAATTTATTTAAATATTTGACATTAAATGAAATGTAAACACTATATTCTAGATCAACTATGTAAAAATTTTACAAAATCAAAATATAACATATTTAATATTATATAAATCAATTTATCAAAATTCCTTCTGATATATTTTAAATAATTTCTCAAATAATACATTTTTAATTTGAACATTTTAAATAAACATTTTGAATAATTCATTATTCAATATAAACTATTATAGTCTACATTTTTTTAAAATTTATATAAAATTTATAAATTACCTTATAAATTATAAATTCACATTTTGTATCAAAATTATAATTTATTACATATAAATTTAAAGTTATTTTAATATAAATTAATAATATTATCGATATTTATTTATTAATTGTTTCATAAGAATTTAATAATTAATTATAAACAATTTTACAATAAATTAATTTTTATACACATTGTAAATTAAATAAATAACCCAAAATACCTATTTTTATAATTAATAAACAACTTATACATTTTATAATTCAATTTATAATTGAAAACTAGAAAAATTAAAATTTTCTATTACATCACATTCTATGATATATTTATATCACAATTCACATTGTTGTTCAAAATTGAAATCATGTTTTATGATTGTAACACCAAGGGATATGATAGATAAAATAAGAAATATCAATCATAGTCTACTACATCATTATCTATCTTATCCCATTTTTTATAACATAGATGTATGGGATTCATTTTTAACCTTATATGTTACTTCATAACTATGATGCATTGATTAATTTTTTCATCATGTAATTATTGAATATCAATGCCATAATTTAAGATGAGTCCCTATATCCATTTTTTTGTATTTTGGATAAAAAACACTTTCATTGGTTAAGTGGGAACCATAAAAAACAACCAAAACCAAAAGGCTAATCCCCACATTATAGATTTCAGTGGAAGCATAAACTAGATTTGATAGCTCCAAACACAATATAAGTTTCAATAATAAAATTAAAATGTCTAATTATCAAAAAAATAAAAAACTAAACTTTGTGAGACCAAGTTGGATAAGCCCTATAACCACAAAAAAATACCAAATGCATGACAAAAACCAAAAATTTAGAAGAAAACAACTACTGGACACCACCAGATTTGAAAGCAGCATAAAAAATTCCCTAAATCCAAAAAGTACACAATAATTAACAAATCCTCCAACATTTCCTTCCTTCCACCAATATCTAGATTCATTGATGGAGAATACCACACTAGCCATCAAGGATGCTCAGCCGTTTCAGACCCGTACTTACAAGATAATTCTATAATATCATTTTTTGGGTGAATTGATGTACCTCTATAACTTTATATAAATAAATTTATTCAACTCTAGAAATTAATCTATTTTAAATGGAGGACCAAAATCAAGGAACAATACATCAAGTTGGGAGGTGTACCACACCTTCTGTTTTTTGTTGAGATTATATAGATATCTCTTCTTATCAGGTTTGTTCAACTCCTTCACTTTCAAAGAATCCTCCCTAAATTTTCCCTTTTTATTTCTTCATTTGTATCCCTTCCAAACTTACTAAATGTCACTATATTATTGGCATTGTGAACTAGGGTTATTAAAGAGTCTCCCTCCTTCAGACATACTAATTGTTCACCTGCCTTTGAGGGGTGGGAGACTAAGGGAACCTTTGAGGTCAATGATTTCTCGAGTATTTGTTCTATATCCCCCAAGGGTACACTAAGTTTCACCACTGATATAGTCAACATAGATTTTAGAATGTAGGATTATTCTTTCCAATTATTTTTCCACTTCTTGGTAGAGGTTTAAAATTCCCCTAAATACCTAGCATCTTTTTTCCATTTCTTCCTGCCTGATTAGAAAAAACCTTACACAAGATCATACTCTTCCCACTCTAGTATATAGGTATGACCTTTATTTACATCTCTTTTGTTAGTGAGATCTATTTTTGGAGAAAATTTCTTATCCATCCCTTGATATGTATCATCAACCAAGGCCTGCTTCTTTTTCTTTCTTAAACCTATATATTTCCAACCTTTTTCCTCATTGGGGGTTAAGAAAACCTCTCCCAAGGGAAAAAATTAATTGACCAATTAGACCTCTGGGAGACCATCAACTCCTGAGTGCACATTAGGACATACATTTTATATGTACTTAATTGATTTCTTGTTTATGGGACTCAACACCACCCTTTGGATGTCTCTCAGATTAGATTGAACCCTATATGTTATCACCCTATATAAAAAAACATGCTTCTATTAATCATTATTGTTCTTGGGTGAATCATGATTTCCTTACAAAGATGATATACGACCCGAAAAAAATGTCTTCCATGATATTTTACTCTTTAACCCATCGGGAGTCCTTTATACATAAAATGCTGGGGTATCCTTGAAAGGACACACCCTCAATAGGAGAAGGGACCTTGACCAACAGGGAAGGTACAACTACCTCATCGAGCACCACCCCATTCTATAAGAAAATACTAACCTGATAAGGGTTGGGGACTTCCCATGACCCAAACTAGAACTCAGTCTGTAAATAAACTAGAGGATTGAAATTTAGTTGGGAAGAACCTGAGATAAGAATAACCAAAAATCATGGTAATGATATTATTTGATATAGGCTTAGGGATTTTTCTCTCACCTCTCTTCTCCATGATGGAGTAGGCCATGGCCATGGCGGCGCCACCCCCCTCGGTTCTCTACGGCCGGGGGGGGGGGGGTTGATCATCTTTTGTCTTCTCTTCCTTCTCGTAACCCCAGATTCTTTCCCTTCAATGACCCATATTCTCTAACTCACTTTCCATTAATCAATGTTATCCCTAAGGTCCAATCTTCAATGGATGGAGTTATCTTAGACCCAATTTTTTATTGGAGTTCAAAAATTCTTTAGTTCTCTTGAAGCTCACTCTAGTGGCACGATTTGGTAAGAAAC
Source organism: Viscum album (assembly GCA_963277665.1). NCBI lineage: Eukaryota > Viridiplantae > Streptophyta > Magnoliopsida > Santalales > Viscaceae > Viscum > Viscum album. The sequence goes on from OY728160.1 coordinate 1,073,395,457, forward strand.
GTCCATCCATGGATGCTTTTGATAGGTTTGTGCACTCTTCTTGGAATATGTTGTACGGTGTGTTTGTTAGTATTCTTGATGAAAAGCATATTCAAATCCATTTCTCGATTGAAGAAGACCTGGTTTGTGCTTTGGATTCTGATCCGCGATGTATGGAGGGTTTCCGTTTTCCCCTCTTTCGGTGGTCCTTCGAATTCCACATGATGCGAGATACTCCAGTTTTTGCACTCTAGATTTATCTTCCTGGACTTAATTTACCATTCCAGAATTAGTCAATTCTTCAGTTGATTGGAAACATGGTAGGGTGCTACCTCTCCTCTGATTCTCGTACAAATGTTGTTTGCCATCCAGTCTCTCCGAGGATATGTGTTGAAGTTGATGTGTTGAAGGGACCTATGGACATCGTTATCATCGAGATTAAAGGTGAACTCCTATGGAACCAGAAGGTATTTTATAAAACTTTGACTGATTATTTTGATCTATGTGGTTGTCTTGGGCACTTAGATTCAGCATTCCAGTGAGGGTGTTGTTCCTCCCAAGCACAGCCCTCGAAGGAGGGGGTGGTTCAGATGTTGTCAAGGCGCAGTTTAGCACCTTTGGGGAGAAGAACCATGTAGCCTTAACAAAAGAGACCATTCTTCCCTCTATTTCACATTTATTAACCGATGATACTATGATATCCCTCTACGAGCCAGGGAGGAGGGGGCCAAACCATTGGTTTTAGACATCTTCAGGCGCCTAAAGGAGGACCAGGGTGTTTCTAAGGAGATGAATAATGATTCAAGGCCTAAGTTAGCTTGTATTCCGAGAAGCCAAAATGCTTCAGGGGGGTTTGTGTGGGAGGAGGAATCTCAGAAAACACAAGTTTCAGGTGCCAAGACTCAGGTTCTGGGGTATTCTCTTGGAGCTATGGGTCTAATTTCTAAGGGTGAGGTGGGTCTAAATATGTGTACCTATTCTATGGCAGTGCGTGATGGTGGTAGAAGAAACTCAATAAGGGGGACATAGTCTACTTGTGAGAGTAAGGATAAGGAGGGACAAGAGTGGGAGCAAAATTCATTTGTTAAAGGCAGGTCGCTAAATTCCAAACAGGAAACCAATCTAAGGAGGACCTTGTCCTGTCTAAACATAAACAACTAGTTTGAAAGTTTGAGTAATGAGGGAGAGTTTGAAGGAAATATCAATTGCCCATCTGAGATCGAGTCTGGTGATGTTGGGTTATCCTCAGATGGTAATGGATTGGGAAGGGCTAGAAAAGGTCTGCACAATTAAAGAAGGAAGAAAGGGAATAATAAAAACAGAGACACGAGGAGCTGCATTATCTCCAAGAAGTTGAATCCAAAGTGGCATAAAGATTACTCTTATCTCCCAAGGCTGATGGAGACCCGGTCATCCAAAAAAGAGGATAAACTCAAAGAGAACATGACCCTACCAGTGGAAGAAGAGGAGGGTCATCAGGACGATGTAATCCATCCCTAAGAGAAAGAGGAAGAAACATCTAAGGTAGAGGACCAACATGAGGAGATGAACTTGCAATCTCAAGAGGTAATGCCAATGGGGGAGGATACCATTCCCCATGGACAGCGGTGTGAGGCATGACCCCCTTATGTCTTGTAGGGTCAAAAGTATGTGGAGGTGGATAAGAAGATGGAATTACTCATTAAGTCATGTGAATAAATGAAGGAGTCATTTCTGGTGATCAACACTATGAGGGATGATATTGATCAAATTCTAGTAAGATTAATTCAAGTGAAAATTACCAGAGAGAAATCCAATTAAATTGATAAGCAAGACTGCATACTGGTTATAGGATTTAATGTGGAAAATATTAGCAAAGACAAGTATATGAAAGATTTGGATTATCTAACATAACATTATGATGAAATCCTGGAGGTTGACCCAGACTGCCAGGTGAGTTCCTTTCCCTGGAATCTGTTTCTAGAAGGATATTCCAATCACCTTAGACTTGTGTTTAATAAGTCAGTTGTATCCTTTAATGCTTGATCCTCTTTATCTGTGAGGGTTCTCACTTTACCCTTAAAAGTTTTGTAAAATAAAAATGATAAATTTTAGATTTGGAGATAGGCATAACCCCAACCTCACAAATGTTCCAAATCCTCTATAATTACTCTAAATAAGAATCTTATAGGTAATCCATGATGTCCACCCTTAAAAATTCATCAGTAGTGTGAACTTGTTGATGATATGTTATACAAAAATCTAGCCATGATTCATAATTTACATGCTTCTTGAAATGATACTCTCCTCTTATAAATATCCAAATAAAATAAATGATATATTTGGTTAAATAATCTCCCAAACATAGTTAGATATAGGATGGATGTTGTAATAATGTAAAAACAGGTCCTAACAAAAGAATATACCACAATAATTTCTAAAAAGTGTCAATATTGTAGGATTGAAAAAATGTAAGGGTAAGCCAAGAAGGCGCACCCAAATAGTAGTTGAAGGAGGACCTGACCCATGTTATAGTTGATTGACCATCTAAACAGAATAAATCTGAATAGAACAAAGTAATAACACTTTTGTGACCACACCTTCAAAAAATATTCTTCCTCTTGGAAAAGTATAAAGAAACTCCTTGAATTAAAAATACCAATCAAGACATAGTTCTTCAAACCCCAATTTGACCCTAAATGGAGCATGAAATCACAAAAATATAAAAATATGTGAATGAAATGAGAAATCATCACCAAGAAAATATGAACCGATGTGTGTGAGAATTCCTAGGATGAAATATCCACCATGAGAAGACCCTCTAAGATCCTAGGAACCTTCTAGACTAAATTTGTGGCTAGAATATCCAAACACCAATCTTGAGAAATAATACAAAGATGAGGGGGCAGGAGGCCAGTCTCCCACATATCATAAATCAAAATATGTCAAAAAAACAAAGAAGTTATACTATGACACTATCTACTATATTCTATATCATATTGTGTGATCATATCACAACATATTACATCCTATATCATAACATGTTCCATATTTCAATATCTATATCATTTTTATTATTTAGAATACTATTTAAAAAAAACTATAAATTTATTCTTTATCTTCAACCTAATTTTGAAAATCAAAAATCATATCATGGATTTGATGAAATTATCCTAACCCTAGTATCCTAATGTTGGTGGTTACTTTATTACATTGTCACTAGATACAGGGAATCACATGAGGAAGGACTAAATAGTTTATTAGTCTTATAAGACTAGATACATAATTTAATATGACATTATAATTGAAAATTTTAAATAAAACATAGAATTTTCTTTGAGAACACCATTATTACCTTCATTATATCCCTATATATCAATCATATTAAACTTATTGATATCATGGGGAAAGGAAACATAATAAAGGTGTGATCTCTAATTCTCAATATGAGCATGAATACAATGAAAGATATCATGAATAAATAATTCATAATCAATATGGAAAGATAAATAACTGAAATACATTTTATTAAATCAATAACTAGAACACGAGGAACAATATAAAAGGAATAAGTACCGATAAAATAATTTCATATAGACAATCACACAAGCATGAAACTTATCTATGGATACTCCAACTAATCAAATAATAACATGGACATCAATAAAATATCTCATAATGAGGTAATGAATAATGTTGGGAATCATAACCATACTATAAAAGCCTTATTCTAAGAAATATTATATAAATCTTTAAGGCCTCATCCAAATACCCAAGATAGTTTGTCTCATGAGACCTACTAATGCATCGAGGGGATATAGTGGGCCCACCCATCACTTACTAAGTCCAACACATTCCACATATAAAAGAGGAGGAACATAATAAATGTAATCATTTATATTAGAAAACAAGAATATGAAATGCTAATAGTTTCCCCAATCAATAAACATAATCATAAACCATCATGAGTAACATGGAGAATGGTATCAAAACAGTACATTCCCAGTCAAACTGATCATAAACCATCCTGAGAAATAATAAAGATGGAATTATTACAATATATACCCAGTCAAAATAATTATAAACCATCTAAAAAAGAATGAGGTTGGTATCATTAAAACAAATAATTATTATATAATATGTAAAAAAGGGTTATTATCATTTATGAATTGAATTTACATAAAAAATTATTAAAATCATTCATGAGAAAAATAACATTTTCACTTTGAAAATAAATTTTTAAATATTTCATAAAATTATATTTAAAAAAAATATATTTGGATACGTATGAAGTAATATTTAAATCATTAAAAATTCATGAAATCAATAAATTCAGATCATTCCATATAAGTTAAAATAGACATCCCTTTCATACTTTTTTATGAAAAGTCAAAAATTTCCTTGCTTGGAAAATGATAGGAAGATTCCTTTTAAATTTTTCTCTTAAAAGTGAATAATGGGTAAATATTTCTTAAAACAATTATAGGAAAACATTAAAAATAAATTTTAAAACATTTTTATAAAACATGGATATGGAAGAAAAAGAATTTTCAATCTAAAAAAGAAATAAGGTTAGATTTTCTTAAAATAATTTTCTCTATAATTTTTAACACCAAAGAGGTGAAAATGGAACTATAACATGAATGTTTCATGAATAATTATAGCAGAATAAAACATATTTGTTTTAATACAAAAACATCAAACAATTGTTTTAGAGGATACTATAACATAAATAATACTGAATAATGATGAGATTGTGAAATAAACTCTCACTACTCTGGTAACTTTTGAATCATAATCCCTATAAAGAAATAACTTCAAATAAAACATTAAAAACAATGAAGATAAATATATTCATGATTTAACTTATCAAAGTGGTAGTATACACACCACAAAAAAATAAATAAGGGCTGAATATGTTATATATCTCACTGAAGTAAAAGTGAGAACAGAAAACATTACCTTAGGTCTGATTTCCTTCATATTTGTTTAAATATACTACATAATAAATATAAATTTACTCAAAATATATTAGATATTTATAATAATATATATCATACCATATATTATTTTATTATATATTTTTATCACTCATTTATGACTAATTCTTTATTAAAAACACTATTTAGGTGATAACTACTTCGTTTTTTGTTTACGTTTTGGTTTGGTAGTTTCAATACTTGTAGTTTGATCATGGTTCCATAATCTATATAATTTTACCCATTATATAAATATAATATATATGAATTATATAAGTATTCATAATATTCCATAAAATATAGAGGTAGAGAAATGAGTTACACTGTTTATGGAGATGATATGTCATACATACCCATGAAAACTGTTTTCATTTTGTTGATGGATGGGGACAAAACATAGGTAAATAGTATTTAACATTTACAAAATAATTATTATATAATATATATCATATATATTCCTTAAATATATTTTCTATTACTACCCACTTCAAAATAAAATGAAAAATATTTCACATCGCTTCATGGAGGTAGTAGTCTATACATTTGCATGAGAATTGCAATAATTTTCCAACGGATCAGAAGGTAAGAATATGTATGTGATATTATAATTATAGAATTATAATTATTTAATAAATATAATATATATACATTAAATCCTTTATTACACAAATCTGCGATATTTAGTGATTGGAAACTAATTATAATGGTTCAGGAGACAGTAGTCTGCCTTACACATGATCGATAGTTTCATTGCCCATTTGTTGGAAGAGGAGATTAATATAGGTCATCAAGTTAACATAATAAAAAATAAGTATATGTTAGATACTATTTTTATTATTTTATCATGCTTCATGGCTATTTTAATAAGTTAAAGTAGTAAATTAAATATAAACACATAGTTAATAACTATACCTCTTCTTAAGACAACCTCTTTAGGTTTATACCTAAAACTTTACTAAATTTGTTTTATGATCAAAACAAGAAATCTAGATCATGGTTAGGGATTTAATGAATTAATTAATTTGGTATTTTATGAACCAAATGGAATTTTATGTGTGAATAATAGAGGAGAGGGGGTGTTATTTAATATGTGGGGTGAAGGACACAGTTGGAATTTTTGAAAATAATAAATTTTGTTAATGTTTTCACATTAAAAGATGATAAAAAATGATTCATTATCAAGACTTTGACGATATAAGGTTTAACTATGGCAATAAAATAGAAATTGGATATGTTTCTATTTTATTGTAATCCTTATCTTTTTAACATAACCCCCGGTAATGTTGTTTTAACCTTAACCCTGATAATTAATTTTTACTATTTTTATTATTCATTATGAAAAAAATGAATTTGAAATTATTATATAATATTAATTATTGTGATTCCAAATATGGAATAAAATTTTCCAAAATCAATTCGAATAATTATTAGAATTTAATTATAAGTTAAACCCACAAATGCAAAAAAGGGTTTTCAAAGGAAAAGTTTTCATAAGTATAAAGGGTTTTTTATTGAAATTGAACATATAATTTATTAAAATTTACTAAATTGGTTTAATTATTATAAAATTTAACTAATATTAGTTTTAAAATAAATTATTAAAATTTAAATTTGTAAATTATTTTAATGGAAAGGCGGTTTTCAATAAAAATCCGTATTTTTTTACAATTTATCAAAAAATATATCTTTTCAAAAAATTCTCAAAAAATCACCATAATATAATTTTGACAAGATTATTTCAAAAATGAATTTAATTTTTTCAAATAATTTTTATAAAAGTGAAAAAATTATATTTAACATAAGTGTGCAAAACACGATGAAATATTTATTAGAAAAAAAATACCTTTTTTAAAAGAACACGTATTTTTCATTCAAATTATTTTATTTTTATTTATAATAAACTAATAACCAATAAATTTACTTATACATGTGAAAAAATATATTTTTCACAATCTAGTTAGTCATATTCATACCCCCAATTTGATGGCTAGGTTATAACAGTTACTATATTATGGTTCATTTAGGATCGGGTTTGGGTGTATCACAAGCTATCATAAAGATTAAATTTAAAGACATATATTATAAAATACTGGGGTGTTTCATTCTACCCAAGTAAAAAATTTTCCACACTCATAATTTGAACTTGAACTTTAAAATCAAGGGTTTTACAATTGAAAATATATTTGTTGAAAACTCATATGGTAAAAAGTGTAAATAAAACTTCCTCTTAATAAGAGAGAAATAGAGCTACAAAAGTCATATATAATTACATATAACATGGTTTCCAAGAAGATAAAAATTAGTGGGAAGTGAACATATGGACATGGAATAAAATAATAAATAATTACGGAGAGTGATAGAGGTCATTTATCACAAGATAGTGAATGATCAATAGAAAGTAAATGACCATAAATCCATAAATCCATGTTAGGTGAAAAGACCATTGATTCATAAGACATGAAGGTAAATTTAAATTTTTTTTATTCCAAGATAATTTTACTAAATTTAAGGGATTATTTTACTATCAAGATAGAAAACACCAAAAAATATACTTTTTGATATCTTATTATTTCATAAGCACAATTTCAGCCTTTGGTTGTGCATCGATCAACTTCCACCTCATTTATTACTCCAAGAAATGAATATACAATATTTTTCTCATGCATGAAGCACTAAAATTTACTTTTAATATATCACATAATCCACATAATGATAACAAGCTATTACTCTATTATTTACTAAAATCAAAATGATTAGAAAATTTTATCCAATACGGAGAAATATAATAAATTAATATATAAAACCTTAATTGTACACCAAAAGTTAAACATAATCGATTTCATAAGTAGTTAACCTTAAGACTCCTTGAAAATAAATCTGACGAATCTCAAATCCCAATATCTAGAATAATTGATTAAAAATTATCCATAAACAACATAAAATATCTCATAAATTCATATAACAAACATGTGAATACATTGATCATATATTCTCCTAAAATAATAAAACTGATTCACTATAAAACCTTAATGAAATCAATGGATATTGAGTAAATTCCATGAATCAAAAAATACAATAAACTCAATCATAAAGTACTTTATCACAAAATTAGTAACCATTTTAAAGGTAAAAAATACTATCCTATTTAATTATTCAAGTTATATCTTCTCTTTATTCCGATTAAAATTTATTAACTCAACATATAGAACATATTAAGGGTTATAATTTACTTATTAATTTATTATCAAAAAATATCACCTTACCACTAAATAACTTTTATTGGTTATCAGTACCATTCAACATATGATTTGAAATAATTAATTAAAAACTATTATAGTACAATACTAATACATTTCATGATTCTTATCACCAAAATATCATTGAAAAAATAATTCTAAAAAATAATTATTGAATTCAAATACACAATTACTTTATCCCACTTCAGTTATAGTAATAGAAAAATATTGAGCATGACCCCTTAGCTTCTTTTTAGGTATATTTCATTGATTCTTGGGGAATTCATTTGCATAGTGACCCATATTCTTATAGTTGAAACACTAAACATTAAAGGTTTATTTTCTACCCCTGAATTTATACACCTGATGACTATATCTCCACACTTTAAGACAACTACCATTCCCTTAAATCAAGTACCATGGTATTTCTTTCCATAATTATCACATGTGGAAAAATAAATCTTTATCTTCTTCCCCTTATCCATTTTTCTCTTCCATTCTATTATTCTCTTTTTTTCCTCCAAATACACAATACTTGAAGAATTATTTCTCAATCGTGATTTCACATGATATTATGTCCTCATATGATAAGAATTTCTGGGATACTAGTGTCCTTAGATGGATTGGATTACATCCATCATAGAAAAATTAAATCCTTATCTTTGTATTATATACATTGTTCATAACATGCCTTGCTAACCTTGTAAAGTTGTATTCATACATAGAAACATTTTTTATCTTCCTTTTATTTTAGTCTTTGTATTTGTCTCTCTATATCCACTCACAACTTAGGAGTATACTTTTTCCCTAAGAAGAATACCTTAAAATACTTTTACTCCTTGTTTTATTTTTCTCATTCATCCTTAGTTATTTGAATCAATGACCACCATTGATCCACATATCCCGAGAGATGATAAATTTCCATGATAAAAATATCCCTTTAATTACTTCCTAAAGAAAGAAATATCTTTTCTAAGGAACATATCCATTGATATGCTATAAATGGATTTGTAGTCCCATTAAATGATGGAGGTTTCTGACACATGAAGCTATGTAACATTGTTACACCACATTATGGATCAGTAGGATCCTCTATAAGGGCATGGTTATTAGAAATAACCTGAGTCATCTTCCCCAATATAGTAATAACTTGATCAGCTCTAGCTTCAACTTCATTATACTTACCAAGAGGAAAACCCCTATATAGATTATGTGAATTGATACAATTTACATTCCTTCTAATTGGATCTATTTATAAAAAATGTAGTATACTAGATTATATTATCATATTATGAATCATAATGTTTAATTTAAAAAATAGTGACACACTTAACATAAATTGAAGAAGTTATTCATAGATAATCTTATAATCCTAAACTAGGTATATTTGGGAATATTATTAGGTAATGAAAATATTTTAAAATAATATATAATGGTTTTTTAATAAATTATTAATTATCCCAATAATATCCAATTAGAGTGTCAAACTAGGCATGAACCAAGTCCCGTTGTCATGCACTAGCTGACGATCAAGTCGAAGACAAATACACATTTTTTAGAGTTATTACCCCTAGGTACATCAGTGCTAGAGCCACATCAATGTGTATTATATAGATAGATATGTACTTATAATAAGGTCACATAATATCTTCCTTACAAAATCATTATAATTTTGTCTTAAACATAGACTCATCCTCAAAGTCAGTCATAGAGTTATGTTCTTTTATCTATTCTTTCCCAAAATCTATTTCTAAATGTTTTTATTAAAAACAATCTAATACCAACTATAAAGACCCCAACCCTAGTAACCTGGATTTATTGAATACATTATTATATTGGAAATGGATATTAGTAATCACATCCTGAAGGACCGAATAGTTTAGTTTTCATGGAACACTGGATACATACTTGAATCTCCTATCATAGTTGAAACTTAAAATAAAGCATGTAATTTTCACTGAGAACACTAGTATCCCATTTATCATATCCCTACATATCAATAATAATATACTTCCTAGCATCCCATTGAATGTAATCTTAATAAAGGGGTGAGCTATAATGCTCAGTAAGGGTATCTGTATAATAGAATATATCATTAATAAACAAGTCATAATATATATGGAAAGGTAAATAACTGAAATAAATGTCATTTAATAAATATTTTAAACATTATAAATGATATATTATTAATAAATGATGATAAAATAATTCCATATAAATAATCAAATGAGTTTGAGACTTCTCTATAGATATTCTAACTAATCAAATAATCATATGGGAATAAATAATTAATATCATAATGATAGAATGTAAAATATTAGACATCATAACTATATAATTAAGGACTTGTTTCAATACATCTAATATAAATGGTTATTTCCTTGGAAAAATACAAATTTTAGTTTGTATCATGAAACCCACCGATGCATCGAGGGGCTATAGTGGGGCCCTCCCATCACTTACAAAGCCTAATTCATTTCACATATTAAAGGGGAGAAACATAATTAATTTAAATATTTATATTGAAAAAATATAATAGGAAATATTAATAGTTTCCCGAATAAATAAACATAATCATAAACCATCTAGATTAATATGGAAAATGGTATCAAAGTAGTATATCCCCAGTCAACCTGATGATAAACCATCCAAAGAAATAATAAATATGTCATCATTACAACATATCCCCATTAAACCAAATCATAAACCATCCTATTAAATAATTAGGATGATATAATTAAAACATATAATTAGTATTTCATAAGTAAAATAAAGGGTTATTGTCGTTGATGTATATAAAGTCGATAAAATATCATTAAAATAATTATTGAGGAAAATACCATTTTCACTTTTAAAATCACCTTTAAAAAATTTTATAGAGTATTAATGGAAAAAATTTATTTTAAAAGATACTTGGATAATTTTTAATTAATCTTCAAAGCATTGAGCTATCATGATAGTAAGAAATTCCATTCATGTTGTATAAGCTAAAAAAATATTCATTTCACACTTTTATAAGAAAAGTAAATTATACCTTGTTTGGAATATAATAGGAAGATTAATTTTGAAACATTTTTTAAAAATAAAATCATGGGTAAAAATTAATTTAAATAATCATAGGATAATATTAAATATATTTTTAAAACTATTTTTAAAAAACATGGATATGAAATAAAAAAATTATATCAAAAAGAGAAATAAGTTTGGATTTTCTAAAAATACTTTTCTCAATCATTTTTAGTACCAAAGAGAGGAAAATGGTTCTATAACATGAAATTTTACTGAATAACCACAAGATAATAATATATATTTGTATTAATATATAAATATCAAATAATTTCCCAAGAGGATACTTAAACATAAATAATCTCGAATAATGCTGAGATTGTGAAATAAACCCTTTCCACTTTCGTAACTTTTGAATCATTCCCACTTGAAATAAATAAATTTAAATGAAACTTTAAATACCAATAATATAAAGATATTTATGATATAAAATATCAAAATGGTATCATATAAAATTCAAAAAATAAATAAGTGGTGAATATGGCATATTTTTGTCGAAAGTAAAAGTGAGATGAGAAAGTCTTAGCTTAGGTCTGATTTCCTTAAAAAAATTTCAAACCTAATATAAAAAAACATAGATTTATTATATATATATATATAAAATAAGAAAAATCATATATATCATAAAGTTTATTATTTTCTTATAATTTTTTATCATGCGTTTATTAACATTCATTTTTAAAAACACTATTTCAAGTGATAACTACTTCATTTTTCACGTATCTTTTGGTTCGATAGTTTGATTCATTTTACATTTATAACAGTTCCATCATCTCCAGAATGATAAAAATTATATAAATATCATTTATATTAACTATATAATTATTAATAATATTCCATAATAGTTAGAGGTATAAAAACAAGTTACACCATTCATGGAGATGATTGGTTGTATGTACGCATGGACACTATTTTTATTTTTCTTGATAGATGGAATGAAAGAAAGGTAAATAGTATTTAAACTTTGAAGAATCATTATTATATAAAATATATCATATATATTCATTAAAATTTACATTATTACATTCCATTTCAATATAAAATGAAAAAAGTTTCACATCGCTTTGTGTAGGTGGTAGTCCACACACACACATGAGTGACACTATCATTTTCCAAAATATTAGAAGGTAAGAATGTAAATGTGATATTATAATAATATAATTATAATTAGGTCATAAATATAATATATATATACATTAAATCTATCATTATATCCAACCATGGTAGGTGGAGATGAAAAATTAATTACATCAATTCACAAGGTGGTAGTCTTCTGTACACATGATTGACAATTTTGTTTCCAATTTGATGAAGAAGGAGATGTATATAGGATATTTAATTATGAAAATAACATCTCAGTATATTTTATATACTGGTTTTATTATTTTATCATATTTTATAGTGTAACACCCCAAGATTCCACGGTATGCTTCTCTTTGAATAATACAGTAGCGTGTGGTGTATGCAACTTCGACATTCTAACACAATGCGACCAATCAAAGTAGCCGTTATGAATAGTAATACCCACTTTTTTGAAATCTTAAAAATTTTATCTCTCAAAATGGACTTCATTTTTGGATTCGTAATATCTAAATTAGCCTAGGGAAAATTTTTGTAACTTTTCGGATAACTTTTATATTTTGATGAATAGTGAAAAGTACTAAATTTTAATTAAAAACAATTTTTTTAATCAAAATAATTAATAGTGATAAAATATAAATTTAAGTGGTTTTAAAGTATATTTAGAATATATATTTACCATTTAATACAATTTTGGTCATTGTACATAATTTCACAATTAAACCGGACATAAACAAGTGTCAATCTTTTGATAGTTATTATCTCTTAAAAACACGCTTTTTGTTTTAACAATGGGAATTAATTTTAAATTAATTTCTGCCACTTCTGTGCTTTGAATTTGTAAAAATGGATTCCACATTTTTAATCATGATTTCAAAATTGTGTAAATAGGTAGCTTATATTTTTATACATTTTTAATAATTACTTCGGTAAATATTTTATTTACCATGGTTAAAGGGTAAATCCGATAAATAAGGGTAAACAAATAATATTATAATAATAATAAATTACCCTAAAACGTGTCCTAACCTTATTGGTTGATACATGTACGACCATGGGCATCTTTTGGTCGGTTTTGGGACCCCATGGATCCACTTGTAAGTGATAAGGACACTTTATATTAATTAAGTTAAAATAAATACAAAAATGACATAAGCATATATCTTTTAGCAAAACAATTTTTACATAGGGTTATATATGTTGGATTTTCGACTATAAATATTCATTAGAAAGATAAAAATATGTCCTATATAATGGGTTTTATTTATAATTTTTATACATTTAATAATTAATATTATTTATGACACAATAATGATGCAATATTTTCCTTATTAATGAAAGAATCAAATAATTGGTATTTTAAATGTTAAAATAAATATAATTTAAAAGTTTTGATGAAATACATGAATTTTATTGGTTAATATGACATTATAATATTTCTTAAATGAATTTTTTTCGAATTAATAACGTTTTTAAGACTTTAACAAAAATAAATTATTGAATAGTGTCAAAATTGACATAAATGATTTTTAAAAAAAATATTATATTATTAATTGATATTATGTTCCTAAAAATATAAGGTTCGGCCAAAGGATTTATATCATGAATTTTTTATCATTAATGGACCACTTTGGGGTCGCTTGGATGTATATAGTAAGTTTATTAACTATATAATATAAAAATACAAAGTGACATGGTAAATGTCAAACTAATTAACTAAGAGTTAAAACTAAAAGATAAGGTCAATATAATGACCCAAAACTGTCTAAATTCTATTGGTTGAAATTATTTCAACCCATACTCACATTATAATTTTAATAATACACTTTGGAGACATTAGAAACCAAATATGAATTTATTAAAAAATAATATTTCTAGATTTTCCAAAGGTGCCTCTCCTCCCCCTTATAAAAGGACACCACTTCTAACCAATTATTCATACTTTCATAGCCTTTTGGTTCGGCCAAACCCTGACCAAATACTCTCTCAACTTCCCTAACTTTAACCTAGAGGCCTTATTTTGGTCAGAAAGCCAACCTAAGGATCCCTTTTGATCAAATCAAAAGGAAGAACCTGAAGAAGAGGTAATGCTTTCACCACCCTTTTTCAAGTTCATTTCTTCTTCAACTTCTTCTTTCTTTGTTATTACCATTATAAAATAATAACTCTAGTATATACTATATACTGTGATATTATTATAAATATGGTACAACCATATTCAGTATTCTATCCATCCTTTGAATGACATGTCACCATACGTGCGTACGTACGGCTTACCGTCTCCACGTCGTGGTGTAATTGTTATTCAATATATTATTATTTGGATGGGTATAATAATGATGTGTAATTCATGTAAATAATAAATATAACATGATAATGATTCTGTATATATGATATACCATCCAATTATAAATTATTTTAATATCAAAAGAATGATATTGTCGCTCGTGCGTACGTACGGACTACCATCTCCACGAACGCGATGCGATTCATTCCCCATCGTATCCATTCAAGAAAAATTATCATTTAATGATTAAAAGTAATTTTTAAGAACTTTATATCATTCTGGATATGAAGAAGATACAAACTATCCATAAAAAACACGACTTATGTAACAAAACATATAAAAGAAAACGAGTAAGTTAACACCTGAAATGACGATAATACTAAAGTATTATTAACAAAGCATTATTAGAAGATCATATATGATATCATAATTATGTATATGGTTATTTTATAATTTAATAACAATGTTTTAACTATTATACAGGAGTTTAACATACCATCGACTAAGGGAAAGTACAAGGTAATGGGTTTTCATCTCACTCCTTATTCCCGTGAGATTCATGCTATATTGCCACTATTACCTTTTGTGTGGTGTATGTACTGCCCATAATTGTATTGTTTGTGTAATACAATTTAATTTATGTGAATTTACATATTCATTTTATGATACCTCTTTCATGGGGTGTATGTTTCGTAAGTTACCAAATTAGTAAGGGTTTATTTCACAATCTCTTCATTATCCGAGCTTGTTTATACATAATTATCTACTGGGACCTCTTTATCATCCACATCTATGTTTCTTAAAAATGTATTCCAAAACATTTTTATTGTTTAATAGACTATGGGTTAAAGTCATTTATACCCTTTTTTAATTTTTATAAAATGGTTTATAAAGGAATCTTTCCGTCATTTTCCAAACAAGGTCCTTTTTAACCTTTTTGACAGAATTAAGGTAAGAATTTCTTTTTTTAACTTATAAGGCGGGTGCAGCTATTTTCTGCCATTATAAAATCTTATAATCTTACCTTAAAATCATATAAGGATATTTTCAAATTAAATGTTTTATTTTATAATTATGTGACTTTTCAATGATTTCAAAAAATAGATATTTCTCTCAAATAGTTTTGATTTCATCTATGTCAACATCCTTTGATGGATTTTAAGCTTATTTGAAGTTGATTTATTATGATACAAAACTTCCATATTGTATTGAAGGTTTTGTGATATGTTTGACTATGGATGTGTTATTTTTATACCATTCATGGTTTATGGTGAAAGTATTGACATTTCGTATGCTAGTTTTAATACGAATGTTTATGTTATGTTGAAACCTGTTCATATGAGGAATGCATTGGACTTAATAAGTGATGGGTGGAGCCTGCTATAGCTCCTCGATGCATCAGTAGGTATAATGTGACAAACTAGTGTCTTGGAATGAGGCCTTGACAAAATCTTATTTGTAGTCTTGGCACGAGGCCTTGGCTATGTGGTTATGATAGTCTGAAATTATGCATTCCATCATTATGAAAGTGGTTATTGATATTGCATGTGATTATTCAACTAGTAGAATATCCATGTGAATAAGTAAATGGAATTATTTAATTTTATCTTTTCCATATTATGCTGAAGTTAAGTTTAAAAGGATTTTGTTTTAGCTATACATTGACTTAAATGTTTATGCTTATTTATGAATGTTTCTGCTATATTGTTATCCTTACTGAGCATCTGAGCTCACCCCTTTCAATGTTTTTTTTCCAGGATGTGAAGAAGTAATTTATTAATGACCTACTGGGATAATATGAGGGGATATGAAGGCAAGATGTTGTTGTAGTAATTTTCACTTTATGATGTAATGTAAAATTTATGAATGTATCTAGTTATTCCAAGGCTACTAAACTAATCGGTCCTTCGAGACTTGATCTTTCTTGTGATCATGCCAATGTTATGTAATAATGCACCAACTCTGGGAAATTGGGGTCGGGGCGTTACATATGTAGTTTTTAAGGAGTTATAGGAAGAAATAAAATGAAAACGTATGGTTAAGAACTATACCTATTCTTCAAACAACCTCTTTATGTTTATATCTATATCATTAAAAGACTGATTTTATGATAAAAAGGAATATATATCATGGTTATGGATTTATTTAAGTTATTTTGTAAGTTATTTTCTGAAAAAAGGTCTTTGTATGTTTGGAGAGGAGAGGAGATGGGGTTCCCTTTTATAAGTGGGGGGAAGGAAACACCTAAATTTTTTTAAAATAACAAATTGTGTCCATGTTTTTTGAATGAAAAAGGATAAAAAAATGATAATTATCAAATATTAGATGATATAAGGTCTAAATATGTCCATAACATTTTAATTGTACATGTTTTTAGGTCATTTTAACCCTTATCTTCTTACTTTATATCCTGGTAAACCTGTTTAAACCATAACCATGAAATTAATTTTTACTCTTTTTAATAATAATTTTGGAAAAAATTAAGTTGAATTTATTATATAATAATTATTAATATGATTAAAAATATGGAATATATTTTTATAAATTCATTTCACATAAATGGAAGAATTTAATTTAAAGTTAAACCTAAAGACGTGACCAAAAAACAGGTTTCTAAAGGAAATTGTTTTATAAGTATTAAAAGTTTTTATATTATAATTGAACATATAATTGACTAAAATTAAAAAATTAGATTAATTATTATATAATTTTACTAATTTTACTTTCAAAACAATAATTTAAAAATGGAACTTTTTAAATTCTTTAAACGAAAAGAAGCTTTCAACAAAAAATTGTATTTTTTACGACTCATCAACAAAATAATCTTTTCAAAAAATTATCAAACAATATTTCCAAGATAATTTTTACATGAATATTTCAAAAATAAATTTTATAAAAGTTCCAAAAATTAACTCTAACATAAGTGCGAGAAACACGCCAAAACCGTTTTTTTGAAAAATTAATGTTTTTCAGAAAATGATTTTTTTCAAATGATTATTATTTTTATTTCTAATCATTTGAAAAAAAATAAATTTATTCATAAATGTTTAAAAAATATAGTTTTAATAATTTAGTTAGTCTTATTTTTACCTACTAATTTAACTTCTTGGTTATAATTGTATACTATATTAAAGTTCACTTAGACTCGAGTTTGTGTGTACCAAAAGCTATCAAAACGATTATATTTAAAGAAATATATTGTTAAATTTTGTGTTGTTCAATTTTATAACATTTATGGGTTTATAAGGATTGAATAATAATTATTAAATTTAGTGAAATAAAAAATGAAATATCAAACCCAAGATCACTATAATATAAAATTAAAACCATGTATAATATAAAATGAGGAACAATGTTCTTACCTAATGAAAAATATAGTTATAGATTTTCTATTAGAACATAATTTTATTAAAATCCATGATAAGATTACAAAGGACTCCTTCCTCTAGGTTTTATCCAAATTTTGATCTAAGTCACCGAATTTGAGGGTGATATTCTCTTTTCAACCTTGATATGCTAGTATCTCGAGTGGAGAAGTTTGAAGGAAAAAATAGATCTGGGAGAATTGATAAGAACCAATGAAGAGTTTAGATCTATATATAAATGGATTTAACTTATTTATATAATCCTAAAGTATTCTCCTAGATACTTTCATGTAATTAATCTCACATTTATAACATATTAGTAAATGACATGTTGGTAATAATGTTTGAAATCATCAACCATTCACTTAACATTTAATTATATGTATCATACATATGTTACATTATATAAAATGTATATAATAATTATATACCATGTGAAAGATATTTAAATATTTAATATTAACATTTAACTACCATTTTTAATCACCAAATATGATTCATTGATATCAATTCATTATAATACCTAAATATAACATCCTGTTACTTTTTTCAAGTGTTTCTAAACCCCTATTTTTACCATAAGTTTTGGGGCTGTCCACGATTAGCGCATGGTTTGGATAACCATGCACCCACCAAGGGGAGACCATGCACCTAGACCAAAGGGGGTTCATGACTAGGGCACATAGTTTTGTCTAAATGTGTGGTCCTGCCCAGGTAACCATGAATTTGTGATTTTATAAAACAAAAATTAATTTTAGAATTCCCCAAACCCTCCTTTTAAAATCCTAACAAACCTATATTACCCCATAACATTTTCTTCTTTCTTAGAGGCTCCTAAGAGTTTCTTTTTGGCCCCTCTACATATTCCAGAAAGTGGATTGAAGATAGGAAATTGACATTTGATCTCCCCTCAGTTAGTTTCCACTTCCCATTCTCTTTCTCCCACACTCTCTTCTTTCCTCCCTAGGGTTTCATAGATCTCTATATTGTTGTATGATCTAATATAACCTATTTTAGATCTTGCATATAAGGTTGATTCTCAGATCTTTATTGCTGACGATCTTCATTAGAGTTTTCTATTTATGGATTTATGTTTAGAGATCCCATGACCATAGGTAGGTGGTTCTATTATGATTACAAATTTTTATTAACCCTAAATTGCTTCATTTAAATTCAATTATTTGATTTAAATTAAATTATTGATAAGTTTATTTCAATTAGTTTATTAAAAACCTTATTCCATTGAATTGGGGATTTGAAATTTGGATATGTCTCGAATTTGGAAAAACAACCAATTCCACTGAATTGGGGTGTGTTTATAGAAATTGATAGAATTTTTGGAATTTAATTTGTGGACTAAAATTTTGGGATTTCAATTGTGGAAATTATATTGTGAAACTGAATTGTGAAATTAATTTTTGTAATTGATTTTAAATTTGTATTTGAGAAAAATGGATTGAAGTGATTTTTGAGAGAAACCCATTGGTTTTATCTTTAAAATGAATGTTTTTGATGAAAAATTTATATTTTTTTAAATGTAAACTTGGAATATTTGAAATGGATAATGGGACTAATTTTATTTTAAGAAATCTTAACACTAATTACCCATCATTGATTTGTACTAGAGGACATGAAAGCCTAGGTAGTTAGTGAGTTATTTGGACAACAAACTATGATTTAAAACACTTGTAATAAATAAATTTAGTAGGTCACATATCTTATGGGATGTTGACATGTCCTCCTTGGTCATTATTGAAGAGGACATGTGTACAAATATTTCCAAGAATTCTATTTGAGTGTGTGGAGTCCCATAGCTTGGAACTATCGTACCTTTTTCCATATGACCATATTTCCCTCTTGATTGTATTTGAAATGAATATATTATATTGTTGTAAACTATTTATCATGTCTTTTGAATTTATATAAACTGTTTTATATAAAATGTTGGTTAATCCATTTATTTAAATAATTTTTCATAATTTGGAATGTAAAGAATTAATTGTTTTAATTATTCTTTTAAAATTCCAAACTTGTTTATTTAAAATTATAAGCTCTATTTGGTTAATTAAATTTGGGCATATTATTATGTAATCCATGATCAGACCCTATTGAGATTTTATCTCACACACTACCTGTTCCTTCAGGTGTTTGTAGACTATCTTCTTCTAGGTTCGATTAAGGGTAAGGATCCACTTGGAGGTTGTAGTCGCTATTGATCCTTAGGATTGATGAGTTGTGTCTGTTGGGATGTGGGTTGTTTTTTTGGTAATTTTCTATTATACTTTTGGTTTTTTATGACTATTTGAGTTCTGGTAAACTTCTCCCTATGGAGTTTCTCTTGTATGCATACTAACATTTTTATCTTTCTTCTGTTGTGTTTTTGGAAAAAACATTTCCACTTTCATATTGTATGATTCCAAGAGTTAGAAACAAACCTGTGGAGATCAATAATTTCCTTCAGGAAATGTTTGGATCAGATTGGTTATCAAGATACTAGGGTATTCGGGATAGTTTGTAAAAAAGTGATATCAGATTAGGGGTTTCATCTTGCCTTGATGTTAGTATGATTTTTTGTATTCTTTTCTGTATTTAGGTGGTAGTCACAATTGAGTGACGGGCCAACTATCATCACAATGAACCTTAAGTCACTAGGGGTAGTTTGGGAAAGAAATATTGAGGATTTGTTCTAGTATTTTACCTAATTTTATTTGGATAGATTGAAATCCAAACCTTATGTTCTTTCCTATTGGGATTAATTTCCCCTTGTTGATCAGTTTGAGTGTTAATCTGATGTATTCAATGTTGTATGTTGATGTTATGTAGAATCATGCCTACACGAAGATGCATGAATCGGATTTAATATGGAACTACTGATGAACCTAAATAAGAAAATCCACTTGTGGACTAGAGTCTATTTGGGGTGATTGTGCATACTTTCACGGCTCTGAGACATGCACCACCATCGATTCCCATTCAAGACCCAACTATGGAACCATGTAGTGTTGTTTTCTAGAATCATTCTCATGATTTCCTTCACCAAAATCCAACAGCGTTCAAAGTCTCCAATGATCCTCAAGAGGATGAGGAATGGTTGATCAGAATGGAACATTTTTTGAGTTCTTAGAGACACTTTATGAAATCAAGGGGAAGTGTGCCACTTTTGTGCTGTTGAGACTGAGCAGAATATGGTAGGACACAATGGAGACGTTGAATAAACCTAAAGACTTAGAGTGGAAATAATTAAAGTATATGTTCATTTACTAGTTCAATATAGAGTCAATTCTGTTGGAGAAGGCTATAGAGTTCTTAAAACTCATTCAGGTTGACAAGACCGTGACTAAGTATGAAAACCATTTTTCTAAGATATTGTAGTTTTCACAAGAGACAATATTAAATGAGAAGATGAATAATTGATTTTTTGAGTTGGGATTGTGATCAAATTTTCATTATTAGTTTGTCTTGTTAAAGCTTTATTTTAATACCGATGTGTTGAATTGAGTGTTGATGGTTGAAATGGACATGGTTGGAAATTCAGGGTTGATGAGTGTTTCTTCTTCTCCTAGTGGTGGTGGATTTTCCTCTAAGGAAAAGAGGAATCATGAAGATTCTCATAGTGGATATTGACAGTAGGGTTTTTCAATATCTCATGAAATTATTGGAAGATTCCCTTTAATTTACTACCAGTGTGGTAATCATGGCCATTATATGCGAGTTTTCCCTAAGTAACCTAAGATATGTGGATCCTTTTGATGCTCGGGTCCCTTACAGAAGTTATTCCATATCTATTCCACTCCACATAGTGTCACATTATCATTATCACCTACCAAAACTGTGGTGAAATTAGGTGGTTCAGGGTCCACATGATTCTAATCATAGACATCCAGAATGAAGCTTCTTTATGAAGATGAAGAGTCTATAAAGGAAGTGGACATGGGTCCAAAGACTGTGATAGGTACCATCACTATAGACTTATCATAGTGTCTTCTTTAGTTGGTACTCGTGCATTTCATTTATTTATTTTAACCGATGTTGTTAATATTCTAAATCTTCCAATATAGCTTTTATCTTATGTGATGGATATTAATATACCCCTTAGATTAAATAGAGAGCAGGGTCTCTGTAGTACTGCATGTGTGTTCTATTTATTAGATTTTGACATTGCTTAAGATATTTTGGTTCTTGAAATTAAATTGATTGACATCATATTCAGGATGAATTAGATCATTTACAATAAAGACTGTATTGATTATTATCTTTGACAGGTCTCCTTTACAACACCCAATGGGGTGTGCTGTATATTTCAAGGAGAGTAGGATCCAAGGATGAGTAGAGATATACCATCTTAATTGGAGTTGGGAAATTAATATCAGTATTTGATTTTTACCTATGGAGAAAAGCTTTGAGAGATGATCTCCCTACAGTTTTCATTGAGTTTCCCGATGTGTTTTCTTTTGACTTCACTTATTTTCTAATGATAAGGGAGGTATATTTTTTCTATCAACTTATTTCCTAGTACCTAATCAGTGTCTTTTCCTTCTTAACACATGGAACCAACTGCAATGAAAGAGATGAAGTCTCAGTTGGATGATCTTCTAGAGAAAGGATTTATATGCCTGAGGGTTCCACCTTAGGTATCACTAGTTCTATTTTCTAAGAAATATGATGGTTCATGTTGCCTTTTTATTGATTAATGAAAACTCAATTGAGTCCTGATAATGAGAAGGTATCTATTACTATGGATTGATGATCTTTTTTAATAGTTGAAAGTGGTGAAGTGGTTTTAAAAGATTAATCTTTGACCTGGTAACCATTAGTTGAGAATAAAAGAATCTGAAATTCTAAAAACTACCTTTTGATGTAGGTATGAAAATTATGAGTATTTTTTTCATGATTTTTGGTTTAAACAATACTCAGGTAGTTGTTATGGATTTAATGATTTGGATTTTCCATGAGTACCTTGATACATTTGTGGTAGTTTTTGTTGATGAAATCCTAATTTAATCTAAGTCTAGGAGGATTATGCGCATCATCATAGATTTATTCTGGAATTGTTTTTAAATCTCCAAATTTATTCCCATATTTCAAAATGTGATTTATGGATTCAAGAAGTGAAGTTCTTGGGAAATGTGGTGTCAGAACATGGTTTTTTAGTTGAACCTAAAATGGAGAAGTCTATTATCACATGGGGAAACCCATGAAATGTTTTTGATATTTGGAGCTTCTTTGGTTTAGATGAATATTATCAAAAGCTTATTAAGGACTTATCAAAGTTAGATTCTCCAATGATTACTCTAACTCAAAAGGGAGTAATGTTTTCTTGAGATGAAAAAAGTAAGAATTATTTTTTTGAGATGAAATGTATTTTGACCACTATGATGATGTTGACTCTCCCAGAGGTGAGGAAGGGATATGTGGTCTTTTTTGATGCATTAGGTTCAGGTTTGGGTACATTTTTATATATGGTGATCATTTCATTGCCTATGGATCTTGTGAGCATAGGTCACACAAGAATAATTATCTAACCCATGACCTTTAACATGAATCTAAGATGCAAACATTTATGATTTGGAAGAATTATCTTTTTATAGAATGGTTTACCATGTTTTCTGACCATAATATCTTGAGTTATATCTTCTCTCAAAAATATTTGAATCCTCTCCAAATGGGTTTGGTGGAATACCTATAATCTTTCTACTTTGAAATCTATTATACCCTGAGGAAATGGAATTTCATCACATATTCTTTGAGTAGGAAACATTCAAACCAAGCCATGAATGAATCCTTAGAAGAGTTGAACTTGATTAATATTTTTGAATAGTTGCATATTAGAGTTTGAGAATCATGGGAAAAGATTTCTTTGTCCAATTCTTAGTTGAAATCATATCTTCTTGAGATGATTCTTTAGGAACAAAAGCTTGATGATGAGATCTATAGCATTAGAGACTCTCTTTGTGGTAGGGAGGCCGATCCTAACTGGTCATTCTCTACTAAGGGTATTATATGCTATCAAAACTAATTTGTTGTGCTATTAGAGGTAAGGAAATTTTTGATGGTAGATTTCCATAATTACCAGTGGATAGTGAACCAAATAACCACAAATATATTATATGACATGCAGTGATACTTATGGTGTCCATGTATGAGATGGGACATTATTGCTTTTGACTTTTGTTGTTATACTTGCCCAAAGGTCAAGGTCAAGCACCATAAACCTTTGGGTTTTCATCAGAAACTTTTATTATTTACTTGTAAGTGGGAAGATATCATAATGGAATTTTTGGTTGGGTTTCTATGAACCCAGGGAAAGATAATGTAATTTGGATTGCAATCAATCGACTGAGAAAACTGGATCACTTTATACCTATTCACGATACAACAGAAGTTTAAGAGTTGGGAAATATCTATATGAAAGAGATTGTTCATTTTCATAGAGTTCCATATACTATAGTTTTTGATAGAGATCCCTAGTTCACTTATATCTTTTGGAGAGGCCTTCAAGAGGAACTAGAGTCTCAGGTTAGTTTGAGCATGGAATACCACCCGTAGTTAGATGGATATATAGAAAGAGCAATACATATTCTTGGGGATATGATTCACACTTACATTCTCAACAATGGTGGGGATTGGGATGAACATATAGGGATGATTGAGTTTCTTTATAATAATAGTTACTAGTCTATGATCATAATGTCTCCTTTTGAGGCCTTGTATGGCCAGCCTTATAGATATCCATTGTGTTTGTCATATATTGGTGGAAGTTCCTTGGTTGGACTGATCTTGGTTCAAGAGATAAAAAAATATTTAGTTGTTTTGTCAGATAATGTTGACAAAACAAAGTCTATATAAGTCTTATGTTTATCATCATCATAGACCATTGGAATTTTCATTTGGTGACCATTTGTTCTTGAAAGTTTCACCTCATTTGGTTCATCGATGGTTTGGGAGGAAAGAGAAACTTTCTCCTCATTTTGTGGGACCATTTTAGGTTATTGAGAAGGTAGTGAATATTTATTACCATTTAGAACTTACACCAAATATTACATTAATACAAAACATGCTCGATGTATCTAAGATATGCAAGTATCTATTTGATCCATACCATGTTCTTAGTTGGAGTTATCTTGAGGTTGAACCTGATTTATCCATGACTGAACATCCAATCAAGATACTTGATTCTGAAACCAATGTTATTTGTGGGAGGATGATACCTTTGGTTTGAATTCTATGGCAGCACAGTTATGATTCTCAAGAGGTGTGGGATAGGGGGGAACTTATGAGAGAGGAGTGGCCTCATATTTTTGACATGGAAGCTTCTGAGTAGGCTTTCTAGGGATAGAAAGTTTCTATAGTGGGGAAGTTGTAAAATCATGTTACTATTTTTAGGTATTCCTAAAACCCTCTGTTTACCATTCTTTGGTTAGGTTTATTTTAGTATTTTATGGGTGAAAATTTTCTAAAATTTAAAACATTATGGGTTGTGCATGGTTGGTGCAAGGTTTTCCCAAACCAGGCGACCTACTAGAGAAAACCGTGAAAGTTAAGGTAGTGATATTTTTTACAGTTGAAACATAGTTTAGAAAACCATGTTCCCACCAAGGAGAGACCATGTACCTAAAGAAATGGGGTACATGGATAGGGCACACAAGTTTTTCTAACTGTGTGGCCCTTCCCACCTAACCGTGCAACCTTGCCCAACTAACCATGTGTACAAGATATTTTAATCGAAAAATTTATATTAAATTTAAAGAAACCTTCCTTTTAGATGCCCAATCGTCCTTGTATGACCCATAATGTTTCGTTATTCCTTGGAGGCTCCAAAGAGGAAATTTGGGTCCCTCAATACTCTCCCAGAAGTGGATTGAATCTAGGAGAAAAACGTTCCATATCCTCCCAATTAGTTTCCTCTTCTTGTTCTATTTCTACTGCACTCTCTTATTTATTCCCTAGTGTTTATTTGATCTATATGTTGTTGGAGGATATAATATCCTCTATTTTATATCTTGAATCTAGGTTTGATTCTTAGATCTTCATTGATGATGGTCTTCATTGGAGTTTTCTATTTAAGGCTTTGTGTTTCAAGATCCCATGATCTTGAGGTAGGTGGTTCTGTTTTGAAGCCTAATTTTTTTTAACCCTAAATTAATTGATTTAAATTCAATTGTATTATTCAAATTCAATTGTTATATAGGTTTATTTTAGTTGGTTTATTAAAAACACAATTCCATTGAATTGAGGATTTTAATTTTGTATTTGGATCAAATTTGGGAAAAAACTCCAATTCCGTTGAATTGGGGTGGTTTATGGAAATTTATGAAAATTTTGGAATTTATTTTTTGGAATTAAATTGTGGGATTTAAATTATAGAACTTAAATTTTGAAACAAAATTGTGAAATTGACTTTTGGAATTGATTTAAAATTGGTATTTGTGAAAACTGGCTTGAAATTATTTTGATAAAAACCCACTGGTTTTATCTTGAAAAAGCATGTTTTTTATTAAAACCTATTATGGGTTTTAAATGAAAAATTAGAAAATTTGAAATGGATAATGGGATGAATCATATTTCAAGTAGTCTTAAAATAAATTGTCCATTATTGATTTGTATTATAGGACATGAAATCCTAGGTTGTTAGTGAGTTATTCAGATATCACTCTACGATTTATAACACTAACAATATATAAATGTAGTAGGTCACATACCTGATTGGATGGCATCATTCCCTCCTTGGTCAGTATCAAGGAGGAAATGTGTACACATATTGTTGAGATAACTATTTGAGTGTGTATAGTCACATAACATGGAACTATCACACCTTTTTTAATATGGCTATATTTCTCACTTGTTTTTATTTGAAATGAATATATGGAATTGTTTTAAACTATTTAGGATACCTTTTGAATTTATATAATATTTTTATATAAAATGTTTTTAAATTCATTTTTTTAAAGTATATTCTATTTTTTGAAATAAAAATCATGACTTGTTTTAATTATGATTTTAAAATTCCAAACCTATTTATTTAAAATTGAAATATCTATTTT
Organism: Viscum album; assembly: GCA_963277665.1. Lineage (NCBI taxonomy): Eukaryota > Viridiplantae > Streptophyta > Magnoliopsida > Santalales > Viscaceae > Viscum > Viscum album. The sequence goes on from OY728160.1 coordinate 1,073,422,469, forward strand.
GTTAATTTAATGTTCACATCTTCGTATGGAATCCTTGGTGAGACCCTATCAGGATTTTAGCTCAGACCCTACCTATGCCTTTGGGTGGTATTAGATTATCTTCATCCATGTTTGAGTAAGGGTAAGGTGCCACTTGGAGGTGGTAGTAGTTGTTGATCCATGGTATTGGAGATTTTTTTATGTTGTGACATGGGTTTTTACCTTCATATTTCCTAGTACTTTACTATAGTACATTGGGTTTTTAATGCATGTTTGAATTCTGGTACAATTATCCCTAGGGATTTTCTCTTGTATTTGTACTGATTTTTTTATCTTTCTTCTATTGTGTTTGTGGAAAATTAATTTCCACTATCATATTATATGACTATAGGTGCTAGTTTCCAACATGTGTGGATCGAGAATTCCCTTCAAGAAATGTTAGGATCGCCTTAATTATTAGGTTTATAGGGTACCCAGGCTGGTTCATGACACTACATATTATATGATATGATATTGAAAAGGAAACAATGGCACAATATCCTCTATCATATCCTAGTATATACCCTAATGTCATAAATTATTCCTTTTCTGACACGGATGTCATATAATACGACTTCCTTATACTATAAACTATGATACAGGCTAATATATAACATATATACATCAATAATTAAATTATATATCTATCAAATTTTATATTATTTATCATATGGTTGGATTTCTACACCTCATGTGATGAATTGTGGTTAATTAAGTGGACATTAAAAGAGTTTAACATGTCATTTAGATTAATTTTGATCTATTAAAATCATTATAATGGGTTCCATAGAGTCTTCTATTTCATAAAATATAAAACTAATAGAATTAAAAATGTTCCTTAATTCAATGAAAATTTTCTAAATAATAGATTACATGAAATTCATTGTTAGAGATTATATATTAATCTCACACAGGCAAAATCATTATTATACTCTTCTCTTTAATTACCTTTGAGAATGGGGTGCTAGTACAACTTTAAAAGGTAAGTGTTAGAATCAAAGTTGTTGGTAATTCCATTTCAACTAGTGGATACCTTTGGATGAATAATTATTTTCTTATTATGGAGGGATCTCAATCAAACTCACATTTATGAAAGATTTATCATGGATAATGATGTGCATCTTGTTTTATATTTTTCAATTTATTTTTTCTTTATTATCATGGTAAATATTTTGGTTAGATTTTTTCCATTCCTCGTTTAATTTGGACATATAAATGTCTTATTAAAGCATTTATTTTTATTATAGAAAGTGATGATAAATAATTGATAAGATGATGATACAAATGAAGATTTGTTTATTGTTTTCTAGAACCAAATGATGACATCATTGGTATTTTGTATTCCTACTTTTATTTTTTGTTTTAAATTTATGTGGTTTATTGGGATTTTTTGAAGGGTGCATGGTTGTATAAGTGAGTTTTGGCTCTCTAGGACTCACCATTTTATAGTGGTATCCATATTGGTAGGTGGGGTGGAGGTTGTAGTGTGGGTAGTGTTGTAGATATGGGTGTGGTTCTTGAGGGAGTCTTGATGTGGGAAACATATACATAACCACACCATGGGGATAATAATTTTGAGGGTTTACTTCATGGAGGAGTCCCCCTTGATAAGCAATGAGAAGCACCATGCCATAAAAGGTTGGCGTACGAATGTAGGGAGACCAGTATGGTTTTCCCTTTACATGAGGAACACCATGCCCAGGAATATGTGAATTTTTATGGGAATGGTGAAAGTAAAGGTCTACCTAAATAAAAATTGTACCATTTAAACACTTTGGATGTAATTCATGGTGGTGTGTGGAGTTAAGGTGACACTGATAATGCAAAGGGGGTGAAACAGTGAGATGGGTTCCTCCATGTTGCGGTCTTCTATTTGGAAGGTTGAAATGGTAGATGATATTTCCTCATGCCTCATTGAGTGGCTGTTATGTCATGTAAGGGATTCAAAACTCCTTTAACCATGTTTTACTAAAAGGTGTTGGGTAATTCAGAGTTCTTTAAAGTGGGTTTGAATATGCATGAAAATCATGGGTTCAAACATTGGGTGAAATGGATAGGTTGGATCCACTATGCCATGGTCCAAGTCAAGGTAGTTGTCAAACCCATTTTAAATTAAAAAAATAAGTAGTTAGGTGGATTCTTCTTCGCTATTATTTTTATAATAATTTTAATACTGTGGTTTTAAAATTAAATGATTTTTTTCTTGGTGGAAATTATTTGGTGAAACTTATTTTTAATATTATCTTACTTTTGTGTGGGTTTTGAAAAAATTATTATGGGCGGTTCCCACAACCTATTGATAAAATTTATCCTCGGTAACTTGGTTTCAAAAGGGTGGTTTTGGTTTTCTATTAACTTGATTGATGTGAAATTGGTGTGGGTTTGTGTGTCACACTAACAGTTTGATGAAATGGTTTTTGAAAGGTAATTTAGAAATGACAGTTGGTGGTGTGTGTTCATGATTCATTTTATAGGGACATGTTGTTTTGGAATTGTATGCCAATTACCAATTTGAAGGAACACCTTTGTGGTGCAAATTCATGATGCATTGTACAAGGCCTTATTGGATTGAAGTTTGATATAGGAGATGAACTTAGGGGTACATGAAATTACATCACCAATAGATGCCTTGGGTCAAGTTTAATGGGTTTCTACTCTTGAGTTGGTTTGTTCATTAGGAGTTCCACATTTATGGGGGATAAAATAATTTTTTCTGAGTTTACGGAATGGGTGTGTGAGTTATGTCATGGTTTATTTCATTGAAATATTATATTTAAAAATGAAATGCAGATTTTGGTGTAATACACTTACATTATTTCTTTTAATATACATTGTATTCTTCGTCTACCCTATTTTATATAAAATTTGATTTGGGTGGTTCCTGTTTAAGTGGTGTGTTTGGGTATTCTTCGTTGGATTTAATACTAAGTTTTTATAATCACACCTTGTATATGAATCTTGGTGTGTTTTTTATCTACATTCAACATGATGTAGGTAAGGGGAGACCTCTTACCTTTCAATAGGATTTCATTACTACTATGGTCCTTAGTGATGGAGTTGGGAACTTAAAGGTAGTAACCTTGTGTATCATGGGAGCACTACAAATTAGAGATTTTTTCCATTGATTCTTAGTCTTGTAGTATTATTTTTATTCATTTTTTCTATTACAACTCTGATTATTTTTAATTGACATTATTTTGTGGAGTTTGTTCTTATGTTGATTCATGAATCATATATATATATATATATATTATATTTGATATGTATTTTAGAGGTTTTTGTGTATGTAGGGTAAAATATTCCCCCATGATTTGGTGAAACCATTGGAATTTGTTACCAACCTTTTGTGTATGGGGGATGCACCTACTTTTAATGGAATTTCGATCCTTAACAAGATAATGGGTTATGTTCAGGATGCAAAAAATGACTTTTTTGGTAATTTTTTTTTATTTATAATGGTATTTATAGAGATAAGATGTGTCAAAGCATAAACTATTGAGCATGAAAATTAATAAAAAACCTTTTTTATACTGAACATTAAGTTACTAGGGTGGTTTGGGTATGAAAAGTGTCGGTGAAAACTACTAGTCTTTTCATCACCTCATCATTATGGATTTAACCAATGAGAGATAGGTATCATGCATTATTAAAGAGTCATAAAACTTAGATTATAACAATAAAATTATGTTTTATTTCTTATGAATTAGAAAATGATTACTTCGATTAGTAGAAATAATTGTTTGTGCTTTGGATGAAACTAAGAGTTTCAAGGAAATGGATTCCAGAACATGGTAAATATAGTTTTTCATTTCTATGTAATGATTATTTCAAGTATTGAGTTTTTTATCCCTTTATTATGATATGGGGAGGTATTAAGGTAGTTTTTATTTGATAAAAATGGATTCTTAGGTGTGGAGAAGTGAAGGGAGGAGGTCTTCTTATATAATTTATGAGAAGTTTCATTTTATTATATTCCAAAAACAATCTAATAATGGTAAGTTACTCTCACCCCAAGTGACTCCAATATAGATAATAATAGTATTTTAGTTAATTTATGATTTACACACACCTCCACCACTTAAAAAACATATGTTATGAACTTTTTATTCCTTATCCATTGTATTTATTCAATTTTTCCATTTAAGTTTTCTCTATAATAATTAGTTTTTTTATTTATTTATGTAAGTTATTTATCCCTTAATTATAAAAAAATAATAATTATTAGATAAATTGAACACAATTATTTTAAATTTTAAATTTAATTTATTAAATAAAAATGCAACGTGTGGGAAAATTAATTTTAATAGAAGCTCAGGTAACGCGCAAAACCCTATTTTAACATTTTCTACGGTAATTATTTTTTACTATTTTTAATATTCTTTATGAAAACAATTAATATGAAATTATTATATAATTTAAATTAAGATGATTCAGAATATATAATCCATTTTTTAAATTTCCATTCAAATAAATAGAAGATTTTAATTTTAATTTAATTCCACAAACGTAACAAAAAAGAATATTTCTAAATAGAAAATTTTTATACGTATAAAGCGTTTTAATATTAAAATTAAATATAAAATTTATTTTAATGAACTATATTAGATTTATAAATATATAATTAAACTAATTTTACTTTTAAACGTATATTTAAAAATATATATATTGTAAATGATCTAAATGAAAAGACAATTTTTAATAAAAATCTATATTTTTACTATTCATTGAAAATTTAATCCCTTCAAAAAATTATAAAAAATTCACTCAAAGATAATTTCGATATATAGATTATAAAAATAAATTTTATTTTTTTTAAAAAAATTTCTTAAATTTGTTATAATTATGTTTATTTTTTTAGAAAAGTCATAAATTTTTTTTGGGAAAAAGTATTTTCGAAACATACACTGCTGGAAATAAGGAAATTTGTGACGGTGCATTTGCGTCGGGATCCCGTCGCTAATGTGCTTTTGAGACGGGGGTCCGTCGCAAATAGCCCGTTGTGGGAAACGGCGTCGCAACAACAATTATTTGCGACATGAATATTTCCCGTCGCAAATACTAGTCGTTATATTTAAAAAAAAATTTACAAAAATATTTGCGACGGGTCCGTCGCAAATATTTAAAAAATAAAATAAAAAAATATTACTAAATTATTTTAATTAATATGATAATAATACTATTTGCGACGAGCATAGTACCCATCGCAAATAATAAAAAAAATAAAAAAAATATTAATAAATTATTTTAATTAATATAATAATAATCCAATTATAATTCAAAAATAAAAAAATAAAAAAATATTAATTAATGATTTTAATTAATATAATAATAGAATTATAATTCACAAATAAAAATAATAAATTATTAATAAATTATTTTAATTAATATAATAATAATAGAATTATAATTCAAAAATAAAAAATAATAAATTATCAATAAATTATTTTAATTAATATAATAATATTAGAATTATAATTCATAAATAAAATAAATATTAATAAGTTATTTTAAATAATAATATAATAATAAAATTATAATACCTTCAAATATTAAAACTATAAGGCCCCAGCCTTAAACCTTACTTAATCTTGAGTTATTACAAGATTACACAATGAGGATCTTTTCGTGTTTATTGTTTTAGAGAATTAGATCATAAAAATTGCATTACATTCCACATATAAACAAAGTGGTCACATAAAGATAGTATTCTTCTTTCCCATTAATGGAAACATATTTAAAATAAAACATGGATTATTTCTTGACACTTCCTTGACACTATCATCATATCATGTACCTTTCCCTTGACCTGTGAAAAACATTTCAAAAAAACTTGGGATGAGCATAAAAATCTCAGTAAGGGATATAAAAATATGGAAAGGAAACATGGGTACATATATACATAAGAATGAGATCATAATTTACCCATAAAACATAAGCACTTTAACATACCTCATCAAATCATGAATAAATCATAGAAATCATAAGACATAAAGGTAACTTGAGGCATTCATAACATCCTTACGTAGAGAGTAACCCTCTTGGTTACGTTTGGAATACCCATCACAGTATATTCCTTAAATCTCTTCAGAGAAAACTTAACGTTTCACTCCTTCGCATTACCCAATGCATTGGAGAGCTATATCGGGCTCACCCGCCCTTAGTTTATCACGGAACCACCCGTCTTCATAATAATGCCCAAGAACCTCAACAAAATCGTATCACATAAAACATGCATAAAGGAAACATAACATTTTCACCTTCCAATCACAAGATATCAATACAACACATTGATATGAAAAAATTATGAAAACCATTTTCAATACCAAAACAAAAGAAAAGTAAAACACGGTATTTATTTTTCTTTTTAAAAAAAGGTATGTCTTGTAGAGGAAGCCGAAACTCAAATAATGGTCACGGCGGCGGAGAAGTCGTTGTCGCCGCATACGTACGAAAAAAACATTCCCTTTTTCGTTTAGTAAAACGCTTCGTATAAAAAATATTCCTTTTGGATAAACGTAAAAGTAAAAGGGGTTTATACACCATATAAAAGATGGTTGTGTATAAAACAAAATATGCTTCAATGAAAGGAGATTGAGACGAAGTCCCATACCTTGGGTCTGACTTGACTCGATCATTCTTTAATGTCCTGAATAATAAAATTGAGTTAATTTCTACTTCTTTAAGAACCTTTTTAAAGTTCATTATTCCTTTTATATCACTTATTTCCATGTCATGAACACTATGTAATTATTTAAGTTAATAACGATCGTTTTAACGATCATTGGTACTTGAGTCAAAAATAAACCCTTCATAATTACATGTTGTTCATGTATCCATTATATCCAGAATTATAATCATTATGTATATATCATATATATCCAGTATATACATGCATTTATAATATTACATAATCATTTAGAGGTAAGAAATGAAATGCACCGTTCATGGAGACGGTAAGCCGTACGTACGCATGAACGCTACTTTCATTTCTATTTCGTATTTTATAGAATGGAATCATAATGATATAAAGTTATATTATAATTAAATTATAATATCACATATAATATCATAGTTCCATCCTTTATACGTCCCACATATGGTATTTAACGAATCAAATCACTTTGAGGGGGCGGTAGTCCGCATTTCCTTAAATGAAGATATCGTGTTTACCCATAATAGAAACCATAAAGGTATGACCAAAAATAAAAAAAAACAGAATCTTAAGGAAAACATAAACATATTATATATCATATATAAATATATTTACATCTTAATGTCCACCTTTGAAGGTGTTAAAAGAATGTTGAACAATCATCGTTTCGGGAGGCATAAATTCACCATCCACGGAAACAGTATTTTCGTTAACCATTAGATGTAGGTGTGTGTAAGTGTAGCTCGAATACTTATTATAACAACATCCTAGTATATTTAGGATACTATAGTTGTTAGAAAAGAAAATAATAAGAAGAGTTTAGGGGGTTGGAGAAGCAAAATAAAACAAAAGGACTCAAAAGAAGACATTACCTTAAAATCGGGTAACTCCCTTTAGTTTGAGCTCAAAGGCTTCCTTGGGAAGACTTCTTCCCAAAGTGAGGCTTCAAGGAGTAAGAGAGGGAAGTGGAGAGACAAAATGGGAAGGGGTTTTCCGAGCCAAAGGCTTTGGGAGTGTGGGTAAGGAGGTAGAGGTGGGGGCCTTTTATAAGTGGAGAGGAGGGGCACTCTTGGAAATTAAAGATAAGTTACTTTATTTTAAAATGAGTTTCAGATTAAAAAGGTCCCACATTGATATAATTCTAGGATAATGTGATAAGGGTTCTAAATCCACTCATCCAATTGGTTTTGTCCATGTGTAGGTCTTAGAGTTTACATTATCTTTCTATTGTATTTAAATCGTTAAATAATGAGGTCATCGCTGCATCATCATGATGTCATAAATAATTTAATTTATTTAATGTATAAAAATAAAAAAAACTACTATGATGTAGTAAATCTTATTATCTTTCTAATGAATATTTATAGTCAAAACTCTGACTTGTATAACCTCATATAAAAATTGTTTTCGTAACATAACTCATGTTTGTGTCATTTTTACTTTAACATTAAATAAAAAGTTATTTATGTCATTTCCCAACCAAAGTGGATCCATGGGGTACCCAAGTTGACCCATTACTTTTATTGGTCGGCCATGACACAACCAATGAGGGTAGGACATGTTTCAAGCTCATCTCATTTTATTAAAGCATTATTTTTACCTTAAACTACACTAATTACCTCTAATCGCGATTAAAAACTTAATAAGTTACTATTCACCAAAAAATTATTATAATCTCATTGAACCACATTTTACTTCTTAATGACAACCATGTATGTCGGATTTTTGAAATTCAAAACACAAAGATGGAAAAATTTCATTTAAACGGAAAATTCAGTTTTTATAAGTACCACTTAGTGGTTTCACTATTCATCAAAAATTGAAGTTTTTCAGAAAATTAACAAAAATTCACCCTAAGCTATATTTGATATTCCGAATTCAAAAATGAATTCTATTTTACAAAATTAAAAACATATAAGTCACATTAATTAATTTAATAATTAATTTCCGCTGTCATGACAAATAGCGTGTTTTTATGAAACAATAAGTATCAAAAGATTGACACTAGTTTAAGTCAAATTTCAAAAGTGAAATTGATTCCAATGACCACCATTGGATAAAATGGTAAAAATATATTCTAATTTAACTTAAAAACAAATTCAAAAGATAATCTAATCATATAAATAAATTATATTAAAAAGAGGTTTTGAATTAAAATACAACATTTTTCACTATTCATTAAAAAATGAACTTTATCGGAAAAATACCAAAAATTCACACAAAGTAAATTTTAATGTCCCAATCATAAATAATAATTTTATTTTGACAAAAATGGCTTATAAAATTGTCAAAAGAATGATTTAAAAAGGGTTTGCCATCAAAAGGTAGTAAAACAATCTTTTAAGAATATTAGTGTATTCCATGCATAAGATTGTATTTATTTTCATTTTAAGCCACTAAAACACTATCTTAATCATTAATAGACATAGATAAAAATATCTATTATTCATTACTTACTTGGGATGTTACAAAAATAATTCAAATATTACAAAAAAATATAATTAAATTATAATATTATAAAAGTTTAATATATATATAGAATTTAATATTATAAAATATAAATAATATTATTATTCATATTAATATTGTTATTTCAAAATATAATATTATTTATATTTTATAATGAGACAGAAACTACGAATAGAAAAAAATTCATATTTTGATTTAACAAACTTTATTACATAAAAATAAACTCTAATCTGAAGGAGGGGGGAGGGGTGATCTGCAGATGCTGGTGGAGGAAACTTCATCCCTAAAGCACGAGTGAGTCGGCGCATGTACTCCATCTGCTCCTGCTGCTGCTGCTGCCATCGACTCATCTGCTCCTCGTACAGCTGCTGCTGGCGTCAACGCTACTCCTCATGCTGCTGCTGCTGCTGACGCATCTCCTCCTGCTCCTGTCGGAGACTCTCTATCAGTGCAGTCTAAGATCACAACTAATCCTCATACTATGTAGTAGAAGAAGATGCACAAGCTCCTCTCGAGCTGGACGCCGACATCGCAGCACTGCCATAATAATCTCTGGGAGTCAGTCGAGAGCTGATACCAACTACCTGGCCCTTCTTGAAGGCATACTGGGTGGCCTACATCCATGCCGCCTCATCAAACTGACAGCCACTGGTCTGATCTGATGACTCGGCCTGACTCTCAGGCTGGGTCTGTGACGTTGCGGCCTCATATGACTCCTGTAGTTGCAATTTGAAATTAAAATTGTGAATATATTATATGCAGTTAATTTTTAAACTTGAAAACAAATAATACTGACCACGATGTGATGCTGATGATCACCTCTGAGCTCCCCAGTAGCAGGATCACTATACATCCTCCGATATACGTCGTACTTCATAATATCGGGGTGCTCGACAACCTATAAGAATAAAAAATAAACTGTTAATATTTATAGTTATATAAAATATTTATAAATAATGTATGTACCAGATGCTGTCTATGAGTACTGAAAGTATGACTCCCAGCTCGATGAGTCACCTCGTGTCTCCCCCGATTCTGCCTCCCCACCGATGATCTCCTCTGAAAGGCATCACTCAACCAGTGCACACATAATCCATCCCATACGTGGGATGAAATGTAATGTGGTCGGTGTGCTCTACATGAGTCATAAAAAACAGATAATCCTGCTTTATTCATGGCCGCTCTCCTCAAGTTGTGCAAAAACTGACGAAATTGATCATGCATGACCACCTCCCATGCATCGTGGATGGTGCCACGCATGGTATCCTCGATCGGATACCATAAACTCTACAAATAAATCAAAATATCAAGTTAGAAATGAAATTATTTTCAAAATAAAAATTATTTATTTACGTACGTACCAACCAATGGCCGAACATGGCCTGCTGCACATCAATGGGAATCTGCTCCCATGTGGTCCAAGGCTGAGAGAAATAGTTGCACAAAATAGCGCTGCCCTGTCAGACTGCTATATGCGGAAAACTGTAAAAATAATAAACATTTATTATGTGAATAGATTAATGAAATTTTAGTCAAATCTATAGGTTATCACACATGTTATCACACCTCCGTGTGCATGGATCAAACCCAAGACGTGGATGTCGCTCAGGGACAGGGTCAGGAATCATCAATCGTGCAAGACCGCGCCCCCTCCGCAGACTCCCTGAAGCGCCTGCAGGCTGAGGGTCATCTGCCAGCAACTCATCTGCATCGAAAGACAGTTCAGCATCCGCCAACTCACGAAATGCGTCATCGTCCATCTGAAACAGAAAATGTTAATATAGTTAGAAAATAATTGATAATTACTATTATATATACATATATATTAGTTATGATTATATATAACTACCATGGAATTCTATCAGTGTTCATCTTCATCATCATCTTCATATATGTCAATGTCATCTTCATATTCCTCCTCAACATCATTGATATCTATTCGAGTTCCAGTTGCTTCATCTCTTACCATTTCAAATTCATATGTGACATCATTAACATCACCGTCATCACCAACTCTTAAATTTGGGGTGTCATAATGTCTCTTTGTAAAAAATATTGATTTTGAGTACTCTCTTGAAAAACATCAATTCCTTGAACATCAGTGAAAGCACATTCACTTTGACTAAACTAATTGTCTCGAATTTTGATTTTTATTATACTCCACCAATCAGTCAAGTCTTTTGACATAGCACAGTACTTTGCGTAATAAACTTGATGTGCCTGTTGAGCCAATAAGAATGATTCATTTACTGAGAGAACACTTTTACATTTAATATCGATGATTCCATGAGTCGGATGAACACTCACGCCTCTCTATGTATCCAACCACCGACATTTGAACATGGTTATGTAATGTTGTCCAAGATAACAGAGTTCAATGATTTCATCAAGCATGCCATAAAAGTCAACTTCATTTTCTCAATAATGAGATCCTCTCAAGCTAACTCAACTATTCATTATTTTTTTTGATTCCCCATATGCATGTGTATGAAATCGAAATCCATTCACCAGATATGCATTATAAGTTTTAACATGTTTGGAAAGTGGGTTACTCAATATACATAGCTGTTTGTCAATTTTATCAGCATGTCGAGACACCTGAAAATTTGTGAAATAATTATCAATATAGTAAAATGTACATTGAAAGAGTTTCTAAAAGATAAAGAATTTATGTTACCAGTTTTTGAAACCAATGAGAAAATTTTTTCTCTCGGAGTTCTTCGAGAGCAGCTGCTGTAATTTGTGGAATTTATTTCTTGATATGATTATCATACAACCTATAAAAAACAAAGTTATTTACTGTAACATAAATGATAGAATAAGTGATATAAACACTTACAGTACAACTGATGTCATCTCTTCACAGTTGAGAAGAACATACGTATGAGCTCTATGATGTTCATCATCCGAAAGCCAGCGTTCATGAACTCCACCAAAACCAAGCTCTGGATGGTTGAAAATAGATAATTGATTATTGATTTCATCAATATTCCTCTCATTCCGTCCCATTCAGTTGTGTTTTGAAGGATACTCAGATTCCAAATAATGGGAGCAGAAAAAAGATATTTCCTCTTGAAAATAATCTTCTGCAATAGATCCTTCAACAAATGCTTTGTTACGTACTTTTCTTTTCAATTTTTGCATGCATCTTTCGAATGGGTGCATCCATTGAAACTGTACTGGACCTCCACATTTGGCTTCATATGGAAAATTTAATATTAAATGTTCTATTGAGTCAAAGAAAGACGGCGGAAATATTTTTTCCAGTTTATATATAATTACAACAACATCTCCTTCAAGTTTGCAAAGAGCATCATAATCTGCTGTAGCCGCACAAATGTCCCGAAAAAAATATGACATGTCTGTTATGGAATCCCAAATCACAGAATTCAACAGACCTCTTAATCCAATGGGTAGAAGTATTTCCATTATAACATGACAATCATTACTTTTTAATCCAGTAATATGACCATTCTTTACACATCTACCCAAATTGGAAGCACAACCATCTGTAAGTCTCAAATATGAAATCCACTGACAAAATAATAAATGGTTTTCATTAGACAATGTATAAGATGCTTTTGGTTTCAGTAACTTTTCTGTTCTGACATTCTCAAATAGTTCCAGTTCTGGACGCCTGCAAATTTGGGCAAGATCTAAACGTGCATTTACATTGTCTTTTATCTTTCCTGGCATATCCAAAACTATATGAAACAAATTATCAAAACATTTCTTCTCAATATGCATGACATCCAACATGTGGCGGACCAACAAATCAGACCAATATATAAAATCCCAAAATATGCTACGTTTAATCCAATTGTGTTCTTTCCCAAAACCAGAAATTTTCTGTTGGTTTATTGTGAGACCAAAAGTGATGGGAGGTAATGAAAATACAACTGATTTTAACTCTGAACCTGATAGAATTTTTGGAGGTTCACCCCTTTCAATTGTTCCTTTTCTGAAATGAGATCTGTTTCTGCGAAAAGGATGATCAGCTGGAAGAAATCTGCGATGATAATCAAAATAACAAGTTTTCTTTCCATGAATGAGCATAAATGCTTTGTTCTATCCCATACAGTAAGGACATGATTTCTGACCATGTGTACTCCAGCCAGATAACATCCCATAAGCCGGGAAGTCACTAATTGTCCACATCAATGCTGCTCTCAGTATGAAATTCTGTTTCGTAGCAACATCATATGTACTAACACCAGTACTCCACAATAAACTTAATTCATCAATCAATGGTTTCAAATAAACATCAATATTCTTCTTCGGATGTCCTGGAATTAGTAAAGTCAAAAAGATATAGGGCTCCTTCATCAACATCCATGGAGGTAAATTGTACGGAGTTAAAAAAACAGGCCAACATGAATACTGACTACCATAAGATCCGAACAGACAAAAACCATCAGTGGAAAGGCCCAGTCAAACATTTCTAGCTTCTAAATCAAAGGATGGATGCACTCTATCAAAATGTTTCCATGAATCACCATCGGCTGGATGATTTAAGCTTTTATCAGTTGAAATATTCGCATTATGCCATGACATCTTTGTCACTGTATTCTTAGACATGAATAAACGCTGTAGTCTGGATGTAAGAGGAAAATATCTCAACTATTTTACAGGAATCAAACCAGACTTCCCATGTTACCCTTCTTTATATCCCGGTTGCCCACATGTGGGGAAACTATCCAATGACTCATTTTCCTCATAATATAAAATGCAGTCATTTGAATATGCATGAATCTTCTGACAAGTAAGTCCCAAATTTCGAACCAACCTCTTACTCTCATAGTAATTTGCAGGAAAAACATTTCCTTCGGGTAACAGTGTTTTAAGCAAAGAAAATATCTGGTCAAAATAGGTGTTTGACATTCCGTTATCTGATTTGATAGCCATAAATTTTTAAACTGCTTCTAATTTGCTCATCTTGCAGCTAGGATATAATGCATCCTCAGCAGACCTCAACAACTCATAAAATTCAGACGGTGCCAACTCAGTATTTGAAGTTATATCAACCGAAGTTTCTGTATATTGAACAGATGAACCTGCAACATCATGTACTAAATCTTGAAACCGGGATGGATCCGGAATCAAGTTGGTATCACCTACTATGGAACTGCGTTCACCGTGTTGATACCAAAGAACATAATCTGGTTGAAAACCAAAACGCAAGAGATGTTCCCCCACTTTTTCAAACGTGTCAAACGTTCTCAATACACATTTTCTACAAGGGCATTTTATTGTGCCTTCTGAAACAAATTCTGGATTTGATGCTGCAAATGAAAAAAAGTCTCCACACCCTCTATATATACTAGATTTAAACCAGAACCGTTTGGATTTCTACGTTGATTTATCCATATACGGTCATCTAATAATGACTGTTGATGACCTCATTGTTCCATATTTTTCTATAAAATATAAAATCATTACATGTTTTGAATAATTTGTTAGAAAAAAGACTCAAGAAAGGATAATTATAGAGTTTACATCAGACACGACTGACACAAACTTTTTATTGGGATAGACCTAAAAATTGACCTTTTAAGAATTGGACATGTTAAGAATAAAGCAAAACCTATTACAAATATTGATAATTTTAATATTATATAAATTTTTTATTATTTTAATAATACTAATATTTTTTTTCATAAATATTAATTATATAATAATAACATTACTACATTATTAGTATATTTTATTATTAATATTAAAATAATATAATTTTCTATATTATATACAATTCTCCTTTCATCTGTATGTTTAACATTCTATCTCCACATGTAATATTTTCATTCACTTTCACCTCTCCATTGGTGAGTAGGTTGATAATTTTGAAAAAGAATGCAAATATTACATGTGGAGATAGAAAACACACAGATGAAAGGAGAATTGTATATAATATAGAAAATTATATTATTTTAATATTAATAATAAAATATACTAATAATGTAATAATGTTATTATTCCTAATTATTGTTAATTATTCCTAATTATTGGTAATTATTCCTAATTATTGGTAAATATTCCTAATTATTGGTAAATATTGACAAGTATTGGGAACTATTGGCAATTATTGACAACTATTGGAAATTATTGGTAATTATTGGTAATTATTGGTAATTATTGGTAATTATTGGTAATTATTCCTAATTATTCGTAATTATTCCTAATTTTTGGTAATTATTCCTAAATATTGGTAATTATTCCTAATTATTGGTAAATATTGGTAATTATTGGTAATTATTGGTAATTATTGGTAATTATTGGTAATTATTGCTAATTATTGCTAATTATTCCTAATTATTGGTAATTATTCCTAATTATTGGTAATTATTCCTAATTATTGGTAATTATTCCTAATTATTGGTAATTAGTACTAATTATTGGTAATTATTCCTAATTATTGGTAATTATTCCTAATTATTGGTAATTATTACTAATTATTGGTAATTATTAGTAATTATTTCTAATTATTTCTAATTATTGGTAATTATTCCAAATTATTGGTAATTATTCCTAATTATTGGTAATTATTCCTAATTATTGGCAATTATTCCTCATTATTGGTAATTATTCCTAATTATTGGAAATTATTCCTAATTATTGGTAATTATTCCTAATTATTGGTAATTATTCCTAATTATTGGTAATTATTCCTCATTATTGGTAATTATTCCTAATTATTGGTAAATATTGTTAATTATTGGTAATTATTGGTAATTATTGGTAATTATTACTAATTATTGGTAATTATTCCTAATTATTGCTAATTATCCCTAATTATTGGTAATTATTCCTAATTATTGTTAATTATTCCTAATTATTGGTAATTATTCCTAATTATTGGTAATTATTCCTAATTATTGGTAATTATTCCTAATTATTGATAATTATTCCTAATTATTGGTAATTATTCCTAATTATTGGTAATTATTCCTAATTATTGGTAATTATTCTTAATTATTGGTAATTATTCCTAATTATTCCTAATTATTGGTAATTATTTCTAATTATTGGTAAATATTGACAAGTATTGGGAATTATTGGTAAATATTGACAACTATTGACAATTATTGGTAATTATTACTAATTATTACTAATTATTGTTAATTATTACTAATTATTGTTAATTATTGTTAATTATTACTAATTATTGTTAATTATTACTAATTATTGGTAATTATTGGTAATTATTGGTAATTATTACTAATTATTGATAATTATTCCTAATTATTGATAATTATTCCTAATTATTGATAATTATTCTGAATTATTGGTAATTATTCCTAATTATTGGTAATTATTCCTAATTATTGGTAATTATTCCTAATTATTGATAATTATTCCTAATTATTGGTAAATATTGACAATTATTGGCAATTATTGGTAAATATTGGTAAATATTGGTAATTACTGAAAAATATTGACAAATATTGACAAATATTGGTAAATATTAGTAAATATTGATAAATATTACTAATTATTACTAATTATTGGTAATTATTGTTAATTATTGATAATTATTGTTAATTATTATTAATTATTACTAATTAATGTTAATTATTTCTAATTATTATTAATTAATTCAAATTAATTTTAATTTTTCATTATTACTGCTAATTAATTGTAATTACAGCTAACTATTTTAAATTAATTAGTGTTTAATTGTCTCTAATTACTGTTAATTACTAATATTTATTCATAATTATTTCTAATTAGGAATCAGAAAAAAAATTATAAAAATTAAAAATAAATAAATAAAATAAATATTCAATTAAAATTCAGATAAAAACCTTAAACTTGATGTCAATGTCGAGCCGCTGTAGTTGTAGGACACCACCAACTGACTCCTCGAAATCGGAAATTTTTTTTACAACTGATCGTCGTAAGAAGTTCAGAGTGAAAAAAACTGTAACGGTTGGCAGTATTTACAGGTTAGATTATTTGCGACGGGCTTATTTGCGACGGGACCCGTTGCAAATAACCCCGGCCACATTTAATTATGGGCAGCATTAAAACGGTTATTTGTGACGGGCCCCGTTGCAAATAACCCCTGCCGCCGGCAGATTTGCGATGGGACTGCAGTCCCGTCGCAAATGCTCTTTAACCGCCGTCGGTTATTTGCGACGGGGCACTAACCCCGTTGCAAATAAACTTCACGCCAAACTATTTGCGACAGTTAAAAGAAACCCATCGCAAATACTCTTTAACCACCGCCGGTTATTTGTGATGGGGTTAGAACCCCGTCGCAAATAAATTTCATGCGTTTTGGCGCACATTTCGCGCCAAATCATTTGCGATGGGTAAAAGAAACCCGTCGCAAATAAGCCGTTCCGTAATGTATTTTCAACGGGAATAATTCCCGTCGCAAATATCCCGTCGCTATTATCCATCTTTCTCGTAGTGATATAAAGTCTTTACAAAAAAATAAGTAATTTTTTCTCAATATATTTTATTTATATAAAACCAATATATATAATATTTAAATGTTGGTTGTTCATAATCATACCTTTATGTTTAATGGCTAGGTTATAAAATTCATTCATAAATAAAAATATTTATAGTATATTGTTGTTTGTAAAACTTTATGTTGCATGTAACACAATCTATCAATGAATTTTTTAAAAAAAAAATAATAATAAAATCTAGAGGTGTTACATTATACCACCTTTAAAATGAATTACACCCTTAGAATTCTTCACTCTAATACTAATACAAAAAAATAGAATACTTCTACCTCATTATATCCTCAGGTTCCCATATAACTTATTCAAATTGGTGGTTTCAATATTAAAATTTTACCAGGTGAGTGTTCTTATTTCGTAGAACATTCTATATAAGATATAGAATCTCCACCAATTTTTCTTACTAATAAATATAATTCTCTAGTCCTACAACCAATGATTTCAATATATATGATGGATGAGGTATATACTTTCTTAAGAGAGATACATATAACACATCATGAACCTGATAGAGGTTTGGTGGAAGTGCATAGCAATACGCTACAAACCTTATATGATCAATAATTTAAAAGGGTTTGATATACCTAGGGACAATTTTTTTCTTCATTCCAAATCCCATTAAATTATTTCCTGGTGAAATTTTTCGAAACACATTTCTACTAACTTTAAATTCTTGATCACGCTAGTGATTATTAGCATAACTTCTCTGTATACTTGGTGTTTCTTATATGTTTTGCTGAATGGATATAAACTTGTTTTAAATTTATTCCTCTATCTATAGTCCAAATATATTTCTTTCCCCAACTTTATTAGAGCATGTTGTAATTCTACACTTCTTTCAATAAATGGATTCATAAGGAGACATCTGAGTGCTCTAGTGAAATCTATTGTTGTAAGAAAAATCAACTGGAGGAATGTGTTGACCCCAACCACCATTAAAATAAACAAAAAAATATTTCAATATATTATCTTGACCAACTTTATGAGGATGAAATATAGTGCTGAAACTCAATTTTGTATCCAAATCCTATGGAAGACTTCACTATAACTTCAAGGTAAACCTCAAATCCTGATCATATACAATAGTATATGGTACTCCATGAATCCTTAAAACAACATTAAGGTATATCTTGGTAAGTTGATCCATAGATAAATAATCTGTGATAGTGATGAATTGTATTGAATTTGTATGGAGATTGACTATAACCCATATATAATTATTCCCTTTAATCATTTTGGGGAGTCTAATAAAAATATATGTGGTGATCTTTTTCAATTTCCATTTTGGTATAGGGATTGGTTTTAACATCGCCTTATACTTTTGTCTCTCAAACATAACTTTCTGACATACTATGTACAAAGATACATACTTAACACTATCTCTCTTTAGGTTATACCAACATAAATAATCTTCCACATAGGCCAGTGGAGGGCGTTATACCCTTTCCATACTTTGGTTGTGGTTTTAAGTCCAATGGACTTACTATATGTGAAAAGTTATCACCCACCATGTGGTTTATCCCTTTTTAAAAAATATATTAATATAATTCCCAAATTTAAATAACCCATATTTACCTCAACATCAAATATAAGATAAACCCTAAAAGTCACCAACACCTTTAATCTTGTTCCCAAAAAATATTAATGCATTCTTCCTCAAATAACACTTTCACTAAAACATATAAAAAACAAGAGTTTTATTTCTATAAATGTCTCCAAATTTATGATTAATCTTGATAAACTCATACCACATAAAACCTTGAAATGGGTGTCTAATACATTGAACTCATGGTAAAAATTAAACTCTCAAACCCATGACGGTATCTATAACTCTTAATATAATCTTACATGGATACATATACACTTCTTAAATATATTTATCCCTTGGTACATTAAATAATATATTATATTATACAATAACATTTCTATTGGAATCTTGGGTTCATCCTTTCATTGATAGAATATAAAATTGGACATTATTATTCTTGAATCCATGTATAAAGATATAATCAATGCATATAATCACATCAAGTTCTTATAAAGTAAAAAAATCAAACAATAAATTTCTAACTAATGAGTGGAGAATAAGTGTTCCCTAATTATCATAATTTACTTTAACTATTTTGATTATAGAAGCTTTACCTTTATCATTTGTCTTTAGAGGTTTTTATGTCATATCATCCTTATTAGGCCTTGGATTGGGGAATTTCTTCACATAATTCCCAAAATACTTATATTTAATGTATTAGAGCATGGGTGGAACATTTTTTTATCATATTCCTTTCCTCTATTGTATCAATTGGATTCTTTACGACCTTTAAACATTTATTATCCTTATGACCAACCTTCCCATATTTTAATCACCTCTTAGTTCCATTAATTTAGTTCCTTTTATGTTTTTACCACATTTTTTCTTTTAGATGGCTGGAATCTCTTTCCACCCTATAATTTATTGGAGTTTTCATGAGACCTAATCTTAATTTTCTTATCAAACCATGGGAATGGTGGGAATCTACAATTACCATTTCTACCTTAAGTTCACATCAAAAAATTTCTTCATAGATATTAAATTTTCTTATGGTTAATTACTTTAAAATAATTTGTTTTAAGACACAAAAAAAATTATTTTTTTTCTATTGGGGATAATGGTTAAAGTAGAGTCATACCTTACATGACTTGTAAAATTATCCTCATAGGAACCAACAAATTTGTTATTCTCTTTCTTATGATCATGGAATTAAATCTCCATCATTGTATGTAAAATAAATGGGAATTAATTTATAATAAATATAATCTTAAAATCATCTCATTCCATAGATTCAATTTATTCTTCTTACCTTGTATTCTTAATAAGTTACCACCACTGGTCCACTTTACCTTCAAAATGAAAAAAAGTTAGGAAAAAAATCCATTTTCTGAGCACTGTAGAATAGAATATATATTTTTATTAGTACTGATCCATTACAAAAAAACTATTTTATTAAACAACCCACTATAAGAATGTTGGCATTCCACCATGAAAGACTCAACAAAAGGATGTTCCCTCCTTTACTAGTTTTTATGTTCAACATGATTCATAACTTGAGAAAGTTTTGTGAGCATAGAAACAAAGTTTTGTATCCTAATCTTATATAATTTGGTTTCTTAAATTTACAATCACTACATTCTCTATCACATTTATCATTAGCATGGTACCTTTTATTCTATCCATTGACTAAAACCAAATATAATTGTTTGATAAACACTAATCATAGTCTGAAAATACATATTCATGAAGAATCATTTATAGGTTTTCTAAATCAAGAAAAAATATTTTAAATCTATAACACCTTAAGTTTAGAATAGCTGATAAATGATCATCATATATTTAAATCCTTAATGATGGGTCACAATGAAAATGTAATTTAACCAGTTATATCCTCTAAGAGTGTCAAACCAAGTGCCCTGCAAGGCATGTTGTCATTCATTGGATAATGCTTGAGTCAATCCCAAAATTCCTTTTTAGATTTATTACCCTAATTATATATTTTCTATAATCACATCATCTTGTAGTATCTATATAAGGATATATTTATAGGTAAACCACATTTTATCTTCCTTAAAAAAACTTTAGGGTGTTATCCTATACTTAGGATAATCCTAAGTTTCATCACTACAATTTTCTCATCCTAGTATTCAAAGGTTAACTAAACCTTGATTTGATACCAAATATAATAACCCATAAATCTCATACATAAATATCACATCCTTTATATAAATATTCAATACATTTCAAAAATATATTCCAGAGTACCATAATGGTTTAATGATTTTGGATGTTAGTTACGTAATCTTCTAATTTAATGAAATATCATTAACATATCCCATAAGGATCTTTACTATTTAACTCTTCATAAATATTCACTACTTAAAACCTTTCTTCATAAACTGATTAACAGAAACATAATAAAGGGTGATATAAACTTATAAATAAGGTAAAACATGGGATATCTCTATCTAAGATCATATGATATCCTAAGATAAGAATATGATCATGACATCATGAACATAACTTAGAAATTTCATACCCAACTTATCATAGTTCGTAAACATGAGTCATGGAATAAATCATTATCATTTAAACATACATGATTCATAAGAGTGCTAAATCATTATAATTCTTGAACCATAAACTCGTTTTATGAAAATTTGTCACTAAAATAGGTATAGGAACCATATAATTTTTGAAGGTTTAACTATTAAGACCACCAAACATAGTGGATCAGGCCTCATCACCTATTTCTCATTACGGATCTAGCTCACCGGCCTATTTCTCAACATGGATCAAGCCCATCTTACAATTTCAGATTTTCGATCAAGACCATCATCTTATTTCCCATTTTTATATCATTAGGTATAAATCCTTACCCAATGTATTAGAGAAAGATATAGGTCCCACCCATCAATGGTTATAACGGGACCATCAACCTTTTTTATAACATAACCATCATCGTTGGTTATAACATAACCATTGTCCTTAGTTATAATGTAACCAATATCACATAATGAAAACCATACATAAGTATTTCATAAGATAATGAAACATTAATCATATCACGAACCATTAAAATAAAATGGTCCCAAAAACATTCCATCATAGCTTAACCCATAGAATGGAAATGGGTCTCATGATCATCTCATCAATTCATCAAAAAATAAATCATGTAAAAGGAATAAGTTTTATAAAAATATCTTCATTATAATCATAAACCATTTAGAAAAAGAATAAGGATGGTAAACTTAGGTAATGTCCCTATTTCATGAGGAAAATACTCTTTCCACTTTGAAAATCAGTTTTTAAAACTAAAATTTCACCCAAAAATTTTAAATTTTTTTTTTTAAAATAAACTTGGTAATTTATAAAGGAATTTTAGTGTACAATTCTATTCATGTTATACATTTTAAAACCAATATTCCTTTCACATTTCAGTAAAATCCAAAAGACCCTTTTTTGAAAATTTACATAAAGATTCATTTTAAACCATTTTTTAAAACATAAAACAAGGGTAGAAAATTCATTAAAAATAATTGTATAATAGTAAAAAAATTCTCTAATTTTTTTTAAAACATGGATATGAAATAAAAAGGGTTTTTGACTGAATAAATATGATTTTTCATTAAAACATTATTTTAGTATCTTTAATACTTTAAGATAATAAAATGAAAGAAAAAAATGTATTTTCCATAAATAACCCTAGTATAAGAAAATAAATTAGTTTCTTGAGTGGTAGATAATAATATCTCATCATTGTAAGCATATCATAAACAATCTCATGAAACAATGAGATTATAACATTAAAGCTTTACCACATTGGTGTCTTTTGAATTGTAATCCCCATGAACGAAAGAATATTATATGAATATATATACCATAATTACCATTATAAGGATCATAAAATACAATCATGGTTAATATATTCCAAATAAAAGAAACAAATGGTGTTTAAGGCATATGTCCAATAGAAATACAAGTGAGACCAAAATCTCTTACCGCTTTAGTAATCTTTTTAATCACAAGACCCATTAAATAATAACATAAAATGAAAATTTAACTATTATGAAAATAATTATATTCATTATATAACATGTAAAATGAGCAGTGTATACACTACACAAAATAATTAAGTGGTAAATATGGCATATGTCTTCAATAAATCAAAGAGAGACTAGAAATCCCTTACCTAAAATCTCAAATTACTTTGTAAAAATTTGAACATATTTTATAATAACTATATGTTTATTAAAAATATATTATAGAAGCATACTAATTCATATCATACCATATATGTTTTACTCATAAATTATTATTACATTTTTATTAACAAATCCTTGTTAAAATCATGTTTCGAGTAATAACTGCTTTACTTTTCATGTATGATTTGGTTATTTATTTTTATTCCTTTTACTTTGATCATGGTTTAAACATATATATAATTTTAAACATAATATAGATATAATATATATTCATTATATGTGTATTTAGAGTAATTCAATAAAATCTGAGATTGAAAATGAATTACATTTTTCTTGTACAGGATAGGTTATACGTACACATGAATGTAGATTTCATTTTCTCAATTCATGTAAAAATATAAAGTTAAATAATAATTTTTATTTCATATATATCATATATTTTCATTAAAACAATCCTTATTAACTTCTATGTAAATCTTAAATGAAGAACAAATTGTATCACTTCATGAGGCGGTAGTTTGTCGTCCACATGAGTGACATCATCCTATTCATAGTGAATGGAACGTAATAATTCTAGAAGTATAATTATGTCATAAATATCATATAAATATGTTAAATCTATCAATGATATGTGGTTATGTAAATTGAATTACATCAGTTTTCAAGGTGGTAGTCTGTCGTACACACGATCGACGGTTTTATTTACCAATTGATAATAGAGGAGATTGATGAAGGTTATACTATAAAAATAACATAATATCATTATAAAAATATATAATTGTTTTATTATATTTTAATTATTATGAAATTAATGGAAGTGGTAAGACAATAAGTAAAAATAAAGAGATTAATGAAGACAATTACATACACTTTGAACAATCGGTATTCAATATCTTACTAAGGGACATTAGGTTGGTTTTTTAGGATGCCTAGTAGCTCTATAACATGTATAATGACTATGTGGAGGTATTTTCTCAGGTTTTCGTAAATAAAAATGGCTAATGATTTGTAAATAAGTGAGGTTAAGAGGTCCCCTTTTATAATTGAGGGGAAGTCCCATTTTTGAAAATACCCAAAACTATTCTATAATGGGAAGTCACTCTCACCCCAAGTGCCTCAAAAAAATATATAATTGAAGGATTTGAGTGAATATATAGTCTATATACACCTAAAACAAGAAAAAACATTTTTTAAACATATTAATCCCTAGAATTTATGTTTACTTAATTTTACCATTTTAGTTTTCACCACAACAACTAGTTTTATTTATTATTTTACCTAGGTTATTAATTCCTTTAAGTATAAAAATAAAATGATATTTATTATATAATTTTTTACCACTGATTATAAATTTTAAATCCAATTCATTAAATAAAAATCCTTTATGTGAGGAAAATTAGTTTTAATAGAAGCTCATGTAATGCGTAAAAATCTGTTTTAACCTTAACAACAGTAATTAATTTTTACTTATTTTACTATTATTTATGAAAAAAATAATCTTAATTAATTATATAATATAAATTATTAATATTAAAAATATGGAATCCAATTTTTCAAATTCCATTAATATAATTGGGAAAAATAATTTAAAAATAAACTTACCTATGTGGTGAAAAGGCAGTTTTCCAAAGAGAAAATTTCCAATAGTATATAATGTTTTAATATAAAAATTCAAAATTAAATAAATTATAATGAACTATATAGAAACAAATATATAATTTTACTAATTTTACTTTTAAAACCATCTTAAAATAAAATGGATTTTTTAAATTCCTTAAATTAATAGACATTTTTTAATAAAAACCAATTTTTTTAATACTCATAAAAAAATTAATCATCTTCAAAAATTTTAAAAAAATATCTTGAATATATATTTGACATTTATATTACAAAAATGATTTCTACTTTTGAAAATAAATTTTCTAAAACTTAAAAAAAATTACTTTTATTGTTTTTTTACAAAAATCAATAATTTTTTAGAAAATTGTATTTTCAAAACATATAAACCCTTTTCTAAAAAAATAATTACTTTTTTATCAATATTTTACCTTTATATAGAACCATTATACTTAATATTTAAAATGTGGTTACTCTTATTCATACTGAAATATTTAATTTCATAGTTATATCGGTCATGTTTAAATATTAATATTATTAGAGTACCACAGTTTATTGAATCTAAATGTTGTGTGTGACACAAGATATCAAAAAAGTTCAATTTATTTGAAAGAAAATTTAATAAAAGCTCTATGGGTTACAAAATTTAGGATGTGATCCAATTATGGTTATATTATAGGGATAGTTCTTGACCTTTAGAGGTCTTCCTCTGTTATCTAAGATGGGAATGGAAAGTGGTCATCCCATGTTATTATTTTTATTCTTCTGATACATAATTGGGTGGATGTAAGGACCCAGGTATTTGATCAATGATTCCATGGAAGGCCTACTTAGGATAAGTAGATTCTTGATAATTATTAATTTCAAGGATTATCTCTCGATTATGTGATGATTCTTATTTTATGTGGGATATTAGGGATTTCCTACCAAGGATAAAAAAATTATTGATAGAAGATTTTAGGGATTACCATCCTAAGATATAGATATCATTAATGATGTGATAACTAGTATTTCATCCCTAGGGTCTAGTGGTTGTACCTATGGTGATGGGATATATGTCAAGTGATTCCTAGGATTTGGAATTATTCCTTAGGATGTTGGGATGGATTCTTATAGAATTCTATAATTTGATTGTTATACCTAATGTGTTTGGTGATGATAGAATTCCCAAGAATTTATCCCGTTGACCCATTGATGTTTTATAATATAGTATTCCTAGTGATTCCAAGGATCTATCATTTTATTTGATGTTATGAGATGCCTAGGATGATTACCAAGATCTAGTACTTATAACTTCTATTAATGGGATTCCTATGATACTACATAGGATTTTACTTTAGTATATTGGTAATAGGATTCCAAGGATACTCTCTAGGATATAGTGCTTATACCCAGTACGTTTGATCCTAAGATTATAGGTTAGGACTTGTATACTCTCATGGATAGGTTACATGACTAGAGCCACTCTAGTACTGGATGAAGTGTGTATAATCAATATTGTGTATTTACATTAGAACCTAAAGATCAATGGTGAATATTTATCTACTCTTTCAGACTATTTATTTTCTAGGCATATAACATGATCTTGAAATGAATTTTTTGTTATGTTAGTGATTTTTTAGTGGTTCCCTACCGAGTTAAACTGACACCCTACTCAAGAATCCACCACACTCTTGTACTAAATAAATCATAACCTATTCATAGGTGCAGGATGGGTGGAGGCATAAGATTTTATCATTCATATAGATAGTTTGGAATAAGTTAAGATATATATGTGACTCTAGGATGTTTTTAGATCATTTACACAATTTATTTATTTTTTCTATTTTTATTGTGAGTGGACAAGTGGTATATCAATATTTTAATGTTGGAATGATCATGAGTCTATATAACTAATTGATTCCACATTAATTTTTTAATGTAATGATTCATTTATTTATTCTTTTTTAAATTGATTATTTATTGTGGATATAATTTTATTTATTTTATACAACTATTTATAATTTGATACAAGGGTATAATCTCCCAATGGTACTACTCTAGACCCATGTTACTAGTTGGTGGCCTCTAGAATAAATGAGACACACATGAAGTCCATATAACACGCCAATATGAACACTGGTGAGTGGTCATAGGTTGGGGATGTTACAAAGTTTCATCAAAGATGTTGTGATTGATATCAAAAAGCTTATTAGTGTTTCAATTTTTATTACTATTTAATGAGATGTTATATAGGTGACATAGGAACATGTTATAGCATGTAATTGATATTGAATTTTGCATCATAATCACCCTTGTTGATAGAAATTCTTTATTACCAGGGGAATGGGATTACTATTCATAGTTTTCAATGTTATAGTTTTATAATTTCACCTAGCATGACACTCTTGGGTTTTGAGATTATGATTTATTTTGGTTTTTGGAGTTGGACTATTGGAAAGAAGAATGTGTGCATACATCATATTGAACACATTAAATTCACATGAAATACATGTTATTACTTGTTATTTTTATCACTAATAATAGAGGGTTCAATTTTTTATAGTGTAAATAACAACTTATATGGTTTTCTCTGTATAACTTTTCAGTGTAATTTTACTCAACTGGATCATCATTTTTTTTAATTTGATTAGGGGTTATGTTGATCTTATATAAGGATTCATGATGATAAAAACTATACAATACCTATAGCATGGTATGTATAGTGATTTTAGTAGGTTAGTAAAGGCATACTATAGTGATGGACCCCTTATGGGTGGTTTGATATTGGTTCTAAAAAGAAAAAATATGTTCGGTTGTTTAAATTTTCAGAAAAACCTATATATTGTTTCCATATATAAATTATTAGTACCATTATAATTAACCAAATCATATGTCTATTCATTACTCAATATGGATTGTATAGGTTGATGTCATTATTTGTATATATATATTTTGATAGATGAGATCATGATTCTTTATGGGGTAGTTCCATATAAAGATATACAATGAGAATCAGTACCCTAGTAGGTCGATGAAATGGAAGGTGAATGGTTATATATATGTGAGGACCCTAGAGTGGGTGTTTTTGAACATGAGTTGGCATGTGATATTAGAAATGGGACATGACATGTTTCTTGTGAGCTATGCCTTATGTGATATTGGTGTTATGAGCATGTTGGGAAAACCCATTGGCTATTGAGATGAGATGTATATATATATATATATGAGGTTAACCTTATAAATAAATTATACTAGGTTTCTAAGTTAATTAGATATGGAATCATGGTTTGATGCTTTATCTTTGAGGTTTATGAACATGAGGTTCCCTCAGATATATGCTAGAGGCATAGGGATGCCTTGGGTTTTGTGATATAAATCACCTTTAGTGTTAGTTATTTTATTATCAAGGATGGATTTTAGAGGAATGTATTAGTAGGATTCCAAAATATATTGATTCCAGAAATAAATTTGGTGATATTATGAGATCATGGGTAGATTCTAGTGATATTAAAAATGTTTCATGTGTGGTATGTGATCATGTGGTTTTCATCAACATGTGATAGATATTATGTTTCTTAGAAAAGAGTACATAGGTTATTAAACTTTGATGAGATTGAAATTTTGTGATCACGGTTAATTATTTAGGTGCTTGAGACTAGGTGAATAAAAAGTGTATCATAGGATTGGGATTCATATTCTATGTTTGGGTGGAATGATAGTGTTCATTTGTTGGTTTTAAAATGTGATCATGGTGGTTCATGTTTGTTATGAAAGGTAGCTATGATAGTTCTGGATTAGGGAGCTGTCATGTGTTGGCTATGGACTGACGATTTTGACGAGGTTCTTGTGATACTAATGAAATAAAAAATACCCCTATGTTTTAGTCAATTTTTTGAATTTGATCCATGTGTGGTGGTATGGTCGATTAGAGTTTAATCCTATATAGGTACTTCTTGGAATGTGATAAGCATGGCTCGAGGGGAGTGAAATTAATGTGATGATCTAACACATTGATGAAGTAATTCTAGAGTGATATAAAGGAATCCATATTGTGGGGAGTCATCATTTTCTATTTTAGGGTATAAAATTGTTTCTGATGAATTTCTATGAATGTAAGAGGTGACGTTTCTGGTGAGTCAGTAGTGGGACACATTTGAGGTTTCATTTTGTAACTCGATTATGAGTGATACTATTATATCCAGTAATTACATACAAAAATGGATAGAGCATTATCATGGAGTAAAGACCATAATGTAGGTTGGTTCATGGGTGTGATGATAACAATAATTGTATTATCAAGATGTATTCTGGATACCAGTTATTTAGTGAATCTGATTTATCGGGTCCCATTTAAAATACTATATTTGGGATATGGTTTCAAAATTATATGGAGTTATTATGTTGGAATGAAGAGAAATTTGTTTTTGATGACATTTTATAATGAGTTGGATTGATATTTATTTGTTCTCAGGGTGAGATAATAGGGTATGATTTATTTAGTTGAGGCTCTAACCATGGATTTACATTGGAATTCGAGTTTGGAGTTCAGTGTGGGAGATACAACATATATGTGTGTGTTGCTGAGAATTTATGAGAATGGTCTACTAGATGAGGTTTAACTAAAAATTTCATGTTTAATTGGATGTGGTGAAATGGAAAATACCCCAAGTGTGTCCTTATACCTATGAAGAACATGGTTCAATATGAAATTATGATGATGGGGAACATTTTTGTTCAAAATCAGTCCATATGAAAAAATCCTTATGGTGGGGAGCACCATAGTCATGGATATGATTTTATTGACGAAATCATGACGTATCTGGATGAACAGTATTTTGGGATCACTTTCTTAGTATCTTTGATAATAAAGAGCAGTTATTCAGGGTTTTGATGAATTCTCTGCCTCGTGTTCAATTTTTCATAGTGGAAGCACAATCAGTGTTCCCGGGTAAAACATGATGAATTGTGTGTGATTTGATGAGTGGTTGGAGTCGATATTTATGGTAATATAACCATTGATTTTTCATAGGGATGAGAATTTCTATGTTTGGGATATTAGAAAGAAACTTACTCTTTATGGAATGTAAATTTTTTGGGAATTTTGAATTTTTGTAATTTTGAATTTTTGGAATTTTGATTACTTATGAGTGGAAAAATATTAATTTCACCTAGAGGATGATTCTAGAAATATATTATAAGGATTCCATTTGACTCAGAATGTGTTTTAAACCCTTATACTAATTTAGTTAGATTTTAATCTGGTTGATATATATATATATATATAATTAATAAATATTAAATATTTCCATTGTGTGAATAATTATATATTTTCAATTGATTTTCACAATGAAATGATAACTTTGAAGTTTAGTCCATAATGGATTGTTTTACTTCGATAAGGAATAAATTTTCTCTAGGTTCTAGGGCCGAGTTAGGCTATCTAAATTGGTGTTTAAATTTAATTTAATTAATAACATTAATTTAATATACTTAATTATAATTATTCCCCCATTTCTCCCTTCCCACATTTAATGTGGGGGAATAATTGGATTACCTTATAATATTTTATGAATCGAGATGTAGAGGTAGAGAGGAAGAGGATTTTCTAGATTTTGAAGCTTGATCTACACTGTATTGAGACCTTGCAACCATAGAAAACTATTTCAAACTCAGGTATTAGGAGATTCATTGTGAGGTAGTATTTGATTCAGTTTTTTAAATATAGATTATATCCCCATTTTTTTATTTACATATTTTTTTAGTTGGCTGAGGTCCCATGATTTAGATCATGGGTTTGAAATGGTGTTTTTGAGTTTTTTTATGTTTTGAAGAAATATGCAAGGGTCTTTCAGGTTTTTGGAATGGTCAGAAAAGAATAATAAGATAGGAAAACAAATATATATATATATATATATGAATGGTGTTTCTATTTCTTTAACTACATAATGGTATAATTTTTTTTACCCCTATGTAACATCCACATAAAGTTAAAGCTCTGTTTACTTTTTCCAAGTGGTAGTTGTGTAGGGGTTGGGAATCACTTATCCTTATATATTATGAGATTAATAAGTTTAATTCATAGTTTAACATCACATAGTTCATCCTATATAAGGGAATGTATTTACCCATACACAAGTATCCTACTGAAGGGTAATTTTTTTTGTAAAAAACATGTGTTTTCCCCATTTCATAGAGGATTTCTCTAAGATATTAAATGGGGTTTTGGGGGAGAGTAATTTTTTAACTATTTTATATAAGTTAAATGTATAATTAATTATAAAATAAAATATATAATTATTTATAATTAATTAATGAATTATAAATGTTTGTTTTGGAAAAACAAAAAGGGGTTGTGAGATATTATATGATCCTTAAGAATTTTACTATGCTTTTTTTCATATCAAAGAATAAAATTTATTAGAATTGATTTTAATTAAAAATAATCATGGAATTAATTATAAAAAAATTAAGAATTCAATTTTAAATTAAACGAATTTTTATAAATGTGATTAGGCCCTCATATTAAAGGACAAAGACCTTTTAGATTAGGCTGGCCTTCAATGGGTGTGGTCAAGATTCAGTTATAATGTGGATGACTCAACATATGTAGTTTGTGGTCCTATGAATATAAACCTTTAGTAAATGGAGTTTTTTATTTATTTGGCACGTGGTATGAAGTCTCTCCACTATGATCCATTATCCTTTTAAAATTAAATTAATTTTTTAAATAATTTAAATGAACTATTTTACAAATTCCATTGGTATTGGAAAAATATCCAAGGACTACGAAGGACTCTTGTGAATTGTATTAATGGCTTGGCCAATGATGAAAAATTCTTTATTTATTATTTTTACCTATATATACAGGCCCCATGAGGGTTATAAATTGAATGAATTATGTAAACAAATTGGGCTTAATATAGGTTACCTTAGATCCCTTGAGTAGGGGAGCATGATTAATTAGAAACAATAGGCCTGAGTAGGCTGTGTTCTAACCTAAATATTCTTTTTTGCCTATTGGATAGATGATATTAGCATGTGGTGGGGGTTCCTCTCCCACTAGTGTATGAGTTCTGGATGAATATTCCTTATGTAGTTAGATTAATGATCTAATTATAAGACCAACAAAGGATAACTTTGTAAGTGATATGGGCATTACTCTATATCTTTAGAGTGATGTCACTATGTCCTTTCCGAGGAGTAAAATGATTCACTGAGACAATATGATTGTGTTATGTAATGTTATTCCTTTGTAGAGTTGGTTATTGACCTTAGAGTTGAGGTTGAGAGCTAGGAACCTGGATAGGGTGTTTATACTATGAAGTGATATAAGGGAGCCCAGAAGGATCCCCAATGTTAAGAAAAACCCATAGAGGGTTAGTGTTGGAGCAGTATTTATAATGAACTAACCTAGGTCAACCATACACATTCCTAGTTAATCCCCTCACAAGTCTCAAGGTGTGTTCCCAATCATCTTGAGTTGACAACTAGAAATAGGATACTAATTATAACTATTTTGGAATGGTTTCACACTCATAATTTTAGCATGACCTATACAGAATTGGACATACATGGAACCAAATAAACAATGAAAATAAAATAAATAATTCTAATTATAGTGTATTAAATGGTAAAAATTAACCATTGACATATAAAAAATGAATAAAAAGAAATAAATCCCATGTTATAGGGATAAAAATGATAGTAAAAGTACATCCTATACTAGAGTGTCCATTATGTAACCAAAATACCAGAATTATAAAATATAGGGGATCCCAAAAATACCAAACATTGCTGACTCTATGTGGCCTTTGGCAACCACCTCCATCCTGAATCATGGAACATGACATAAGCATTCAGGATATATGTTTTTAGATGAAACTCCTTTTGCTTTCCCTATATCAGATATAACCAATATTGTATATTCTTAAAGTCATATATAGGGTTTGAGATAAATCCTAGTAGGGTACTAGCATGAATCTTAATACCACATTTCATAATGAAAACAAAAAAAATTATATTATTAAAATGGTTCATTAGAATAAATTTCTTTGAAAACAATTTTTTGAATTTATTGGTTTTATAAAATAAGACAAAATTATAGATAATATTAGAAGTGAGACGATAAAATGAAATAGAGGGAAAAATAGGTAACTAGAATTCTCTTAACCAAATAGTACACAAGATTCAAATAAACACAATCCATAACAAACTCAAAGTAAATGTGCAAAAAATGGGAGATTTGATGAATGTTCTTCAAACATTTATGACTTTCTTATGGAATACTTATCCAGCCTATGTAAACCAAAACAAGTATCATAACTTATACCACTTTAATATAGTAATAATGAACCCTATCATTCTCATTCCAAATTATAGGGTAGCACCCATCCTAAAATACACACACCCAAGTTCTCTTATGTGCACGCATAACCACATTCAAGAACTCCTGTGATCAAGCCATATTATTTACAATAAAAATTCACACTATAAAACATATTTGAAATATCATTTAAACAAAATGGTTTTCTTCAAGACTTTTTATCAAATACTTTTTATTCATAAACTTGATTTCAAAATGGAAATCCAAGAAAAACACTATTTGATCAACTTGGGCCAATAATAACAATAAAACATGTATATAAATCCTAAATGATCAATTCAATCATGATAAATCAATAAAAACTGAAGGAAAACTCGTGAACTATCACAAACTAGCTCGGGGTCAACCCTGAACTGGTCACCCAAGCCACTCCACAACACGTCCTAAGAGGCGTTCTTGATCCTCCAGGGATGGAGACAACCACTAAGGGAATTAGTAGAGTGAAAAGGGAATAGTTTATCCCAAATATAAACAATTAAATAAATAGTGAAAAATAAATTTACAACCCAATATACATTTATATAAAAGTTAAACTGAACATTATTCTCACATGAAAGTTAATGTACAAATGAACCAACAACTCAACCGGACAAAAATGAAAACCAACTAGCTCCATGTGACCCTACTGGTAACTCTCCAACACAACTATCACAAGTTTCCCAAGGTGATCAGACTCATGCTAAAACCTGCACAAGGGCTAAAAATAGAAGAAGATTATATTAGTGAATTTTAAAACACTGTAGGTTATCCTTATATTCTATTCCC
This sequence comes from Viscum album, assembly GCA_963277665.1. Taxonomy (NCBI): domain Eukaryota; kingdom Viridiplantae; phylum Streptophyta; class Magnoliopsida; order Santalales; family Viscaceae; genus Viscum; species Viscum album. Next base: position 1,073,456,562 of record OY728160.1, read on the forward strand.
AATGCACTTTATTTAAAATAAATGAAACATCAATTTCATGTTTAAAATACAATATATAAAAATATTTTTTACAAACACGGTTCTTTTCTACAAACATTACAAAATAAAAATGCCTGCTTGTTTTCATAAACTAGATATGCTAGTAACACATTTCAAAGAGATGCAAGTTCAAAGTAAAAAACAATTTCAAGAGGGTTGCTTTAAAGAACATACACATTTAAATAAAACAAGTATGATACTGAATTTCCAACCAAAATCATAGTATGCCAATGGTGAATACAATATATCCAATGAGCACATGTCACGAGAACACCCCTAGGCAATTGCTAGCTGTGGGCCCCAGGTACCTCATATCTCGGTGAAAAGTAACCATAACAAATATTTGTTCTCATGCATGAGAAACTAGTAGAGAAAATAACCATAAACTAGTGGTCCCCAATATCATCATAACAGTTTATTTAGTGTTGTCATCATCAAACATGATCCATGAAATAGGTACAGAACCACTCTAGATCACTAGCATACTAGTACACATCCACCCACCTAGATACCCAGGTTTCCCTCTTTGTGATCAAACAAGATCCACTTCCTATCAAATTCAATTCACACCTAAAAACATCAATTCTAGTCACAGACACTCCAAATAGTATCTAAACATTCCTTTTCACCGTTTGTGTAACTCAATAAACCATCTAAAACTTTCATAAAACAATTTCAAGAAGTTTAACAAAGCTTTTCACACGAATTCCATTAGAAAATTCACTTTTCAGGACAAATTCCCACCATTTCCATACCAAAACATATTTTTCAGCCCCAAAATGGTTTAATAAATCAATTTCATGAATCTCAAAATGACCCTAAATACTACAACATGGAATACACATAATATCCTTTTTAAGGAGAAATGCCAAACGATCCTTTAATATTTTTATCAAACCAACGTATAACAATGCTAAAAATTTAACTATTCATAAATAGGTGTATACACACCATTAAAATAGAAAACAAATTCATAAACCCTTTAAAACATTTAGGAGAAACATTTAAGCTGAACCATTTTCACAAGAATGTTGAATGGGCCACTTACCGAAAACTCATGCAAAAATGTGTCAAAAACCAAAACCTATCTCATTATAAAACCAATTTTTTTTACGGCCATACAATGAAACAAAAATATCGGATTTAATTTTTATCACACATTAATAAATTCAAACAAGTTATTTTATATCACATTTAGCACACAAAGGCCAACCAGGCACTTTTCCGAAGACTAGGCATCCAACATTTAGCAAAAAAACTTCCATTTAACACCCAAAGGGGTAAAAACCCAAATTTACATGTCAAAAATTTATTACAGTAGTTAAAAAAGTTCATGAAAATCATAATTCATATTAAAAAACCAGCAGAACATTTATTTGAACAAGTAGTGTGCACTATTATAACAAAACAAATTCATTTTACACAAAACATGGCATAGATAACCACTTTGCACACCAAATAAATCATCCAAAGGTTTCATAGAAATTATAAAAATGTATATAAGGTTATAAAAGAAATTAAAATATAAAACATACATAGTAAATTCAAGTTATTGGGAGAACCTACCTCAAAATCATGGCGGAATGGAGACGCACACTCGAAAACACCCGACGTGGGTACCAAAACCCAAGATCTATGAAGACCAAACCTAAAAAAACAAAACCCCACACAGAAATGATGGGAAAATAGAACCCTATGTGGATAATAATTAGGAGAGAAGATAAATCCAAGAAAAAATAAAAGATAAAGGAATAGGGAAGAGAAAAGATAAATATTTGATGAAACAATTAAGAAAGAACACTAACCATTAATGAGAAATCTCCAAAAAAGTGTCCCAAAACCAAGGATAAAGAAGGGGGAGGAACCTATAGTTGATATCCAATAGTTATTTCTCAGTTTGGGAGGTTTAATAATAAAAAAATGTTAAAAAATAAATAATCTATAATAGAAACAAATTAATTTTTTAAAACCAGAAATAGTCTCACGGGCTAGCCCAATACCTGAATAAATAACCCAAATCCACCATGATTATGAATTACTAAGGGGTAAAAATGGATATGGTGATTTGAATATGTTAGGGGATGATATGTGGGGTATGAAATTATAGAATAATGTTGAAAACAAAAGGATTTAGAAAAGAAACAATTTTTTTTAATATGGAAATGGGCCCATGGTTGGCCCAAATCTTGAAGTAACCACTATTTCTCCAAAAACTCCCAAACAAGATATGGGGAACCCATGTTAGGATGATTAGAAATAAGTGTAAGTTAAAAATTAAACATTAATCTCACCAAAAACGCAATAAAAGGATTGGTATTTCCAACACAAATGATAAAAACTAAGATATGAAAAACTGGGTGTGACAATTCTCCCCACCATTAAAGATTTCCACCCCCAGAAAGCTATAACACTTTCCAGTTAAAAGATCAACACCTAAGGATTCGTTATTAAAATGGTAAAACCTATTAATAAAAAGAAATATCATACACCATCAATATAACTTAATAGTCTTTCTCAAACAAAACACCAACTCACATACACTTCCTAAGAATCAACGGAAAGATCAAGCCACCACCAAGCCAAGAACCACATTTTTGGGACTTCTCTCAATGAACTCAACAATCACCCAATCCATAGTGCACTAATGAAATCCAATGAATTGGGGGAGGCCGAAATGGGCTCCCCACCATTAAATCACAACTACCATCTAAAAAAACCTCAAAGGAAAGATCTTCAAGACCCACTGTGGGTCTCCCCACCATTATACACCAACTAGAAATGAACAAAAAATAATTCAAAATGAACTAGAATTGGGCCTCACCTACATAGTCCCACCAAAAATCTTCTACAACAACCTAAAAACCAATGTTTATAGGGTTACAACATGAAAATTTAAACCGACCACTCCCGAATGGAGTGGACAAGGACTTGGCCAACAATTTTGGCACAGATAAAATCCCCCACCACTCGAGGTGGGGAGGGAAGGGGGACCAACAGTTTGGACACTAAAACCATAGTAGAAATATATGAACCACCCAAAAATCTCCACATATGAATAGGTAAAACCAAGACCTCACCTAATTCACATTGGCGGTCCTCATAGGGACATTGATAGGAAACCGACATCCGAGAAGGCATGACCATAGACACTATCTGAGGGGTAAGCCCACCATGATTTTTGAGAAAAATTAAATAAAAAACCCAATGATGAGAAACCAAAATAAAAACATAGAAATTTTATTACCACAATGGTGAAGGCAGGAGCTTAGTCAAGCTCCCCACACCTCTAGTTATTTCCTGACTGCATGAAAAGCTTCACTCTAAGGCCTATGTCTAGAGCCCTAATGTTTGAAGCATCTGATATACCACATTCAGGAGATAAGGATCACAAACCCCCATGAAACTCACTTTATAAACCACACACCATCATCTAAATAGTATCTCATAGATACATCGTACCATTCTCTATCACTCTGCATGAGGAGCAGAATGGATAAGGAATACGATGAAACACATCAACATCACTGAACACAACTGCTATATTCAAAAGAATTATCACGATTGGGAAACACTTTAAATCAAGCACATATAGCTATATATTACATCAAATGATTTGAGTCATTTTCCAAAGATGTCGATTTAATGTTTTAAATGATTTTTTAGGCTAATAAACTAGAAGCATTGCCAACAGAGAATCTTCCATGGCCACATCACATCATCCAATATATCCATATAAAACCACTGAACCTTGCACCAAAACTGATCCACCAACAAGATACCATATCAAAACACACCAATAGTATCACTTCTAGAACATGAGGAAGTATAACAAACACACAACACTTCTAAGACATCTAATAGCAACCCAAATAAACACAGATTTATAAAAACACAACAAATTTTTAGCTATAATCACTTTTGAAAAATCATATAACTTGGTGTATTTTCACATTCACCAATGGTGTTTCATGAAGTATCACTCACATGCACATTACCATGCCACCACAAGAACCCAACCACTATGGAAATATTAAGAATCCATTAATAGAACTATAAAAAAACATACACGTGAGAACCTATGAAAACACTAAAGGCTAAATCAAACATCTCATTTTACAAGATAAAAAAATCAACCCATTTAAAAATCACATACCTTCCATAGGCAACCTAACCACCTAGTCAAAAACCACTTTCATATTTCCACAAAACAAACCATTTTACCAAGATTTAAAAAGAAACCCCATAGGTCTCCATCAAAATATTCTCCCTTTATTCAAAACATTTTTAGAATCTAAAAAACCACACTTTTTCAAGAACCATTTGATTTAGAACCCATTTCATTTATTTTAAAACAAATACCAAAACAATAATTCCATTAAAACATCCCTTTCCCATTTCAAAAAATCAAAAAGGTCTCTTTTCTTAATCTGACAGCCACAAAGGCCAAACCCCTTTTTTAGAAAACACCAATTACACAAAACCAATTCCCAAAACTAATTAATCAGAATCAAACACTCTTAAACAGCCCAAAATATCCCATTTCAAACAAATTTTCAGAATCATCATAAAATAATTCATGCCTTCCAACCATTTTATTTCAATAAACCATAAGTTTAGATTAAGAAAATTTGATCCCGTTAAATCAATCCACTTTCTTCCCAAAAATTTGTTTCAAAAAAATCCAACATGATAAAAAACATTATTATATTAAGCATTGAAAAAAACTTCCACAATTATAACAAAAAAATTTTCAAAACAAAATTAATAATTCACGAATGGTCTAAGAGACCCACAAAAGGGAACTAGTCTGGATGGGTGACTTAACCATATGGTTAGAAGCCATATGTTAAACACACCACCAACATGGAGAGCCTTATTAGGACTATTCACCACCTCCACATGGATTTCCAGGCCCTACGAGCTCATAGAGGCCATTAGTACAACTCCCCTTGTTGTATCCAAATCACCCAACAGTCCATAAGAACCAAAGAAACTAATAAAACCAGACATCCCATGGACACCTGAGGATCGGGACGAGCAATAGTTTGTGACACTCTTCCCAAACCTACTCCTCAAGTTCTGAAAATCCTACTCAATCTACCTTGACATCCCCAAAATAACAAGGGAACTCTAAAAAGCAAGGTCTGCTAAGAGACAACCTCTTATAATAACATTTTTCCACGAACCAGCCTGAGTTGACATCGAATTGGTCACCCATGCCACTTCACGACAAGTCCGGAGAGGCATTCATGGTCCTCCCGAGATAGAGACAAGCACAAAGGAAACAAGTGGAGTGACAAGTAAATTATTTTCCCCAAATATAAACAATTAAATAAACATTGGAATGAAATGTACAACCCAATATAAATTTATGTAAAAGGTGAACTGAACATTATTTGTACATGAAAGTGAAAGTACAACTGAACCAACAACTCAAATGACCAAAAATGACAAATAACTAGCTATATGTGACCCCTCTAGTCACTCTCTAACACAAAGATTACATGTTACCCAAGGTGATCAGACTCAAACTGAAACCTTCACAAGGGATTAAAACAGAAGAATACTATAGGCGCTAATATTAAAAATCTGTAGGTTAGCCTGATATTATATTCCCAATGAACATACATTAAAATAAAAGAAACATCAATTTCATGTTTGAAATAAAATATATAAAAAAAATTTTCCAAAAAAGTTTCCATGCTACAAACATTACAAAATAAAAATTCTTATCTTTTTTCTTAAACAGGCAATGCTAGTAACCAATTTCAATGAGAGGAAACTTCAAAGTGAAAATGGTTTTAAATTGGGATGATTTAAAAAACATTCACCATTGAATAAAACATAAATGCTACTAAATTTTCCATCCAAACTCAATGTATTCTAATAGTGAATACAATATATCAATTGATCACATGTCATGGGAACACCAGTAGGCACTGGCTAGCAATGGGCCCCAGGTACCTCGTATCTCAGAGAAAAGTAACCATAACAAATTTATGTTCTCTTGAATGAACCATTAGTATGGAACATTAGTATAACCTAGTTGTACTAAACATCATAATAATAATTTACTTAGTATTGTCATATTTAAAATTGCAATGTGAAAAATGGAAGAAACCACTCCGGATCAGTATCATAATAGTACATGTCCTCCCACCTACATCCTTCGGTTTCTATCTTTGTTCTCAGACATGTTCCACTAGATATAAAATTCTATTTACACATAAAAACACAATTTCTAGTCACAAACACTCTAAACAGTATCTAAATTTTTTTCACCCTTTGTGTAACTCAATAAACCATATAAAATATTCATTAAACAATTTCAAGAAGTTTAACAAAGCTTTACACATGAATTCCATTTGAAAATCCACTTTATAGGACCAACACCCACTAATTCCATATCAAACCATATTTTGAAGCCCCAAAAATATTTTATAAATCAATTTCATGAATCTTAAAATGACCCAAATGGTACAACATGGAATACACATGAAAACCCCTTTTTTAAAGAGAAATGCGAAACTGGCTTTTAATAATTTTACCAAACCAACGTATAAAAAAGGTAAAAATTTAATTTTTCATAAATATGTGTAAAAAACCCATTAATATTATAAAAACATTTTCATAAACCCTTTAAAACATTTAGTTGAAACATTTAAGCTCAACCATTTTCATAAGAATGTCGAACAAGCCACTTACCTACAACTTGTGCCAAAATGCATTAAAAACCATAACTCATATCTATATAAAATCAAAACCACTTTTTACAATCGTAAAAGGGCACCAATATATCAAATTTCATGCTTACCATATTTTAATAAATTCATACAAGTTATTTTATATCACATTTAACACACAAAGGCCAACCGAGCACTTTTCTGAAGACTAGGTGTGTGACATTTAGTAAAACAACTTCCATTTAAAACCAAAGGGGTAAAAACCCAAATTTACATGCCAAAAATTTATTACAATAGTTAAAACAAGTCATTAACAACACAATCCATATGAAAAAACTAGAAGATCATTTATTTGAACAAGCGGTGTGCACCTTTATAACAAAACAACTCCATTTTACACAAAATAAGGCACAAATAACCATTTTTACACCAAATAACTCATACAGAGGTTTCATAGTAATAATAAACATTAATATAAGGTGATAATAGAAAAAATAAAACTTAAATAATAAATGAAAGTTCTTGGGAAAACCTACCTCGAAACCATGGTGGAATGGGGACGCACACCTGAAAACACCCGCCAAGTGTACCAAAACCATAGATCTATGAAGACCAGCAATAAATAAAAAACCCCCCATAAAAATTATGGTAAAATAGAACTCCAGGTCTATAATGACCCGGGGATAAGATAAATCAAATAAAAAATGAAGGAATAAGGTAGAGGAAAGAGAAAGGAGAAATATTTGATGAAGAAATTAAGAAGGACCACTAACCATTGGTAAGAAATCTCCCAAAAATAAGACTAAAATGAAGGATAATGAAGGTAAAGTCACCTCTAGCTGATACCCAATATTTAGGTCTCCATTCACAAGGTTAAACCACCAAACAATGTTAAAAAATAAATAATATATAAAAGAAACAAATTAATTTTTTAAAACTAGAAACGGGCTCACAAGCTGGCCCAATACTTGAATAAATAACCCAAATCCACCATGATTGTGAATTAATAAGGGTTAGAAATGTATATGGTGGTTTTAATATGTCAGGATATCCCAAGTGGGTAGTGAAATGAGTAAAAAATGTTGAAAACGAAGGATTTATAAAATAATTTTTTTTTCAATCTGGAAATCAACTCATGGTTGACCCAAATGTTGAAGTAACCAACCTTTCTCAAAAAAATCCAAACCAATCTATGGGTCACCCATTGTAGGATGATTAGATATATATTTAAGTTAGAAACTCAACATTAATCTTACCCAAAACCCAAGAAAAGGATCAGTATTTCCAATACACCCGATCAAAACCAAGACATGAAAGACAATGTGTGACATGAACTATGGTATTCAAAAGAGAAGTCATATTGTATACTGACACCAACCTCAAAAGTGATGAAATGATGTCAACATTGAAAAATATTACAATAAGGGAAGTATATCGATCCACACTGACCTAAAAATACATAAAATTAATCAAAACATTTCTAAAACCCCTAGGTTTTTTCTACCAGAGCCATTAAGGTTAGAACACACAAGGGAAGAACAAGTACATGCTAAAAGAGAAAGAAAGGAGAAGAAACCCCAATAAAACATGGACTTCCTTTGAGAATGTCACCAAATAATCCCAAGATAACTAATAAAGGATAATGGGGAGTATGAATCCCTGACTAGTTGTGATAGTTTTAATTAGGATAAGAAAAGTTGGTGGTCAGGGTGAAAACCTAAGAGGGTTATTTGAGTAAAATCCTAATTTTTAACAAAACAATAAAGGTTGCACGATTTGGATATATAGTTTTCAAAACTATGTTATAGATAATAAAATAAAATATCCTTTATTAAATAAGTATCATGGTCCAGTGGGAGGCCCTTCATAGTTTATAAAACTATATAGAGACCATGTAAAGTGGTGTTGTCTCTCCCACACTCTCTTTCACATATTTATGTGAAAAGTAACTAATAACTATACTCCAAATTAACACGCTTCCACTTTTCCCTAAAAATTAATGGTTTCAATAATAAAATACTAGTAACTCTAATAATAATAAAAATACAAATATAAAATAAAAAAAGATATTTCAATGACCTAATGGGTGTCATAATCCTCCCCAACATTCCCTTTTCTAGCCCTAGAAATTCCTCGAGGTCTGGATTCCATAAAAATATTAGTCCACTACTCCCACTCCAATCCCTCACTCTCCTGAGTCACATGTTTATCGCAAACATTATTCCACAACAAATAGACTAAAGGAGTATATTTACCAAATAACATATTGATCTTCCAATCAAAAATAAAAACATTCTACTTGATGATAAAGATGTTGTATTCCAAATAAAAACCATCCCATTCTACTACATGATATGGGTATAGATAATATTTATTCATCTTATAAATAAAGAATAAAATATTTATATAAGTTATCAAGTCTAAAAAGAATAATCCGTATGATTCCTTCCCAATATTTTCCACAATCATGAAAAGCCTAACATGATGTTGTTTCAACTTATCATGTTTCCCTAGATGATGATGTCAAAACCAGGGAAAGATCTTAAGAAACACCTGATCAAAAACATTAAACTATAATGGGTGGAGATGATTGTTACTATTTTATTTTTCGAAAAACTTAGTTTTATCCATCCTCTTCTAAATAAGATAAAACTTTCTCACCATCTTCTGAATGATACACTTCCCCAATAATGAACTCTCACCAAGCTATGACCAACACAAAGGAGACCAAACTGGCCATACTTATTGGGTATCAAATGGTTCCATCTTTTTTGAGGCATTATATCTATTATTATTAAAAATATCATCCAATAATATATGTTTCTTCCATGATCCACCTAAATCAAGAAGACAAGATTTAATCATATCATTAAGAATCTAGATAGTCTCTCTGTCTAGACATCATTTTATGGATTATATGTCAAACCCAATTTCAAAAAAGAGACCAAATCCTCTTGAATTACATTCTATAAATGGGATGTAAAGTGTGGGACTCAGTATGAAATGATAGCTAAAGGTTCCCATGAATCCAAACAAACTCTTGAACATAAATGGTTCTACGATCCTTTACCTTCATTAACTTTTTGATAGGAATAAAATGAGATTATTTTTTAAATTGGTCAATTACCTTGAAAATAACATTCTCCACTCTTGGAGACCATGGTAATTAAATAATTAAATTCATGGTTATTTCATCCCATTTACACACCAAGATCGAAAGAGGATACAATAACCCAGTTGAATTATTGTGCTCATCTTTGATTCTTGTCCTAGTGAGGCATTGAAATATGAAGTCCAAAAATACTCATTTTATCTCAACCTACTAATATTGGTGTTTCTTTTCATAGTACATTTTGGTAGATATTGAGTAAGAAACATAGATATATTGTTGACCATCATTCATTACATATTTCATCAAATATAAATGGAATATCAACTAATTCTAAAAATGGAGAGTACCATCAAAATACTGAGACATATCGTATTAGGTATCAACACCATTTAAAACCCTATTTATCAACTAAAAATTAAGATCTTTATCCTACTCAATTAATATTCAATGATCAAGAGGGGAAGTGATTTTTGCACTAGTAAAAAATACCCATTCAACCTCCTCCTCTACTCCCTGACGAAACTCAGTAAACATGACCACCATACCCCATTCTTATTTAGAATCCTTCGCTATCTATGTAAGAAATTTTCTACTTGGTACATTAGCCACAACATTCCCCTTTCCCGTAGTGTATTCTAGATCAAATTCAAAAGTATAAAGTTACCATACCCACCAGTTATACCTATGGTGATATATAGTTAGGTTATTATTTACATTGGTATTTTATGATATGTATTTCTCAATAATTTCTCCCCAAAGTGGTAGTGGAACCACATTTTTAAAACATGCATCACCATTATTAATTTAAAATTATGGTGGGGAAGTTATTTTCATGAGAGAATAACTTGGAAGATATGTACACTTCCATATGGTCATATTGCATAAAAAACACCCCAACCTTATACTTGAGGTGTCATAATAAACAACATAACTCAATCTTGGATCAGGATCATGATAGGAGATAAATTTAACCTCACATTTAACTATTCAAAATATTTTTATAGTTTCCCACTCCACTCAACTTTTACACCCATTTTGGTTAGAGTAGTCATAGGAGAAGATATCTTGGGGAAATAATTTATAAATCACCATTAATACCATGTTATTCAAAATAAACATAAACTATAGAAGAAATTACTAGGTATATCCCAAGATATAATAGCTTAGATCTTTTTTGGGTCTACTAGAATTCATTTTTTAGATAACACATGATCCTGAAACCTCACTTCTTAGATCAAGAAATAGAATTTAGATAAATTTCAATATAGATGGTGGTCTATCAATATTCCCTATACCAAATCCAAATGGATCTTATAACAAACCTGCTTTTTATTACAACTTAAACATGATTTATTACATAAAGATTCACTTGATACAACTAATAAGATCGAGAGGTTTAGTGTCTTTGGGGCTTAGGATCATTACATAAAAACTTAAAAAATGAAATTCAATATCTTTATTGAAAACTTCCTTTACATGACCACTATATTCCCTCGTACTTAGCATTGCATGGGATAACCTGAGGACATGCATAAGAAAAGGGTGAGCTATAAAGCCCAGTAAGGGAGTACACATGGAATAAAATGAGGAGTACAATATATGTTAGACAATAGGAATATAAATATATAATAAAAGAAAAATGAACATAAAGGCATGATAAAGCATGATAATTACAACATGGAAATGTGGCAACAACACTTAACATTGAATTAGCATGATCCAAGGCTCATTGCACATGGAGCATGAGTAAACCCTCATTGCACATGAAGCATGAGTAAACCCTCATTGCACTTGAATTAGCATGATTCAACACTAATTTCACATGACGTATCATGATACTATACTTTACCCAATGCATTGGAGCGCTATAAGGGCGCACCCTTCTTAAACATTTCAGTTCATGCATAAGTGTGCCACATGGATCATAAAACATGGATTCATAAAACATAATAATTTATTCCACGATAAAGGAATGTGGAATTAATACATGATTATTTACCATAAATAAGTAAATGTGCATAAAGGTTAATAACCTTGATGGAGGAATGGGCATGGTATTCACTACACAATGACATTGGATTAGAAAATCGGTGGGATTTCGGCAGCGTAACGGCGTGACATAAGAATTCATAAAAAAATGGTTGATGAGAGAGAAAGGGGTTCCTCATCATATTTACATGTAATTTAAAGTAAGTAGGTCATATAGATACATGTTCCAACAATTGAAAAAGAATTTAGATTCATGATACAAAAGTATTGCTTGAATGTAAAAGAAGAGAGAGAAGTTCCTTTCGAAATTTCAGCATAGTAACGGGTGTACATGGGAGACATTTAATGAGAGAGAAAGGGGTCTCCCATCATTCAAACAATAAGAGGGAATTATGGGGGAGTTGAAAAACCATACCCCAACATTCATAATTGAAATTAAAAGGTCAATACAACTTAAAGAAAATTGACAAAAATGAGAAAGGAAGAAAAAACCCTTACTTGGAAGTGTGCTTCCAAAGGCTAGAGAGAGGCTTGAGAGAGGCTTCTTGGGGGCTTGGGTCACCTTGGGAGGATTATAGAGAGACTAGGGAAGAGGTTGGACGAACTCCAAAGGATTTTAGTGATGAGTAAGTGGGAGCTTGGGTGGGTTTATATAGGAAAGGTGAGAGGATTCTTTATTATTTAGGTTTGGGAACCCTTATATTAAACTAATCCAAACCACAAACCATCCCATGGTTTTTTCCCATGGTTTCTGTAAAAAGAAAGAGGAAAAAAATATTTTATAAGGCCCAAGTCCAAACTTATTAAAATATTAGGGTTGCTTATGTGGAGGTGAGTCACACTCCCATAGAAATTAATTTAAAAAGGCAAAGTGTTGAATATGTCTTGAGGGGTTCATTAATGCTTTGAAAAGTAAGTCAAACAAACCCAAAACCTCATTATTTTAATGATAAAACATATATTTTCCGAACTTAAGGATTATGGTACTTTATTACATGACCATTGGGTAACTATGATGTCATAAAACACATTATATATTTAAAAGGTATTTAATTTTTACCCAAAAATTTGACTGTCTCAGAAAATTATGAAAAATTCACCGTTTGATAATTTCGACGCCTTGATTCAAAAAATAACATTTATTTTATCTAAATAATTTTCTCAAAATGTGAATTTTCACTTTTAAAATAAAAACCGACATTTATCGAAAATTCACGGGTTTTGACAGAAATGGCTTTCAAACCTTAATAAAAATTTTAATTGCATTCATAAAATTATAAGATCATTTATATTTAATAAAAATTAATTTAATAATAATATTATTATATTATTAAAATATTATTTAATTCAAAAATCCCTTAATTTAATAAAATAGATTTCTTAATTAAATAATAACTAAAAACACCATTTGTACTTTAAACACTATTTACAATGTATCAAAAATGACTTGAAATTATATTCGTTATTATATACAAAAAAAAATGTACATGAACATAGTACTACTTGTTTGTTACATAACCCCTTAAAATAGCCGCATAAGACCTAAGGGTAAGGTGAGCGATGGTGACAGACTCTTGGGGTGGCTTGGATAACATCGCTCGAGTGGTAATCTCTATCAACTTCCACTTTTCCCGTAGACAGTCCCGTTCGAGCTTGACATGGTGAAGCTCAGGTTGGGCTTGGTCAAGGGAAAAGCCCAAGGATACTAAATCTTTTCCAAGCTCCGAAAAATGGGCTTTGTATGGGGCAATTCTACTGGATGAGGCCATCACTTCCTTTGTCTGAGTAAAATTGGGTTCGTTAACGCCTTATATTTATACTAATCATGTGACCACTGTTCAACGGCTATAAAAGTAATGGTCACAACTCTTATAAAAAAAACAAAGAATTTGACATCTTATAAAAACATTTTTTTTATAAAGAGACATTTAACTGGATCAAGAGGGATTTTCCATTAATGAAACTCTGGGTCGTTACAATATTCCCCCCTTAAGAAATTTCGCCCTCGAAATTTTCCTTTTCCCACACTAAAATAGATGTGGGTAACTCAGCTTCATCATATCCTCCGATTCCCAAGTTGCTTCTTCAAACTTGTGGTTTCTCCACAACACCTTGATGAGGGGCATTGTCTTATTTCGTAGAACTTTTTCACTATGATCTAAGATCTTCACTGGTTTCTCCTCATAAGAAAGATCATCTTCCAATTGTACCACCTCGGAAGAGAGTACATGTGAAGGGTCTAGTATGTACTTCCTTAAGAGGGATACATGAATGAAATCATGAAACTTGGCCACAGTAGGTGGAAGTGCTAGTCGATAGGCCACAACCCCAACACGATCAAGAATCTCGAAGGGGCCGATATACCTTGGAGTTAACTTCCCTTTCTTTCCAAACCTCATGACCTTATTCCACGAAGATATGCGTAAAAACACCATGTCTCCAACATTAAACTCAAGGTCTCATCGACGATTATATGCATAACTCTTCTGTTGACTCTGAGCTGCCTTGATATGCTGTTGAATGGTTTTCACCTTCTCCACCATTTCGTCGACCATTTCTGGTCCAAGCAGCTTACGTTCACTGACCTCATCCCAACATGCCTGTGTTCTGCACCTTTTCCCATAAAGGGCTTCATATGGTGCCATTTGGATGCTCGAGTGGAAACTGTTATTATAAGAGAACTAAACCAGAGGAATATGTTGATCCCATCCTCCTTTAAAGTCCATTGAGCATGCTCTCAACATATCCTCAAGTGTTTGGATAGTCCTCTCTGATTGGACATCAGTTTGAGGATGATAGGTTGTACTAAAGTTCAGTTCAGTATTCAGAGCATGTTGAAGAATCTTCCAAAACTTAGAGGTGAATCTTAGATCTCGGTCAGACACAAAAGATAGTGGTACTCCATGAAACCTTACCAATTCCCTGATATATATCTGTGACAGTTGATCCAAAGAGAAATCCTCCCAAATAGAAATGAAGTGTGCAGTATTTGTAAGAAGATCCACAACAACCCAGATTGCATTGTTGCCTTTGGATGTCCTTGGAAGTCTAGTGACAAAGTCCATGGTGATGTTTTCCCATTTCCATTCTGGTATGGGCAATGGTTGCATCATCCCCTTAGACTTCTGCCTCTCTACCTTCACTTGCTGACACACGAGGCACTTTGATGTATATCCGGCAATCTCCTTCTTCATATTATCCCACCAAAAGTTTTCTCGGAGATCTCGATACATCTTTGTGCTCCCTTGGTGAATAGAGAAATTTGAACTATGTGCATCATCCAAAAGTTCCTTCTTCAGCTCCGGAATTGATGGAACACATATTCTTTTCCCAAACCGCACAATTCCTTCCTCATTAACATTAAACTCCGAGGTTTTTCCCTTTTTGATAGCTTCCACTTTTCCTTGAATTCCCACATCATCCTTTTGAGCATCCTTTAAAATTTCCAAAAGAGATGGTTGAGCAATCATTTGTGAAAGGATTGATGATGTTCCCTTCTTTATGATTCCCACGTCCATCTTCATCAAGTCTAAGAAGATTGGATCCTTCTCAATTCTCATCATTGATAGAATCACTGGATCCTTTCTACTTAGGGCATCTGCCACCTTGTTCGCTTTCCCAAGGTGGTAATGTATTGAACAGTCATAATCCTTGATGAGATCTATCCATCTTCTCTGGCGCATATTAATCTCTTTCTTTGTGAATATATATTTAAGACTCTTGTGGTCAGTATATATCTCACATTTATCTCCATAGAGATAATGCCGCCAGATTATCAAGGCAAAGATCACAGTTTCCAACTCTAGATCATGCGTTGGATAGTTTCGGTCATGGATTTTCAACTGCCTTGAGGCATAGGATATCACTTTATCATTCTGCATCATCACACATCCTAATCCCTTCTTCGAAGCATCACTGAATACCACAAAAAGCTCCCCACTTGTGGGTAAAGTGAGCACGGGTGCAGTGACAATCCTCCTTTTCAACTCCTTGAAGCTTTCTTCACATTCATCACTCCAAGCAAACTTTACTCCCTTTCGAGTTAGCTTGGTAAGAGGGTTGGACAATCGTGAGAAATTCCTCACAAATCGTCGATAATATCCAGCTAACCCCAAGAAGCTACGGATATCGGTTACCGATGTTTGCCTCGGCCATCCCTCAATTGCATCTGTTTTGGAGGGATCCACAGATATCCCATTGCTTGTGATGATATGGCCCAAGAATGAGACCTCCTTCAACTAGAACTCAAACTTGCTATACTTTGTATACAGCTTCTCCTTACACAAAGTCTCTAGTAAAGTTCTTAAATGCTCCTCATGATCCTCCTTAGTTTTGGAGTATATTAGAATATCATCTATAAAGACTACCACAAATTTGTCAAGGTAATCTCTAAAGACTCTATTCATCAAGTCCATGAATATTGCTGGATCATTGGTGAGTCCGAAAGGCATTACTATGAATTCATAGTGCCCGTACCTTGTATGAAAAGCAGTCTTGGGGACATCTTCCTTCTTCACCCTTACTTGATAATATCCCGACCGCAAATCCACCTTGGAGAAGTATTGTGCTCCATGCAGCTGATCAAACAAGTCATCGATTCTTGGGAGAGGATACTTGTTCTTTATCGTGATTTTGTTAAGTTCACGATAATCGATGCAAAGCCGCATTGACCCATCCTTCTTCTTAACGAAGAGGACTGGTGCACCCCATGGTGAAGCACTTGGGCGTATAAACCCTTCATCCAGATTCTCTTGTAGTTGTTTCTTCAGCTCTTCAAACTCAACAACAACCATTCTATATTAATTCTTGGATATTGATAACGCCCCAGGTATATGTTCAATTGAGAACTCAACATCTCTTCTAAGAGGAAGACCAGACAACTCCACAGGAAACACTTCCGAGAATTCCCTCACAATATGCATTTCTTCAAGGATGGTTTCTTCCTTGGACTCAATCATCTGAGCCAGATACGCATGCTCATAGGGTAGTAATATCCATGCTTTAGATGATGGAGCTAAAGGATATTCATCTTCCTCTTGACACTTGTAAAGAATCGGGGGTCAATTATTCATATGGAGTGTGATTTCCCTCTCCCGATAATTTATGTTGGATCTATATAAGGAAAGCCAATCATTACCAAGAATTGCATCAAATTCCACCAGAAGGAGTATGATGAGGTTCTCCGGGAAATTCAATCCACAGATTATAACATGGGAGGACTTATATTCATGGGATACAATGATTACCCCATTTGCCGTACTCACCGATATCTTTACTTCCATGATTTTTGGTGGTGCTAGGATTGTTCTACTAAACTTTTGAGATATAAAAGAATGCATAGAACCTGAATCAAAAAGTACGTTCACTATTCTTGAATGAATAACTAGCGTACCTGTCAAAAATTCGTTGTCAGGGTTCACTTCGGCAGAAGTGATGGCAAAAGCTCTTCCTTGCTGTCTTGGAGGTTTTTGGTTGCCTCCGATGACCCTTGGATTAGGGCACTAATTTGCAAAATGACCTGGTTCTTTGCATTTATAGCATTGAACAACGCGTTGAGGTTCGAACGGAGCGTTCCTCTCCTCTGTCGTAGCCTTGGTTCCTTCTTTCCGACAGTTAATAGCTAGGTTCCCTTCTCTTCCACACCTGAAGCATTTTCTCATCCCCTTAAGGCAATTTCCAAGGGGCTTCTTCCCACACTTTTGGCAAGTGGGGTGCTGGAACTTCTTAGCACCGTTGGATTTATCCATCGGCCCACCAGCATTGAAGTCCACCTTACGCTTCTTGTCCCCATGATACCTTTGTGATTCCCCGATCTCCATTTCAACCTTTAGGGCACATCAGACAATTTCCTCATAGCTATCGAAGTCACGGATCGCTAATTCTTTCCACAAGCTAGGTTTCATCCCACCAAAGAAGCGGTCAACCTTGCATTCGGGGGTAACGACAAAGACGGAAGCGTATCGTGCAAGACTTGTGATGTTTTCCTCGTACGCTCCAATAGATTCCTCATCTTTTTTCTTGAGGGAAAGGAAGTCCCTTTCCATATTAAGCCGAAGGGTGCGAGGAAAATATTTATCGAAAAACATCTTCTGGAATTCCTTCCATTCCAAAGCCTCGATCTCCTCCTCAGGCTTCGTATTTTTGATCAACGTCCACCATTGATCAGCTTCACCCTCCATACGATAAGCAGCCAGGAGAACCTTCTCTTGTTCAGAAAATTGAAGGATGAAGAAGAGATTTGCAATGGAGTTGATCCATTGTTCAGCGATCGTGGGATCGGATTATCCACTAAAAGTAGGAGGCCTTTGCCTCATAAAGATCTCGATAGTGACTTGTTCCTTATTGGGGGGTTTGGACGTTCCTCTTGACCCGTGTTTCTATTCAAAACTTGAGTTAGCTGTGAGAGAAGCGTGACAAAGTTCGCGATTCCCACTCCCATTGGATTGGGCATCTCATTATTACAGTCATCACACTGATCTTCACAACGGTTGTTAGCCCGATTCCTCCTATTACCGGCCATTGGATGGAATAGAAGGAAATTTAGGGGTAACACATAAAGGGTAATCCAAATACAGAAGTTGATGACTCAAAAATAAACTTTTATTTCCTTAACTCATGAGTCTATACGCTTCAATCTAGGCTTTTCATGATCTACTTTCTAACATATATTCTTAGGGGAATTTTTCCCTTAATAAGGGTTCATACCAAGATTTTGAATTTATCAAAACATATCCCCTAGGAGTGTCGTAACCAAGAGTGCAGTAAGGCCTATTTTCTTGCACCAGTTTCCGCTCGAGTCTAGCTCAAAGCGGTGTTTTTGGGTTTTACCCCTAGGATACATCTGTGCCAGAGCCGCCTCTACCTGATCATATCCAAACAAGGATGTATTTTTTTGATAAACCACTTACTCAGAACTTACCAAAAATTAGGGATGTTTTTATTATACTTAGTCTTGTATCTAAGGCTTTACTAGGGTTTCCTAATTTCAAAAATAACTAAACCTATCCTCTGTTACCAACTATGACAACCCTGCTTTTTATTACAACTTAAACATGATTTATTACATAAAGATTCACTTGATACAACAAAGAAGATCGAGAGGTTTAGTGTCTTTGGGGCTTATGATCATTACATAAAAACTTAAAACATGAAATACAACATCTTTATTGAAAACTTCCTTTACATGACCACTACATTCCCTCGTACTTAACATTGCATGGGATAACCTGAGGACATGCATAAGAAAAGGGTGAGCTATAAAGCCCAGTAAGGGAGTACACATGGAATAACATGAGGAGTACAATACATGTTAGACAATAGGAATATCAATAGAGAATAAAAGAAACATGAACATAAATGCATGATAAAGCATGATAATCATAACATGGAAATGTGGTAACAACACTTAACATTGAATTAGCATGAGCCAAGGCTCATTGCACATGGAGCATGAGTAAACCCTCATTGCACATGAATCATGAGTAAACCCTCATTGCAATTGAATTAGAATGAGTAAACACTCATTTCACATGACTTATCATGATACTATACTTTACCCAATGCATTGGAGCGCTATAAGGGCGCACCCTTCTTAAACATTTCATTTCATGCATAAGTGTGCCACATGGATCATAAAACATAGATTCATAAAACATAATAATTTATTCCACGATAAAGGAATGTGGAATTCATACATGAATATTTACAATCAATAAGTAAATGTGCATAAAGGTTAATACCCTTGATGGAGAAATGGGCATGGTATTCACTACACAATGACATTGGCTTAGAAAATCGGTGCGATTTCGGCAGCGTAACAGCGTGACATAAGAATTCATAAAAAAATGGTTGATGAGAGAGAAAGGGGTTCCTCATCATATTTACATGTAATGGACAGTAAGTAGGTAATATAGATACATGTCCCAACAATTGAAAAGGAATTTAGATTCATGATACAAAAGTATTGCTTGAATGTAAAAGAAGAGAGAGAAGTTCCTTTCGGAATTTCGGCATAGTAACGGGTGTACATGGGAGGCATTTAATGAGAGAGAAAGGGGTCTCCCATAATTAAAACAATAATAGGGAAGTATGGGGGAGGTGTGAAACCATACCCCAACATTCATAATTGAAATTAAAAGGGCAATACAACTTAAAGAAAATTGACAAAAATGAGAAAGGAAGAAAAAACCCTTACTTGGAAGTGTGCTTCCAAAGGCTAGAGAGAGGCTAGAGAGAGGCTTCTTGGGAGCTGGGCCACCTTGGGAGGATTCTAGAGAGAGTAGGGAAGAGGTTGGACTAACTACGTAGGATTTTAGTGAGGAGGAAGTGGGAGCTTGGGTGGGTTTATATAGGAAAGGTGAGATGATTCTTTATTATTTAGGTTTGGGAACCCTTATATTAAACTAATCCAAACCACAAACCATCCCATGGTTTTTGCCCATGGTTTCTGGAAAAGGAAATAGGAAAACAATATTTTATAAGTCCAAAGTCCTAACTTATTAAAATATTAGGGTTTCTTATGTGGAGGTGAGTCACACTCCCATGGAAATTAATTTAAAAAGGCAAAGTGTTGAATATGTCTTGAGGGGTTCATTAATGATTTGAAAAGTAAGTCAAACAAATCCAAAACCTCATTACTTTAATGATAAAACATATATTGGCCGAACTTAAGAATTATGGTACTTTATTAAATCACCATTGGGTCATTATGATGTCATAAAACAGATTATATATTTAAAAGGTATTTAATTTTTACCCAAAAATTTGACTGTCTCAGAAAATTATGAAAAATTCACTGTTTGATAATTTCGACGTCCTGATTCCAAAAATAACATTTATTTTATCTAAATAATTTTCTAAAAATGCGAATTTTCACTTTTAAAATAAAAACCGACATTTATCGAAAATTCTCGGGTTTTGATAGAAATGGCTTTCAAACCTTAATAAAAATTTTAATTGCATTCATAAAATTATAAGATCATTTATATTTAATAAAAATTAATTTAATAATAATATTATTATATTATTAAAATATTATTTAATTCAAAAATCCCTTAATTTAATAAAATAGATTTCTTAATTAAATAATAACTAAAAACACCATTTGTACTTTAAACACTATTTACAATGTATCAAAAATGACTAGAAATTATATTCATTATTATATACAAAAAAATGTACATGAACATAGTACTAATTGTTTGTTACATAACCCCTTAAAACAGCCGCATAAGACCTAAGGGTAAGGTGAGGGATGGTGACAGACTCTTGGGGTGGCTTGGATAACATCGCTCGAGTGGTAATCTCTATCAACTGCCACTTTTCCCGTAGACGGTCCCGTTAGAGCTTGACATGGTGAAGCTCAGCTTGGGATTGGTCAAGGGTGAAGCCCAAGGATGCCACCTATTTTCCGAGCTCTGACAAATGGGCTTCGTATGGGGCAATTCTACTGGATGAGGTCATCGCTTCCTTTGTCTAAGTAAAATTGGGTTTGTTAAAGCCTTATATTTATACTAATCATGTGATCACTGTTCAACGGCTATAAAAGTAATGGTCACAACTCTTATCATAAAACCAAAGAAGTTGACATCTTATAAAAACATTTTTTTATAAAGAGACATTTAACTGGACCAAGAGGGATTTTCCATTAATGAAACTTTGGGTCGTTACAAATATCATATTCCTTCTTCATCTTGGTGTAAACCAAAATATAACCAATGGATGCCAATACATAAAAGTTGATATGTTGATCAAATATTTTGTTTATCAGGTCCATAGAGACTATAGGGGAATTTGTTTGACTGAATACAATAATGAGGTACTCAAAATTCCCATAATTTCTATATAATATGGTCTTGGGGATGCATGCTTCTCTTAACCTCAATTATAGGTAACTAAAACTAAGGAAAATATTTTAACACCCATGTTTACCTCTGATATAATCAAAAAAAATTGTCAATATGATGCATTATAATCTTATTATTGATCATCAATGCATTTAACATAAGGTAGTCATTGAGAATTCTTAGGTATCCATGTTCCTTCTTTGAAAATTACACTAGTAATTTCCACAGTGACACACTCAACTAAATGAACCCTTTACTCTCCAGATACTCTAACTAGATATTTACCAACATTAAATCTACAAAAGTCATTTGATTAGTCAAAAAGGATATGAGGCTTGTCTTGGGGAGTAGTTCAATGTTATACTCTACTTCACATAATGGTTAAATCCCAGAAAAATAACTAGGGAAGAAATAAGTGTATCTATCCCCCATAGATGGATTTTGATAACCTTAACCCCATTTAATATCATTAACAAAAAAACCAAATAATTAACATGAAAAATACCCCACCACTAACATAATGAAAACTATTATATCTGACCTTGAGTCTCATTGACCCAGAAATATGTGAGTGTTTCTCATAGAATAGAGGAATTTCCCTTTTAGTGGTAGTTTTCAATCTTATTCTCGATTATCACAATCAAATCCATATTGAAGATACAGTCAATTTTAGACAGATCTATAAATAAGAAGTCCCAAACATTATTAGCATCGGTGATGACCACAAAAAACTCATAACACTTAAAACCCTAAACTCTCATCCTTCCAAAAGGAGTGGATAGATTCATAATATATGGCATAAAATAAGATTATTGTCCAAAAGAATTAATAATCTTATGATAATTGAATGAATGTGATGCATCTATATTAAATAAATATAATGCTATAGATTTTACAATGAACACCATACCTATAACAGTATCTACCCTACTGCTAACTCCACTAGATTGTTCACCATTGTGTACAAGTTCGCATATTTGGGACCACTCTAAGCTTTCCTAGTGGAGTGAGAGTCCCATTTCAATTGGGAATGAGATCCCCCCCCCCTTAGAAATGCCTGATTTCACTTGGGAACCCATAGTAAAAGTGTATCCCACTTTACTTCCCTGAAAAGTGTACTTGTAAAAACATTAAAGATTACCTAGTATTGTTTTTAGAGATTCATTGAAATAGATCTTGGTATAACAATCCTTTTGTAAACTAGAATCTGTTAAATAGATTTTACACTATGGTAATTGAGGAAATAGGATCAATGCGGTATTCCACACTCCTGAAACTTCTCTGTGTAACCTCTCATGCATCCTCTTTTTCTTGGAAGAGGAATTATAGCTTCCAACCATGTCTATAGGATCATAGAACATACTAGTCGGTACAAATATATTATCCTCATCCATAGACACCTTATCACCCAGCTCGACATAGGATGGAAAGAACAAAAGAATTATCATGAAAATGATTTTTATATTCAGCCCCATCTTAAAATGGAGCACCTTTAGGAATTCATTTACAATGAGCTCCTATGTGGTAAGAACGAGATATGATAATTGAGTGAAATATTCCATCACATATTGGTCACCCTACTCCAGTGTTACAAACTCCCGGGACTTCTCCTCTCACAAGGTATTTAGGTAAAATTATGGTAAAATATATCCTTCAAACTAGTCTAAGAAATATCTTCATGAATATTTACAAGTATAATTGAGCCCTACTATCTATGGCATGGATCCTCTAGCCAATACATTGAAAATCCCATAATTTAGGTGTCAGGGGATTGGAAGAAGAAAAAAATATTCTCCATATTTTCCAACCACCCTTTCTGTTCTTGGGGCCCCCAGTCACCTTGACACATTAAGAGGTTATTCATTTTGAACTCATTGGAATGGTCCATTAGCCAAAATTTCATTGACTCTCTACTTTTTGTAGGAGACTGAATAGTTTTAATCATTAATTTAATGATATGGGAGTATATATGAGGATTATCCAATGTATAATTCCTTTTAACTTTCTCCCTTACATTTCTAGAGGTTTTTTTGGGAAGCATGCCTAAAAAACATAAAACATACAAAATACCATTAATGTAGAATTAATTTAAAACAAAATTATGAAAATAAACATAATTAATCATTATAATACAAATAAATGAAATAAAATATATCAAAATACACCAAAACTACTCATAAAAAACCATCCAACACAAAATCCAGACCACCCTGGTGAATCAAGGTCTAGCATAAAGAAGAGGTGATTAGGCACCCCCTCAATCATCACTTGATCCATGAAGATGTTACTATATACCAACACATTACCCAAATATAAAGAGTTATTTGAAACTATTTTATAAAAAACCAACACAATTAAACTTTCCATGTTTCCTAGATAACCCACTTTAAGGCATGAGATGCATTCCTAATCACCCTAGGTTAAGGATTATCACACGGGAACCAATACTAACATTATGGAAATATTTTCACCATCAAAAATCCTGAAAGAAAAATCCAAGGGTTGTAAATTCACACCAATAATTAAAAAATGACAACAAAATAAATCATACTACTCTGAGTGAAAATATAAGTGATAATAAACCATAGCTAGATACCAAATGAAACAAAAATTTGAATGCATGCATCACATAGATAAACATGACTGTAAAAGTACTTACCAGTCCAAAGTGGCTATTACATAACTAAAATCCCAAAATTCTAAAATAAAGTGACCGAAAAAATAAAATACCACACTAACTCCATGTAACCCTAGGCTACCAACACCAACCATATTCACAAAAGAGTACATAAGAATATATTTTCCCTACTATGAGATGCAAGTCATTTTAATTTAACTATTTCAAATAAAAACAATTATTTATATTACTAATGGAATATTCTGTATGTGAGGTAAAGAACATTAGGTAACTACCATGAAAATCCATACCACATTTCACAATGAAATCCAATATTTCCAGTATGAAAATGTTTCTTTGAAAGAAATTTCATTGAAAACAATTTCTTAGATCCTTTCATTTTAGAAAACAACCCACAATGATAGATAATATGATTTGTGATTCCATAAAATGTAATAAATGGAATAATATTTAACCAAAATTCTCAGATCCAAATAATACATGGGTATCACAAAGATTTATTCCATAACAAAATCAAAGTATGTGTGAAACTTGGGGAGCTATGAACAATAGGATCTAGGTGTATAGTACTCACTCACAGAACACTTGACCTGCATATGTGAAACTAAACAAGTAACATAACCTTGGCATCTCAAGGACACCATCCATGACTCCTATAAATCTCTTGTCTAATGCTAGGGTACCACCCATCCTAAAATATCCAAACAAATGGTTATAGAAACCTAACTTTTTCTTACATTACTATTACATGATTTTTGATATAAATAAACTAATACCATTACATTATAATATTTAAATGTTTAGTATCATAGGAAAATTATGTTCATACATGACATTTATATAATAAAACTTAAAAATTGTTTAAATCCATATTCTTTATCCTCTTAAAATATATCATGTTCTCTATAGTAATTTCATTCACATGAGAATATAAATAAAATAAATGGGTGATCTAAAATCCTAGTAAGGGATGGAATAACATATATGGAACAAGAGACTTGAATCAATAGTATATGGGTTAACATAATCATCATCTTCATAACATAAGCACGCGATCCCCATTATGATCATGATAGAATCATTATAAAAAGTTAGGGAATATGGAATTTTCATGAAAATGAAACATAATAACATAGTGGTTAAATTCCACACATAATTGTGAACAATTATAGCATCATGTTCATGTGTAACATATATTCACAATTCATAACATCATAATTATGAACAAAAGTAGTATCATGTTCATAAATAATAGAAATTATATCATAAGATATATCACATTACCCAATGAATTTGAGGGATATATAAATCTATTACTACCTTTGAAATAATGAATTGTTCATAATCATGCATTCCACATGGAAATAACATATAACAATCATAGTTATAAAATAAACCCATTAAAAATAATGGGTTAAATAAAGGTTTTAAAAATAAAACATTCATGAATAACAATTGGGGTTCCCAAATGAATAATGGAAGTCATATTTTTTATATAACATCATAATTGTTTAGTATATATTAAAAAACTCATGAATATTTGATTTAGTGTTTTAGAAAATAATGTATATTGGAAAAATATTTTTATTGTGCATAAAAATAATTTCAACAAGGTAGAAACATGTTTTTCTCCAAAAATGGAAGGTAAATAATATTGAAATGAAACTTTAAAGATATTATAGGAATATCCATATTGAAAACATTGTGAAATATGACATAAAAAAATAAGGATTTGGGTTTGAGAATCACCTTACCTTATATCCTAGTTTATCTCATCACTTTTCTGCCTCCTCATTCTTAAAGTTTCTCCTCTTCTAGATCCTTAAAATTCTTGAAATCTTGGAGTTTGATTACTTAATAAAATCCCTAAGTATGTTAATGGTCTTATGAGATAGTAATTGGGTAGATATTTGCCTTTGGTAATTGTAAGTGAAGTGATTTTTCAACGGCTAGGATAAATGGGTATTTATACTTGATAAGAGGGGTGTTTTAGGAAGAAAATACTAAATAAAATATAATTTCCATATTAAACCATGAAATAGTGGAATTTTTTACATTATAAAATATATTTTATAAAATAAAATTATTTTAATACTAAAAAACAATTTATAAAATGAATTTATTAGTTTAACAAAAGGAATGTATAAAAATGATAAAAAATATATTTAAAAGGATATTTTAAACATGTAGACCTTGACAAATAATTTTTATGTTTGGAAATTGAATTTCATGGATTATTTAGCTTATTGAATATTTTTTTGTTTCATTCCAAAAAATATATAATTTATTAGTTCATTATTAAATCATTAATTTTTACATTTAAAACATTTTAGTTATGAAAAAATTGTATTTTTATGGTTCTCCTAAAAATTGACGAATTTAAGGAAATTTTCAAAAAAACACCCTTAAAAGATTTCAATGTGTTGATTATATAAATGAAATTAATTTTATGAAAATATGTTTCTAATATAGGTAATTTTAATTTTTTAAAATAGAAATTATTATTTTTATGAAATACATTAAAATATAATTTATTAAAAAATATTTATAATTTTATTGAGTTTTTAATGTTGGTATTTATTTTATAGAATTTAAATATTTATATTTTGTTATATTTATAATGATAAATAATATTTATTTTAAATTTTATTATTTTGAGGATAAATTACTTTTCTAATGATCACATTATAATTCTGTGGTCATATTACCTCATATAAATACCTCAACATTCCTTCTTTCACAATTCACCTCAATTCTTGTCAAGGTTATATATTTTTCATTTCTAAAATTTTTCTTGGTTTACAAATATTTTTTTTCTTTTCTATAGTGTTTCCTATATGGGTGATAAATTTTGTAGATTGGAACGATCCATATTTTCTCATTCGACATATCTTATTTTATAATTTTTCATTGTAATATTTATCACATCAGGGGTTTAGTTTTTGACTAATGTAACAATCTCCATTAATGAAATAACGAGTTACTGATTTTTATTTTTTTTTGTGTATAATACTATACAAAAATTTAACACAAATTCTTTCATGAAATAAATATTATTTATAAATTATATTTTGTTACACTCTTTACACCTTTAGAAATTTTATCCTCATAATTTCAACACATATTTTTGGTTGAAAATAGATGAGGGTAATACATTAAAATTGTTTCTTCTAGTTCCTATATCACCACTTTATATTTATGGTTTCTCTATAGTAAATTGACATGTTGATTTGTTCTATTATGTTGAACATTGTCTCAATGCTCCATGATCTTTTCCGAATACAACTCATAAGAGAGTTCATGTTCTAATTGTACCACATTTGGATTTAGTACATGTGAGGGAAGAGGTATGAAATCCCTCAAGATAGAAATATGGAATACATCGTGATATTAATCCATATTTTGTGGAAGTTCTATTTTATAAGACATTGCTCTTATGCAATCAACGATCTCAAATGGTCCAATGTACATGGGGATATAAATTCTTTTTAAAAAAAATACATGACTCTATTCCATTGTGATATTTAAAGGAAAACTTTGTCTCTAACCTCAAACTCCAAATCACTTTGATGGTTTTTAGTATAACACTAATTTAGGATCTAAGTATCTTTTTTATGATTTTGGGTGGCCTAAAACTGATTTATTATTTATTTCACAATTACTGGTCCAAGTAGATTTCATTCACCAACTTAATCAAATCATACAGGACTTACACTTCACTTCCCTTATAGATCTTCATGTAGACCCATTTGAATACTCAAGTGGAAGTTTTTATTTTCTGATATCTCAACCAATGTGAAATTTTTATCCCACCCTACATTATTTCCATTGACATGGATATTAGAATATAATTTCATGTCCAAATGGTCCTTTCAGATTAGACATCAGTTTGCGGGTGATAGGTTGTACTAAGATTCAATTTAATATTAATATAATGTTGAATAATTAACAAAAATTTAGATTCAAACCTTGGATCATGATAAAAAATGATCAAAAGTGGTGTCTCATGTAGCCTCACCACTTCCTTTATATATATCTTGGAAAGTTGGTTAAGATAAAAATATTCCCAAATAGTGATGAAGTGGGTAGTCTTAGTGATTTGATCCACCATAACCGAAACCACATTTCTTCATTTAGATGTCTTCAAGAGACCAGTGTGAAATTATATGGTGATGTCCTATCATTTACATGTAGTTTTGGAAAATGGTTTCATCATCAACTTAGACTTATATCATTTTGATTTAAATTGTTGACATACTGATCACTTTGTGGTGTACTTAGAAATATCATTATTCATGTTATCCCACCATAAGTGTTTAGGATGATCACAATACATCTTGGTAATTCCATGATGGATGCAGAAATATGCATTATGTACGTTATCAAATAAATTTTTCTTTATCTTAGATGATGGAGGAACAAAAATTCTAGTTACAAAATTAATGAAATAGTCTTTATAGATTTAGAATTCATGAATTTTTCCATACTTTACTACATATACCTTGTTTTGAAGCTTTAGATCATCCCTTGATTCCTCATTGATATTATCTTCAATATATGGTTAGATAATTATTTGGGAAAGGTAAAATTACTTCTTTGACATTATGATTTCAAGATATATACTTTTCATATCCATAATTATATGGTCTTTCTCAATCATCATCATTGATTGTGTAGAAAGTTTTTTTACTAAGAGAATCAGTTACCTCATTTCCCCTTCCAAGATGGTAATTAATAAAGTAATCATGGTCCTTAATTAGTTCTAAATATCTTTGGTGACTCATGTTGATATCTCTCTATGTGAATATATACTTTGGACTCTTATGATCTGTATATATTTCATACTTCTCACCATATATTTCATACCTCAAAATCATCAATGTGAAGCTCATAGTTGCTAATTCCATATCATGAATCTGTTAGTTTTTATCATGTATCATCAATTATGGTGAGGAATACACAATAAATTTATCATTATACATAATTATAAAACCAAATAATTTCTTTGAATATTTATTGCATATCACAAAAACTTCTCCGATGGAGAGTAGTGTGAGTACATGCATAGTGATTAACCACTTATTGAACTTTTTAAATCTTTCCCTGGGTTTTTCTTCTAGAAATACTTTAAACCTTTTAGTGTTAACTTATTTAGTCGACTAGATAATCATGAGAAATTTCTCACAAATCATCAATGGTACCCAACTAATATAAGAAAACTATATATTTTTGTGACACCTAGGGGTCTAGTCCATTCTTCGATTTCCTTTCACTTTTAGTTGGACAATGAAATTACCTCACTTGTGATAATGTTCCTAATGAACGTGACTTTCTATATTCAAAAGTAACACTTATTAAACATACTATACATTTTTTACTTTCTTAATGTTTCCATCATAATACATAGATACACTTCATATTCCTCCTTTTACTTGGAGGAAATGATATCATCAATGCTGATCCATATTTCAGAAGTAATGATATCATCAAATTTGATCAAAAAAGTCATCATTCCTTGGTATGGGATACATCTTCTTTATGGTGATCTGGTTGATCTCTCAGTAATCATTCCACAACGATATTGATCCATAATTTTTCATGTAAAAAATCACTAGTTTAACCCATGGTGATGCACTAGGGAATATAAACATTTTTTTTCAAACTCTCTTTCAAGTTCTTATTTAGCTCCTCCAGTTCAATGGGGGCCATTCTATAGGGCAATTTGGAGATAATAGTGGTTCAGGTAAAAAGAATATTGTGACCTCTTAATCATGATCTAGGGGAAGGCTGATAAATTCTCTAATTAATACATCAATATATTCCCTCACAATGGGAATTTAATCAAGGTGGTTATTTCCTTCTATTCAAATATTTAGACAAGATACACTTCTTCACTGGGTATAAACACATGCATTGTTGAAGGATTTTCCTAAGGATATTCATGACCATCAATAAATTTGTATAGGATTATGGGATGGTTTAGAATATGGAAAGATATTTTCTTTTCGCAACATTTGATTTGATCACTCTATAATGAGTGATAATACATTCCCAGTATAGAGTCAAATTCCACCAAGGGATGGATTATGAGATTTATAAGAAGAATCTTTCCATAAACGATAACAAAATAAGATTATATGTAACACCCCAGGTAAATATAGAATATGAAAATTTCATATTTATCCATATTTGTGAATAAAATATTAATATGACTTTAAAGGGGATGCTATGCTCGATGGCATACCCAACACGCAACAACGAGTTTCTTGGGAATCTTACGTTACACTCTAATAATAAAATAATATTATTTTAAATGGCAGTTAACATGTAGCCATTGTATTGGCAGGAATGGATAGAAATAACTAAAATATGATTATATATGTTTTTAAATGTTTTTACATTTATCCAATAAAAGATAAAATCTTAAAATACGGAAAGAATTCAATTTTAGGCGTATATGCCCTAGTTTTCACTAAAGGTTCACTTATCACCTTTTGATGGAGAACCGCCATTAAATATAGTTTTTTTCAATCTTATACATTCTATTGGACCAAATAAAACTCTTCTTTAGAATCGGGACATCAAAATTTACTTTGTGTAAATTTTTGGTATCTTTCCGATAAAGTTCTTTTTTTAATGAATATTGTAAAATGTTGTATTTTAATTCAAAACCTCTTTTTAATCTAATTTATATATATGATTATATTATCTTTTTAATTGGTTTTAAAGTTAAATTAGAATATATTTTTACCATTAAATCTAATAGTGGTCGTTGGAATTAATTTCACTTTAAAATCGGACTTAAACTAGTGTCAATCTTTTGATACTTATTGTTTCATAAAAACACGCTATTTGTCATGACAACGGGAATTAATTATTAAATTAATTAATGTGACTTATATGTTTTGAATTTTGTAAAATATACTTCATTTTTGAATTCGGAATATCAAATATATCTTAGGGTGAATTTTTGGGAATTTTCTGAAAAACTTCAATTTTTGATGAATAGTGAAACCACTAAGTGGTACTTATAAAAACTGATTTTTCCGTTTAAATGAAATTTTTCCATCTTTGTGTTTTGAATTTCAAAAATCATACATACATGGTTGTCATTAAGAAGTAAAATGTGGTTCAATGGGATAAAAATAATTTTTTGGTGAATAGTAACTTATTAAGTTTTTAATCGCCATTAGAGGTAATTAGTGCAATTTAAGGCAAACATGATATTATAATAAAATGAAAATACCTAGACACATGTCCTAACCTTATTGGATGTGTCATGGCCGACCAAGACAAGCCATGGGTCAACTTGGGGACCCCATGGAGCCACTTTGGTTGGAAAATGACATTAATATCTTTTTATTTAAAGTTAAAGTAAAAATGACACACACATGAAATGTTTTACTAAAACAATTTTTACATGAGGTTATAAAAGTCATATTTTTGACTATAAATATTCATTATAAATCTAAAAATATTTAATACATCATAGTATTTTTGTTATAATTTTTAGACATTAAATAAATTAAAATATTTATGACATCATGATGACGCAGTGATGAACTCATTATTTAATGATTTAAATAAAAATGAAAGATAATGTAATATATAATACATACACATTTCCAAAACCTATTGGATGAGTGGATTTAGAACCCTTATCACATTATACTTGAAATAAATCAATGTGGGACCTCTTAAGTCCAAATACCATTTTAAAATAAAGTGACTTTTCTTTACTTTCTAAGAGTACCCCTCCTATCCTCTTATAAAATGCCCCCACCTCTACCTCCTTACCCACACTCCCAAAGCCTTTGTCTTGGCCAAAACCTGCCCATTTTGTCTCTAAAATTCCCTATCTTACTCCTTGAAGCCTCACTTTGGACAGAAGTCTTCTCAAGGAAGCCTTTGAGCTCAAACCAAAGGGAGTTACCCGATTTTAAGGTAATGTGTTCACTTGAGTCCTTTTGTTTTATTTTGCC
This sequence comes from Viscum album, assembly GCA_963277665.1. Classification (NCBI taxonomy): domain Eukaryota; kingdom Viridiplantae; phylum Streptophyta; class Magnoliopsida; order Santalales; family Viscaceae; genus Viscum; species Viscum album. The sequence goes on from OY728160.1 coordinate 1,073,488,850, forward strand.
TCTCCAACCCCCTAAAATCTTTTTATTCATTTCTTTTGTAACAAATCCAGTATCTTTAATATACTAGGATGTTTTTATAATAAGGATTCGAGCTACACTTACACACACCTACATCTAATGGTTAAAGAACATACTGTTTCCATGGATGGCGAATTTCTGCCTCACGAAACGATGATTGTTCAACACTCATATAACACCTTCAAATGTGGAAATTAAGATGTCACTATATTTATATATGATATATAATATGTTTATGTTTTACTTAAGCTTATGTATTTTTCATTTGTGGCTTACCTTTATGGCTTCCATTATGGGTATATGCGATATCGTCATTTTAGGAAGTGCGGACTACCGCCCCCTCAAAGTGATGTGATTCGTTAATGCCATACGTGGGACGTATAAAGGATGGATTTAATGTTATTATATATGATGTTATACTGGAATTATAATATAAATATATATCATTATTATTTCTTTCCATTAAAGTATGAGATAGAAATGAAAGTAGCGTTCATGCGTACGTACGGCTTACCGTCTCCATGAACGGTGCATTTCATTTCTTATCCCCAAATGTAATGTACTATTATAAGTACATGTATATAATGGATATATATGATGAATGATACATCTAAATGATGAATATAATTATGGAATTAAAATATACATACCTATCATTTAGTTTTAATTCCATTAATATGACAAAGAAATGAAAGTAGCGTTTATGCATACGTACGACTTACTGTCTCCATAAACGGTGCATTTCATTTATTACCTCTAAATGATTATGTAATATTATAAATACATGTATATTCTGGATATATATGATATATATTCTATCCAAATCAGGAATTTCATTCTGGATATAAAGAACCTTTGACCACACGAACAACATGTAATTGTAAGAAGTCCACTTTCGACTTAAGAACCAAATATCGACAAAACAAACATTATTAACTTAAATGATTACATAATGTTTATAACATGACAATAAGTGATCTAAAAGGAATAATGAACTAGAAAAAGGTTCTTAATAAAGTGTAAATTAACTCAAGTTTATTATTCAGGACGTTAAAGAATGATCGAGTCAAGTCGGACCCGAGGTAAGGGATCATACTCCTCTCTTTCTTTTTAAGTACACTCTTTTATGTCATTCATTATAATCTCATATTTCTTGTGATTGGGATGTTATTTTATATTACTCTTACTGTAATTTTTATGTTCATATGATGAGATACCCTATTCTCTCTCATCAATCCATTTTGGAAGTTTTGAGTGGTGCCGTTAGGCTGCCAAATTTTCGTAAGAGATCTAACCTCTCTCTTTCTCTTTAAGTACTCTCCTTTATGTCACTTCTTTTAAGCTACTTTTTTCTATGATGGGGGATGTTATTTTATATTCCTCTTGATGTAAATTTTATTTTAATGTGATGAGATACCCTATTTGATCTCATCAATCCATTTTTGGATGTTTTAAGTGGCGCTGTTAGGCTGCCGAGTTTTCATAAGGGATTTTTCATCTCACTTTTATTCCTGTGAGATTTATGCTACATTTGCCACAATTTCCTTTGAGTGTTGCATTTAATGACCATTATTTTACTCATTGTGTAATATTCTTTCATTTTATGAGTATTTACATCAATGTTGTATTGTCCTTCTTTCACGAGGTGTATGTTTCGAAAGATACCCATGTCGGTAAGGGAACCTTTCACCCTCCTCTTTTTAAAAGACTTATTTTGTTGGGTATTTTAATTTACATATTGTTATGTTGGGATATGTTCTCATATATCCTTATTGATGTAAATTTTATGTCCAAGTGATGAGATACCCTTTTTTTTATCTCTCATCAACTCATTTTGATGTGACGCTGTTAGGCTGTCAAGGGAACTTCTTAACCCAATTTCGATTTCTTTGGGTTCAACATGTAGTTATTGAATATGTCATCCTTTGAATATGTGTGAATGAAATTTGATTATTTTACACTTAATATCCACTTATATTTGGTGTATTCGTTTTTCACACATAATTATGTAATTGATTTATCCTTAAACCAAGGATACCGTCTTTGTATGGGACTTCGTCTCAATCTCCTTTCATTGAGGCATATTTTGTTTTATACACAACCTTCTTTTATACAGTGTATAAACCCCTTTGACTTTTAAGTTTATTCAAAAGGAATCTTTTTTATACGAAGTGTTTACTAAATGACAAAAGGGAATGTTTTTTTCGTACGTATGCGGTGACAACGACTTCTCCGCCGCCGTGACCGTTATTTGAGTTTCGGCTTCCTCTACAAGCCATGCCTTGTTTTTAAAAGAAAAATAAATACCATGTTTTACTTTTCTTTTATTTTGGTATTGAAAATGGTTTTCATGATGTTTTATATCAATGTTTTGTATTGATATCTTGTGATTGAAAGGTGGAAATGTTATGTTTCCTTTATGTATGTTTTATGTGATATAATTATGTTGAGGTTCTTGGGAATTATTATGAAGACGGGTGGTTCCGTGATAAACTAAGGGCGGGTGAGCCCGATATAGCTCTCCAATGCATTGGGTAACACGAAGGAGTGAAACGTTAAGGTTTCTCTGAAGAGATTTAGGGAATATACTGTGATGGGTATTCCAAACGTAACCAAGAGGGTTACTCCCTACGTAAGGATGTTATGAATTCCTCAAGTTACCTTTATGTCTTATTATTTCTATGATTTATTCATGGTTTTATGAGGTATGTTAAAGTGACTATGTTTTATGGGTAAAGTATGATTTCATTCTTATGTATATATGAACTCATGTTTCCCTTCCATATTTTTATAACCCTTACTGAGCTTTTTATGCTCATATCAAGTTTTTGAAATGTTTTTCACAGGTCAAGGGAAAGGTACATGATTTGATGATAGTGTCAAGGATGTGTTAAGAAAGAATCTGTGTTTTATTTTAAATATGTTTCCGTTGATGGGAAGAATGAATATTGTATTTTATGTAACCACTTTGTTTAAATGTGGAATGTAATGCAAGTTTCATGATCTAATTCTCTTAAAATGTAAACCTGAAAATATCCTCAATGTGTAATCTTGTAATAACTCAAGATTAAGTAAGGTTTAAGGCTGGGGCCTTATAGTTGGTATTAGAGGTCGGTTTAGATAACTTTAGAGGTTAGGGTATTCTCTAAGCATAAGTGACATTACCATAATGGTTAGGATTTTAGAAAGAGTCATAGTTTTAGATAAAGTGAATGAGTAAGTATATGTTTGTGTTTACCTTCCTCATTAGTACATGATGGTTTTGTTGATATACTCACACTGACATTTCTGTTTTTAGTGAATGGCTGGATCTCGTAGGCACCAAAGTGACAATGGGTTTGAAGGAAACTGTGGTGGTTCTCTGATTAAGAGACTCGATGAAATGGGGTATTCAATGAGGAAACTCGTGGTTGTTCTAAACCAACTATCAAGGAGTCATGATCAACCATGTGAACCTTGGTATGTTCTATAATGCATCATGTACGAGATGACCAATCGATGTGGAAGTTCAGGTAATAATTAAAAAGGTAACCATTATGGTTTATATGATCCTTACTTTTGAGGTAATTATAGGTAATTATATGTTATGATGGAAAATGAAAGGCATGAGATAAACTTGAAGTTAAAATATGTTATGTTTATTTTTGAAGATTTTATCTCGTTTTGGGAAATGTTTTGAGAATTATATAGTTTTGGAAAAAGGACATCACACAGACCGTGTGACAACCCGTCGCGTCGGACAATGCTGCGGGAATCGAACCCACAACCAAAGTGCGACTGGTATTTATCGCCTACCACTGGACTACGTGAAGTCCCTGGTTAGTTTGACTGATTATTTCTAGTTATATGATTTTATGAATTAAGAGTAAGTTGATTTTAGGTTATTTATGAAAATGATTAACCTATCATGAAGGATATGTGATTAGGTTAATTACTTTTCAATACGAGACTTTAGGAGAAACTGATGTTGTTTGGAGATAAATGTTACGATTTAACTTGGAAGACTATGTGACTAAATCCTTCAAATATTTGGGTTTCAATCTTATATTGTTTTACTTTGAAGAATTTTATGGAAAAATTGTTTATCTAATGGTCCTCGTTGAACTTTGGGTTTTGTTGGACAAATTTTGGAGGTTAAGAATAGATTTTCTTTTTATAAAGGGTTATCCTTTTCTGGATTATCTGATCTTGTACTAGCCTTTTTGGTTTTGGTTTTGGTTAAAGTCTAAAGACATGGGAAGTATATAGTTCTCTTTTGTGGATTAGGTGATTCTATAAAAGTTGATTATAGTACTCTTAATGTGAACAAGTCTTCCTAAATACTTGCCTTTTGGAGGAAATATGAGTTTGTGTAAGGAATCTAATAAAAGTTGAAAGTCAACATGATAAGTGATTATGTTTCCTTATGAATAAATTCCCCAATAAAAAGTATCTTAAAACAAAAATGTTTCCTATTAACTTTTCCTACTAGGGAATCGAATATCGTTTAACCCATCACAAGTTTGTGATTTTCTCATGGTTAACTTTCTCCTAAACATGTTTTCTATCACTCTTCATCAGAACATGACCCTATGTTTTCTCCTCCATGTCGATGTTTTCATACTTGGAATCCTAGTATGGGTTAACTTGGGTGACCTTTGTACTTATCTTTCTTTATTTTAAAGTGATTGTTTTACCGACTCTTCTTCCGATGTGGGACTTTCAAGGATGTTTCCAAGCCCAATTTTAAAATTGCGAGGACGCAATTCCCAAAAGGGGGGAAGGATGTAACACCTCAGGTAAATAAAGAATATGACATTTTCATATTTATCCATATTTGTGAATAAAATATTAATATGACTTTAAAGGGGATGCTATGCTCGATGGCGTACCCAACACACAACAACGAGTTTCTTGGGAATCTTACGTTGCACTCTAATAATAAAATAATATTATTTTAAATGGCAGTTAACATGTAGCCGTTGTATTGGCAGGAATGGATAGAAATAACTAAAATATGATTATATATGTTTTTAAATGTTTTTACATTTATCCAATAAAAGATAAAGGCTTAAAATACGGAAAGAATTCAATTTTAGGCATATATGCCCTAGTTTTCACTAAAGGTTCACTTATCACCTTTTGATGGAGAACCGTCATTAAATATAGTTTTGTTCACTCTTATACATTCTATTGGACCAAATAAAACTCTTCTTTAGAATAGGGACATCAAAATTTACTTTGTGAAATTTTTTGGTATCTTTCCGATAAAGTTCTTTTTTAATGAATAGTGTAAAATGTTGTATTTTAATTCAAAACCTCTTTTTAATTCAATTTATTTATATGATTAGATTATCTTTTTAATTGGTTTTAAAGTGAAATTAGAATATATTTTTACCATTAAATCTAATAGTGGTCGTTGGAATTAATTTCACTTTAAAATTGGACTTAAACTAGTGTCAATCTTTTGATACTTATTGTTTCATAAAAACATGCTATTTGTCATGAAAATGGGAATTAATTATTAAATTAATTAATGTGACTTATATGTTTTGAATTTTGTAAAATAGACTTCATTTTTTGCATTCATAATATCAAATATATCTTAGGGTGAATTTTTGGGAATTTTCTGAAAAACATCAATTTTTGATGAATAGTGAAACCACTAAGTGGTACTTATAAACACTGATTTTCCGTTTAAATGAAAATTTGCCATCTTTGTGTTTTTAATTTCAAAAATCCGACATACATGGTTGTCATTAAGAAGTAAAATGTGGTTCAATGGGATAAAAATAATTTTTTGGTGAATAGTAACTTATTAAGTTTTTAATCGCGATTAGAGGTAATTAGTGCAATTTAAGGCAAAAATGATATTATAATTAAATGAAAATACCTAGACACATGTCCTAACCTTATTGGATGTTTTATGGACGAACAAGAAAAGCCATGGGTCAACTTGGGGACCCCATGGAGCCACTTTGGTTGGAAAATGACATTAATATCTTTTTATTTAAAGTTAAAGTAAAAATGACACACACATGAGATGTTTTACTAAAACAATATTTACATGGGGTTATACAAGTCAGATATTTGACTATAAATATTCATTAGAAAGCTAAAAATATTTCCTACATCATAGTATTTTTTTTATAATTTTTAAACATTAAATAAATTAAAATATTTATGACATCATGATGATGCAGCGATGACCTCATTATTTAACGATTTAAATAAAATGAAAAGATAATGTAATATCTAAGACCTACACATGTCCAAAACCTATTGGATGAGTGGATTTAGAACCCTTATCACCTTATCCTCGAAATAAATCAATGTGGGACCTCTTAAGTCCGAATACCATTTTAAAATAAAGTGACTTTTCTTTACTTTCCAAGAGTGCCTTTCCTCTCCTCTTATAAAATCCCCCCACCTCTACCTCCTTACCCACACTCCCAACGCCTTTGGCTCGGCCAAACCCTGCCCATTTTGTCTCTCCACTTCTCTATATTACTCCTTGAAGCCTCAATTTGGGCATAAGTCTTCCCAAGGAAGCCTTTGAGCTCAAACCAAAGGGAGTTACCCGATTTTAAGGTAATGTGTTCACTTGAGTCCTTTTGTTTTATTTTGCCTCTCCAACCCCCTAAACTCTTTTTATTCAATTCTTTTGTAACAAATATAGTATCTTTAATATACTAGGATGTTTTTATAATAAGGATTCGAGCTACACTTACACACACCTATATCTAATGGTTAAAGAACATACTGTTTCTGTGGATGGCGAATTTCTGCCTCACGAAACGATGATTGTTCAACACTCATATAACACCTTCAAAGGTGGCCATTAAGATGTCACTATATTTATATATGATATATAATATGTTTATGTTTTAATTAAGATTCTGTATTTTTCATTTGTGGCTTACCTATATGGCTTCCATTATGGGTATACGCGATATCGCCATTTTAGGAAGTGCGGACTACCGCCCCCTCAAAGTGATGTGATTCGTTAATGCCATATGTGGGATGTATAAAGGATGGATTTAATGTTATTATATATGATGTTATACTGGAATTATAATATACCTATATATCATTATTATTTCTTTCCATTAAATTATGAGATAGAAATGAAAGTAGCGTTCATGCGTACGTACGGCTTACCGTCTCCATGAACGGTGCATTTCATTTCTTATTCCCAAATGTAATGTACTATTATAAGTACATGTATATAATCGATATATATGATGAATGATACATCTAAATGATGAATATAATTCTGGAATTAAAATATACATACCTCTCATTTAGTTTTAATTCCATTAATATGACAAAGAAATGAAAGTAGCGTTCATGCGTACGTACGACTTACCGTCTCCATGAACGGTGCATTTCATTTCTTACCTCTAAATGATTATGTAATATTATAAATACTTGTATATTCTGGATATATATGATATATATTCTATCCAAATCAGGAATGTTATTCTGGATATAAATAACCTTTGACCACACGAACAACATGTAATTGTAAGAAGTCCACTTTTGGCTTAAGAACCAAATATCAACAAAATAAACATTATTAACTTAAATGATTACATAATGTTTATAACATGACAATAAGTGATGTAAAAGGAATAATGAACTAGAAAAAGGTTCTTAATAAAGTGGAAATTAACTCAAGTTTATTATTCAGGACGTTAAAGAATGATCGAGTCAAGTCGGACCCGAGATAAGGGATCCTACTCCTCTCTTTATTTTTAAGTACACTCTTTTATGTCATTCCTTATAATCTCATATTTCTTGTGATTGGGATGTTATTTTATATTACTCTTACTGTAATTTTTATGTTCATATTATTAGAGACCCTATTCTCTCTCATAAATCCATTTTGGAAGTTTTGAGTGGCACCGTTAGGCTGCCGAATTTTCGTAAGAGATCTAACCTCTCTCTTTCTCTTTAAGTACTCTCCTTTATGTCACTTCTTTTAAGCTCGTTTTTTTTATGATGGGGGATGTTATTTTATATTCCTATTGCTTTAAATTTTATTGTAATGTGATGAGATACCCTATTTGATCTCATCAATCCATTTTTGGAAGTTCTAAGTGGCGTCGTTAGGCTGCCGAGTTTTCGTAAGGGATTTTTCATCTCACTTTTATTCCTGTGAGATTTATGCTACATTTGCCACAATTTCCTTTGAGTGGTGTATGTAATGACCATTATTTTACTCATTGTGTAATATTATTTCATTTTATGAGTATTTACATCAATTTTTTATTGTCCTTCTTTCACGAGGTGTATGTTTCGAAAGATACCCATGTCGGTAAGGGAACCTTTCACCCTCGTCTTTTTAAAAGAATTCTTTTGTTGGGTCTTTTAATTTACATATTGTTATGTTGGGATATGTTCTCATATATCCTTATTGATGTAAATTTTATGTTCAAGTGATGAGATACCCTTTTTTTATCTCTCATCAACTCATTTTGATGTGACGCCGTTAGGCTGTCAAGGGAACTTCTTAACCCAATTTCAATTTCTTTGGGTTCAACATGTAGTTATTGAATATGTCATCCTTTGAATATGTGTGAATGATCTTTGATTATTTTACACTTAATATCCACTTAAATTTGGTGTATTCGTTTGTCACACATAATTATGTAATTGATTTATCCTTAAACCAAGGATACCGTCTTTGTATGGGACTTCGTCTCAATCTCCTTTCATTGAGGCATATTTTGTTTTATACACAACCTTATTTTATACGGTGTATAAACCCCTTTGACTTTTATGTTTATTAAAAAGGAATCTTTTTTATACAAAGTGTTTACTAAATGAAAAAAGGAAATGTTTTTTTCATACGTATGCGGCGACAACGACTTCTCCGCCGTCGTGACCGTTATTTGAGTTTCGGCTTCCTCTACAAGCCATACCTTGTTTTTAAAAGAAAAATAAATACCATGTTTTACTTTTATTTTCTTTTGGTATTGAAAATGGTTTTCATGATGTTTTTATATCAATGTGTTGTAATGATATCTTGTGATTGAAAGGTGGAAATGTTATGTTTCCTTTATGCATGTTTTATGTGATACGATTATGTTGAGGTTCTTGGGAATTATTATGAAGACGGGTGGTTCCGTGATAAACTAAGGGCGGGTGAGCCCGATATAGCTCTCTAGTGCATTGGGTAACACGAAGGAGTGAAACGTTAAGGTTTCTCCGAAAAGATTTAGGGAATATACTGTGATGGGTATTCCAAACATAACCAAGAGGGTTACTCCCTACGTAAGGATGTTATGAATGCCTCAAGTTACCTTTATGTCTTATGATTTCTATGATTTATTCATGGTTTGATGAGGTATGTTAAAGTGCCTATGTTTTATGGGTAAAGTATGATTTCATTATTATATATATATGAAATCATATTTCCTTTCCATATTTTTATAACCCTTACTGAGCTTTTTATGCTCATCCCACGTTTTTGAAATGTTTTTCACAGGTCAAGGGAAAGGTACATGATGTGATGATAGTGTCAAGGATGTGTCAAGAAAGAATCCGTGATTTATTTTAAATATGATTCCGTTGATGGGAAGAATTAATATTGTCTTTTATGTAACCACTTTGTTTAAATGTGGAATGTAATGCAAGTTTCATGATCTAATTCTCTAAAACTCTAAACCTAAAAAGATCCTCAATGTGTAATCTTGTAATAACTCAAGATTAAGTAAGGTTTAAGGCTGGGGCCTTATATTATAACACTTGATCGCAACATTAATTATTTTTTAGGATATCTCAAATTTAAGGTATCAAGTTTGTGATTCAACATTTCTAGAAAAATTGTAGGATATAATGGAAATAAGGGGACTGGAATAAAAAAATTACATTATTAAGTAAATAGGAAGTGCAACTTTTATGAATTCATTTTCATTTTCTGCATTAGTGATGGAAATGTCATATGATTTCCCTTTCTTCATCACATTTAGTGTTTTATATAATTTATTACCCTCGAAAACCCATACATTAGTGCACTGGATTTTATATTGTCGTCTCTTCTTAGAGTTATAACATCGAACCATGTGTTTTCATTGGGAGGTTCCTTCCTTTCCTCCATCCATTTGTTGGATTCTTCATTTCTCTTCAACATTCATGATCATAGTGGTCTTCTATACCACACTCAAAGAATTCTATCATCCCTTTATAGAAATTATTATGATATGTTTTCCCTTATCTTTAGTTTGTGGGTGGGTGGATATTTTTTCCACCTTTTTCATTCAATCCACCAACTTGAAACTCCATTCATCTATTCTTATCTCTATGTCAATGGGAAAATTATCCAAACTCTATCTATACTTTGAGAGCACATCAAACTACTTATTTTTAACTCCCAAATTCATAAATAGCTAGAGGATTTTGGAGGGATGACTTTAAGACACTGAATAATATATCTATTTGATATCATTTTTCCTAACAAAACCCATGGTGTATTCTAAAAGAATTTTGAAATTTTAATCATAAGTCATGAAATATTCACTATCAATTTTTGTAAGCTCTAGGAATTATATCTCCAACTTTGTTTAGATAGTTCTAAGGATTATTTGTAAATAATTATCTAGTCAATGTATCCTCGCTCCATTTCATCCATTTCATCTTTCAATTTCATATTCTTTATCAATTACCATCATTGATAAGCCTCTCAATATAAATGATAAATAACTTGAGTAACCTTAACCTTATTATAATATTGGAGCCTGAAAAAGATATTTTCCACTGAGATCACCCATAATTACATCAAAATTGGATCAAAATACCAACTAAACATCAATGGTAATTACCACATAATGGACTCAATGACTAGTTTCTCCTTTGTGGGTGAAGGTAAATGTTCCTCATGGTTTGGGATATAGTTCATAGCCTAAGAAATCTAGGTAATCATTACCATGAATTTTTTAACTCCACCTATCATTAAATTGGGAATTTCAATCCTAAAATCATTGCATTCTACCTCACATGGGATTTTGGTCAGGTTTCTTCTGGTTTATAGAAATTAATAAAATATAAAAAGTTTGAGAAAAACATATGTCAATAAATAATAAATAATTTATTTTTCCAAAAACAATATTTCTAAATTAAAACCTTATATGATCCCTATGTTTAATATATTTATCAAATAATTCTTATAGGATCATGTAATTTGATCAATTATTGACTTTAAAAGAAAAAATCACTTAGGAAATATGTCCTTCATAATGGTTTTTATAGATTTTATGACTAAACAAAATCATATCCGCCATTAGTGTCAAATTAGGTGTATATAAATTCCTATTTAATGTGCCCCATCCTCTAAATTATCCTCCAACTTAACATTTTTTTTATTTTCAAACACTTTTAAGGGTGAAGTGAGAACCCTCACATTTAAAGAAAATCAAACGTCAAAGGATACTACTAGCTTCTTGAAAACAAGATAGAGATGGTAGGTATCACATTCCCTAAACAACTTATAGGGAAATGAATTTACATGGATATCTAGATAATCCTTTATAATATCTGCAAAATAATTTTCAAGATGATCCCAAACTTGCATGTACTCCTCTTTGCTGATATTTCCCATATTGAATTCTCTAACCAGAATGTGGTCTTGCTTGTGAATCCAGTCATATTACTCCTTAGTCACTTCTACTTGGATAAGTTTTCCCATAATTTGATAAATATCCTCCCTAATCAACTTAATCACCAAAATAGTATCCTTCATTTCTTAACCAGAGTTCATGAGTTGATCCATCTTATTATCTAAATCTAAGTCATTCACACACTACAAACCTTCAGGAGACCCAGCCTCCTGCTACTAACCAAATGGAGGAAAACCTCCCTCACTGAGCATAGCCTCCTTGTATTGAAAATGTATCTCCCCTTCTTAGACCTCCATCATAATTAATTCATTCCCTTGGTAGTTATCCAAAGCTACATAAGTACCTTCTTCCTTAAAGGCCTCTTCGACTTACTCTTGAGACTCAGTGTCTCCCACTAGCTAGACCTCCTGACCTACTGCTCTTTGGATCTTATGAGCCTCAGTAATTCTATATTTTTTGGCTGACTAAGTCTACATCATCATAGTAGGATAGGAGTACTCTTTTCACCCCTTTGGTTTCTGCTTCATGGAAAAAATACAGCTCCCCAGTTCCCTGTTCTCTTTCTTTCCTTTCTTCCTTCTTTAACTATGTAGGCCTGAACAAGGCCTACCTAAAACATTTTTATATACAGGTTGTATATCTCTACTAGAATCAGTTTTAGATGGGAAAATGTAGTTTCCATTACTTAATCCCTCATTACATAATCTGCCAAATTAGCTGTTTAAGTTCACACATTCCAAGGTCCTCCTAGAATTGGTTCCCTGTCTGGAATTCCGCTTCCTGCTTACACTATGTGATGTCTTCTCCCACTCCAGGGAATCCGTAGACTTATTCTTTCCAGTCAGAGGAATCACCTTCTCAGTGATGTTGTTACTTTCTGCACGCATAGCCATAGAAAAGGTGCAAGGATTTGGGGCCTCCTTGACCTTAGAATTTGGATAATCAGCACTAGTAGAGTCCACTAGAGCTTGAGGATAAACCTTGTAAATTTCCAAGTTAACTAAAACCATTGTACTGGCTTCTGTGCCCCTACTATTGAAGAGTATCTAGGAGGATTCTCTAGGTCCCTAGCCTATTGAAGATTCCAGATACACTTGGTTCCGTAGGTAAAAACCTATCTGGATTTTTCTTCACTGTGCCTCTTGAACAAAAATTACTATCAGCATTGCTTTTACCTTGACTAGGCCCTTCACATATTTCAATAGACCCATCACCAAACAAAATCAGGCACTTTTCACCATCATCGGGAGAACCACCATGGACCCCAATCACCTGAACCTCTAAAGCAGCTCCATGTTGCCTTTCCCTTCACCTTTAGACCTCCAATCCATGCCCCATATTTTTTCATGATAAGTAGTATTCACACCAGAATTAAAAAAATATAGATTTATTATATCTGAATTATTCACCAAAGGAAATCCATAAGGATTCAACTAGTTCCTTTGATACATAAACTTCAACACATAACCTTGATGAAATCAGATGGCACAATTCCTGAGTTTTACTATAAGTACAAATAAAATGCCCGACCAAATTTCCAAGCATATGAAGAATTGATGGATTTTGAAATGGGAGAGGTAAATCCATAAATATTACCAAATTTATAGTGTTGGAGAGTCTCATTTCATATGAAAATCACATGTCCATTTGAAGAGAATGAAGTGAGCACCATCACATGAGAGGGGTGTTCTCAACCAAGAAAGATCCATGTCTTCTTCAGAAGCAAATGTAATCATTATATTCCTAGAGTCAATAAGACCTACCATATCACGCTCCTACAAACCCCATGTTTCTAAAATAAAGAAATTGAAGAAATTCATAGAAATTAGGAACCGATTAAAGCATGAAATCAAGGAGAGATGCAACAGAGAGGTCACCTCAGTGAATTCCAAAGTTGAGATCAGTATCATGGGAAGAACATTAAAGCATTCAGTAACTTTCTAGAAGATGGAAACTTAAGAAAAGGAAGGAATGAAATCAGGAACATTCAAGGTTATTACCCCATGGTACATATATTCCATATATACATCCACTTCTGTTATCCAGATAGAGATTTTTATCTTGGAAACCACACACTCTTATAATTTACCAATACAATAGGATATTTCCCTTAAAACTCAAGATTATCCTAAGGGGTTTCACTAAAATTTTCTAATACTAATTCCCAAATTAACTAAAATGTGATTCGATGCCAACTATAGTAAAAAAATTCTTATATTACTATTACTTAATTGTTGTGATAAATTACATAATAGTATTACATTTTTTTAAAAGGTTGGGGCCGAAGCCTCAATTTATTATTTAAAGCAGAGACCTCTTTATACTGGCTAGAGGGAGACCCATTACATAGCCCGAAGGCCCAAGGCCAAGTGGCCTAAATACAAGGCCTGAAAGCCCCTTTTTTGGCCCAAAGGACCCCATGGTGAATAGTACTGCTACAATAGCTGTGCTACTACAGTACCTACTACAGTACCGCCACTGCTATAATATCTGCTATAGTCCCTCCACCACTACAGTGTTTCCGCTGCTACAGTGCTTCCACTACTACAGTACCCTGTAAATTCACCCCTTCCTGGATTTTATCCTAGGTCTTTTGGATGCCAAGAAGGATCCTGTACCAATAGGGTACAAGCTTGTTGGCAAATAGTATTACATTCTAAAATTGAAGGTTTTAGTATCTTTGGAAAATTAGGTTTATACATCACTTGTACATAATAAAACTTAAGCATTATTTAAATAATAATTATTCATTCTTATAAAAGCTCTCATATTATCCTTAGTACATATATTCACCTAAGTATACACATAAAATGAAGGGGTGATCTAAAATCCTATTATCGGTAGGAATAACATATAAGAAATAAGAGACTTGAATCAATAGTACATGGGTAAGAATAATCACCATCATCTTATAATAAACATAGGATCATCATTATAATAATTAGGGAATCATTTGAAAAATTCATGGAATGTTTCATATGTACAATAATTTTATATAATAACATAGTTATCAATACCACACATAGTTGTGAATAAATCTAGCATCATGTTTACACATAACTTATGTGCATAATTTATAAGATCATAACTGTGAACAAATATTGAATATTTCTTAGGAATAATAAGTATAATATCATTAGATATATAAAATTAACTAATGGATTAGAGGGATATATATTTCCATTCCCACTCATTACATTATTTTAATTAATAATCAATCATGCCACTTGTAAAGGAAACATACAATAATCATAATCATGAAATAAACCCATGGAAAGGAATGAGTCTCATAAAGGTTTTTGTAAAGAATTTGTTAATGAATAGACTTTAAAGTTCCCAAATGAATAATGGAAGACATATGTTTTTATAAAACATCATTATTTTTTAGTGGATAAGAAACAATACCAGAGGAGTCAATGAGGTTTTTTGGAAAATAATTTCTGTTTTGAAAAATATTTGTATTTTGATAAAAATAAATTTAATAAGGTAGGAGCATGTATATCTTAAGAAAGAGAAGGTAATAGATAATTAAATGACATTTTAAGTATATTAGATGAATATAAATTCGAAAAAAATTATGAAATATGAGATAAACCAAAATAATGAGTTGGGTTCGAGAATCCCATCACCTTGGATCCTAGTTTATTTCGTCACTTTTCCACCTCTTCTTTCTTGAAGCAATTTATTTTCTACATCCCTTCACTTCTAATAATATTGGAGTTATATTAATACATAATTTACCTAAGGATTCTAAGGTGTTTATAATATTCTAATTGGGTATATATTTAGTTTTATTAAGAGAATGTGAAGTGCTTTAACATAGGGGGATAGGGGTATTTAAACTTGAAGAGAGTGGTGTTTTATGATAAAATATAGAATAAAATATAATTTCCAAGGTAAAACTTATAATAGTGAATTTTTTGACCTTAGAAAATATATATTAATAGAATAATATGATTTTTGGACTTTCAAAAACTTAATTATTCAAATTTATTAGACTGATAAAAAAAGGGCAAAATTTTTAAAAAACATTATTTAAAGGGAAAATTTATACTTTTTAAATTTATAAATACTCCTTAGGTTTTGAAATTGAATTTTATTGATTATTTAACTTACTAAATATGTTTTTGATCATTCATCAAGTTATATAATTTATTAGTTTCTTATTACATCATGCATTATTACATTTAATACATAAAAGTTTTCAAAAAACTATGTTTTTATTATTCCCCTAATCTTTTGAAGTATTTATGAAAATTACCAAAAAATCAACCTTAGAAAATTTTGATGTTATAATTATAAAAATTAAATTAAATTAATCAAAATAATTTTCTAATAAATTCATGTTTTGATTTTTAATAAAAAAAATTAGGATTTTTATGGAATACAAAAAAAAATACAATTTATTAAAAAATTATATAATTTTTTGGATTTTATTTATCTTGATATTTATTTTATGGAGGTAAAATTTTATCATTTTATTAAATTAATAATGATAAATATAATTCATATTTTCATTTTATTATTTTGAGGTAAATTTTCTATTCTAATTGTCACATTACTATTCCAACAATCATATTACCTCCTATAAACACATATTTATTCCTTAATTCATCATTAAACTCAGTTAATCTCAAGGTTTATATTGTTTATTTCTAAAATTTTGTTTGGTTCACTAATATTTTTTACATTACCATATTGTTTTTCATGAGGTCAATAATTCTAAAAGATCATAATGATCCAAATTGTCCAATTATATTTTTATTATTTTCCATTTTTTCCATTATAATATTTAAAATTTTCGTTGGTTTAGTTTTTGATTATTGTAATTATACCCAATAATGAGATAAATTGTATTCATTTTTCTATGTGTTTTATTTCTATAATATAATACAATATTATAACACAAATTTATTTTGAAAAAAAAAATATTATTTATAAACTATAGATCATTTCACATGGCCTCCAATGTGAACCTATAAACAAATTCAATAAAAACCCATGATCAAGCCATATGGTTTATAAAAAATTAACTATTTAAAACCTATTTAAAATATCATTTAAACATAAGGGTTTTCTTGAAGACATTTTGTCAAATAATTTTTAGGTATAAACTTGATTTCAAAATGGAAGGCCAAGAAAAAACAAAAAAAATTCAACATGTTCCTCTTGTAATAATAAAACATGTATTTCTTCTCTTAATGATGAATTCAAGCATGATAAATCCATAAAAACAAAAGTAATCACCATGAACCAAGTTATACAAAGTAAAAGTCATGGTTTATAGAGACACCTACATTAAAAGTTATGAAATGATCTCACCTTCACACAATAACACATTAGAGGAAGGAGAGGGGTCCTCAATAAACTAAACATTCATTAAATTAATAAAAAACTTACCTAAAACCCTTGGTTCATCCCTACCATGTCTATTTGATAAAAGAAAAAAATGATAAGAAGAAGAACATTAGATAAGTGGAATAAAGGTATGGAAAACTCAAGAAAACACAGCCTTAGAATGAGATCATCACCCAATAATCCAAGGGAAATCATTAATGTTCAAGGGGGAAGGATCCATGGCTAAGGGGACCCAGTTTTAAGAAGGGTAATAAAATATGGTGGTGAGGGTTAAAAATTGAGAGGGTTATTTTGGAAAATATTAATTTTTTACAAAAATAGGAAGGTCGCAAAATTTTCATGTATGATTTTTCAAATGGTGAACCAAACATATGGGTCACCCCTTTAGAAAATAAATTACATTATTTACTTGGATGTATCGAATGGTTTAAAAAACCATACATAGATTGGTTGAAATGGAACTATCTCCCCCACACCCCCTTTCGCACAGTTAGGTTCACGGTTACTACTAACCATGCACCAGTCTTGAGTACTTCCTATTTTCCCTAAAAATTCAAATCTTTGATCCCAAACTATTGATAAATCCAAGAATAATAAAAATTTAAATAAATACTAAGAATAATAGACCTACATGTGACTTAGGGGTATCTCAAAAGTGATTATTACATGCGTCATCTTAGAAACTAAATTGATGATGTGAGCCTGATATGGTTGTATTAGCAGGGATAGGTTGTGCCCTTGAGAGGCTGGTATTAGTTATATGAGATGGGTTCGGAAATAATCCAACCAATTTTATCATTATTATTATAAAAATTTTATTGGGTGGATATAGGCCTCTTAGGTATATGATGATTGATTCTAGGTATTACCACCCTTAAATTTGGAGGTTCTTGAAGGGGACAGACATTAGAGATTGTCTACCTAAAATCTAATGATTCTTTTTGGATATGTTATTATAATGATTTTATTTCTAGTATCCATATATATTGATGATTTATTCTAGGTATTAATGCCCTATGATCCATATATTATTAATGATGGGATACCAAGGATTACCTCAATAGGATCTGGTGGTTGTACCTATTATGATGGGAGAGATTCCTTGTGACTAATAAGATTTGGATTTATACATTATCATGTTGGTATATATGCCTAGTGATTCATAGGATCTTGTTGTTATACCTAATGGTTTTGGTGATTATATGATTATATGGATTTCCACCCTTATACCCACTAATGTTTAATGATACGGGATACCAAGTGAAGTCTAGGACTTGGAATTTGATATGATACTAAAATATGAATAGGATATTTCCTAGTTTACAATACTTATACTAGCTATTAATGGGATTCAAGGGATACTTAATAGAACTTATCTTGAGTCTTATAGTAATTGGATTCAAAGGATACTCCCTAGGATCCAGTGTTTATATGTAGTGGAGGTGTGTTCATGTGATCCTGGGGTAGGACTTGTATCCCCTCATTATTAGGTGACATGATTAGGGACACTTTAGAATAGGCTGAAGTAATTATGTTTCATCTTAGAAATAACTTTATAACCCCGAGGATTGATAATAAATAATTATTTATTCCTTTTCATTATATATTTTTTTTAAGTATGTCACATGAGAATGTACATTATTTTTAGTTATTATAGGGACCACGGTGGTGGTTCCCTATTGATTAATAGTCACACCTTTTGTAGGAGACCATGTAACATTGGTACCTGAGTACCCCTCACTTTTTATAGGGTTCATATTGGGATGAGGCCCATGATTTTATAGTTCAAATATATATCTTGTATATAATTAAAATATAGATGAGGTATAGATTAGGGATGGTATTATAGCCTTGACACATTATATTTATTTCATATATTTATATTGTTATTGGCCTAATGGGTTATCAATATTTATATGAAGGCATGACCATGAGTATGTATGAAATATTTCTTATATATTTCATTTGTTATAACATGTTTCAATTATTTATTCAATTATACTCTGATTATTTATTGTTAATTTCATTTGATTAATTTTTCTTCGCTATTCCTACTACGATATGAGGGTATATTCTCCCTATGGTACTAACTTAGTCCCTCTTTTCTAGTCAACAACTTCTACCATATGGGGATGTGTGACTGAGGTCTGAGTAACCCCACAGTCAATAAATTCATAAGTGGTCAGGGGATGTTACAAGTGATAATAGAGGTTTTTCGACCACTTATACATCACACTTGAGGTGACACCCATGATTTTTTCTGATTTATAGGGAGATATGGGTAGGGATCACCCCCCCCCCATTAACATAAAAAATAGTAAATTTATTTAAAATATGAATATTGGAAATGAGAGGGGCTGTATGTGGCTATATATGAAAGAGGTCGGGTGTTTCATGAGATTCTTACCCCTAAAAACTTATATATATATATATATAATAATAATCATAATAATATTAAATGTTATAATTTTTATTGTAACTTTTTACCAAGACACTAAAATGATGATCCATCTATGACTTCACAAATTGGAAATTGAAATGAGAATTTCAACACCAATATGTGGTACATAAATCCAACTCATGGAAGGGCCTTCGAATATTTTCAAGTATTGTCTCTCTTGTTTAACATGAAAAAAGAAAAATATTCTTCTATTTAACTTTTTTAATAAATTAATAGTCCATCTTGAATTTTTTTACATGTTGATCATGATGGTGAAGTTTGTTAAACATTTTGAGGCAATTTATTAGATAAGATAATCATATTATATATTTATCTTTATAATAATATCATAAAATATTTGTTATCCCTTAGTGGTACCCTTAAGTAGAAAGGAAACCTACAGGGACATATTGGATGAGAATGGAACACAAGGAGGTTTCCCTATTTCATATCAAGCCCATAATACCAAGATTGTTTATGTATTTATATTTTAAGATGGGAAGTTGGCTATCTACTAATTTTTTTATATTAGTCTATGTGGATGGTCTATGTTATAGGAAGTTGATTCCTCCTCTCTCCCTTATTCAGTCCGGAATTTTTCTATAGGATATGGTGAGTGAAAACTATGGAATATTCTGAGTGGACCTTTTTCTAGTTCCAAGGATATTGGGATATGAGTGATATGGAGATGGGATATCATACTCCGTTTGATTATGTATAGGTGTATTGGGGAATGGGTCTCTCATTATGATTATTTTTAGTGAAGTGATAATTGTGGTAATAGAGCAGTGGGTTCATTTTAGATGTTCAGTGTTGGTAACTACCGCTTGGAAAATTAATGTACCCCCAATGAATCATCAGACACCCAATATTAGTATTGTATTAGTGGTATTAATGTGTTTGTGTTCACACTATGTAGATTGATACCGTTTTTATGGAGCATGGAGTACATGATATTTATGTTCCATTTTGGTATTTCACTCTAGAAAATCTGGGAAGAGTTAGCATGGATCCATCTTATAATTGGTTGGTCTTATCCCCTAGTGTTTTTAGGGTTATGAGTCTTTCATGTGGTCCCACTCTGAACTAGAAGAGGGTTTTCCCATTATAAGATGGAATGGTATGTGGGTAACTCTTCAATGGGATTAAAATACTTTGGAAATCATGTTTTCCTTGAGGGTGTGAGTTTCCCAATACTATCATACTATTAGTTCTAGACATCAAGCATGAGATTTTCATATGATACTTATGGTATCAGGAAATTACTTAGTGATTCCTATTATTTACCCTATGTAATGGGAAAGTGATGATTCAATCATATGAGTAGTGGATCTTGGTTGATGAGACTCTCAATATAGGATATTTATAAAATGTTTTACATGATTCAATTTAGTGATTTTGGTTATGATTCCCTAATGCAGACCAATGTGGTTTGATTTTTTATACCATAAAGGTGAAAGAAGGTTCTTACCCCTGAGTCTTGTGGTCTATTTATTATAGATAGACTGGGAGTTTTTTTCTAGGGTTATAATATCATAATGTTAATTTCTCCTAGGGTTTGTGTGTAAGGAGTTTTTTTGCACTATGTCATGAGATTTGTTATAAAACCACCATACCATAGAACACATTGTTTTCGACTTTATCCCTAGTATATTCCCATGACATTTTTAGGGTCATATTGGGAATGGAATTAAAATCTTCTTCCTTGGAAGGTGTTTTTCCCTTTTGTGGAGTTTGGTTGCTATACGGTTAGTCCCTTAGATGCAGGTTGGCCTATAGCCGTACTGCCATTTTTATTTTTAGTGTGCCTTATTAGTAATTTTTATACCCACCCTTACATGAGCCTTATGCCCAAACTTTTTGTTTCAATATATAAGGATCACAAGATGATAAAGACATTGGTGGGAGTGGATCGAGTTAATCTAGTATAGCTAGTGGAGATAAAGTTTAATTGGTGCCTGGTGGATTTTTTTAGTAAGCAGTGCTCAAGATGGAGTTAGTGTGTCATGGTGATCCACTTAATCCCATTCAATTAATGTCCATTTTACTTTATTGTGGTGGGACAAAAATTATTTTTCAATTTTATATTGTAATTTATATTGAAAGACCCAATCATGTTTAATAGATGTATACATTCATTTTTATATTTTAGATAGTTCAATCATGCATAGATGTGGTTATTGTGGTTAGATGGTGATGCATATTGTCATAGGTTTAATGTACTAAGGCCTCACATATATGATTTATTCTATCTTAGTTCTAGTCACTGTTGGATATTTTTACTAAAAAAATATTAATAAAGTTCATGTATCTTCTCACACAACTTTATCAATTTTGAATGGTTTAATATGATTCAATGAATAAATGAAAATTGTAATAAAAGAATATAGATATATTGAATATATCTGAGGATTTTTATTAAATTAATCACATTAAGAATGGCTATAAAGTGGAATATGATCCAACCTATTATGAATGTCTATTTCTTGCAAACATCCCAATAATTTCTTCTTCCAGATCCTAATTTATCTCTCCTAGAGAAGGTTCTAGCACCCATTTAAAACTTTAGGATATCCTCATATAGGGATCAGGATCCTTTGGTTAGTGTAATCCATTAGAAGTAGGAAGCCTTCATTTTTTTTCTTTGATGACCATCATCAAGTGTACTCCATCAAGGATTAAATATTAAGGATATTTCATTGGATATCTTAGTGCACATATTTTATGTTCATCATTTAAATTAAACATATTGATTCAATTGAAGATAGATCACATAAATATGGGTTTCCTTATACTACCAAGGTTAATCTAAGGAACCCCCAAAACCCATGGGTAGTATCAGAGTAAGGCTTCTTCGAAAATTTAGTATGTTCATTTATTTTTCCAATGGAGAACATGATTTAAAATTTTAAAATGGGGTATTTCAAGCCTAAAATTTAAATATGAAAAATTCATATTTATTTATCATGATAAATAATGTATTTATTTATTATAATTGATAATTAAATTATTAAAATAATGCTTATAAATAATGAAAATATATTTTGGAATCAATATATATTTTATAAAAGGAGTTTTGTAAATTAATTAACTTTAACACTCTTATGGTAAATTGATTATATTTTTTTGAAAAAATTATTGTAAATATTCCATAATATTATCGATTAATATATTCTCAAAATTTATATAGTTTATAAAATGGTTTATAAATTATAATAAAATGTATATTGTGGGTATTTTAATTTGTAATGTGTTTATAAATTAAATTATTATAAAAGTGTTTATAATTAATTAAATAATTTTTTTGAAACATTTATTAATGAGAATCCTCTAAAATTTTAAATGTTAATATTTGAATATACATTTTACCTATCTTATGAAATTCTTTATTATATAAATAAATAAATTTTTTATTTAAAAATAATAAGGGTAATTTATAAAAAGTTTATAAATTGAAAAATAAGGCCACAATACAATTTTTTTATATTTAAATTAAGAAACGTTCATAATTATTAATTTTAATTATTCATATTTATAAGGGGGATTATTTGTTATATTATTTAAACCTCATAAAAAGATTTTTATTTTTTATATGAATTTGGATTAAATAATGATTATGTATGCGACATATAAATTATGTAAAATAATTCCATAATTGAATCTAGATTATAAATTTTTTATAATTCACAAGATACCATGAAATATAGTTTATAATATGAAAATTTTATATTATTAAGTGAATAAAATTCCATGGAATGAAATAAATTTTAAAAATTTTTCCTAGAAAAATATTTCCCTAAGCCTGTATGATTCGGGATGGGGAAAATATTAGAATTGAGGCAAGATGAATATTTATTAGTTGTGTATGAAGAAAAAATTACATGATTATCCAGGGTTTCACCATGTTTTATTATAGGACTTAATAGTAAAATTAATATATTTTCCTCATGATTGAAACCAAGTTTTCCAAAAACCATAGCCTCATGATAATTTAAAATTTATTAGAAATTTGTTCATTATCCTATTAAATTTTAGATGGATTTTTCCAACACTTATATTCCTGAGATGACAATAGTATAAGTAGTCAAGGTGGAAATAAATAGAGAATAAGTATACTAAAATATATATATATAAGCCTATAAAATGTTCAAAGTGATGTAAAAAACATTTTAGGGATTTTTTGGAAAGATCTGTAAAGTGTTACTAGGGTGGTAATATTGGTAATATGGCCTGTGACTGCAAATAAAAGAGTCTTGGACAATATAAGAAGGTGGTAACAGATAGACATCCATTGGAGAGTTTTTTTAATTGCAATGAGTTTGGTAATTATGCTAAAATGTTTCTTAAGTTATTTTCTTGGGGTGGAAATCACCAAGATCAAAATAAAAAAGGTGTGTAAAAATCACATTCTACTATTATTGTTGATTTTGGGCCACCTAATGATGTGGTGAAAGGTATGTTACTTATTTATTAAAATTATCATCATTCCTTATTTGACTCTAGATCTTTTTATTCCTCCATTTTTATGAAATTTTTATGTTAAATAGGAATATCACCTCAAGAAAAAAAGATTAAAATTTTAGTTAAAACCTGAGGAAGATGCATTAAAGAAATGAACATTTATAAGAATATTCCTATTATTATTTGTGGGGTGGTCTTTTAGGTAAATCTTGTTAATATACTAATAGTATATTTTGAAATTATTTTGATTACGAACGGTAATTCAGTTTATCCTTCATGTATAGATTATAGAGCTAATAAATATATATTTAATGATTTCATACCTTTGATAATATATCAAGAAGCTAAGAGACTAATTAGATATGGTAGATAAATTTACTTAGCTCATGTTGTTTAAAAGAAATAAATTGTTTATATTAATGATTTAGTTTTAATTAATGAATATGTAGATTTATTTATAGTTGATTGTATTGTCTTTACATTTGATAGGGAGTTTGATGTTAATATTTATATAGTTTTGGATTCTAATCCAATTTCAAAACCCCCTTATCGAATAGATCAAGTGGAATTTGGGGAATTAAAAAATTAGCTTTAAGAGATTCTAGAAAATTTTTAATTAACCTAATCACTTTATCCATGTTTTGATCCTAATTTATATTTTAAAATAAAAACAATTAAATTATGAATTTCATTGATTATAAATTATTGAATAACATCACTGTTAAGGAAGAGTATCAATACCCTCATATCAATGCTTTGTTTGATCAGCTTTAGGGATAATAGTATTTATCAAACATTGATCTTATTTTAATGTACCGTCAGCTCAATAAGAAGGTGTAAGATATTAAAAATATAGTTTTTAGGCTATATATGGGAATTATGGGTTTTTAGTTATGCCAAGTAGATTATTTAATGCACCACATGTATTAATTGATCTTATGAATCGAGTTTCCAATGAAACGTTTGACAAGTTTAAAGTTGTGTTTATTGATGATATATTAGTATATTATGAAATTCATAAGGATCATTAAAAAATAAGGATTTTATTGAAAACCTTAAAATAATATAAGATATATAGAAAATTTAGTAAGTGTGAATTTTGGTTACACCTAAAATCTTTCCTTGGGCATATTTTTTCTAATGATAGAATAACTATTGATCCTTACAAATACAATTTTTTTGAAGAACGTACAAGACATAAAAATATCATATATATTCATATTTTTCATTTATTAGTGAGTTACTATAATCATTTTATTGAAAAAAATTCTCAGTTATATATCTCATAGACTGAGTTAACTCAAAAAGGATTTAAATTCATTTAGATAAAATATTGTGATGATTTTTTCCAGGAACTAAAGAAAATATTAGAGAATTATCTAGTTTTGGACCATACCTCTAGAAATGTATAATATTTCATCTACAATGATGCTTCATTAAAGCTACTCAATTTTTTTTGTAGCAGAATGATCAAGTAATTTCTTATGCTTCATGATAGCTGAAATCTCATGAGTTAAATTGTTCTAAAAATGATCTAGAATTATCTTCTATAATTTTTTATTTAGAATTTTAGAGGAAACATTTATATGTAGTATAGTTTAAAATATATATTGATAATACTATTTGTAATTATATATTCACTCCGAAAGAGTTGAACATTACATATAGAATATGACTGGAACTGATTAAGGATCATGACTGCATGATTGATTACCATCCAGGAAAAGAAAAAAAGTAGACGATTCATTGAGTAGAAAATACAATGAATCATTAACCATGTTACTTTTAGTACTTGATCCTTTATAAAATGATTTATTGAATGATGACCTAGAAATTTTACATGTAGGGACTTCCTCTATTTTGTTTTAGTTTTCAATGTAGTTGAAATTATCAAACATAATTATGAAATCTCAAAGGCAAGACCATGATTTTTAATGAATGGTGGAACTAGTTAAGAAAGGTAGGTTACCTAAATTTAACATTTATTAAGAAGGTATTTTAAGATTTATAAAAGTATTGTGTGTTTCGACTATCTCCCAATTGAAAAAAGAATTTGTTTATCTAAGATCATAGCTCTACCATTTTAATTTATCCTAGAAGTACTAAGATTTAAAAAACCATCAAGATTATTACTGGTGTGATGGAATGAAGAGAGATATTAGAAAGTTTATCATACTAATGTTTGACTTTTCAATAGGTTAATTTTTTGTTAAAATTACTAAAAGGTATGCTTCATCATTTTCTAGTGCCAAAGTTGAAATGGGAAAATATATCCATAGATATAATGGTAGTATTACCAATAATATTTCAAGGTAATGATGAAACTTTTTTATTAATGAATGACTAACTAAATATACACATTTATTTCTATATCAAGATAGTAAGTGTTTAGTCCAACATTTTTGATTTCATCTCTAATAGATATTCAAGTTACATCGATTTCTCATTTCCAATGTATCTCACTGTGATCTTAGGTTAAATTCTATTTTTTTAAATTCCTTCAAAATTTAATGGGTAATGAATTAAATTTTAGTACATATTTTAATCCTTAATCTGATATACATTATGATTAATCAATTTATACCTTATAATACATTCATTGTTCTTAATTAATGGATTACTAGGGAATTTTGAATCAACATATTTTATTATTTGAATTTTCTTATAAAATTAGTTTTAATTCCAATATAAAAATGACACATTTTAAGGGATTATATGGAGTCATTTTTTTGAATCCACATTGTTGGGATGATGTATGTTAAAGAATGTTTTTTGGAATAGAGTTTTTAGAATAAAAAATTGAGACAGTGAAGAAAATTCAACAACATATATGAGTGAATATTATAGATGGTAAAAATATGTGCTGATAACCAAAGGAGAGATCTTTCTTTCAAAGTAAGTGATCATGTTTTTCTCAAAGTACCTTCATGGTAGAGTGTTGTGAATTTTGGAAAAAAGGGAAAGATAAGTCTGTGGTTCATTGGACCATATGAAAACCTAGATAAATTTCAATTAGTAACCTACTGAGTGTCCATGTCTCTAATTTTATCTTAGGCACATGTCCCATTACACGTTTCTTTTATAAAAAAATACTTTTAGGATGCATCTCATGTTTTAATCCCTTAAGTGGTTTAGTTTTAATAAAACCTTTCTCATATGTAATATCAACTATAGATTCTGGGCGATAGAGATTAAGTGTTTCAAAATAAGTAAAATCATTAAGTTATGATTTTTTAAAAATCGTATTGTTGGAGAAGAAACATGAGAATCATAAAATGATATAAATAAAAAATATCCTCACCTATTTAACAACTAAATAAAAATTTGAGGATAAAATTTATAAAATTATGGAAGAAATTAATATCTCAGGTTAATTTAATAATAATTTTCATTCCCTTTTAATATTCCATAACTAGGTTTTATATAGTTATATTCATCAAAATATTATGAAGTAATTTTTCAATTAAAAAGAAAATAGTTTTATTCTTATTAAATTTTTTTTTCATATATTATAAGGTTTTATTTAAAATATAAAATACTGAATTTTATAATTTGAATTTTACAACATTAAATTCATTTTTAAATTAGTATATTAAATTTATCTTATGCTGAAATTTTATGTTTTTTTAACAGATTGATTTTTCAGTGAATAGTGAAAAATACCGATTTTTTCTAAAAATGTCATTTCCTTTCATTACATAATGTAATTTAAAATCCTTATTTGATCTCAAATTAAAATAAATATCCATTAATTATAAATATTATAATTAATTACATATGAATCATTAGTATACCTGGTTTTGGTATAAGTTTATTTTTAGGCTTAAAAATTCAGCTTTCCAAAAACTTGTTTTTTGTTTCACTTTGTGTTTTAATCTTAAATTAATTTCTAACACTATAAGAAATTTAATATTAAAAAATAGATTCAATATTTGGAATCAGGAATTCAAATTTTTTTAAATAGGTTCCTTTTTTTCATTATGAATAATAACAAGAGTAAATATTTGTCACATCGGTAAGGGTAAATCGAGTAAGTAATGTAAAAAAAGTGATAAGGCCTAAAATATCCATAAAACTAGTATTTATTTTATTATATAAGTTTTTTTCAACCATGAAAATCAAAATATTGGAAAAAATTCTATTATGTGCCTCTATCCTTTGATAATGACTTGATATAATTTTAAATAAATATTAAGAACAAAATTTCACTCTCTATTTTAATATGTGTATATTTGTTTTATAAGTATAAAAGTGGTTATTTTTACTTCTAAATGGTTATTTAAAATATCAATTATTATTTTTTATCATTTTAATTTATTTTTAATTTTTAGTGATGAAATAATTTCCTTGAATTCTTACGTAACATCGGCACAATGCTTGTGTAAGGAGTAGAAAAATTAAATAAATGGTTTTAAAAACAATAAAAGTATTTTATTTATTGATTATTAATAGTTTCCCATTAACTTATAGATCAATATAAAATATTTGTAAAATTTTAAATGTTTATGTTCTAATTCCATTACTATATTGATGCCATTAAAGTCAAATTAAATGAATAGTTCCAAAATTGACTTTAATTATATTTAATATTAAAAAGTATTTTATTAAATAATTTAAAATTTATAAAAATATTATATTTTTATAAATTAAATATATAAGTTTTATAATATAAAAAAAACTATTTTTGGGTTGGTTGACTATTTAATGTAACTTTCTCGACTCTTATATTGTAAAGAACCTTAATACCATGGTAATTGTCAAAGGGGTTAACAGGGGTTTAAAACTAAGAGATAAGGGTGAGAAAATAACCTTTATTTGTTCAAATTTTAATGTATGAGAGTATTTAGACTCATAATAATCTTATATTTTAAATATATATATATTTTTCCCTTTTCCCATAAAAAATAATTTATATTAATTTTACACTTTAAGTAATCTTAAAGTTCTTATTTCCTCACTTATAAATGGTCACCTACTCTCCTTGGTTCCCCTCTCCTTTATAGGAAAATATTGCATCTAGTACCTTCCTAAGTATCTCTCAAAATTCACTCCCCATGTCTTAGAAATCTTATTCTCACAAAAATACCAAACATAGGAGGCTTAAGGTGTAAGTTGAATAGGTTGTCTGGGGAGAAGGTATTGGTACTAACCAACCTATTTCAAGTTTATTTATTCTAACAACTAAATAAAAATATTATTTAAACATTTTGAAATATTAAAATTAGTATCTTCTATATATTTAAATTTTATTATTATTATGGTTCAACCCCATTTTATATTCTTTTCCATCCAATGTGAAATGAAAATATTTCTTAGGTGTACATGTGTATTATCACCTCCATGGAGCGGTGTGTTTTTTTCCATCACCACCGCTCATGAATGTTTATTATTATGGATTTAATAGATACAAATGATATTAATGAAATAATTAATATTTTTAAAGATTATATATCATCTAATTTCTTACCTTTCCATCCATTGAAAAACGAAAACATCATTCGTGTGTACATGTGGACTGCAACCTCCACGAAGTGATGTGTTTCATTTTTAATAAAAAAAATAACATGGATGATATATATAAGTATAATTAAATATATAGAACCATATTTTGATATAATAATAATTCTTTAAAGTTAAAATAAAACTTACCTTCTTTCTCACATGTTTTTTGAAAAATGGAAATGACAATCATGCATATGTATACCCCCTCCATGATTGTAATGTTATTTATTTTTCAAAACCTTATTTCATGGTTGGTAATAAAAGTGTAATTAATATATAAAAACAATTATTATTTAATTATTATTATTTTCGATTTGATGTAATAATGACATCTTTTACCAAGTTTATCCTACTGAATCTATTTTGGGTTTATAAACTGAAAGTTCTCAACACATTCAATGTAAAATAAAATAAGGAAGTAAATAAATAAAACATGATAATAAATGATATAAATGGGATAATAATAATGTAATAAACATAAAAAAATACATAATAAAGTAAATAATTAACATAATTTTTTTATTTCGGAAGATAAAGAATGTACGTGATATGTCATACTTGAGGTAACAGACAATATAACTTCAAACCTCATTTTAAATGTTTTAAATATTTACTTAATAAATATTTTTATTCTATGACCTTATTATTAAAATTATTTAATATATATTTTTATATGGATTTTAATAAATTATAAAGGGAATTTTATGTCTCTTTTTAATTTCTTATATTCTTTTTTTAAATGAATATTTTATGTATTTTATATGGAATGTTTTGACATTATTTATGAAAGAAAAAAAGGAATATTATATTTTAACATATATGGAATAAAAGTATTTTCCCACCACAAAAAATATTATTTTATCTTTTGATTACATTTTAATAAAACATATTTTCTTCAAAGAAAAATCATTCATCCCTTTATTCAGGGTATGTTAGATTTGAAAATAGGTTTTGAAAAGTAAATAGTATTTTGGTATCTAAATTTTTTTACATATGAGTTCAAAATAGTTTCTCAATGGTTTTTAGATGAAAATTTTCAATATTAATTTTTTTTTCTAATAGGGCGCTTGATCATTATATATGATAATGGATAAGCCTGATAAAACTTATATGAAAAGTGAGTCTATTACATTTTATATATCGGGTAATATCGATATATCTTGTACGATGGGTGATATTTATATAGATCTAAAATTTATCAGGTATTTATTATTATCCTAAAATTCAATAATTAGGGAGTTAACCAGGTATTTTTCTCTTATGTATTTAACTAGGCTACTATAATTTATGAAAAGGGTTTTGAATATATTACTCTAAGTTACCAATAAAATATTTTGTTCTCTATAATTATCTTTTAAAGTTTTTACTTTATCAAAAAGAGTGTTTTTAATGTGGTTATGATTTATTTCATATGCTCAAAGAATATTGGGATAAAGGAAAACATTTTATGGGTTTTCATGCATTTCATTAGACTAATTAATTTCCCACTTTTATATCCCTTTTGGATATTTTTGTGATCATCATATATTTTTAAAATATTTTTCATAGGGTTTTAGTACGAGTAAGAGAAAATAACGAGTCAAGTTAAAATTCATGAAGAGGTTTCATGAAAGGGAAACATGTTTCATTTTAATATTTTTATATTATGTAGAAAATGGATACTGGGTAGAAGTGTCCACTTTGTAATATATGGTTTTCTTATGTAAGAGTTCTAAACAAATTCTCTAAAACTCCAAAGAATAAAGATCCTAAAAATTAAATAAATTGAATTCTTGGATAAAAAGTCAAGGTTATGTAATATTTTAATGTTAGTCCCTTAAAGGTACTTTGTATACGGTATAAGTGGGTAAAAGTTTAAAATAGAAGAAGATAAGTTGTTTGTAAAACTACAAAAATGTTTCATAAAAAAAATAGCTAAGGTAAATGAAGCCTATATATTTCATGAAAGAGGATTGATTATTACATAAGATGGGATTATCAAGAATAAAAAAGGAAGTAAATCCATATAATTCACATGTTAAGTATTAATGTTATAAAAATTTATTCTTCGATTTTGATTGGAATGTGATGTTGAATTTATACTTTACAATAATTTTAAATATATAAGAGTTAGAAATCAATTTAATAATTTAATGAGATTGTATTTTATATCTAGGAGATGAAACAATAAGTTTCTACATTAAGGATTAAATGTAACGAAATGTGTAAAGATCTGATAAATATAATTAAAGTATATATAACTTCATAAGAATTAATATATATTATAAGATATGTTTTTATTAACAAATTGTTCTTAAGAACAACATTAGATGATTAATTTTATACACTATGTTTTTGGTTCATCGGATTCCTTAATATATTTTGATAAGAATCTGAAAATAAATTTATTGCATCCAGGATAAATTTGTTTATCCAGTTATTTTTTAAGATATGAGGAAATATTTTACTATCCCTCATGCATGATATATATTTTAAAAAATAATCTCTCTTTAAATAAAATATCTATAGACACATAGAATAAAAAGTGATATATGAAAACAATATTTTATTTATTAAATGTTCCTACTAAAATGGAAATAAGAGTTATTTCCAAATACAAATAATTTTGTGTTAAGTCATAGAAAAAAATTCTAAGATAGAGTTTTATAGAGGTTTGTGAGAGTATGTTTAAACATATAGAAGTTAAAAGTTAAAAAATTTAATATTATACCAGTATAAAATTAGTTTTATTCTTTACTTAATATCATAAATATGTTTAAGATATGTGATGGTAGTGAAAAAGTTAAATAGTAACATTTTATTACTATGAGAAATTAAATATAACAATTTCTTAAAGGATTATGACAATAAATTCTCAAAGTGTATAATACTTGCTATCCTAAAAGAGTTTTAGGGTATTATGGTAAGGAAAAATTTAAATAGGAACATTTAATCCATTGTAAAAAATGGATATCAATTTATCCTAAAAGGTGTTTATGATGTACTAGAAAAGTAAATAGGTACACTATTTATGAAATGATTTAAAGAGAAGTGTTTAATGGAAATGGTTTAAAGGATAATTATTATTCACTTAGAAAGGGTTATAAGTAGAAAATAGAATATAACATTGTAAAATATAGACATTTTGGAGTTAAGAAAGTTTAAATATATTTGAAAAGATGACCTATCTTATACTAAATTGACATGTTCCGTGTCTAGTGGTTACTTGATGTCATGGAGAAAATGATTATATATGTACACATACAATGTATATAATACATCTTATGGTGGATACGTTCATTTAGAGATATGATTATGTATGTTGGATATCACATCTGACCACTTAGTAGCTTGAGCAACACTGAGGCTTTTCTAGAGGTTTCTATTTTCTTATATCTATAAAAAATGGATTTCACATTTTATTTCATCGCTGTTAAGGCCTGCAGGGTCACATAGTTAAACCATAGGATAAGGAAAAAGTTTTGTGAAAAATAGATTGTTCTAAAATGAGTATAGTTTGATGAAACTATATCCAAAATTATTTTTTATATATTCACAAATTCTTTTGAAGTTTTCCACAAATTACTAACGAATTTTTGTGAAACTGGGAGAATGTTCTATATGTGCCCCAAAACCATTCTAATTATTTTCATTTATATTCCCACTTGGTTTTATAAATTATTAATTATTTAAATGGAATGAATATTTATTTTAATAGGATTAAATGAATACAAAAATATTACTTAATTTATATCGATACATTAAATATGGTTGATTCATTTTTTTAAATGAAACCCATGGAGGATGATTATATAAGTGGATA
Organism: Viscum album; assembly: GCA_963277665.1. NCBI lineage: Eukaryota > Viridiplantae > Streptophyta > Magnoliopsida > Santalales > Viscaceae > Viscum > Viscum album. The sequence goes on from OY728160.1 coordinate 1,073,522,031, forward strand.
TGATCCCTAATTTTGGGAATAGTTATTTCTTTGAAATTTTACAATACTTTATTTTTTCCAAGCCTTATTCATCCATCCCATATAATAAATTATCAACCATTCAAAATATTTAGGTGTCCATCAATAAATATCAGGATCCTTTGGATAGTGTAATCCCTTGGAGGTAGGAAACATTCATTTGCTACTTCAGTGATCTTAATTAAGAATACATCATTAGAGATTAATTATTGAGGATACTACATTGGATATCTAGGAAAAAATTAATTTAAATTATATATGTTAATCATTTCAAGGTTTATCTGATAAACCCCCACAACCCATTTATCATAAGTCTCTTGCATATTAGAGGCGAGAATGGGGTGGAACACCAAGCTCACCACTAATCTAAGAATAAAACTGGTGGTTTAGGTTTCATCACATAAGGTATGTGAAGCCCTCTCACATAAAATCTTATAAAAATATGAAATAAAAAAAATCCCCACAATAGTGATCTTGGAGCGATAAATAGCCAACCACCATTATTATAGACAAGGTATAAGATACCTGTCCAGTGAGTAGTATGATCCAGATTCACTCAACCTTAGGATACTTTACTCAATAGATAGATCAATTCCATCATAATACTATCACTTAAAATGTATAAACTATAATCAATTTCTCAATTCAACCTCATAACTTAGTACATGTCAAAACCATGGTATAAGAAAACTAAATCAATTATAATACCTAGAATGTGACTCTTTATATGCATGTATAACAATTTATAGAATTATTTTAACATTTTAAACTAAATAATACATATATTCATAATATAAAAAAATTTATATACAGGAATAAAATTTGGAATAAACTAAATAAATGAATAATTCACAAATTAAACATGATATAATGTGTCTTTGAATAATTAATAAATAAATCTAATTATAAACAATTTATAATTCATCTATTCATTGTGGACATTCAATAAATAAATAAATATAAAAAATTCTTATTTTATTAAAATATGATCACTTTCATATTATTCATTATAGGGAATTTAATTAAAATATATGATATTAAATGATATATAAACATTTCATATTCCAAATCATTTATGTTAACAATTTATATAATCTAAATATAACATCTTTAATATAGTTTAAAACATGATCATAATAATTATCAAAACTCCTTTTGATGTGGTTTAAATTAATTCTCAAATATTTTTTTTAATTTTAACACTTGGAATTAAATATATTTTTATTAATTCATAATTTAATATAATATCCTTTATCTTTTTCTGTTTTTGTAATTTATACACATTATAAATTACACTTGTAATTTATTAATAAATATTTTATATTTAAATTATAATTCAAGTCATATAATTCTAAATTTTATTAAATATTTGACATTTAATAATATGGAATATTTATCTATAAAATGCTTCATAAAAATTTAATAATTCATTATAAAAATTTTATAATTATTGAATTTATAAAAACTTTTCCAATTAAATAAATATCTTAAAATAAATTTTTCTATAATTTATGGATATTTTGGAAATTATATAATTAAGTTCATAATTTAAATTTACAAAAAATAATATTTTTCTACATATATAATATCTTATAATACACATTATTGTGTAATGTCAAACATGCTTTATTATCAATTGAATTTTATGATTGGAAATTATTGTGTGTATTATGACCTTTAACACCTGGCTATCACTTATTTTGATATGTCACAGATTGCATCATATTAACTATACACTACATAATATTAATTTAGGGAAATTTATATCTTGTGTAACGATAAAACATTTATGCCAAGGGTAGTGTCACTTATGATATGTCATGATCTCACCATAGTGATACAACACTCTAATTTGAGTTTCACATGTCAATGTTATTATAAAATGTGATTCCCTATATTGTATTCTACGATATAATGAAAAAATAAAGGAATGTGTTTTGATTTCACCAATGATATCGTATATCGAATGAAGTTACTATATCACAACCAATGACATCGCATATCGTATGAATATCCAAACACAAAAAATTCAAATTGTTTTCAATAATAGAGAACACGACTCCAATAAGATATATAATTTTCTTTTTTAAAACATGATTTTGAGAATCATGAAGCACAATGACGCTCTAATACCACTATTGGGATTTTAAGGATCGATTAACACACAAATGACACAATATATGAAATAGAAATAAAAAAACTAATGATCATCATGTAAAAAACCAAAAAAGATCTAAATATATAAAATGAGAAACATTTTGTTCCTTTTATTGATAAAGTATACAACTAATATCATAAAATAGGTTCTTGATTAAGATATCTTAGAGATATCCAAATTGAATCCCTCCCTTGTGCTGTGTCACAAACCAACATGGATACCCTAGTACATTGGTACTTGAGTCAGAACTCACTCAACTCGAATGTATTTCTCTATCCCCATGTGATGAAAATTAGCGATTGGGAATCAACAATGTTTCAGATGGAATTATTTCCCCATAATAGAAACAAAACATAATATAATTGTGTAAGTTAAAGTAGAGAATAGTAATTACACCAAACACTCCTCAAGAAGAAATGTAAACCACTACCAGATAGATAGAAATCCCAAATGGTACATCATCCAATTAAATACACATCCATCAAGTTGATGTCTCAAAATCTCCATGTGATGAGTGGATCAAAGCTTCACCAGTCACTACTATCACCCAAAGTACCAAAAGTCAAGTACATGCACCACCTATAAGAGGTTCTTTCCCTTTTCCTAGACCTAGAATAACATAATCTAAAAATACCTAATGGTAAATGTAGGTTGTAAGAAAAAACCCCAATATTATTCCACCAAATGTTCAATAATCTATTTTATAACAAATAAACCATCATTGTTTTGATTCAAATGAGAATAATTTATGGAAAATCTTTTCAAATTTTCAATCAAAACATGATTTCAAATCAATTATATGTAAATATATAAAAAATATGATTAAATAAAAAAAATCATTAAAAAAAGAAGTTAAATAAAAAGTCACATGTAATAATAAAATATAAACTAAGAATCATGGTCATATTCCATGAGGTTTTTTATTTCCTAACTCTATGATCCTCTCGCTACTGATCCAATAAATCATGGATTAATTTCTGTTCACACATCCCTAAGGATTATTCCATTGAGATAGAATAATTCAACATACCATCAAGTAAATTCACACCAGACATAGTTTAGTTTGATATTTAATTGTTAATAAAATACTACGGTGTCAAATTACTACCATACATATCCTAATCACCCACTAACTACTTAGGATCACATGAGATTTCAATAAATTTATCAATGGTAAGACCTTATAATTTAATTAATTTCATCATTAATAGTTTAATTGCCAAATTTGAAGTTTCAACATACAATTTCAATTTCAAAACCAAATCATAGGTTTTCAATAAATTCATTCATTTCAAAATCAACTTTCATTTAAACCAATTTTCCTCATGAATCAACATCAAGTAATTCCATCAAAACATTTTCCATTTCAATCCATCATTCCTCAAAAATCAACCAACTAATTAAAATCATTTGAAATGGGATTTTATTTCACAATTCCATGACTTTGAAATCAAGTATCAAATATTATAAAATTATGTTTTATAAATCAATTACAAATTAATTTAAAATAAAGAAATAAATAATTGTTTCAAGTATAGGGAAAATACTTATTGAACCAATTAGCTTTTGTCACATGATCAATCAAATAACAGAAATGGAATTGTCAATAAATACTCAAAGGTTAATAATATCGTATAGGAATCCCTAGAATCACATTCCATCAAATATAGGGTTATATCCATTGAGAAAATGAATCCAACACACTCTAATAAGGAAATATGAGGGGAAAATAGGATTCCAAAATAAAGAGACAACACTTACCAGAGAGAAATAAATCACATCCATTGAAACTTTGATCTAAGAAGATAAGTGGTTGAAGGATCCAAATCCTTATAATATATCTTGAAACATCCCAAGGAACAAATTATGTAAAATTTGTACATGTTTGGAATTTATAATGGGGGTCTAGGTACTTAATTACAATTTTCAAATGATTAAAAACTCATCACATGGTTTCTTGGGTTAAGATACACTATTAGATCTAATTGTTCACCCTTGTTGGGATTTCAGAGAGTGTACCATGGGTTGGATGCATATTTAGATAGACCACATTCCAAATATCTGTCTCCTCCTAGGACACTGAAATAGGGTGTACCGTTTGGCCACATAGTTCGGAGACTGTGCACCAATCGTGATCTCCCCTATCCATGGATGAATAGTTTTAGGGGAGTCTGCATGGTTTTCCCTAGACATCCACCCCCTCTATAACCACATTAAAAGGAAAAACGTTTCATTGGAGAATCCCTGACATTTTCATTAACTGGGTTCTAACCACATACAGCCCCAAAACATCCAAAAAATTCCAAAATTACTCAAAAACAACCCAGAACAATATCCAAAAAGGACATTCAAAATAATGAGATATAAGTACTTAATAGCTGGTAATAGAATGTTACAATCTCCTCACAATAAATTATTTCGTCCCCCAAAATTCATATCATGAATAATCGACTCCAAAGAGATGAGACCATTATTATCTCATTAGTTCCTCATGATCCTAAGATTCATGTGAATCAAAACCATACTTCCAAAGAACTCAAATGAGGGGTATAGAATTTTCATAAATAACATTTATATCTTAATCAAGAATCTGAAATGGCTATTCAGTAACAGATAATTTAGGTTTATCAACATGGTATTTCCATCTCAAGTAATGAGATGGGATATATAGACACTTTCTGATCAATGACATGTAAAACACATTATGAGTCGATGTAAAATAAAGTGGAAAATCTATAAGGTAAGTTACCTTGATAATGTACTCAAAAACCTCAGATGGTCTCATGCACACCAATACTAACATTCCCTATTTCACAAGCCTTTAGTGTCCCAACCAAGGTAAAACTCTCAAAAAATGGACATAATATAAAAAATCTGAAGGGAAACTATATAGATCCTCATAATATTTATACTATGTATATTCCATCACCATACTTTGATGAACCAATTGAATCTCTATTATCATCTCTTGGTCTAAACTAGGTCCAACCAGGGAAAATTCAACAATCTTCATCCAATGCAATGGAGAAATACATATTCATCCATACAAGGCCTCAAAGGGTTCCATATTGATGGATGATTGATAATTGTTTTTATTAGAAAACACAAATAGTCCTAAGTATTTATCCCATGTATTTCCAAATCCGATAACACAAGAACAAATAATGTATTTTAGGATCTATATAGCTTGATATATTTGTGTAAGATTTTCTATTCTCAACCTAACCTAGGATCCCATCATCTCCGAGAGGCTTCTCTAAAAATGATAAGTGAAATATAGATATTTATCAGAAAATATAACATATAGAACTCAATTAAATCTGTTCATTTGTTACATATAAAGACTTCCCAAGTCCTAAGCATTGGTTATATCTTGAATGGGAATAAAGTGAGTTGATTTATTCCACCTATCAATCACTACCCATATCAAATTATTCTCTTAATGGAGATGTAATAACCCAACCATAAAATTCATTTCAATCTCATCACACTTCCAATTCAACATAAGAATGGACTAAATAAAGACCGAATGTTTTGGGTGATCAACCTTGACCTAATGATTGGTATAACAATGAGAAATAAATTTAAAAAAAATCTCATCTCATAATTGTACACTCTAATCATGACTCTATATCATAAAACATATTCTTTGATCTGAGGTGCACCGCCCATTAAGGATTATGAAAATTCCCCATCATAACATTTCTCATATGAAAAGGTAAAACATACCGGATCCAAAATCATAGGACACCCTCAAAATATAATAACCACTTGTTGATGGTCTCCCCATAATAAAAATAGTCCCTAATAATGCATAACAAATCATCAACCTACCAGTCCAAATGAATCATCTCAAGATGAGTGTAATTTAATTGGATTATTTCCAAAACAACTTCATTCTCATTTTCTTGAACTCACAAATGTACACAAGAAAGAAAGCCATCAAATTACACTCTTCTAATGATTCTTTCATGTCATATTTCATATTTTTTATACTAAAACAATTATAATTACATTTCTATTAACAAGGTATATGAATTTCTAAATCAATGGATTTTTGGTTCTCTATCCATCACCTCAGAAAGAGATTCTATTTTTTTGAGAGAAGAAATAACTTTGGTCTTTGTGATTGTAATAAAATTTAATCCTTTCTATGAAAAGGTAATGTTTATATCTCTTGAGATAATAAATCAAAACTATGATTTTGAGATCATGGGTGGGATCATTATCATGTGGCCTAAGCATTCAATAATCATAGTCCACTAAGTGATCACCCTATATAACAATGTATCCCAAACCCAAACATGATGCATCATAAAATACCACATAGCCCTACCCTACCTCTCAAAATATCAACATTGGGGAATAAGTAAAAATTTACTTCAACTCATAAAAATTATTCTAAAATCTCAGATCCCATAATAATTTTACTCCTTTACAACTGAGAGTGGTTATCAAAGAATCCAACCTTGAGAAATATTTAATGAAATAGTGATAATAACCTGATAATCCCAAGAAGATCTAAATTACAAAAACATTGTGCGATTTTTATCATGTCATAGAAAACTTAACCTTCTTAATATCCAAAAAAAATCCATGATTTGAAACCATGTATCCCAATAATATAACTTCTTGGATCTAGAAATTACATTTATATAGCTTGGAATAAAGTTTGTGATCTCTCAGAATTTCTAGAACTGCTCTTAGATGACATGAACTTTTTTCCATGGTTTTAGAGTAAACCAATATGTTTTCCAAAAATAACAATGTGAAAAAAATAAAGATACTCATGAAATATCCTATTCATTAGCCCCATGAAAATCACGAGAGCATTGGTCAGACCAAAATTCATAACAATGTACTTGTAATGGATATACTTACTTCAGATGGAAAACTTGTTAATATTAGAATCCTTGATTCTATTTTGGTGATAACTAGACCAAATATCAATCTTCAATAACAAATTTCCCCTTTCATATTTTCAAAAAAAAAACATCAATGAAAGGCAATAGGTACTTTTTATTTATCATGAATTTATTGAGTGTTTGGAAATCAATGCAAAGGAGAAGTACTCCATAGGGTTTCATTACAAAGAGGATAAGTGCCACCCAATGCGACCCACTCAGGAAAATGAAACCTTTTCCCAAAAAATCATCTAGTTGAGTCTTTACCTCCTTCAATTAAGATGGTTACATACAATAAGAGGTAATAGATATAGGTTGCATACCTGGTGCTAATTAAATAGAAAACTCTAATTAACTTACCAGTGGTAAGGTATAAAAGTTGGAAGGAAACACACCAGGAAACTCAAAGAATACTGGAGGAATATCATCACTCAAAAATCCATGATCTAGATCAAAGGTAAACATAGATATCACCCTTAAGAATTAGAAAAAAAAATTATATCTATCTCTACTTGGCCTCAACGTCCCACTCCCCCTTAAAAACATGGCACACCCCACCGAGGGGAGAAAAGGAGACCCCCTAAAGATAATAGTCAATTTGGGATCTATGGAAAATGAACAAATCCATATTGAATATAAAATTTGGAGGTTTTATATTAAGAACTAGAAAATCTTGTGTGAAATAAATATCTGACAAGGAGAATATATAAGAGGGGAATTAGAGATCCTTCTCTCTATTTGTTCTGAGGTGTATAAAAATATTCATCTTATAAGACATAAGCTTTGTAGGAAGATCTAACATATTCAAAATACAATTTGATATGAAATAGTGATATGTACCAATATCAAATAGAGAAGTCAATAGAAATTAATTTATAGTTATGGTGACTCTCACTATCGTTAGACCTATATCCACTTCCTCTAGAGATTCATCCACTGTGTAAAGAAGATTTATTTTAGATTTATATAGATGGAACCCATTAGTTATTGAAGCATCTGACTGAAATGTTGTACATTTAGGTTCTGATTGTCCTATTCTATAGTGCATGGTATAAAATGTCTGACATAACTTCTATAAGTGGCTGAAGATACCACAAAAACCATAGTTCTTAAGTGCCTTGGTACAAACACTCTTTGAATTCCTAACCATTCCACATTGAAAGAAACTCAAATAACCATTTTTTTGTTTTAAAAGGTCCAATGGATTTTTTCTATCAAAAAATTATATGGTCTCATACCACATTATCTTTCATTTTAAGGAACTATCATAATGAAAATTGAGAGTAGGGGGACCTCCTGCCAACCCAAAATTACCATCCAGGTCAAGATCATCCATAAATTCTCTATCCCGCACATCCGAATAAGTGGTTATATTTAGCATGAAAACCATAGATCAAATATCAATTCAAAGAGCCATCAATAATGTTTAGTCCTTCATCTTCTCATTCAACATTACCTCAGGAGAAAACTAAAAAGGTTCAACAAAGTGTTTTTCAAACTAAGTCCTAGATTTTTTACTTTTCTAGAGGCTAAAAAATCTATACACTTCACCAAAATAATATAATCTATATAAAAAATTTCAGTTAAAAGAGCTATTAATTATTTTGAATCCAATCATTCATGTTTCTTCTATGTAACCATTGACATCCACCACTACCATCAGGGCCTTTAAAGCTTAAAGATAGACCATTTTACCTTTATCGTATATGAAGATTCTAAGAAATAAAAAATAACTCAATATTTTTTAACCAATAATCCACCTCTTGAGTATTATTTGAGTCTTGTAAAGCTAGTGGTTTTTTCAGAAGAAACTATTCTTTGTGATCTCTACTTTCATCCCCTAAAGGTTCTAAAAATAGAGACAAAATGAGAACTAGTGTTGCTACCTATTCTAATCCTTGGACCACACAGACCACTATCTCAAAAAGGTTTTGATCAACTAGTGATCATGATGAAAACCCAAATGAAAAGGTAGTGTGTGATAAAAAACACTATCTTTATAAGACACAAACAATACTCGAGATTTTTGATAAGTCATTCCATAATAAAAACCAAAATGAAAAGGTAGTGTGTGATAAAAAAATTATCAGTATTATGCCCCAAATGTTTGATAAGTAATTCCATAATAAATAAATAATTATTTATTTAATTTAAATGAGAATAATGCATTAAAAACCAATTCACATTTTCAGTATAAACATTATTTCAAATCAAGTAGATGGAAATTATATTAAAAATATATTTAAATGAGAATGTTAATAAAACAAAAGGGTTGATATAAGAAGTTCAATAAAAACCGACATCTAATAATCAAATCAAAATGAATAACCATGTTCATATTCCTAGAGTTTTGTTAGTACCTGGATATATGACCCTTGAACTACTCAATCAATTAATCATGGATAAAAGTGTATGCACATGTCCATAAGGATTAGGTTATTGGGATAGAATCATTCAACACCCCATCAAGGAAAGTTATACTAAACATGGTTTAGTTAGAGTTGGAATCTCCAATCCCCTACTTGGGGGTCATAGTATAGAATTATTCTCCTAATAAACCACTAAATACTTAGTCTCACATGTTCTTTCAATCAATCAATCAATAATGATGAAATAATTCTAATTCAATTCAATTCATCATTCATGGTTCAATTTCCCAATTTCAAATTTTCAACATTCCATTTCATTTTTCAACCCAAATCATTGGTTTTCAATACATCCATGCCTTTCAAAATCATGTTTCATTTAAATCCATTTTCATAAATAATTAGCATCAAGTCATTATATAAAAAAGTTTTCACTCTAAACTATATTTACTCTAAAATCTACCCACTGTTTCAAATAATTTAAAAAGGTGTTTTATTTCCAAATTACATTCCCTTGAAATCAAGTGTCAAATATTATTAAATCAATTTTCACAAGTCAATTAAAAATTAATTCCAAATAAATAAAGAAGTAAGATTTTATGTGTATGGAAAATCTTTATGGAACCACCTATATTTTTTCACATGATCAATCAAAAACCCAAAAAAAAGAACCACCAGTTAAGAGTCAATGTATAATAAGATCAAAGAGGAATACCTAAAATCAAAATCCATCAGATCAATTATATATCTATCAACAAAATGAGTATCTATCACTCTTCAAGAAGGAGATATGAGGGGAAAGGAATATTCTAAAACAACTAGACCACACTTATTTGAGAGGGATAAATTTTATCCATCGATAGTTCAATCCTCAAAAATAAGATGTTAAAGGATCCAAAATCCTATTTAAACAACCTCCACAATATAAAGGGTTGGATTAGGTTCATTTAAAAGGTTTTTAGAATTTATAAAGGGGGTTTTAGGTCAATAATTAAAAAAAATATAGTATTAAAAACCAATCAATTGGTTTCTTGGGTTAGTTCACATGGTTAGGGCTAACCATGAACTTAATTGTGTGCCCATACAGGGCTTTTAGAGAGTGTTTCATAGTTTGGATACACAGTTAGAGAAACCGTGTATTAATTGTGTGCCTCCTCTAGGACTATTGAAAAAGTGTGTAGAGTTTGGTTTCATGGTTTGGAAACTATGAACTAACTATGTTGTCCCAATTTTCCCTAACCACATGGTTTTAGGGGGTGGATGCATGGTTTTCTCTAACCAGACACCCCATCCATGACCAATTGACAAAGAACATGGTTTCGTGGTCAAATATTCATGGTTTTCCTTAACTATGTTCTAATCAAGAATAATCCCAAAAACTTCAATAATATTTTAAAAAGTCCCCAAAAAATCATGAACTAGATCTACATAATGGGAAATCAAAAAATAGAGTTAGAAGTACATGAAATCTGGTAACAAGATGTTATAGGTGTATCCATGAACTGATATGAATTACTTGATAAACTTTTGGTATTATCCTTCGTGTACATTATATTCTAGTACCACTCCATTTAAAATGGTGGAGGGTAATACAAATTAAATGGAGACAGTGATTTGGTCGATGGTTTGCACAATGTTCCCACACAACAACTCAATGGTTAAAACTAACTTATATAGGTCTTGGGACATTCTCGATCCCCCTAAATTTTCTCATGTGATATGAGTAAATGGAAATGGTCACCACTCTTGTGAACCATTTTTTATCCAACTCTCCTAATTTTTTCATCATATTAAACATATTATTAATTATAGAAATTGTAGATAAGATTTGAAGGTTAACCATTTAACTATTTAATCCAATTTTTCATCATGGTGTGAATCATATGATAAAATATTATTGGCATTATTATATTACCTATATTATATACTATGATAAGAAAATTTAGTCGCATGATAACATATATAATGTATTATAGTATCCTCTTATCGTATCATATGATATAAATAAAACCATCATATTAATTTATGTATTTGGGGAATATCTCCAACACATACACCATAGTTGGATAAATATTATCTTTAGATAGTATTTTAATTAATATAAAATAAGAAACAACTAACTGGATCCTTCCACTATGATATATCAATGGTATGACCTCAATCACCCAATAATTTGGTGGGATATTCCTCAACTTCCATGTTGTGATAGTACCTCTCGAATCAAAAGAATAATGAGAAAATTTCTTTTGGATAGGAAGAATTATAAGAAGTCTTGGACAACCATCCAAATGGATTTGACCTTTTTATATAGTCCTTGAGGATACTCCTCAAGACTTCCATTAATTTACTCAAATGTTTTGAAACATTTGAGTAAATTACTTTGACTATAATTTTTGTAACTATTTACCTAATATATATACATATGTTTGAAATTTAAATAAAATAATTAATCTCCCATATGTTTCATATATTAATGATAGCCTTTATAAGGAAGATATTAGAAAATTAACCCTTAATGTTAAACAAAATTTTATCAATCATAAGATTCAATGTTAATAATACTATATGATGAACAAGCACAAGTACATTGTGATATAATTATATCATACACTACGATATGTAAAGGTAGAATCATGATGTTAACATATCAATCCTTATGATATTCCCATAAAAAGGAATATGATATTCCTTTTTTCATATATTTCATACTATATGACATACTCATATCATCACATATGATATATACAAATACATCAAATGAATTTCATTATATTTAGAGAATATCTCCAAAAATAATAGGGATGACAATGGGTACTCATTAATTGAGTACTAGACACTACCTGACCTAATTAATTAGAGTTTTCTAGAAATTACAAACCTAAATTAATAAATAGTAGTGTTGGGGAATTCCAAAACCTGAACCCAGATAAATTATTATTTATTAATTTATTAATTTAATATCTATATCATTCTAATTATATATCTATAAATAATATAAATGTGGTAAAATATATTTATCGATTTTTATTTTGTCATATATATGATTTATAAATGAATTTAAAATCAAAATACGGTTAAATTAGTTATTATTAATTCATTAACTATAGTCTGTAAATGATTTTAAAATTATAAAATATATTCATTTAGTTTTATATTTATTCATTTTAAATTTATAAATTTATTTTAAAATTTTCAAATTACAAATGGGTATTTAATTATATTAGGGTGACTAAACATGTATTTTAAAATTTCATATGATGGGCATAGGGTAATACATTTAATAAATAAACATATTATAAATGGATTATGATTTTGACAAATTAAACAAGTTAGAGTTTGGGTACCCAAACTTTAGTGGACACACGACCCATAATCATACCTAACATATAAAAATATTTATGTATATATACATATATACTATATTATATTTATATATTTATAAATAATTATATATATATATATACACATGCATATATTTATATATATAAATTACAATTAGCACTCCCCCATTTAAAAATAGGATAAAATTCTCTATTTTTTAAAAGTTGTGATCCTCAAATAATTTTTTGATATTTATATTTTAAATTATGATAAATTCCTTATTTGGAATCCCAAAATACCCCCCCCCCCACGAATGGACCTCCCACCACCTCACCAACCCTAAAACCCCTCTCCCTCTATTGATTATCCTCTCTGGTATGGAAGAGAACATGGCTCCTATATTAATGAAGATAAAGAGTTCCATGGATCCACTTTTTGAGATTGTCTCTATCCTTTCCCTCCTCCTAGACTACATCCTATTTGAAGTAATAATTTCCCCTAGGGATCTATGACAACCCTGCTCTTTTATTACACAATTAAACATAATTTATTACATAAACTTCACTTGATATAACATAGAATATCGAGAGGTCTAGTGTCTTTGGGGATTAGGATCATTACATAACAACTTAAAACATGAAATAAAACATCTTTATTGAAAAATTCCTTTACATAACCACTAAATTCCCTCATACTTAGCATTGCATGGGATAACCTGAGGACATGTATAAGAAAATGGTGAGCTATAAAGCCCAGTAATGGAATAATCATGGAATAACATGAGGAATACAATAAATGTTAGACAATAGGCATATAAATTGAGAAAAAGAGAAGCATAAACATAAAGGCATGATAAATAATGATAATAATAACATGGAAATGTTGCAACAACACTTATCATGGAATTAGCATGAGCCAAGTCTCATTGCACATGGAGCATGAGTAAACCCTCATTGCACATGAAGAACGGCTAAACCCTTGTTGCACTTGAATTAGCATGAGTAAACATGCATTTCACATGACGTATCATGATACAATACTTTACCCAATGCATTGGAGCGCTATAAGGGTGCACCCTTATTAAACATTTCATTTCATGCATAAGTGTGCCACATGAATCATATAACATGGATTCACAAAATATAATCATTTATTCTACGATAAAGGAATATAAAATTCATAAATGAAAATTTATAATCAATAAGTAAATGTGTATAAATGTGAATACCATTGATAGAGATATGGGCATGGTATTCACTACATAATGACATTGGCTTGGAAAATCGGTGCAATTTCGGCAGCGTAATAGTGTGATGTAAGAATTCATAAAAATGGTTGATGAGAGAGAAAGGGGAGTCTCATCATATGTACATGAAATGGACCATAAGGGAGGTCATATAGATACATGTCCCAAAACTTTTAATGGAATTTAGATGCATAATACTAAAATGATTACTTGGATGTAAAAGAAGAGAAATCCCTCATAGAATTTCGACATAGTAACGGGTGTACATGGGAGGAATTTAATGAGAGAGAAAGGGGTATCCCATCATTCAAAAATAAATAGGTCAGTATGGGAGAGGTGATAAACCATACACCAACATTTATAATTGAAATTAAAAGGGAATAACAATTTAAAGAATATTGGACAAAAATAAGAAAGGAAGAAAAACCCTTACTTGGAAGTGTGCTTCCAAAGGCTTGAGAGAGGATTGAGAGAGGCTTCTTGGAATCTTAGGTCACCTTCGGAGGTATCTAGAGAGAGGAGGGAATAGGTTGGACAAACTCAAAAGTATTTTATTGAGGAGGAAGTGGGATCTTGGGTGAGTTTATATAGGAAAGGTGAGGGAATTCTTTATTATTTAGGTTTAGGACACCTCACATTAAACTAATCCAAACCACAAACCAGCCCATGGTTTTTGACCATGGTTTTTAGAAAAGGGAATTACAAAACAATATTTTATAAGGACAAAGTTTGAACTTCTTAAAATAATGGGGTTGCTTATGTGGAGGTGAGTCACACTCCCAAGGAAAATAATTTAAAAAGACAAAATGTTTAATAAGTCTTGAAGGGTCCACTAAAGATTTGTAAATTAAATCAAACAAACCCAAAATCACATTATTTTAATGGTAAAACAAATATTATCTTAACATAAGTCATTATGATGTCATAAAACACATTATATATTTAAATAGTATTTAATTTTTAACCAAAAATTTGACTCTCTGAAAATTATGAAAAATTTACCGTTGGATAATTTAGACGTCCTGATTCAATAAATAATATTCATTTTATCTAAATATGTTTTTAAATATATTAATTTTAACTTTTAAAATAAAAACCGACATTTATCAAAAATTCACGGGTTTCGACAAAAACAGATTTCAAACCTAAATAAATATTACAATTGCATTCATAAAATTATTCGATCATTTATATTTAATAAAAATTTATTTAATAATAATAATAATATTTTAATAAAATATTATTTAATTCATAAATCCATTAATTCATAAAAATAGATTTCTTAGTTGAACATTAACTAAAAATACTATTTGTGCTTTAAAAACTATTTACAAGGTAATAATAATAAAATGAAAGTATATTCATTATTATATACAAAAATAACACACATATTAATAGTGATAATGTATTGTTACATAACCCCTTATAACACCTGCATAAGAACAAAGGGTAAGGTGTCCGATGGTGACAAACTCTTGGGGTGGCTCGGATAACATTGCTCAGGTGGTAATCTCTATCAACTTCCACTTCTCTCGTAAGCGGTTCCACTCGAGCTTAACGTATTCAAGATCGGATTGGGCTTGGTCAAGAGTGAAGTCCAATGATGCCACCTCCTTTCCAAGCTCTGAAAAATGGGCTTCATACAGGTCAAGTCTACTGGATGAGGCCATCACTTCCTTTGTCTGAGTATATTGGATTTATTAAAGCCCATATTTATACTAATCATGTGATCACTGTTCAACAACTACAATAGCAAAGTTCTCAAATATTAATGGTATTTTAAAATCCAATAACATAAAACAAAATAAGTGCATATTTTGTATAACCATTTCACATATTAAGACATTTAATTAGATCAAGATGGATTTTCATTAACAAAAGTTTGGGTCGTTACAGGACCCATCCCTAGATAGTTCTCAAGATCCTCTACAATGTGAATTCAATAACGTTCAACTAATCTTATGAGTGGGGTAGATATAAAAACCCCACCTATTGATGTGGTTCGGATTCATGTTGAATGTTATCATCTCTAGCTCTAGGTTCATGTTGAAGGTTCTAAAGGATCAAAACCAATAACTAGTAGATCATCAATAGAATTGATTTGTGGAAAAGTTCATTTGTGATGGAAATGACCTCATCTATGGTAACTAGATCATCTGATATGTGATAGTATTCAAGGTATATGTCCTATATCTATTCACCCCCCAAGTGTATAGATGAATTATTCCTCATCAAGGAAGACAACATCACTAATATCTTCATGTCATGAACCCCTCCCCCAAAAGGTACCCCTATGGGATTGGAAATAAAGGAAGATATATAATAAAACCTAAATCCTACCTCTAATAGGACACTAGTTTGTGACTATAATTGTGGGAATAATAGTTACACATATGGGGGAATTACCCTATATAAATATTATAAAGTAAGGAATAATAGGGAAAAATATCCAACCAACACCATGCATAAATAAAATAATAAATACTAATATAATTATTTATATAAATAAACAAATGTAGCTAAAAAAAGTGAAATCCCCAAAATTAAACTAGGCAATGACCATAAACACAAAAACTATTAAAATTTGCTTGAAAAATCCTCTGAGCTAATCATAAACATCTTAAGCACCAACCTATTTATTCTAACCTAAAAAAAATATGTATAAATAGGGTGAGAATAAAATGTATGCTTAGTAGGATCCTTCCTAAAGCCTCTCATGCAAAATATTAAAATAATCATACTAAACTTAGTGAATAAACAAATGAAAAAAATTCATCACTTAAACTAGTAATACTCGTTTCCCATCCTCACTAGGTTTCATTGACCATGCAATGAATAAAATTAAACCATTTTGTATCACAATCATATATATAATGAAGGTATCCTTCTTCCACTTCTCTACTTGTGTTTTTCTATCATTCCTCAATTATATACATCTTTTTATCATCCCCTTCATAACTAAGTCATCCCTAATATGAGTTAGGCCTTGGCCCTACCTACCTATGTCCCATGTTGGGCCAAAAATATCATTTTTGAATCGATCCATATATCAATCTCATCATCATCCCCATCCAATACATAACAAAGTGTATGTCAATAATCCAGCTTATATAAATTCATTATACCATAATCCATCATAGCTCGGGCACATACACCTATGGTAATCCGAATCCACCAAAACTAAATACAAGTAAGTTCTATAACTCAATCAATTATAGCCCGCATATAAATTTATGATAAATCATGAAACATTACTTATATGGTAGGAATGAACTCTAAAATATAATCCATTATATCCCAAGATATTCCTAAAAATCTACATCTATATGGAGATTAGGGTAGAATAATAATTCATCTATATGTTTCCTCAATATCAAATATATTGGAGAAAAAACATCTCAAAACATTTGGGTGTTGGTTTCCCTATCGACTTGGGTGTTGGAGCATTTTAAATCAAAAAATATAAGTAATATCACACAAAACCGCACTAAGGGAAACTACCTAGACTTAGAATCATTTTCCACTATCCTCATAGAAGACCCCTAGCTTCTACTGCTAAGTTATAGGTATCAAAAACGAAAATAATCAAAAAGTTTCATGATAATAAATTATTAGTAGTTATTTAATAATAATAAAAATTTAATTTACATGAATTATACTTTAATCTTCTAATATAAGTGCTGAAAAGACTATTAATTCTTTTATTATATTCTCAAGTATGTCATCATTATCTATTAAACCCCAAAACCAACCCCATACATTTATTAGATCATTTATTATTTTTTAATCATCTAGGTGATCTAGGAATCATCCCAAGATACCACATAAAAGGGATGAACTTGTAGCACATAGCATCAAAATGATGTCCCATAGTTGAATCTAATCATAAAAAAACATCCCACTATCTAGTAATTAATAAATAATCCAGTAATAATTAATCATCGGTGAGAAATCCTTGATCTAAAATTTTCTCATCCATCACAGTGTCCCACCCCATTAAATATAGAAAAAAATTGTGCTTGTGACACTAACATCAACCATCACTATAGCCTAAGATCCCAAACCATTTCCCATCCATCAAATCAATCCTCAGTCAAAATAAATTCCATACACCAGCCTATTACTCACAAAGTAAATCCGACCATAAATAGTTAATAACCAATCACAAAAAGGTTCAAAATCCCTATAGCCACAAAATTTTTTAATGTATTGTTTTTTAAAAAGATAAGTCACTATGTATATTGTTGAGTCGATGAATTACCTATTTATTTATTTAGAATATCACATTGCAATTTATATAAAAATAGCCTGACTTGAAGATTTCATTTAATTCATTATTCTTATGCAGAATGAACATTTAGTAACTAATAAACTAGAAAAATGAAATGTTTTTTATAAAAAACTAGTGATCTCAATCTTCATTATAGACAACATATATCATATTTAGAATAACTGTAGATATGATAATTTAAATTATCAGTAGTTGAAACAACATGTTGGGTTCACTGGTAGAAGAAGAATCTGTTGTTGATGCAGTTACCACTGACTTTTAGTTTTATGGAATTTGATAGTTTTAATTTGTTATAACAATGCCTATAAATAAAAGTTAAACGTCAAGAAATATAATTACATACACACACATCTATATTGACCATCATGAATGTTTTTTTTTGTTTTGAATATTTGTAATTTATTATTACTAAAATCCCTTTTGATTAGTGTAATATTTTTATTTCTCATTATTTTTATTAAGAGATTACAGTTTAAGGATTCCATTTTAATGGTCTTATAAATTTCCATTATAAGGATTTTCTCTAAATCTTGTATGATTGAGGGATTATAGGATTAGAAAGATAGATAATTTGCCAATAATATGATTGAGGGCTTCCTTTTCTAGGAATACAGGGATCAAATAAATCTTATGTGCATAAGTGAGCTACTACTGATAGCTTTAGTTAATGTATTCCAAGGATAGGAATATAGACATTTGGATTGGTATACAATTTAGGACATACTATGATAGTTTTATTATTATGGGTACCTTATATCTAGTCTATAAATCAGCCTTAAACTTAGGTTTAAAAGTGTGGTTTCAATAATATACTTTTAAAGGAATAATTTTTTTACTAACTAATAATCCACATTTTTTTTGTGATTTTTTGTATGTTAATTATTTTATTGGTAATATAAAATACTGATCACTATATTGTAGTTTTTCTAGCCACATTATATAAAGTTTATAATTCTATTACTCTAATATGTGAGCTGATTAGTAATTCAAAAAAACTGATCAACTTAATACTTGAAGACGATGAAATTGTATATTTCTTCAAAACTATAATTTTATCTATATTTTATTTTATTTACCATTATAAATAATATATATATGGTAATTGAGGGTGTCTTTACTTGATTCTAAGATTAAATATAATGATTTTTATTTTTTTTTAGTTTTTTGAATTATCAACTCAGTTTCATTACACTAGCCATGTTAGTATAGGAAAGATATTTTTTATTAGGGGGGAGCACCGATTGGAATACTAAATAACATAACTAGAAGACATATTTTGATATAGATAATTATGACTACTTACATGATCTTATGAACTCCTATATAATTAATATAAAAGTCAAAAAAAATTATCATGGTAATAAGAAATTATAAAGTTTTGAAGAATTATTTCATTCAATTATCTCATGAATAAAAACTAAAATATTACATAAACTATATAGTTCATAATTTTTTTTATATTTTATGATGAAAAATATTTATATCTAGACATATTCAATTGAAATTTAAAATGTAAATTGGAATTAGTTCAATATTACACATTTTGGAGAATACACAATATTAGAAACTCACAGGGTTATGCCAATATCAGAATATCTTGACATTGAATTTTTTTCTGAAGAAAATATAACACAAATTCATCAAAACTTTATAACTATAGTAAATATTTTGAAATTTTGGGGGGAAAATAATTATCAGAAGATAAAATTGTTGAATATATTTTTGATATTATACTTATAGAATGGGATTCCAAGATAAAAACTATCAAAGATACTAAGAATTTCACAAATTTAAGTCTGAATAAATAAATTAAATATAATAGTAGAATTACACAATATTCTAAAAAGTGGAATATTAATAATTGAGTCAGATTCCCTTCTACTTTAGGTAACCCTAACACCTATATCTTGAATAATTTTTCTAGTACTTATAAATCTCTTATTTCAGAGAGGAAATGAATGATTTCAAATAAAAGTAATTTATATGGTAGTAATAATAAACTTTCTCAAATTTCAATACAAATGAATAAGATTATTGGTCATTCAAATTTCTGGAATGATCATCAGAAAGATAGGAAATACTAAAAAGAAAGTAAGGAATATTCAGAATTTGTATGATATAAATGTAATAAGGGATATCATATATTACTTGATTATCCAAAAATAAATAATAAAAACAAAAATATGGTAAGGTATTCTAAAAAAATCTTTAAATATTTGGTAACTTGTAGTGCTAGTTAAAGTGAAACATCTTTAGATAGTTAATCATAATAATTTATAATAGAAAGTTATGAAATAGATGGTTTCTATTCAAATATTTGAAGGAATAAAAAAATTATGACAAGGGTAACTGAAGAATCCATTATAAATTTATGTATGGATTCAAAAACCAATTATAATAATGAATATGATTACTCAACTTCATCATAATATGAAAATATGATCTATCAAATGTTAAAAAAGTTTATTTATTAAAATATGAATAAAATTTACCAATTTTATTTAAAATGACTAGATAGTTTACTCTTTTTAATATAGAAAATAATAAAATGAAAATTATTTATGAGTTTTCTGATGAAAAAGTAATTAAATTTAAAAAATGATTTTTGAAATTATCATTGAAAAGTTAAAAACATTCAACTAAACTAGATTCAAAGAGTAATTCTTATATTAATTAAGTTGATCAGAATTTAGTGGATCGTGAAAATGTTATTCAAAATTTAGATACTCAAAATTTTATTTTTCAACTACAATTTTTTTTAAAAAAATATTGATTTTGAAACCATTATTTATTATGAAAGAAAATCCCTATTTCTATATAGGTAAGGGAAGAACCATTTTATATCCCATAATCCCAAGACCAATTATCCCATGAACATAGCTCGAAGTCCTAGTACAATGTGATGCTTACATCATCTTGTATGTTTCATCATTCTTATGTCATTCATTTATAAACACTTTGGTCACTGCCTGCCCGCACCATGACAATATCATAGACTCTTCCATAAATCCCCCCCAAGAGGCTTTCCAAGATTCAAACCCAAATTATTTGGATGCTGGATTATGATTTTTACCACTCATGCACCACCCAAACTACTTTTTCAACTTAAATCTATTTTTTTCAAAGAAAAATTTATTTTAATTTTGGTAATGGGAATTTTGAAAAAATGTATGAAAAAATAAAACTCTTAAGAATATAAAATGGAATTTATTACACATCTATAAACTATATTTTAAATAAATCTATTTTATGACTAAAAGTTAACCTTTTTCTAATAAATGTCAACTAGGAGGCCCCTGAAGTAAGTATTAATCTTTAAATATATTTTAGTCTTTTGGTTTCCCCAAATAATTATTTCAAAAGAACTATCAGTTTTACAACATAAAAAATTTGGGAAATAAGTGTTCATAAATTTTTTTTTGCTAATTTAAAATGACCCAAATATGTATGGGTACCAAGAACTTAATTTTATTGTTCCAGGAAAAGAAGGTGACTACATGAAGTATATAAAATGTTATATTGATAATGGTTTTTCTAGATATATTATTAATGATGGGTTTAACTTAAAAAAATTTAAATAAATTAAAATGAATAAGAGTCAGTTTTGGATACGATACACTTTGTGAAATCATTATATTCATAAATATTTCAATTCTCAAAAAACATTAATTTCAAATTATTTATATGTTTTAGGACTTAAAAAAACTTGATTATCATAATTTATTTATGGGATGAAGTATATCTTGAAAACTTTGGGAATGGTAAATGTATTGTTCAATGTTCAGAAAGTAATTTTATTTTATTTTATAATGGGCATGAAAATGTATATACACTCAAATTAGAAGAATTACTTCATCAAAATTTTACTTGTTCAATTTCAACATAAGACTTATCTTGGTTATATAATTTATGATCAGGACACTATAACTTTTATAATTTAACAAATATTAATATGAATGGACATGCTAGGGATTTACCAAAAATTAAGTTTAATTCACCCAGATTCTGTGATCCTTTTTAATTTTGTTAGAAACATAAGTCATATATTAATTCTAAAAGTTAAGTCTCAACTACACAAACTTTATAGTTAGTCCATAGGGATTTATTTGGTCCTACATAAACTATAAGTATTGGAGGGAAATACTATATATATCTCTTGGTTGATGATTACACTTGATATACTGAGGTATATTTTCTCACTCAAAAACATAAATATATTAATCATTTTAAGGTATTTCTTACTTCTATTAAAAATGAAAAAAACCTATCCTTTGTTACTATCCACATTTAACATGTTGTTCAGTTTTTTTAATTATGATTTTAAAACTTTTTATATTAAAAAATGAATTATTCATAATTTTTCGGTACTAAGATCACCATTGAAAAATGTTATATTTGAATGAATAAATAAAATTCCTTAGGGAAATACTCAAATATTAAAAATTGATAATTCTATTGTTATTCATTTTAGAGTTGAGGTTGTGAGTACTTCTTATTATACTATGAATAAATTTTTACTCCTAAAGTTTCTTAATAAAACTCTTAGTGACTTTTAAACCAGAAGAAAGCCAAATATTTCTTGCATTAGAGTTTTTTTATGTAAAGTATTCATCTTGAATATGGAAGATATGTTACATAAATTTTATCTAAAAAATTATTAATTAATTTTTATGGGATATTCCTCAACTAGTGAGGCTTATATGGGTTTTAATAAAATATGAAATGTTTTTAGGATGTAATTATTGTAAATTTTGAGGAATCCAATCCTTTTTTAACCATCATAAATTCAGAATACTGATGATAATTTAAAAAATTCATCTGTTACTTTACCAAAATATAATTTAAAACTACTAATTATAAATCTTAAAGAAGTAAAACAATTTGATTTTTAATACTTGGAAAATACTTCAAAATAATTATTATATTTTTTAGTGGATGATCACCTTACCACTTTACCCAAAATTCAGTAGATCATAAGGATTCATCCTTTCAATTATATTGTTATAGATATAAGTCAAACAATTAAAAGTAAAATTTTCATAAGAAATTATTGTGGGCATCAAGCCTTCCTATAACCATTTGAACCTAAAACAGTATATGAAGATTTAGGTGATGAAAGTATTATAAGGTCCATACAAGATGAGCTTAATAAATTTGAATATAACTCTATTTGGACCCAAGTTTTACTTCATGATGATCTAAAATAATTAGTTTAAAATTAATTTTCAGAAAAATATGATATGAAAATGGAATTATTATTAGAAATAATGAATGGATTTTTGTTAAAGGGTGTTTTCAAGAAGAAATAATAGACTATGGTGAAAATTTTTCATCACTATATATATTATAATTATTAGGATCTTATTAAAATTTATCTCCCATATAAATTTTACTTTACATAAAATGGATGTGAAAAGTGATTATCTTAGTTGTTATGTTCAAGATGAATTTTATGTTGAACACCCTCCAAGTTTTAAAGAGATTAATTTTTTAAAAAATGTATTTAAACTTACTAAAGCACTCTATGGACTTAAAAAATCTCTAAGAGCTTGGTATGATATACTTACGTTATATATTCTTCAAAATAATTTTGTTAAAGGAAGTCTCTATCATAACATTTTCAGAAATAAAATTATAAAAACACAATTTTTTAAATATATATTGATGAAATTTTTTTCATTCAAACAATAATTCTATTTCTAATTATTTTTATGAACATATGAAAAATGAGATTAAAATGATCATGATGGGAGAACTCAATTCTTTCCCTTTTTCAAATTTTTCAAAAATCGGAAGGAAATAATTTAACTCAACATAAATATATTAAATTTCTACATTTTTTTTTCTAAAGATGAATAAGTCATAAGTACTATGGTAGAAAATTATATCAAATTAGATCTTGATGAAACCAATAATTTTTTTGATCAATATTTTTAAAGTGTATGATTGGAAGTGTGATATATCTTACTACAAGTAAAATAGACCTAATATCTATAGTATATATATGTGTGATATTTCATGCTAATAAAAAATAACCTCAATTGAATATTTTAAAATTAATTTTCTGATACCTTAAAGGTACTTTAGAACTTAGACTATTTTATTCCTCTAAAATGATTTTTTCAAAAAATTTACTCAAATGACGATTTTAGAGGTTGTTATTTAGATAGAAAAATTACTTCCATAATAGGTCATTTCTTACAAGAAGCCTTAGTCACTTGGTCCAATTAGAAACATGAAGCGACCCATGCATAACATAAATAAATATTACATCATTATATTAGAATATTCAATACATAACAAAATTATACATGCTCAAGGATAATTAATTTTTATTTTCTTTTGATACTAGATACATAATCATGTTATTTCTTAAAATATTTTAAACAACTCCAAAAAATATCATCTTATCAGCACCCTTATATATATATCATACTTAGAACCTTCCATCAAAATGTGGGGAAGTAAAACATAAGAAAGGGTGATATCATATAATAAATAAGGTTAAATATGGGATCTATCAATAATAATATCATAAGATGACTATAAGGATATGATAACGTAATCAAGTGAATGTTCTCAATGTAAATTATTCATACCCATAAAATATTATATTTTAAACTCTAAAATCAATTCATATCCAAAACCATGATTAATATGGGTGTCAATGAAGTAGTAATCATTTAAGATTCATAACATAGGAATATGGAATCCTAAGCATATAAAATCACAATATTATGAACATAGATATTCACAATCATGTCCACACACAAGAATATCTAGAATTGATCCTAATCACAAATCAAATGTGAACATATCCATTTGCAATCATGTCTATGCATAATATTGTGATAATAGTTTGAAGTAATCATACTCACACATCAAAACATGAACAAATATATTCATAATCATGTCCTTGATTATCATAATCATCCCATGAGATATCTATATCAAATTATAAAATGAATTATAGGGATATATTTTAACCAAACATCACATAACACTAATCCATTCATATGTATTACCCAAGGTCATGAAAAAATTTATCATTTTGTCATATCCAAACTAGTGAAAAAGAAAACAGGTTTCATCAAGATTATATAATCATAATTAATAGCCATATAGATAAATAATAAGGATGGTATCATTATATCATGTACCCAATAAAGCATAATTAATATAAATGGATGTTTTCATAGGTGAATATACCTATAAAATATCACAAGAACATTTCCCTAAAAAAATTCCCTTTCATTTTGAAATCACTTATTTAAAGTCTAAAAATTTATAGAACATTAGGAATAAAAATTTTCTTTAGAAGAACCATGTAAAATTTTAATGGAATATTGAAAGAAAATATCAATCATTCTGGTAGGAAAAATCATTAATATAATATTCATTAAAATAAATATTTCATTTAAATTTTTTTTTAAAAATTACATCATTATAAAAATGATAAGAATGTTCCTATTAAAAATATTTATAGAAAGTGAAAAATGGGTAAAAATGAATTTAATAAATTAATAAAAAATATAAAAAACATTATTGAAACATTTTAAATAAAGTGTGGTCGTGGAAGAAAAATATTCTAGACCAAAGAGGAAATAAGGTGGGATTTATTTAAAACATTTTCTTGATCATCTTAAGACCAAAAGAGATTAAATTGAACAGAAAAATTAATGCACTAGAAATAAAAAAAATATAATAAAATTGATGAAGTTTAAAAATATAAGGATAATAAAATATTAATTAATGGAATTTTAATATTAATAATCCTGAAAAGAATTGATATTGTATCATAATTCTCTTACCTTAAGTCTCGTTTTTCTTCACACATGGTAAAACCTACTGTATAATAAATATATATTTATTATAAATATATTCATAAACCATATCCATACATGACATATTATTCACCATTATTTTGTAATTTCAAATTATCCTTTTATTAACGAACCTTCTTTAAAATGGACATTCTGCTGAAAACTGATCTATTTTCCATGCATAGTTCAGTTTGATGGTTGTGGTACTAGTATCTTGTTCCTGGTTTAAAAATAAATAAAATATTAATCATGAAATAATTATAATATTTATTCATTATATAAAAATTTCTAACCATTCACCTAAAGTACTGCTGAAAAATGAATTACATCACTTTATGGAGACACGAGTGATATTTCCACTTTTCGATTGATTAAAATAAATAATGATAATTATAATTAAAATTTATAGATTCATAATTAAATCATAAATATCATATATCCTAATAAAATCTACTATTATTACCAATTATTTAAAGTATAAATGAAAAATAAATAATATTTCTTCGTGGTGGGGGTGGTCCACTTGTACGCATGAGCAATACTTTCATTTTTCAACAGCTGGTGATGTAGGAAAGTATGAAATATATAATAATTTAACAATAATAATTATTCCACAAATATCGTATATAAATATTAAATCTATCTTAATAACCAATAATGAAATATGATTATAGAAAATGAATCATATCACTGAGTGGAGGCAATGGTGCACACATACACATGATCAATACTTTCATTTCCCATTTGATATAAAGAATGCGTAAAATGATTCCTAAATCATCATAATAACATCTTATTATATTTATTATACTGTATTAATTATTTTATTAAGGATAAAAATGAATAGAGAATGTGTAAGAATAAATAAAATTGATCAAGCTTGGTTAAGATTTATACCTTTTTTCTCTGACAACCTCTTTAGGTTTATACCTAAATCCTTCTAAATATGGTATTATGATCAAAATAGAAACTCTAGGACATGGGTAAGGACCTGGGTATAGGATTTTGGTAGATATTTTCTTATATAAAATTCTATTTAGGTATATATAAGAGAGTAAAGTAGGTGTCCTTTTATAAGTAAGGGAGAGGACACACTTGGAATTTATCAAAAGATTAAAATATATTGATATCTTATTCAATACAAGTTGGAGAAAAATGACTCGTAATAAGATATTAAATTATATATTATTTAAATAAAACTATAAAATTTCTTTTACACAAGTTTTTAGTTTATTTTAATGCTTATCTCTTTAGTTTAACCCCTAACAAGCCCCTTTTAACTTTTATAGTATTATGAATTTTTACCATGATTACTGTTCATAATGACCAAAAATTAAGTTTAAATTGGTATATTATATTAATTATTACAATTAAAAATATATAATTCATTTTATAAAATTTAATCTCTATGAGTGGTAAAAAATATTTTTAAAATAAACCTGCAAAACGCAACAAAATACAATTTTCTAGAAAATTACGTTTTTTAGTACAAAAATGTTTTTATAAAAAAATTAAGCTTATTGTAAATTAAATAACATTAATTAATGTTTTTTAATAAAAAATATCTAATTAAAAATTAAAATAAATTCCATATAAAATGGCACATTTTAAATACTTGAATGGAAATGACAGTTTTCTGAAAAAACCAATATTTTCACCATTCACTAAAAATTTAATATTTTCATAAAAATAAAAATACAAATCACCACAATCATGTTTTCCTATTATGATTTAAAAAACGATATAATTTTTATAAAATATAATTTATAAAATTTGAAGAAATAAGTTATAATTTTCAAACACAAAATGAAATAACAACCCTTTTTGAATAAAATATATTTTTGAAGCCAGAAATGACATTATTCTCATTAATTTCAACATAACCATAATAAAATGAAAGTAAAAATATTTTATTGAAAAAATATATATATAATTTAAAATTAATTAAAATAATTAATAAATATTTATTGATTTTATTTAATATGAAAAAAAATATTATGCACAAGAAAATAGCTTTATAGAAAATGAATATTTTTACCTTTAAATGATTTTATTTAAATTTACAATTGAAAACCAATGAATTCATTTTATACCAATATAAGTTATAATTTTTTTATAATATATTTAATACTATCCGTACTCACCAATACAATGTATAGGGGATAATCATCAAACTAAATAATTCAAATTCAATGGTATGTCGTAGTTCGTTTAAACTTGGTGTTGTGTGTAAAAAAAATATAAAAGAAAAAATATATACACAAAGTTAAATATATCATAAAATATTGGGGTATTACATTCTACCCTCTTTATAAAAAAATTACATAAATTTTTTTTCACTCTGATATAGAAAATGTATGATACTTCTGCCTCACCACATCTTTGGATTCCCACGTAGCTTCCTCAAATTTATGGTTTCACTACAAAACCTTTACCAGATAAGTGGTATTGTTTCACAAAAAAAAATATTCAATCTTGAATATACTCCAGTAGATTCTCATAAGGGAGATCAAGCTCATGTGGTATGACCTCTGAGTTTTTTTTCATGTTAAGGATTTGGTATGTACTTCTTTAAGATAAATACATTACACATAAAATAAAATTGAGAATGATTTGGTGGAAACACCAAGCGATAAGAAACCATTATGATATGATCAATAATTTAAAAGGGGGTAATATATCTAGGGATCGACTTTCCCATATTTCCAAATCTAGTAACCTTCTTCCATGGAGATATACGTAGAATTACCTTGTCACCAACACTGAACTCTAGATCTCACAGATGATTGTCAACATAACTTTTTTGTCAACTATGATATTCCTTGATGTGTTATTGGATGATTCTAAACCACTATTACATTTTCTTATCTAACTCATGTTTCAATTTCTTTTTTTAACCAACTTCATCCCATCATTTTTGTGTTCTACACTTCCTGCTATAGAGGGCTTCGTAAGGATCCATTTGATTGCTCGAGTGAATGTTATTATTGTATGAAAATTATACCAAAGGAAGGTGTTGATACCAAAAATACTTGGATTCCATAGAACAAGATCCAATTATATACTATGGGGTTTTAATGTTAATATCAAACTAGACATCATTTTGAGGATTCTATGAAATGATAATGTTCAACTATGTGTTAAAATCTTGTGGAATTCTTATCTAGAACTTAGAGGTAGACCATGGATCCCAATCAGATACAATAGGTTGTGGTACTCCATTAAATATTTCCATTTATTTAATGTATATGTCATGAACCCCTTTCTCCAAAGTTATTCCTACTATCCTGAAAATGAAGGAAGAGAGATAATAACCCTCGATTACTACCTCCAGTAGGACCCAAGTTTGTGATGAGCACCAAGCGTATAAAATATCATAAATGGAAGGCATTACCATTAATATTATAGGATCTAGAAATTAGAAGAAAACCACTAGAAATATCCAACACGGTCCAAAAGGTTCTAATAGAAACCTGAGAAATAGTTTGTATATATATAGGATGATAATACATGTATACTTAGTATAATTACATCCAAATTATATTTTGAACATGTGAAAAGAGCATACTAATGTTCTAGTGAGTAAATAGAATATCCAAAAACTCCTAAACAGGTCAACTAACCATTCCCAACCACATCGAGGAATGTTCACCAAATAATATATCCAGGCATACTAACATAATATGAATTATATCTATAAAATGGGTACCCCCACCACTTTTACACTAATTTATCACTCTCACACCCCAACATCATACAACCTAGTGTCATAAAGTAATCATACCTAAAGACACCTAGTAAACTACATTATAAAAAGAACCCCACATAAAATTAGCCATCTCATCATACCTGAAAACATCTAATCCACCATATTATGTCTTTTCTAAAGACTCATGGTCCACCACATCACATCTTAAACACTTCCATAGCTAAAATAGTAAGTTATTATGAAGATAAAGAAAATAAACCCCATGTCCACTTATGACCATGAAAGACCCCCACTATAATCAACCTCATCATTCTCATCAACCAAACTATAAATTCACTATATTATTACACCATCATATCTCATGCATAAGAACTTTGTCTAAAAGATAGAGAGAGGGAGGGGGTAACAAACCATCCATCCTCACCATTTAGGATGTTGGAAAAAATACCCCCAAAACATTTGTGTGTGGGCACATGGTGCTCAATATATGTGGGGCGTGTAGAGAAATCACATTGAAGATACAATATATAATAGTCACAAATAGAAGCCTATCCTATTGATTTTTATTAATAATTCCATCCATATTACAACATTTCTACAAGGGCCTCACAACCTCCCCCACTTCCACTACCACTACCACTTCTAAATAAAAAATTATACACAAGAAAACCACAATTGTAAGCCACTTCCTACCATTATTTTCAAGTTAAGAAAAAACTCCATATTTTTTCCAATTACCAGCCCAGTTTACTTATTATTACCAGTATTTTTATATTAATAATCAATAAATTTAACCACACTCCCCCATTTAATTAAATTATTAATTAACCATCCAACCCATATAATTTTATTTTCATTGTTAATAATTTATTCTAACACTACAGGGAAATCAGAACAACACTGAATAACACAAAACCCAACCACCTTATGCCAATACGCCCAACAATTAGACTACTCCACATCACAACCACTTCCTTATGACAACTTCATCTCACCAAAACCTCCACATCACTATCACATAACAGAATAACTTTTACCATCTTTCGCATATCTTATATAAGATTAAATCAAGGAGAACATTATCTTATTTACTTATTTAAATTTCAAGGGAATTCTCACACAAAACAAATTCCAGGGGAAACCAATTTATTATCTAAATATACATTCTTATAAAATTTTATTTTAATTGATATCAAATAGTAACACAGTAAGGGTTCCACAATCATATTAACTACAACACACAAAGAATCCCACAATGATTATGATTTTTAACAGTGGAATCAAAAATATATAATTCTTTAAAAATCATCACAAATAAGATTAATCATGTGAGAACTCCTATTTTAATATTAATTATCATTATGTGATAATAAATTTCTAGTTATAGGATAATATTTTGATTATATTATTTGAAAAAGGTTTGATAATAAGGATATTAATTCCTTTTTAATGTGTTAATATTTTATGTTGAAAGAAATATAAACAACATAAAGAAAATATATAAAAGGTAGGAAAAAACTACCATTCCCTTCAATTTCAATTACCTAATTTATTATCTTCATTATCTAATGTAAACTATCTACCTAAGGGAAACGAAAACAAGAACCCTGATTTATTTAAAACTAGATGTGGGTTGAAGTATCCCCTACCTGGTATTTTTTTCTTGTAGAACACTATATCCAAGTAAAAGAGAAGATGGAAATGTTCTTCTTCACATGGAAATTACAAAGGAAGGGGTTACCGGGAAATGATGAATCTTATAGTTGGAATAAACGATTTAAGAGTCATAGAAATGAGTTTAAAATGAAGGGAAAAAAAGAAAGTATTAAGTTTATGTTATTTTAAGAATAAAATAAAATTTATTTTGTAAAAAACCTCAATGAAAATTTCCATTTAATTTTTCCCACTGATTATGTAAATATTGTAATTTAATTGTGGATCAATTAAAAATTTCCAGAAAACATTTATAAAAAAATTAAATAAATTTAAGGGAGTTAATTCATTTATTTTATATATTTATGAGTTCATTAATGGTGAACTTGGGGTCACATATTCAATATAGAGTATAAAACCATAAAATAGGGAAAATGTGACCCATACATGCATGTGGGTTGGGGGTGTTCTTCATATGGGTAACATGTTTTGACCTTACACATTGATAAATATGGGATCATATAAGGGTAGTTTAATATTACCTTTCCAAACACCTTGAAACTTTTAACTTACCCTTATGAAAACTAATTAATTTCACATATACCTTTAAACAACTACCCTTAAGAGGATCCATCCCCATGTGATTCCCCTTACACAAATTTAGGAATTTAAAGTTTACTCAAATGCAGTTTTGGTTCTACATTTATGTGTGATTGAAAACTTATAGGTTAACCTTATGCAGGTACCCTTATGTGACTAACTAATAACCCTTACATGGGTATTGAAAATCAAGGATGACCCTTACGTAGCTTCGGGAGGATCCATATATGAGGCAGCCTTACCCTTATATGAGATTAAGATTTAACCTTATGCGGCCTCGTTACCCCTACCAAATGGTGGGAATACCTTTAAGTTTCATATGAAATATATGAATTACCATTATGAAAGCCTTGTAATATCTCCCTTTCCCTTGTGAAACATGTAATATTGAATACCTACCATTATATAACAACCTATTTCCATTAAAAAATATGGATAAAATGGACTTTACTCTTAAAAAACATATGAAATAAACATTTACCCTTACACACCCCTTAAAAAGAATCACATACCCTTATAAAACTTCAATTTCATGTGTAAGGTTTAATATTTATTTGAAAATAATAACTTTTCAATTAAACTAACTTATATAATTATAAAAAAGGGTTTTATTCTTACTTCCAAAATTCTAAAACACTTCCACAGACATTAAAATCATTTTAAATATTCTAAATAAATTTTAAAAAATATGATCACCTCAAAAAATTTAATTTAATTTCAAAATAAAATTTTAATACTTTGAAGTTACTTCCAAAATTTTTGGAACCTTTTCAAAGCTATTTTATAAATTAAAAAGTTTTTTCAAAACTACCTTTAAAATTTAAGAAACCACTCCCAAACCACTAGAAACCATAGAATAATAATTGTTTGGGAAAACCCATACACATAAATTAGATACCTATCAAGCAATTATCTTCCCTAATAATTAAATTAAGGCATTGGAAAGGAAAAAAGGAAGAGTTCTAAATAACCATCCCATGAGATGCTTCTTAGAAATCTCATCACAACTGAAACACTACCACTATATCATAGAAAACTCGATCCTCCTTCATCACAAAACCATTAATACCATTATTAATTCCTCCACACTTACCAATACAAATATTACCATAACCAACACATAACCCAGCCCCATTTACACACATTATAGAAATCCTCTTCCATATTAAGATGTTACCCACTTTGGTCTGCACTGACTCACCCATATAGTTTTAAAATGTATCTTAGTATAATTCATTTTTATTAGTAAAAGGTTATCCCTTATTTATATTACTTAATATTCAATTAAACATTATCATAAAATCAAATCACATCTCATAAACCAATAAGATTCAGAAATCACATCATCGAAGAAAACAAATAAAGACAAACTCAAAATAGTTCTTGGTACTGAGCATGAATTTGCATCACATGATCTGATGTACTCTCATATTGTCCATATTACCTCCATATTACTTGAACCAAAGGAATCTTAAATCCAAGTATCAAATTCTCTCAAATATCATGGTTCTCTATTATTCATTCCATGAACATCATATAATCCTTGATTTCCAACTCTCCCAAGTCAATGACATTGGAAAAATCCTAAAAATATCGATGGAGTTGAGAGATGCGGAATATTTCATGTATCCTTCATAGTTGTGTTGGAAGTTAAAATAGATAATCCACCTTAACAACACACCCCAATGCCTAAAAGGGTGAAAAAATAGGTTAAGATATTACTCCCCCTTCCAAAACTATACTTCCCACAATGAGGAAAATCATTCAGGAACATATGTCTCCCACCACAAACTGCAAGGGCCTTCTCCTATGATCGACATTAGACTTATACCAATACAAAACCACCTTCACCCTCAAATGAACAACTTGAACCTCCACTGTCATGCTCTGTACTACATAAAGACTAAGAACTAATGACTCCCCAACCACATCCCATCACGACAGAGAATGACATGGATACCAATATGATAACTCAAACATAGATAAGAAATTTGAAAAGTGATAGATTTTGTTATAATAAATCTCAAAAAATAGAAATTTATTCACCCAAGATATTCCAAAATCCATGATTCACACCCAAGACATATCCTCCATCATCTAGATAGTTTTTTCTTTGTGTTAGTAACTCTAAGGGTGAAAGTTTGTATTGTGGCATAAATGACTTCCAAAAGTGTGTTTTCATCATCTCTAGATTCATGAGGTAAAATGATAATCCCAATATAAGATAATGAATTTGGAATCCCATTTATCCACACAACCTCATCCAGGAACCTATTTTCAAAGAGTTTCATGGTGTTTGACTGCTTGATCACAAGTAAGTGAGTCAAAATCATCATTTGATCCACTATCACTCAGAAAACATAACGTCCACCATGATATTAGGGTTAATATAATGAAAAATTCAATCAATATTTAATCCAACTTCCACTCAGAAATATCCAAGGGCAAAAACAGACCACTAGGAACATAGTTCTCAGCCTCTACCTACTGATAAACTAGACATTGATCCACAAACACTACCAAAAATAATTTCTTATTGCGCCACAAAAACTACATCCTAAAACCATAGTACATCAAAGATATACCCACCTACACATCTAAAGGTGAGTTATGAACTCAAAAAGGAACCCTCACACATTTCCAGAAGAAAAAATATCCTTCCCTGAAATAATATCAAGTTGTATCCATCTGCTAACCATCCCTCTATCACATCACTATGACCAACATAGTTGCACATCACATCTACCTATTAGTACCCCCACTAATATTCCTCCACCTAAATTATTTTAGAATACTACAAAATATATTAAACAAGAAACTTCCTACAACAACCACCCTTTCATCTAGGTGTAGGTCTTCCAGCTCCTCTATTTCTATCCAAGAATATTCAGACTCCTGAACAACATCCCTTCATGACTTTCTAATCAACGTGTCAGCCATGAAATTCCCATTTCCAAAGGTATAGTATATCTCAAATTCATAATCCAAGAGAAGCACCATATACCTTCATATCCACATATTCAAGTCATACTGAGAAAATATATACCTCAATCTCTTATGATTGATGAAGACTACAAACCATTATTTAATGAGGTAATGTCATCATAGCTTCAATGAAAATACAACTTATACTAGATCTAGATCATGGGTGGAATAGTTACGTTCATGGGAGAATAACTTCCTAGAACTATAAGAGATCACTTACTTCTACTACATCAAGTAACATCCCAATCCCATATAGGAAGTGTCATAAAACACCTCCAGCATCACCCCTCTGCAAGAAACTGAAGTACTGGATCACAGATTAATATCCCATTTATGTAGTCAAATTCTACCTAACACTAAAAAATCTATATAAAACTCTAGTTATTCCAAGTCAAGGATATCAATAGTGCTATAATCCAAGATAATTTTGAGATGTTCCTTTGGTAATATCCCACAATACTAAGAAAATTTTCAACCACCATAACATTCTTGGGTGCTACCCAAGAAATAATATCCTCAGTCCTTGATGGTTCCATGGAACACCTTAATGGGACTCCACATTCCTAAGGAAATTTCCCTCATATGTCTAAACTTACACTGGGGAAATTTTCCTTAGGGATAGTGGCATCTAATGAGATACAAGATAGCCTTGAGATGATCATTATGATCCTCCTATGACTTAAAGTGGATCAATATTCCATTGTTTAACAAGACTAAAAACTAGTACATGAAATCATAAAATATATAGTTTATGATCCCTATGAACATAGATAGTGAGTTAACAATACCGAAAAGCAGGAACACAAAATCAAAGATCCCATACTTGCACAAGAAGGAAGTCTTATGGATGTTTTTATCCTTCACCTTCAAATATTGATACCCAGACCAAAAATTGATCTTCTAGAATAAACTAGCTCCTCTAAAATAATCAGAATTATAATTCTCAGAAGAGGGTGTTTATTATTGATAATCACCCGATTCATCCTCTAGTTTTCTATACATATCCTCAAACTACCATCTATCATTTAATATAATAATACCGGAGAACCCCATGGTGAAACACTAGGTTGGATAAAACCTATCTCTATCATATTATCTATCTGAATTCTCAACTATCTCAAATTATAGGTTTCTATCCATTAAGAATACATCAAAATTAGGGAATCTCTTGGCTATAAATCCATCTCAAACTCAATATTATGTAAATGGGTAGTTTCATAAGCTCCTCAGAAAAATAATCTAAAAAATCCCCGATAACCCTAGGATAATCTTCCCTCGCAATGTATAATAAGTCCATTGACAACTCTTCCATCATGCAAAGATAGACCTCCACACATCTACATCAAACTGACAACAATTACAAAAAAATATCATATTGAACATCCACATCCAAAAACATGATTATCCACCAGAATAATTTAGAAATTTTATACAAAAAAATATAACAACTCGATGTGGATAATGACATTGTATAGTTGTATCTATAGAAATGAAAGATCCAATCATGGATAATGTTTCCTAATCCATAGTCTACACTCCATTACACATCAAAATATGGTTTTCCCTTGGACTGGGATACTCAACACAAGAGGTATAAAAAACATATCTAAACCTAGCACCAGAGCTTGTACTAGAGTGGGTGAAAGAGATAAAAAATTTACTAAATTCCAAATGGAATAAAAGGGTGGATGATAAGCTAATAATACCTCGAATGATATTTGACCCCTCTAGTGTTGTCACCTCCACATCATGCAACTTTCCATGTCCATCTCTCCTACCTAACTACATAGGACCAAATCCATAACCATGCTTAGATAGATTACCCTAAAGATGAGTAACATCCTATGGTCTACCTTTTCCTTCCTCATATCCTATATATATAGGATAATCATACTTCTCCTGCTACTGAAATGACCTTCCTAGTAGATTCCACTAAGGCTATTGCTGAAACATACTGCCTCCACCATGATAAGCTCCAGGAATCATGGTGAATTGATTTTGATAATAACGATGACCCCCATAGGCATAAAAAATTATCCTAGGGCCCCTCGGAAAATTACTGAAACCACTATCCCCATAAGGCCAGAAAGGAAGATGTTAAAGTTGAATCCCTTTTGGTGAAAACCTCAAAGGCCTTAATTAATGAGATATTCCACTAAAAACTATAATCCTTAAGTAACCTTGTCAGTTTCCCTCTCACCATTAACCTCCTAATGATTTCATATGCTAAATCATCTTATCCATTATTTCTACTAATAAGTAGGTTAATAATGTAAAATGCATAATTGCATACTAGATTGAAGGGAAGATTCCATCCTCAAAATTTCATGTGTGGGACTCCTATTTAGGAAAATGGTTGGGGGTGAAATAAAAAATAACTTTAAAATTTATCCCATGATATTGCATAGAAATTTCCCCTACTGAGGAGAGAGTATCCCTTGCTTCTTCACTACCTTTTTTTAGTGATAGTAAATCCCCTAAAAACTCATTCATAAATTATAGTCACAACACATATTCCTTCTTATGGTCACTAAGATACTACATCCACTACTGATGTATATCTCCTTATATCAGAATAACTGCCAACAAGACCCAATACACTACTTGGGCCCTTATCAAATTAAAGGATATCTC
The DNA here is from genome assembly GCA_963277665.1 of Viscum album. NCBI lineage: Eukaryota > Viridiplantae > Streptophyta > Magnoliopsida > Santalales > Viscaceae > Viscum > Viscum album. The sequence continues at coordinate 1,073,559,739 of OY728160.1, forward strand.
TATATCCTCCAATCAGTACTCCTTCTCTAGACCAGAGATCTTATCCTCATACTACACCAAATTTTTCCACTAGATGGAATGAAACATCCCTTTTCACTGATCATCACCCTCATATAGATCAACCCTATATCGATCAACTGGTTCATCTTTTTAGAAATAACCAACTTTAACTGCACAGGGATGATGTTCAAGAGCCATAGATGAAACTAGAAATAAGGATATCATAATACCAGTTATATGAAATTTTTATTAAGACTCATTTAATTTATTTTAATATATATATAAAACCAAATTCAAGTAATATTCAAAAAATAATGAGGTATTTATTTCACTTAGTTATCTACCCAATAAGTGGTGTCTCTTAACTTGGTTGTTTTGTAGGCTTCATGTCCTTATGTCAGATCATAGGAGGTAGGGATATAAAATCCCATATCCTAGCTAGTCTTCTATGGCCTATGTCATACACCAAGATCAACTGACACTATTTCTCTATCAACCCATGAAATTATAACAATGTCAAACTCCAAATATATCATATTTCTCAACAAAAACCTCTAATACCATTCTGTTATGACCCCTTCCTCCAACGATACCCCTAATAGGCCTAAAATGAATGAATAGAATTAATTACTCCCAAGTCCCACCTCTAGTAGTCCCCAGGTGGGTGACAAGAATAGAGGGTATAAAATATCATAAATGGAAGATATTACTCTATATAATATTGCATTGAGATATTGGATGAAATCCATAAAAAAATATATGATAAATTATAAAATAATTGACACCAAAACCATCCAATAATTCATGTTCAAATAAAAAATAAAAATATTTTCAATAGAGGCACCCAAAAGTAAGTACTAATGTAGTGACAAAGCACAAGCTCCAAAGTCCAAGTTAGAAATGTCGAGTACAGTTCATGAATTCTTCTTGGAAACCTAATATTAGTTTTTATATATGCAAGGTGAGAATATATAAATACTCAGTAGGATCAAATATAAGGTCTATTTTGAACATGTAATGCACCAATGTGAAAACATCAGAATAAATAACATCATGTTAGGTCAGCTAACCAATCCCAACCTCAATAGGGAATACTCACCAAATAAGGCATCCAAGTATAATAAAATAATAATAATAATAATAATATCTATAAAAGGGGTACCCTACACTATATTCCCAATTATTTTACTCTCCCTCAACCAAACTTCATTCATCCATGTACTTCCATATCTTCTATAAAGTAATCATACCTAAAGACACATTATAAAATACATTATTATAAGAATCCCATGTGTAACTGGCCATTTTTTTCTTTCTCGAAGACACCTGGGACACCATATATCATCTCTCCCAAAGACACATGGGTTACCAAATAAAATTTCAACCACATCCATAACTATAATATTAGGGTATCGTGAACATTAAGGATATCAAACTTGTGTACACCATCTACCATGAATGGCCCCCACAATAATCAAAATCATAAATCTTATCAACCTAACTATAAATGTACTATATATACAAGTCAGTACATCCCTTATTTAAGAACCTCGTCTTGAATAGAGTGTGTGGAAGAGGGTATCCAACCATTCATCCTCACCATCTATAATATTGGAAAAATGCGCCAAAATATATTTGTGTGTCAGCACATGGTGCTCGATGCTGGTGGGGTTCATATATAAATAAAAGTGAAAATATAATATATAATATTCACATAGATAATACCATCCTAATGGTTTCCAACAATAATACTATACCTCTTACAATATCTCCATAAGGGCTCCACAACCTCCACCACAGCTATTGACAGTTCTAAATTCACTGCACCACACAAGAAAATCATAACCTCAAGACACACCCAACATTTATTTTTATGTTATTCTAAAAAATCCATATATTCCTCAATTACCATCCATTTTTATTTATTAATCTAAAACATTTTATATTAAGTATCAATAAATTTAACAACACTTCCCATTTTAATTCAAGTGTTCATTATCCATTCAATCCCATACCATTTTGGTTTCATTATTAATAATGTATTCCATCACTACTAGAAAACTTGAAAAACATTCAATAACACAATAACCTATCCTCTATATAAAAACAAGCTCAACATTTTCACCATTATTCATCACAACCACCTCATATCATTAAAACTATATCTCACCACAATCACCACATCACAACCACACAACATAACCACTTTTTAAAACATTCATATATATTACTTTATATTTAATCTAGGGAATATTTATCACATTTATTTATTTAATTTTAAAAGGAATTCTTACACAAACCATAATTTTCATGTGCAACCAATTTATTATCTGAATATATATTCTTATCCAATTTAATTATAGGTGATATCAAACAATCACACAATAAGGGTTTCACAATCACATCAACTACAACACAAACAAGACCCACAATGTCCATGTTTTTTAGTAATGGTATCAACAATGGATAATTATTTAAACAAAATTACCAACATGAGAAATCATGCAAGAACTCCCTTTATAATATTAACTATTTTCTTGTGATAATAAATTTATCTTTCAATGAGAATATATCAATTATAGAATTTTACACAAAATTGGATAACAGGGATAATAATTATTTTCACATGTGAAAATATTTTCTATAGAAACAAATATAAAAAACATGAAGAAAAAAAATAGAATAAGTAGTTGAAACCCCACATTCCATTCAATTTCAATTATCCAATTTATTATAATTATCAGCCAATGTAAACTATCTACTTAAGAGAAATAAAATCTTTATCCCTAGAATATATAAAACCTTAAAAGAGATGAAGGCCCCCTAACTAGTATTTTACACTTTCAAAAATAATAATCCAGGGAAAAAGGATATATAAAGGTTCTTACATTACTAGACATTGAAAATAAAGGGGTTCCCAGGAATTGATGAAGCTTGTTATATAGAAGAGAGGGTTTTACGGTGATTCCGGTCAGAGGAAAATGATGGAAAATGGAAAGGTTTAATGTTTAGGTACTTTAATAATAACAATATGTGTGTTTAGAAAAAAAATATCATTGAAAATCCCCATTTAACTTTTCCCAATGATTATTTGAAGATTATAATTTAATTTTTTGAAAATTAAAAATCTACAAAAAATGATTTATAGTACATTTAAATGAGTTGTATGATGTTAATTCCTTGATTTTATGAATTTTATAGTGTTAAAATGGTTCCTAGGGGGTCACAAATCAAAGATTAAGGATAATACTAGAAAAATAGGGTAAAAACACTACCCTTATGTAGGGTGATGTAAGTTATTCTATGTAAGGGTAACTTGTTTTACCCTTATGCTATGCTAAAGAGGGGATCACATAAGGGTTGCTTAAGCCTACCCTTATACACACTTTGAAACTTTAAACATACCCTTTTATGATCTAAATAATTTCACTTATACCCTTACACAACTACCCTTATGTGGCTCCACCGCTACGTGATTACCCTTACATGGATTTAGGAATTTACTATTTACCCTTATTCTACTAATTTTATACCTTTATATGACTTGAGAACCCACATGTTACCCTTATATATGTACCCTTACATGGATAATAGTTTACAATTAAACTGGTATTGAAAATCTTGGATGACCAATACATTGATATGGGAGGACCCTTATGCGAGACAACCTTACCCTTAGGTGAGATTAATATTTACCCTTACATAAACTCAGTACCATTACAAAAAATCGAGAATAAATCTACACTTTTTATGAAAAGAAGTTATTACCTTTACAAGATCCTTTAAATCTCTCCCTTACCCTTACACAACCAATGGAATTGAAGGCTTACTATTACACAATAACCTCTTACAATTATGCAGAAAGGAGAAATTTGAGCTTACCCTTATGATAAATGTTGAATTCAAACTCTACCCATATGAACCTCTTTAAAACCATCAGATTACCTTATTAAACTTCAATTTCATGAGTATGGGTAAATATTTCTTTCAAAAGAACAACTTTTCAATTAAACTAACTTATAAATATTTATAAAAAGGATTTTATTATTACTTCCAAAATTCTAAAACACTTACAAACACATTAGAATCATTTTAAAACTTCAAAAAACAATTCTATAAAAATTTTATCACTTTAAAAAAAATTATAAATTAATTTCCAAATAAACGTTTAATTTATTTAAATTACTTCCTTAAATTTCAAAAACTTTTAAAAACTATTTTATAAATTATGAAGTCATTTTATAACAACTCCTAGAATTTATAATGATACTCCAAATCCTTCAGACACCCCAGAATGGAAAAGGAAGGTTTTAGGAAAACCCAAACCCATACAATATATACTGAAAAAATAGTTAAGATAGAAATGTTCTCTAATGGAAATGAAATGTGTTTATTTACTAATGAAACTAACAACATACTGAATATCATTATGAACTTTATATGAATTAGGGAGTTCCATAATGAAATCTATGGTAAAATTTTCTCATTTCCATTTTGGTAGGGGTAATGGTTGAAACATCCCATTAGACTTATGTCTCTCATTATTACCTTACTGACATACTAGGTAAAAATATACATTCTCTAGAATATAATTTTTCTTATTATCCCATAAGAAATAATCTTTAAAATCACTATAAATATTCCAACTTATGACATGAATAGTGAATGATGAACTATGAGCGTTATCCAATAGCTTTTTCTTCAAGTCTAGTATTGAGGAGGCATATACTCAGTTCATGGACCTTATCATTCCATCATAATCATAGTTAAACTCATGAACATTTATTTCCTTATTTCATAGTTTCATATCCTCCTTTCATGCATATTTAATCCTCTCATGTATTGGAGGTTTAAGATTCATCTAAGAATGATATGATATATCCTCTTTCGTCGTGATTTTAGGATCTATAATCTTAAAATCCCTAAATACCATATATCTTTAAATCCTCATCATGGATAAACTATCATGGTCTTTCCTACTCAAAGCATAACCCACCTTGTTCTCCTTCCTATAGTGGTAGTATATTCATAATGAAAAACCATTAATCAGTTAAAATAATCACATTTAGAGCATATTCAAATCTTTATATATGAATATATACTTCAAACATTTATGGTCAGTAGATATATTTTTTACCATAAAGATAATTCCTCAATATTTTCAATGAAAATAATTATACTTCCAACTCTATACCATGAGTTGGTTATTTTTTCTCATTAATTTTTAGTTTTCACAAGTCATAAGATATCACTATATCATTTTGGATGAGGATTCATCCGAGTCCCTTCTTAAATTCATCACTATATATCACAAACCCTTGTCCACTATATGGTAGTGTGAGAATTGGTTCACTAACCAACCTTCTTTTTAGATCCATGAAATTTTCCTCGTATCTATATTTTTATACAATCTTGGATCCATTTTATGTCAACTTGGTAAGTAGAATAGAAAGTAATCAGAAATTATTAAAAAAATATGATAATATCAAGACAATCCAATAAAATTATAGATCTTAGTCATAGTTGTCAGTTTGGTTAATTGGTCAACAACTTTCATCTTTGAAGGATATAACAATATACCCTTAGTTGAGATTATGTGATGCAAGAATGAAACTTTTTGTGTCCAAAATTTATACTCTCTGAATTTCGAATACATATTATCCTTCCCCAAGGTCTTCATTACAATCCTAAAATGATCTTCACACTCTTCCTAACTTTTGAATATATAATAATATCAACTATAAGAACTACCAAAAACTAATCATTGTAATATCTAAAGTCTCTATTCATTATATTTGTGAATATATAGGGGAAATTGGTAAGTAATTATGGAATTAATATAAATTCATAATGACCATTCATCATACAGAAGTTTTTCTTATGGTATATCATCCTTATTGACCCTCAATTTATGATATCCAAAATTATGGACAATCTTTTAGAAGTATTTGACTACTTTTATTTGATCAAACTAGTCATCTGTATGGGGTAAAGGATAATTTTTGCTAAAAATGATCTTGATAATAAAAGAAAAAAATTCATTTACCCATATTTATTCTTAATAAAATGATTTGGCCCACCTCATGGTGATTTAATCTAGTGTATGAATCATTTATAATTATTATTATAGAGTATCGTGTTTATTTCCAACAACTCAATTAGGTTCATTATATAAGGAGTCATTAAAATTGGTGTAGCACCAGGTATGAGTTATATTGGAAACTCAACTTTATAATCTAAATGAAGACTAGGAAATTCTTTAGAAAATACATCGTCATGTTTCCAAACAATGGTAATATATTAAATTTTGAGTTTCTGCCCAACCATTTTGAGATAAATATCTCTCATCAATAGTTAGTAAGACTCATACAATGGAATTAATTCCCATTGTATGTTCATGTTTATTCTCTTACTAATATATAATCATTGGTCGATTAATAATATATAAGGCGATTTCCATATTCTCTAAATTTATAAGGTATTTGTGTAGATGGAGATAATCAATGCTAAAAATTACATCAAATTCCACTAAATAGATAATAATAATTCTTTCATGGGAAAAATTCTCAAATATTTTTATATCATATCCCCTACTCTAAAGTGGTGGATAAGTGTTCCTTAACCATTATAATCCACTTCAAAAATTGACATATTGTAGACCCTTTCTTGATCGTAGAGTTAAACCATGCATTAGGTCATTGACTCATATAATTCCCATGTTCAATACATATAATAAATTGAAAAATTACTAGTTCCATAGTATGAATTTCAATTCCCTCCATTGAACTCTTCATGTTTAGTTAGTAATTAGCATCTTTATGCCATTATTCTATACACGTACAAAATATTCTCATTCCATTGATACATTTTCTAGGGTTCCTCTTCCCACATTGTTGGAATACATGATGTTGAATCTTCTTCCCTACATGGTATTCATCAACTAAACTTGAATGAAACTCCATTTTTATCTTATTAGGTGTGTTATAGAACTCACCCAAGTCGAGATTGTTAATAATATATCAAGATATACAGTTAGGCATAATTTGAAAGTTTCACAATTCAAATCCTATTTAATGTGGTTTCACATAAATATGGTCATTTAATTGGTCATAACATTCATTCTTCACATGGTTCATCCGAGTTCTATTCATTAAATAAATCCAAAAAAATAGTGAAATTATGAAACATCAATAATCAGACTAAATAGTCATATGATTCTGAAAATAATTTTTATGATGTACTAAATTATGAAGCATTATTTCAATATATAACACTTTAAGTTAATCTCATATCACTATGGATTATCATTGGTTTTTATAGGTTCAATACTCTCATTCATCATAATGGTTCATAAAGAGGGTGTAAATTAACCAGATCATATCTTCTAGGAGTGTCTATCCAGGTGTGAAATTTTATACCAACTCATCATTAAATGTTGGTGATCAATTTAATACTCAATACATCCATTTTATATTTTTTACCCCCTTGTTCATATTTTCTACATCTATATCCACTTTTCATTATACAGATAGGGATATATTGTCTAGAAAAACAACACTTCTTTATTTACCATAACTTAGGATGTTCTCATATACTTAGGCTTATCCTATGTGTTTTCAATAAAATTTTCATATCCTAATATCCAAAACTAACTAAACTATCCTCTTATACCAACTAAAGAGACCCATGCATAACATATATAAATATTAAATCATTATATATGAATATTCAATGAATAACATAATTATACACACTCAAGGACCATAAAGGTTTAGTTTATTTAGAGATTATATATATAATAAAATTATTTCTTAAAATATATTTAACATATCTCACAAATATCCTCATATTAATTCACTTAGATAAATATCATACTAATAACCATCCATCAAAACATGGGTAAGAAAAATATAATAAAATATGAGCTTAGATACTCGGTAAGGGTAAAATTGGGAGAAATTAGACATAAGATTATAAGATTATAATAAGGATGTGATAACATAATCAAGTGCATGTTCTCTGTATAAAAAAATCATACCAAGAAAATCATAGATCTTAAACTGCAATATTAATTCATATCTAGAAGAATTATTAATAAGGGTGTCAAAGTAGTAATAATCATTCAAGAGTTATAACATAGGCATGTGGCATCATAATCATAGGAAATCATAATATTGTGAAAATAGATATCCAAAATCATGTCAAAACATAATATTGTGATTATATATATAAGTGATCATATTCATCCATCAATTTTGAACTTATCTATTCTCAATCATGTCCACACATAATATTATGAGCATAGATAGAATAAACCATTCTCACACATTAAATTGTGAACATAACTATTCCAAATTATTTACATGAATATCACCATTATCCCATGAGATATATATGCCACATTACCCAATGTGTGTTTGTTCTATAACGAACTCAATATCCACTTAATAATAATCTATTCATAATAATTAAACAATGTCATGAAAAAAAATTATCATTTCATCATAGCTTTACCAGTGAAAAAGAAAATGGGTTTTATAAAGATTTCATCATCATAATCAATAACCATCTAGAGAAAGAATAAGGATGGTATCATTGTATTATGTCCCTATTAAATTATAAATAACATCAAATTATGTTTTTATATATGAAAATACCTTTAAAATATCATTGGAACATTTATTATGGAAAATACTATTTTCATTTGAAAATCACTTATTTAAAGTCTAAAAATTTCCAAAATATTATGGAAAACGTTTTTTTAAACAAAAATGGAAAAATATAAAATAAGATAAAATATAAATAATAGACCTGATTGTAGGAAAATTTGTTCTTCCAGTATTTGTTAAAATAAATATTCTTTTTACACCTTTGGTTAAAAGTACATCATTCAAGAAATAAAAAAATCTTCCTTTTAATACTTATTTTATGAAGTCACATATTATGTAAAATAAATTTAATAAATCATTTTATAATAGTAAAAAAATTTATGAAAACATTGTATATAAAATACAGACATTGAAGAAAAAGATTCATGGATAAAGGAGGCATAAGATCGACTTTTCTTAAAAGTATTTTATTGATCATTTTAATTTCAAAATAGTGGAAAATGAAATGAAAACATGTAAAATCTTTATATTACCAAAATAGTATAAAATATATGGGTTTTAAATAATAAGTATCATATAATGTACCTCAATGTACATTTAATATAAACAATCTAAAAAACATGAGATCGGATCGTAATTATATTACCTCAAGTATCATATTTATTTTTATGCATTAAAACCTATTTAATAGTAAATATATATTTACTAAAAATATATTATAGAACCTTATTCATACATAACACGATATGTACCATTCATTTATAATTTATAGTTATCATTTTATTAACAAACTTTCCATAAATGGACATTTGGGTGAAAATTGGTTCATTTTCCATGCATGTTTTAGTTCGATGATTTTAGTACTTGAAACTTGGTCATGGTTTAATCATATATAGAATATTAATAATGATATATATGTAATATTTATTAATTATATTCAATTTTATAATCATTCAGTTAAAGCGGTGATGAAAAATGAATTGCATCACTTTATAGAGACGATAACACATATGTACGCATAAGTGATGTTTCCACTTTTTGATGGATGGAATGAAAGAAAGGTAAATTATATTACACCCACTACATAATCATTATTATGTAATATATATCATATATATTAATTAAATCTATCCTTATTACCATCCATGAAAATCATAAATGAAAAACTAATCACATTGCTTTGTAGAGTTGTTAGTTCGCACGTATGCACGAGTGACGCTATCGTTTTGCAAGAGATAGAGGTAAGAAGATAGAAAATAAATTATAATTACATATGAATAATTATGAAAAAAATATAATATATAAATATTAAATTTATAATAATAACAAATAATGAAATATAGTTATGGAAAATTAATCATATCACTACATGGAGGCGGTAGTATACACATGTGCATTAGCAATACTTTCATTTACCTTGTGATTAAAATGAGTAAAAAGGTTTTAAAATAATCAGAAAAATATATCATATATTTATTATACTAGATTAATCATGTTAAAATGGATGAAATAGGTTTAGATAAGGTGTAAGAACAAATAAAATTTAGAGAGTTCTATTAAGATTTGTACCACTTCTTCAGACAACCACCTTAGGTTTATACCAAAATCATTATTAACATAGTATTATAATAAAATCAGGATATATAGAACCTGGTTAGGGATGGTAGAAAATTATTTTCATTGGGTATTGGATGATATAATAATTTATTTTAAGTGTGGATATGATAAAATATGGGGATTCCTTTTATAAGCGAGGGAGATGACACACTTGGAATGTTTCAAAAGATTAAAATATATTAATGTATTATTCAAGAAAATGTACACAATTATATGCGATAAGGTTTAAATATTACCATAAAATGGGATTTATGAAATGTTTTGGCCATTTTAACCCTTATCTCATTAGTTTAACCTATCATTAACCCCTTTTCACCTTTACAGTATTAATGATTTTTACCTCGATTACTATTCACAGTGACAAAAAATTAAGTTGAAAATTTATATAATATTATTTATGATGATTACAAATATAGAATCCATTTTATAAAATTCAACCACTATAATTTTAATATATTAATTTTTAAATAAACTCATAAAATGTGACAAGAAATGATTTTCCAGAAAAAAAGCATTTTTAAGTATAAAAATGTTTTTATACCAAAATTAAGCATTATTTATATTCAAATGAAATTAATTGTATTGTTTTTAATAAAAATTAAATTATTAAATTTAAAAAAAATTAAACAAAATTTCACTTTTTAAATACTTGAATGGATAAAAATAGTATTCTATAAAATCTATATTTTTTAGTATTTGTTGAAAATTTAATATTTGTTGAAAATTCAAAAAATTTAACCATAGGATATTTTTCATATTTTCATTTAAAAAGTTATAAAAATTTTATAAAATAAAAATTATAACGTTGCAAAATATCCCTACTCAATATGCAATAAAACTCATTTTTTGAAGAAAATGAATTTTTGAATCTTAAAATGGCCTTAATCTCATTCCATTCCTAATAACCATAATTAAATGAATGATAAAATAATATTAAATATATAATATATAAATTTCATATAAGCATTAATATTTAATTATAAATTTAATTTATCATGATAAAAACACATTTCATAGATAAAAATTCTTTTATAAAAACTAACTCATTTTTCCTTTAAGTGATATGTAATAAATAATTTTATATAATATATTTAATCGTAATCATACCTTTAAATCCAAAAAATAATCAATAACTATCAAATTAAATAATAATAATTCAATAGTATTTCATATTTTGTTTAAAATAAGTTTTGTGTTTAAAAAAACTATCAAAGAAATTAAATTTATATAAAGAGAAATATATCATAAAATTTATTGTTTTTACAAAAAAACATCCTATATCACTTTATATTACTAAATCATAATATGAACTTGCAATAAGTTTTCAGGCTTTAGTGTTTTGGATGAAGCACACTCACATATTTTGGTATTAGTTTTACTTGAACTAAAATTATTTGTGATACTAATAGTGGTGTTTACTTGTATAAAAACACATGATATCCATCAAGACCAAAGAACGTATATTTTAGACACAATTATCTTATAGATCACACACAATTTTATTGTTATTATTCTTGACTTTGTTAAAATGGAAAATTATCTTAAAAATATTTTTAAAAAACATATTACTTATGATATATTTGAATTTAATAAGAAGATGTTGGGAATGATCAACCTTGAATGGTATTCAATCTACTTCGTGTTCCATATATCTCCAAACATTAAAAAATACTCCAGTAAAAAATCGGAGAATTATTTTTTTAAACTAATTTATTTTTTAAAGATATCTATTTTTCCAAATTATATGTTTTTAAAACATATATATTTTTCTAACTTTATTATTTTTAAAAATTATATATTTTTTAAAATTATTTTTTTGAAACAAATCTATTTTTCAAAATTATCTATATTTCAAACTTATCTATTTTTAAAACTTATATATTTTTCAAACTTATAAATTTCTTAAACTTATCTATTTTTTAAAATTAAATTCTTGTCAAATGTATATATTTTTCAAACTCATCTATTTCATAAATTTATATATTTTTTAAACTCATATGATTTTCAAACATATTTTATTTTCAAACTTATTTATTTTTCAATATTATCATATTTTCAATAATTATTTTTTTTTGTGAAATATTTATTACATTTTTGCTAAACTTTTCCTTTGAACATTTTAAAAAGAGAATGATCAACCATTATTTTTAGAAGATAACTTCATGGAGGTTTAATATCTTAAAATGTTCATTTTAATTCAACCTTATTATTATTTAACATGGGAAGATATATTAAAAATTAATAATTTTTTATTTACTTATTATATGGGGGTTTTATTACTTCTTAAAAAGGTAAATTTTTCTTTTCTTATTCCAATAAATTTAAAATTGACTCTTTAAATAATCTATAAATCACATGTTTTGACATTTAATTTTTATAAAACTCTTTGAGAACCAATATTACATCAAAGTAAAACTTATTGGAAGATGTATATCATATATTCCTATATAAATAATGAAATCTAAAAGTTATTATGCATTTATTTTTATTTCGATATTCTCTCGCCAATACTGAAAAGATTCCCATTAGAAGTATCATTGTAAGAGTTTATCAAAATAATCTCAAAAGACCATCCATAAATATTTATGTTTTCATTGATGAATTAGTAAAATAAATGGATAAAGATAATGCATTCTCTATGATTATTGGGAAAGAAGGTGAATTTCAAAGTCTGATAATGAAAAATTTTATCTTTTATTCTATATAGATTACTGATAAGATATTTAATATTGGGGGAAAACGTGAATCGCAACTTGAACTCACTTTATAAGAATATCATTTTTGTTATGAAATCATGGTAGAAATGGAATTGATGTAGAAAAATTTGATTAAATCAACAATTCTATAAGGATTTTTAATGAAGATTTAAAGAGTTATATGATTTTAAAAATAAACAAGAACATATGATAAAAAAAATCTAAAATAAAATTAAATGACTAATTCCTATCATATTTTTTTATTTGGTATTTCTTTATGAAAATCCCAAAGGTAGATAAATTTAGGAAAGGAAATTTTTTCTCCCTATTTATTTCCTAATAAATATTTTTCAATGGGGGCTATTTTTTCTTCTAATATTTTTTTTGAATTTTTTTTTTCAAAAAAAGTGTGGGAAATTATCTATCATGAATACTCCATGAAGTTTTCTTTTTTTAATTTCATTTCCTCTCTTCAAATTTTCTTACATGTCTTTTATTTTTCAAACAAGAGGAGGTTATTGAGTTGATGACTTAATTCTTTCTTTATTTTGAAAAACCTAATACATTTTATATAAAAATATTCTCACATGATGTTGTTTAGCTCGTTATTCTTATGTATAATGAACTTACATAAACATAGAATCTATGAAAGTAAACCTATTTTATAAAAATATGATGATCATAAGTTTCATTCCAGATTATATCCATTATATTTGGAAACACTATAATGGTTCTTATTTAACTCATTGATAGATGAAATAATATATGGGGTTCATTGATATATAAATAAGTTCCCTCTAATATAGTTATAAATGATTCTAAGTTTTACAGAATTATACCATTAGAGTTTCTTACAATTATGTATATAAATAAAGTAACACATCATGTTTTATAAATATATAACCATAGATCTAGATCGATTATTCTAAAAGTATCTATTCATTTTTAACCTTTTCAATTTCTTGTTATTGGGAGAGCTTCTGATCATTGTAATATTTTTCTTTTTGAGTATTTATATTAATATTTATTGTTGAAAGGTTTTAATTATAAAGATATTATAAATTTATATTGTAATTGTTTTTCTTATGATTATGCATGATCAATGGATTATTTTTCTAAGAAGATAATTCTCAAGTACTTCTAGTGTATAGAAGTGATCCACTACTGTTATGTTTAGTCAAGGTCTTCTAGGTATAATAATGAAGAAATTATGATATGTATAAAATCAAGGATACCTTTAAAAAATTATAAAGTTATGGATACCTTGGATATAGTCTATGGACCCACCTTACACTTAGGCTTAAAATTTTGGTATCAATAATATCCTTTCAAATGAGTATTTTGTTTTCTAACCAATACGATGCAATTTTTATAAATTTTTAATGTGTTAAATCTTTCATTGGTAATATAAAATGCTAATAACTTTATCTAGATTTTGTTAGGTGTATTACATACAATTTATAATTATGTGAAACTGATCTTGGATTTAATCAATAATTAGAAAAAACAATCAAATTAATACCTAGAAAGAATGATATTGAATGATTTTTTAAAACCATAATTCACACTCCCCCTCTTAAATTTTATTTTCCATCATAACTCAAAAAAATTGTCATGGAATCATGTAATTTTAGCCTCCTGCAAAAAATAATGGGCTCATTTATCCCTAAACATTATTTTATAACAAAAAACCTTTTTAATTTCATCATGAATTGACTAATTTATTCTTCAGAAGTTTTCCACAACAAGGAAACCTAAGGGATTATCGAATTATAAATATAATAATTATAAATAAGATCAAAATAATAATTTCAATATTTACTCAATCCAAAAAGAGTATCATATAATCTGGTCTTTCCTCTTCCAATTAATTATACTATTATTTGGCTTTATGTTGTTTATCCATTTAAATAAATTGATCATGCTAAAATATCAACAATAAAATACTTCCAAATATATATCAAACCATTTAATAAAAAAAGAGGCAATATTAATAACAAACATAACATACATATAATCAAATTCAAACTATTTATTTAATTATCAACATGAAAAATTAGTTACCATTAATATATGATAATCCCTATATTAATTATAAACTTTCCAAAATTGTTTATATAATTATTATCATAAAAATTTTAGAAAAATAATATGGAAACAAGTGATTACTCTTTCCTCTCACTCAGATAATTCTAGAATAATAAAATCTTAGTTATTTAATCTATAGAATATAATTTTTATATTTTAATTAATAATACTAATTCATTTTCTGTGATCATTACTAAGAAAGAATAATATTTCTGGCATGGTTTTTAAAAAATTTAACAATTATTTAATAGTTAAAAGTAATATTTTAATTCTAGAAAAATAGTACCGCAGTTACCTATGTCAAATTATTTATAATTAAACTGAAGAATTAAAAACCATATTAATATATTTGGGGCATACATTTAAAATCTTCATCTACTTCCTTTTATTTCTATAATATTTAACAATTTACATCATTAGATTACTTTATTTGATTAAGGATAACTCAATATAGTTACAAAAAGATACTTAGGCAAGGTAATTTCAAAAATAGCACATAGAATTATATTGAGATAAATAGATCCCCTACCTATCACAAATATATTCAAGTAAATTCCAAGAATATGAGAGAGGGAGTTGATGTGTTTTTTTTAAATGGTGGTAAATCATTGGATGATTTTTAGAAGGCTCACAAAACATGTATTTTAGGGATTTGGGATCATCAGGACTAAAGATAAGGTAAAGAGAATAAATCATATTGATAACTCTAATTTTGAGAAATAACAACAAATTCTCAGAGTAATCCCTTGAAACTCTATGAAAACTATCATTTATTTCAAAATTAAATTTTATTTTATAATTTAATTCTTCACACGAACTCATTTAAAAATACTAAAATTAAGGAGAGTTAAAATATCGTATTCTAAATTTTTAATCAAAATGAAAACCCACCAATTTACACATTACTTCACTTTAATTATCCCTAAAATGTGATTCTAGAGGAAAGGAAAAATGTATGGTTTTGAACTCAAAACACTACCCTCAAGAAAGAATCATGTTTTACATAATAGTAACATGGTTTTACCCTAGAATAACTAGTCACTCTTACGTGGTCATTAAAAACTTAAAAGGACCCATAAGTTATCTTAATGAATTCCTAAGCACCCTTATGCAACTCAACAGAACACATACTAACCTTTATACAATTGGGAAACAATCAAGCTACCCTTACATAGTAGAAAATGGACTTTACATGAAATTAAGAAAAAGTGTACTACCTCTATATGAGCTAAGAATCACCCTTAAGTGATTTTGAGAAACTCTCAAGGACCCCTATGCATAAGAAACTCTCAAGGACCCCTACACATTTGTGAACTACCCTTACGTGATGAAGGATATTACCCTCATGTGATCCATGAAAAACTGGCCTAACCTTTACACATATATAGGAAAAATGATTCTACCTTTACGTAATACATAGGAGAATCAGGCTACCCTTATTCACTTAATAGACAAATGGGCTCACCTAAGAAATAGGGGGGGTTTAATTTGAGGGTAGAAAGTATTTTATAAAATCAATTTTCAATAAATTAAAAGAGGAAAAAGCTTTCAGGAACCCTTTTGACACTTCTAAACCTTGAAAACAAAAATGGGGATTTATGAATTTGATGCCTTATATAAGATACCAATTAACCAATTATAGTCCTATATAATTTTAAATAAATCCCAAAAGAAATAAAGGGTTTTAAATAATAACCTTATGATATAACTTTCAAGGATATCTCTACAACTGGAATGCAGCCACTCATTAGAGGAAAAAACAACACAAAAGCTCATCAAATAATAGAGATAACATATAAATCAACATAATAACATTTAAACCATCTCAATGAAAAATAACCAAAATCATAACAATAAAGAATATCAAGAATCAAAAAAATAATGATATTGTGTGTGCATATGCATCTCTTATGCCCAAGTGCTCTCTTAAAAACCACCATGCCAAAAAAGGACACAATCCAAAGGAATATCACTCTTGTGCAACACCTTCTCTTGATGGTCTTGGTAAAAACATGATATTCCTCAAAGGTATCATTATCTTCAACTTCAAGATATCTCCAACCAATTACATGGGAATCATCATGAGGATATCAGTTAATCTGTGATATATATAGTAATTTATAAATACAAATATTTTACAGGGATTGTGATAATCAATATTTCTTGGCTCAAACTTGATCCAACAACTTGAAATAACCAATGAACCTAAGAGAAATATTACAACCATGAAAAAACCTTCAATACCCATGATGATTAGAAATCTTCAAGAACATGTAATATATAACATTAAACACCATAGGCCTCTTCCTGTGATTATAATAGGACTGCAGATGATCTTTCACCAACTTCAATCACTCGTGGACCACCTAAATCTTCTTTTTTTCAAAATTTACCATTTTCAGTCCAAGAATAGCTTACTCTCCATCCCCAGTCAAGCATAATAGATACTAGAAAGGTCAATAATAAGAAATTTAAATGGTGTCATACCAATAGTGGAGTGTTAATTTTTTTTTACTTAAACTCCACTAAGGGTAAATGATTCAAACATGAACCTTAAAAATATAGAATGTACACACACAACATTTCCCCTAAAGTCTGAATGGTTTTCTCTTTTTATCATGTTTTAATAAATAACATGTGGTGCTAAGTCATAACTAATATCCAACACCATGTTGGAGATCTATTCACACCCTAGAGGTAAATCAAAGATCATGATCAGAAATAACAGTCTATGGAACCCCCTGAATCCTCACTCTATCTTACACATATTGTCCCAATAACACCTCCATTAGGATCAACTCCTTGATCACTAAGAAGTGACATTACTTCATCAAGTGTCCAATAATCACCAATATAGCATTATAACCACCCATATTTTGGGTAAAATGTTGATTAAGTCCATAGAAATTTCCTCCAATTTCCATGGGGTTAAATAATGTGGCTGAAGAAAACTAGCGAGAACATGATTCTCAACCATCACTTTTTGTATGACTAAACATCGAGAGAAAAACTCACCAACTGAATTCTTAAAACCATACTACCAAAACATGTCTCTTATAGAATGATTCATCATAATCACACCAAGATATACCACTATATAGAACTATAAAATTCATAGAGAACTACCTCATTCATTGATAAAGAAATAATAAACTTTATTTGGAACAACACAAATTTTTTTCTAGCCTCAGACTATCCCTTAGGAGTATCACCATAAACAACTTGATCATGCTAAACCTCTACCTTGGAATCCACAAGTTGGTACTTCCCCACTTACTATACTAAGGAAAGTTTCACTATCATCTAATAAAGGAAACTTCTACCATCAACATCTCTTATATTAATGTGTAATTATGCCAACACCTCAATCAATCTCTAATAGTCTCTAGACTCATCCATAGTACCACCATATGATTTATTTCTCAAATAATATTACACAATATTACATTTACAAAGTGTAAATGAAATATATAAATATTAATCATGAATGAAATTTATTCACCTATACTATATAAAATTCAAATTGCACTAGGATAAGATGTAATCCAGGATCATGTGGTCTGTAAAGACCATAAATCACTCACCAATGAGATAGTTTCACCATAAATTTAATATGAACACCACCAAAATAAGATAATTTTCATGGATGGAATAGTTATATTAATGAGGCCAAAACTATTGAGGTCTATAAAAGATAAACTCTCTCTGCTACTTTAATACACAACCCAAAACAAGATGTAAAGTGTTATAGTATACCTCAAATGTGATCCCCCCATTGAAAGATGGTGTGCTAGAGAACAAACCATCTTCTCCTTCAAATAATCAAAATCATCTTGGAACATTCCAATCAATATAAAAACCATATATTTTCTAGTCAATGTAATCATAGGGATCTTAATCCCATAGAATATATGTACAAACCTCTTATAATATCTATCTTGACCAAGGAAAATTTTCACATCTATAAAATTCTTGGGGGATTTCCAAGAAACCACCACCATATTATTATCATGATTAATGAATGGTCTACAACGATACACAACACCCCCCCAATAAATATACTTTACAGGATGATAACTCACATATAGAAAGATTCCAAAATAGCTGATGAAACTAAAGAAATCCTATCATAGCCTGCATATTCTCTATGTGATCCTCTAATGATTCTAAAAACACAAGTATTTCATAGAAAAAGTCCACCAATAACTAATCTAAGAACTCACAGAACAAAAAATTCATCGACCCCATAAACATTGATGGATCATTTATTACACTGAACAACATCTCAAAAAACTTATAATTCCTATAACCACGTCTAAAATTAGTCATCAGGATATCCTCACCCTTTACTCATATATAAGGATTTAAAAACCATCCTTAAATCTTCAAGAACTATCTATCTCCCTTAAATTGGTCAAATGGATCATAAATATTTTCTTGAGGTTAGTAGTTCATTATTGTTACCTAATTTAAATGACAGTATTTGACACACAATAGAAAACTACCATTTTCCTTTACAAATAGAATCAGAGCTCCCTAAGGAAACATGATAGGTCAAATGAATCAACTTTGTAAGATATAATTATCCTGAATCTACAGCTCCCTCAACTCATAAGATGTTATCCTATATAGGTATTTCAATATAGTAGAAACACCAGGATATAAATCTATTGAAACTTGATTTATAATTAAGGGGGTAACACCAAAACCTTTTTAGGTAATACATTAGAATTATCTTCAAAAAACCTCTAAAACACCGCCGTATAAATATCCAAATAACATAAAATCAACTCATCCATCAAGAAAGATAGAGAATCCACATTCATCTGACCCATCTAAGGACCTTTCTCACTAACTAAAACCACTTAGTATCCATCAGCAACATAGAATATGACACACCTATTGAAGAAATACATGATACCTTAAACAAAATATATTCAATTAATATTAATGATGATGTCATATAGTTGTATTTATAAGCATTGGAAGTCTTCCCAATAGAATTGATGCCCTAGAACCAACTCACAATATCTACATACATAATTTAAACTAGATTAACCTCCAACTATAGTAGTTAATGATAAGGGAACTAGAGTCCTCTCTACCTCAATTCCTAATGCATGGAAAATATTATGTGAAGCAAAGGAGTGTGTAGCTCTAGAATCAAACAAGGCATAAACCCAAGTATAAAACAGAAAGATAATACCTCATATGATGTTGGGATCACCTAGAACTGGTAACACTAATGCATACATCTAACCATGACATGCTTCATAACCTCTTTGGACATTATGGTGAACACCTTCATGGATGTACTCTTCACATTTTCCTTAATGTTAAGGGATGTCATGAAGCCATACACTACCCACCCCACCCCATCTTTGTTGGCTATAGGAATAAATTCCCTACTACTATTAATTCCTTGGTCTATACTAATATAGAGGCTAGGCATGAAATAGACCCCCATCTACACACTAACTTCTAAACAAGGTTCATCACCCTCACTTCTGATGGCCCCAACATAGAAAAGAAAATAAAATCATGTATGATCCACTAGTGGGGTTTTGAGAACTACTATCGTGGAGGAAACACATTGAATAATGGTTAAACCTACTCCCTACTAACTAAAACTTATTCCTTTTCTGACTAGAGAACTAAAAATACCTAGTTACATACCTACTATATAGAAGGTATTGGATTCTCATATATCATGATCATATGGTCCTAGAAAATGTCATATCAATGAACTCATCCTTCACCGACACCTTGAAATATGAATTTAATATTAATGGGGTGACCTAGAACTAGATATCTAGATGTAAAGCCTCCTTAAAATTCCTTGATCTATCCTCCTCATTAGGCAAGAGGTCTTAATCATAATGTAGAAGATTCTTATAGTGGATTCTAAACACACAAACACTAGAACTCCCCTGTCAAAGGGTAAGGATCTCCTATCAATAATTCAACCAAATGGTCAAATATAGAAACTCATCTTGGAATTGATCCTTGAAATTCTCCCACTCAACAACCAACTCCTTGTGATCCTCATGGAATAAATCCCACCATTGTGGAGATAAACCATGTAGAATCGCCAGAACTAATGAAACCTAATTCTCCTTCCAATAAAGGATCAAACCAAAATCTATCTCCACCTTCTCTAGACAGGCCTATTTATCTTGATATTATATGAATCCTTTTTTACTTCTTCATACCCTAGCAATATAACTATCAATTTATCCTACTTCAAGTGTCTTCATTGTCTACCTATACTCTTTTCTGATCTTATGAAACATACTTATGAACTTCTTCTACATAAACTAGATAGTGACATCATCCCGATTCCATATATAGAATTAAAAAAAATAGTACTCTTAAAATTGTGATAAAATAGATTTTATATGTTGATTAATTAATTTATTAATTCATTTTAACCCATTTCCCATAGTCTTCCCAATTCAAACACAATCATAGAACATCATGATGCATGATCCTTATATTGGTATATTCCCTACAAGAAAAATCAATCCTCTTAAACTATCCAATAAACTTCAATGTTATTGCATCAGATAATAAGTGCAGATAAAATCATGTTTCATATCTAGTCTCACTTGTTTATAGTACATACCAATCCCAGCTGATACTCTTACCCTACCAACCCATGCATCATTACCAATTCCTAGCTCCAAACTTAATCCTACATCTGAACCATTAACTATGATACCACTCTTTTATAAACCCCTCCCCTAAATTTATCCCTACTAGGTTGGAAAGGAAGGAATATAGACAATAATTCCTAAATCCCACCTCTAATAGTCCATGAGTTAGTAATTATAACTGAGTGTATAAAAGTCACACACATGAATAGAATTACCCTCTAGAATGTTTAAGGAGTAATAGATAAGTAGGATAGAACACTAACCAACAAAATGAATAAATAAAAGAACAAAACCTAATACATATAATGTGTGATACAACTAAAAATAAAAAGAAAGTATAAAAAGTAAAACTTGGAAACATCCATGAACTCCAGCAACTCATGATAGATTCTCAACAACTTCTGTGATCTAGTAATGTCCAACACAAGAACCAAAGTGTTTCATATGGAATGAAAAAACAATTTATATGTAAATGTGGTGAGCATGACATGTATACTTAGTATGACCCCCCCTAAATCCTCTCATTCAAAAACTGAAGGAAGTATTCTATGTCCTAGTGAATAAACAAATAAAAATATCTCAACACCTAAACTAGTAATATTAGTTTCCCATAGTCACCATGGCTCACTAACCAATTAATGAATATAAGAAAACCATTATATATCAAAAAAATATATATTTATTAAAGTAAACATACTTGCACATATCCACTATTTTTTCACTCTCAAGGCTTAATTCCAAACATCATGTACTCATCCCCATAATAAGTTAGTCACCCCTGAAATGATTTGATCATTAACCCTACCATACACAGTCTCACATAGTTCCCAACATCTTGTTTTGTCATCAATCCATATATCCATTACATCATCATCATTATCCAATCCATTATAAAGTGTATTTCAGAAATCCATTAAAAACTATGTAAATGAATTGTACCTTAAGCCATCACAGACCATGTACATACACCCATGGGATTTTGAATCCATAAAAACTAGATAAAATATGTTCTCTACCTCAATCCATTACAACATGTATATAAATGTATGATAAACCATGATCCATCACATCCGTAGTAGGAACACACTCTTTACCATAACACATTACTGCTCGGGATATTTATACCCATTTATATCTAAAGGGGGTGTTAGAGAGAGAATTCATCCATATATTCCCTCATCATCATATATATTGTAGGAAACACCCACTAAAACATTAGGTTGTCAGTTTCCCTACCAAAATTGTTGGGAAAGAATATGAAATCAGAAAATATAAATAATATCATGCATAACCACACTAAGTAAAACTACCTAGCCTTACAGTCATACATCTTTATCACCATACATACCACCATATTCCACTACTATGGTCTAGGTATCAAAAAAGAATAAAACCAAAAATTTCTATTTTATTTAATTCTTATACATTAATTAATATTAATCCAAATTCAAATTTTGTGATGTATACACTAATCTTCTATGATAAGATCTAAAGATGATATTACTTACTTTATTATATTCTAAAGTATGTCATCGTCATCTATGAACAACATTTACCAACCCCATTCATTTATTAGTTCATTTATCATTTCTTAATCATATGGGTTCTCTAAGACTTAGCCTAAGTTTCCACTCAAAGTATTTACTTATAATTTATAGCATCAAAACAAAATCATTTGGATGGAAATAATCATTAAAATAACATTTTTCCATCCAACAATCAAGAAAGTATCAGGAAATAATTATCGATGAAAAATTCCCTCTATAAATTCATCCTAATGACCTCGGTGTCCCACATCATTATGTATAGAATAAAACTCTCCTTAAACCACTAGAATTAACCATCAATATGGCCTGGGATTTCAACCCAATTTATTATCCATCAAATAAATCATAATTTATAATAGCCTTAATCCTCTAGAACATTACTTATCAAGGACATACAACCACAACTTCTCAACAATCAATCACAAAAAGGATCTAAATCCCTAGATCAAAAATAAATTTTTAATGTGTTATTCGCACATAGTAAAAGGAAATAAGGCCATGGAATCAAGTAATTTAAGACTCCCACAAAAATGAACATACTCATTAAGCACCCAAAATTTATTCTTTAACAAAAACATTATTCATTATATCTTGAATTAACCGATCAATTATTAATAGATTTTCTATAACAATATTTTCTAAAAAACTAAGTAAAAAAATCCATAATGATGTTAAACACTCACAAAAGCATAATTTCAATATTTAATCAATAAAAAAAGAGTAATAAATAATCTTCCCATAGATATTCCAATTAAGTATACCATCATTTGACATTACATTTTTTATCCCTTTATAGAAACTAAACATTCTAAACTATTAAAAAAAATTAAACAAACATATATCATGTTATCTAATAAAAAATACTAGGAAATTTTAGTAAAAATCATAACACACATGAAATAAAGGCCCAAAAAAGGATTAATTATCATCAAGAAACATTAATTATATTTAAAATATGATAATTCCCATTTCATTAATAAACATTCAAGAATTATTTATATAATAATTATCATAAAAAATTAAAAAAAATACATTAATAAGTGACTGTTCTTTCCTATATCTCCTAGATAATTCTAGAATAATATAACGATAATCCTTTAAGCTAAAATAATTAATTTCCACATTTGAATTAATAATATTCATTATCTATATGTGATTATTCCTAAGGAAGAATAATATTTTTGAAATAAAATGTAACAATTATTTTAATTATTTAATATTTCATGATAAAATTTATATTCTTAAATAATATTCACACACTTACGGATATCAAATTATTTATAGTTCAAACTAAGAATTAAAAACTATATAAAGATATTTGGTCTATAAATTTTAACTCTTTGTCTTATTCCTTTTCATTTTCTAGAATATTGAAAAATATTCATCATCTTATTACATTATCAAATTAATATTCGCTGGACTTTATGTGAGATTAAAAAAAATACTACCTTTATGTGTTCTCAGAAGGACCCTTATTAGATTTTGAATAAATCTCAAGGACCATTATACAATAGAGAATTATCCTTATGCGATGAAAGAGATTTCCCTTACACAAACCTTGAAAAACCAACAATACCTTTACACATCTCTAATAAAAACAATTCTACCTATATAAAATGCATAAGAGATATCGGTTACCCTAAAACAGTCAATAGAAAAATTAGGTTACTTATATGTGAGAGTGTAGTTTCATGTATGGGTAAGGAAAAGTTTAAAAAAACTTGTTTTTAATTAAATGAACTTATACATTAAAATGGGAAAAGGTTATAGGAACCCTTATTACACTTATAATCATTGGATACACAAAGGGAAGGATTTGTAAATCTGGGGCCTTATTGTCCAATGCTAACTTAAATGATTAATAAATGATAATTAAATATCAAATAATTATTTATTTTTGTTATAAATTATAATTATCATATGATAATGATTAATTAATAACAAAAAATTTATGTTTTATTAATATCTATTGATATAGCCATATTTGTCCATAGACCTATCATAATGGTAATGAACCACACCAATTCCAAAAACCATAATAGTTGTATTTTGTCACAGTTTTGTATAATAATAATAATAGGATTTTTCTCTAGTAATGCATTATGAATTTTAAAATTAAATGGCTCAATGGAATCAAATAAAATTTTACTATAGATTTGGTTCAATAAATTTGAATTTTATTGATTCTCAAATTAAATATCAATGAAAAACATTCACTCTTTTAATAAATTCAAAAATTAATTCACCCAATTTATTATGGAAAAGATATTTTTGAAACATATGCATACTCCTAAAACATAAAATTTATTATTAGAAATATTTTTCATACCTAAATATTAATCCTTTAAATTAGTTCTTAAAAAAATCCAAGAAATACAAATTAAATTATTGTATTTATCTTTTTTTCACCCCTCAATCATAAAAGGTATGAATTTAATCTATTTTTTTAACCGTAAGTATTTTGGATGTTTTTGAATGTAGGATGTGTTGGCTTGGTCTTAGGGGTCAATTTTTGGGGAATGGATTGCGTGTCAATCTATATATCATTTTGAGAGGTGTTACTAGGTACTTGATGGATTAGTATTGGGTATCCAATTAGACCAATATAGGGGAAGTAGCTCTAATAGGGCCATCAGGTGTCTAGTGACCCTAGATCCAGTACCTAGGGGGTACTGAGTACTCAATTATATGATAGAGAGTAACTGATGAGATCCTTATTGGTTTTTATTTTTTTAATCAATTAATTAATTTGTATAATTTTATTTAATGATACTCTCCCATCACTTTTCTATATCCCTCCTTTAATTGGTGGATCTCCTTTACCTAGGATATGAATCATGGGTCATCTTTTTCTAGAGGTTTCCTCATGTAAGGTTAATGCTCCTATTTGATTTCTTCTCTATTTCTCTCATTGTTTCACCATATATCAATGGTTAATACCTAATATGAGGGTTTTTTTAGGATTTCACACTTTCTACAAATTGAGACTGAATCATTATATGGTATCTGTTGAGAAGAACCCCACTAAATCCATGTCGTTCATCCCCTACTTTCTCAATGGTATTTATGAATGGTTTATAATTATAGAAAAAAAATCTCAAAATAGTAAAAGTATGAAGAAGCCTTAAATAACAATCATGATTCATGAAACCCAAAACATATATAAATATAAACGAAGAACAATTATATATAAATTTCACAAATGAATTCCACTATCACTACCTTTAATAACACATTTGATAAAGATCACTAAGAATTATCCATAAGACTCTCTCCTTAGTGTATTCAAAGACTGGCATGAATCACCAAAAACTTATGAAGGATTTTCCTTCTCTATATGATGTTTTAGCATCTCTCTTGGTAAATGAGAATGAATAAGTTATCCATGGTAGATAGAATCACTAGGAGGCTAGGCCAGTTTAAATGAACACACTGTCAAAGGTAGACTCCTTTTATAACCCCCAGGATAATCCCTCAACCTCTATAACATTTACTTAAATGTTATAAAATGTTCAAGTAAACCCTTTGGTTTCAACACTTATAACTCTTCAACTAATCCAATTCTCTTAAATTCTTCATCATTAGAAATTATGATAATAATTATAAGAAATAAAGGATAAATTTGAATGTCAACCCATAATATTCAAATAACATGATAATCATAGGATTCTACTGGTATTGTATAATACAAATTTAAATATTATTATATATCCAAGGTAGTTCATTATGATATCTATATATCATATTAAAAAATATCCCCAAAAAATAAAATATTACTTTTCATCTTAGATATGCGACAATATAATATCCCCTATATCATATAAAATAATATAGTCATGTGACAAGCCAATTATTGAGGAGGGTTGTTAAGATAGAATTTAAAGCCCATATGAATAGATTTGGAGATAGATACATTTTTTTATCACAAGTATATGAGCCTAAAAATTCATTTTCCTCACAATTACAATTATTTTTTCATTGTTCTAAAAGATTAAAATAGAACCAAAAACTAATAGATTCAATAAAGTAAACATACTCAAAACTATTTATCTACTTACCCCACACTATTTCTAAAGTATGTAAAAAAATTATACTCAAGGACCCTCAATAATACTATTAACTTATTTATTCTCCTTGGTGAGTGTCCAAGAACACTCTTGAATCATGAAAGGGAACCTAATCAACCTACTTGGTAGTGATAAAAAACCTTTCCTCCTCTCAAATCACTCACCTCTATTGTAAAAGTTATTTAATCGATTGGAGGGAGACTTATAAAATTTATACAATGAAATATTTTTATAGTTATTATTTAAAATGGAGTGATGGTCACCACCTATACCCTTTACCTTCACTAATATATTTCAATAAAAGAGACCATCTAGTAATTAAAATTAAAAAATTAAATATCACCACAATGATTTTCCTTAGACCACCTATAATGGGTTAGTACTTCTCCATTAGGAAGTATACGGTCATGGGTACATGAAATATATCTAGAAACACAATAAATCATGGAAAATTATAATAACACAACACATGAAGAAGAAACTTTTTACTAACATTAAAAAAAATTAATTATAGTAAACCTAATATAATCCACGCATGGTAAAAATGATAGGTCTATGATCATTTATGATTAAAAATGGGGAGGGTAAATATTTATATCATAAAAACCTCCTTATTCATCCTCTTATAATTCATTGTCAATCTCCCTCTCTCTAGATATTCTATAGATCAGCTTCTGGGTGTACATCTTGGGGGTGAGGATTTATTTAGGTGAGCTTATCTCATGCATATCCTTAGCCTGATTTTTATTCCATGATATTTTTATCCATTATAGGATGTATGGGTGTGGTTTCTAATATGGTTAGGATAAATTCCTATTATATCCACACCATATTAATGATATTATTTTATGTTGATCCCTAAATCAATTTTAGGACATTCGGATTTTAAGTTAAACACTCCAAATATTGTACTCTTGTGTTCATGTAGCCACTGAAATTACTAATACACATCAAACCTTCTATTTCAGGGAAAATTTTGTGTCCTTTATGAATGGGACCTTCTATTAAAATGAATCTTTTATTTTAGAGATATTTTCTTTTATGTACCACTATTGGGCTTCAATACTTTCCAATACTTCATCAGCACATAGTCAACTTGACTCTTATAATCTGGTAAATTGAATCTTATGTTCTAAAAAAATAATCTTACATTTCAAAAAGTATCCATATATATTCATATAAGATTATTTTACTTTGAAAATTCCACACTTCCTAAAAATTTTAAAACTGATCTTCTAAAAATCTTCAGTGGAGAATGCAATGACTTTTACACATGATGTTGGTTAATTTTATGCATCCCTAGTCCTTTACCAACTTTTTAATCATCCTATAATTTTTAGAATATTAAATTCTTCTACTAGCATCCAAAAGATACATTTAAATTTATAATTAAAAAAAATAAGTTCAAATTTATAAAAATTAATTATATAATTTATTAAATAATTAAAAAAATAACCAATTAACAATTAAATAAAACTGTTTCAAAATCAATGTATGGATTTTAATTAGATCCAAAAATGAATAAAACATTAAATACATTTAAAAATAATATTTTAGATTCGATAAATTATTAAAAACATATTAATTGGTCATAATTTATATTAACTTCGAGATTAATTTTCTGGATGAGATATTTTAAAATTTCCAAAATATTGACTCTCATCACTCTCCCACACTGAAAATATCGTACTCATGGGAAATGTAAACAATTCAAGAAAAAAATGATCCTTCTATATTATAAACACATAAAACAGAGATGAAAAAATCACAAATTAATTCATCATTGAAAATGTCATACTCCCTCACTAAGTTGAGTCTATTGACCATTTCATTTTACTCAATTTTCTAACCTTTAAAATCGTACCCAAGTCACTAATGACTTACTTCCCCTGCCATACTACCATATTACATAGAAAAATGTTGAAAATGGATTTTTATTATTATAAACTTTGTATGTTATCTACCTTTTTCTTTCCAATTTCCAAAATTCTCTATTATAAGAAACAAGAATTCTACTCAAGTGAACTTCCAATCAGTTGTTCTAAGGTTCAAGGGCCAGTAAGATTTGAAGTGAAAAAACATGTGGAATATGAAAAAAATTTAATATCTTAATTTTTTTTTTGAGTAAGTGTAATTTTTTTAGGAAACTTAACTCAACCCCTCAAGATGAATATTAATCCCATCTCACCCTTCATCTTTGTCCATTTGGTGTGGTGAGCCATAACCATGGTAGTAAAAGCAATGAATAAAACATACTCTATTCTTTATTTCAACTTTTTTTTGATATAATGTGGGAAACTTGTATTAAAATGATAGATTTCATCTTGTTAATCCAATAGACAAAGTATATTTAAAAGAACCTCTTACTTAGCCCAAAAATAGTGGATTTTTTCCAGAATTCCCATGAAAATACCCTCTCCACAACACTTGGTTTAATTTATTAAAAGAAATTCACAAAATATATGGGTCCGTAGGAATAAAAATGGAATGTAATATAGCTTACATAATATTTATTTTACATGCACCTATCACATATTGTGGGAAAAGGTACTATTATAATTTCCTAATGAAGTACAATGGATAATTAAAGTTGTTTTACTTGAGGAGCTTCATAGTTATTTATTTACTTATTACAATTCACCTAAGACTAATTATTATTGTGTTTTTATTAATTAGAAAGTAAGTTAAAATTATAAACTAATATAAAATCCATGTCAAAATGAGGGTTTTGAGAGTATTTACTTAGCCTTTAGGTTTGGGTTTGAGTACCTTCATTTTTCATATTGGTTATTTAAATTCAGTTTTATAACCTGATTTTAAAATATAAATCTTGGAGTAATATAATTTTTTTTAGTGGATATGTAATCTTGAAGTCCTAGACAGACCTAATTTAACCTCCTATAATAATCAAGGTTGTTAAAAAACCTCAATCGAGTGTGTAGAATCTTCCAGGACCAGGATCCATTATAAGTTTTTTCATCCATTGAACAGCTCAGATCCATCTTATGAAGTGATCTCATTCAATGGAAGGGAGGGAATTTAAAAAAATTGATTATAGTTGGATTATATATCTGATTCATGGTGGAAAATCTCCACACTTCTACACTTCACTATCCTTTACCACAAACATAACTAAAACATTCAATAATTTAAGAAAATAATTTTAAAAACAACTCCATCCTCCATTAAGGCCAATCCCTAGGTTATTCACTCATTTTAGAGTGCAAGAGGTCATGGTGTAATAATGATAAATAAGAGAAGAATAGAAAGAAATATAATGAAAAGAAAATAGTTCTATAGAAACAGATGGAAACATTGGTTAAAATAATTAAAGTTACAAATAAAAAACAAATAAACAAAAAAAACTAAAATAGTTGAAATAAATAAAACAAATTTTAGTATAAAATAAAAGAAGAAAAGGAAATAGTGGTACTTCAGTGTTATTTATTTCTCATAACCTCATGGAAATGGTTTAGCTTCCTCATTTTATAATCCAAAGAATAATCCCTCAACTTCATCTAGTATCTCTTAATAAATTAATAGAGGAAAATATCTTCAATTTTTTTATTTAAAAATAAATTCATAAATAATCTTTGAGACCTGGGGTGTATCTCAAATAATAATAAGATATTATAGTTTTTATTCTATTTGCATTTTGGATGTTTTGTGGTGTAATACTATTTTCAATAGGCAGCTATATTCCTCTAGAAGCACCACTCTTTTCCATTTTTTAGTCAAATATTCCTTTATTAATTAATTCCATGGTGTAGTGGAAGTATACCATTTAATAATACATGTGGAAGTGGTGGATGGATTCTCCTCCTTCCATTTGACCTTCATAGTGGCCAGATGGAGCTCTTATTGCATGCATGGATTAATCTTATCTTGAAAAGTGCTTTATTGATATCACCCAAGGTCCCAGAAGTGATCCATGGTAATCGAAAGATTTTCTAGTTCACAAGAGATCAAAATGGTTCTTCCAAAGCAGAATCAATGGTTCTATTTCGTGAGCATAGTAAGTTTCAACCTGGTGCTTAGTGATACAAGTGTATTGAAGTGGTGGTGAGTTCTGTCTAAGGTGAAGGGAATACAAACTAATGAACTATGGAGTCATTTCCTTAAGTGTTGAATACTAAAAACATGTTGGTCGCATCCCACATTAAAAATTTAGGAATTTGAGAACTCTTTATTAAATGATCTCATGGAATCCGTAGATCAGAAGCCTGATTTTGAAATGGGATTCTCCAAACACTTGCACACAAATAAATGGGACTCACTTACAAATGTTTCCCACATGGGCCTTGGACCAATAATTATTTGGGATTATCCCCATACAGTTCACACCCTCCTGCAGATCAAGTAGGCTCTCTTGGTGGGATGGCATAGAAGGCTACCCTTTTAGGCTAGCAAGGATTTTTTTTTGGCCTACTAGTTGTAAGATATCTTAGGCTGTCCATCTTTTTTTTACCTACAAATGATTCAAATACTAAATCAATATTCCAAAAAAATCTCAAATAAAATTAAACCTTAAAAATAAACATTTTTATTATTTTTAAAAGAAACTAAAATTTTAAATTGTATTCTACCCACATTATAAATAAATAATTAATTATATGGTCATATTGATTAAAATTAATTTAAAATCATTACTAAATGGTTAAAAAATACTAGTGAAAATAATAACCCCACTCTTGAACTATGCTTGTTCTTAAGCATTAAACCTCAACAAAGAATTAAATATGGCTTAAATGCTACCAATATTTAAATATCAATGAAATAAAATCAAATAATTATCAATGATAAAAAAAATATTCATGTTTTATATAAAACATCAATATAACTAATCATTTTTCAATGAAACAATCAATCCAATCATTTTACTTTCAACCTTTTGAAAATAGTGGAACTTCTCCTTTCATTAATTCAAACTTCTAAATTCAGTATTATTAAACATGGAAATTCATGATCTACCACACTTTTAATAATTCCCTCTCATAACTCATGATATAAATTCAAGTAGAATTATTCTCACATCATGATAACATGTTTCTTTTCCATGGGCTTTCAAATTAACTAATTTACCCACTTTTTAATGAAAAAAAGAACAAGAAATCATAAGGAATTTTTAATTAATGTTTTAATGACCCTAAGGTTAAAGGTTATTAGGGATTGATTTAAAAAATTAAGGCTAAACGGGGATTTTAACTTTAAGGTATAAAGCATTATATAAAAAGTAAAAGATCAATGAAAATTTCCCCTTCAAAGTGTCAAGTCCCACTTCCCAATATCAAAGTAAGGTCAGGAAATATGAAAACATAATGAATGAATTTATCATTATTGAATATATATATATATATATATTAATTTTTCAAAATTCATACATGGAATAAACCTCACATCCACCACCTAACCACATATGATAAATATCATTGGTTCGGTAATGGTGATTTTTTATTTTCCCAATTCACAACCCATTATTTTTTTTCACTTTTTTCAATAAAGGAAAAAAATAATGAATGAATCATAAACCTATATAAATACCCAAAGTATAACTTCAATAATTTTTACATACATTGTATTTCATCCCTTTCATCATGAATTCTCTCACCCTAAAACTTCAACTTTAAAATATCATGTAAATTACTAAGAGGATGGTAGGAATACATATAAATGGATTGAAAGATGGATCATTTCTTATATGGTCATTCACAATTTATATGGGATAAACAAGGAATAATTTATAAGGTGCCATCAATGAAAAGGTCTTATCAATAAAAATTCCTCAACTATGTTAAATTTTTTATTTTATAGTCACACATTTGAAAAGTTCCATTGTATGATTTAGAGGTTGACATACCCCAAGAGAACTAAAGTAATATGATCAAGATAAAATATGAAATATTTGGTCTATAAAACCTCTCTAGAATGAAAATATAACATTGTAAAATCACGCATTGCATAAATAATAATAAATTTATTCACTTAAATTTTAGAAATTCAATGTGTGAAAAATGTTAGTGAAATTTCATTTACCTAAATCAACCAATTCCTTCAATTCACGAGTCATCAATTTAATCTCAATGCTTCACTATAATAATTCAATTCTCTATATTACTCATTCAATCTCATTATCTTTTAAATCTAAAACATGGAATCAAAGGGTTATTAAGAATCTCATGTCCCCTATATAAATAAAATAAAGAAATAATTCTATGAAATTAATCCAATTTTTTGTTTTAAATATCTTCAAGAAGATTCAGTTTAAAAAAAAGATTTAGAAAAAATGAATGGATTATAAATCATAAATAATGTAAGAATAAACTCCATTTTCTAATTAATACTTATTCTTATCTTCTCTTTTGTTTCTAAGGGGGTTTCCTTGTGCTATCATTAACCTATAAAAGATCATCAATCAATTAATCCCAAAGATATTTTAATTAGAATATCAAAATGATTAAAAGAATAGGCTACATCCTAGACTAATTTCTAAGAATGAAATTGAATTTCCTTACAATCAAGTAAAGGTATAATTCTTTGTTTAATCCACTAAGTGGGCCTTATATTTTTATAGCTTCTGTAATGGTGGAACTAAATATCATCCTTAATCCATTGGTGGGTAGAGTATCTTGGATTTTAACCACCACATGTAGATTTTACCATATTTTACTTATTCATTACTAGTGAGGAGTTCATGGATAGAGTTATCTAAATCCACCACCTTCATAATAAGGTATAACTTGCAAGGAGGTGGTAGGATGAAGCGTGGATCATCCTCTCACTTGTTTACTACTTATAAAATCTCTTATAATATATCTAATTCTTTCTCAATGAGGATTTCAAAAGTTAAATTTTCTAAGGGGAGTTTTGGAAGTAATTTTATTTGAATAGTATTTAAACATATAGAATCGAAATTATAATTTTCTCTTTAAACTTTAGTATCATGTGGCTTTGTTTCCCCATGGAATATCACTTTGATATCATTATAGACTTCTTCAAATAAATGCTCAAAAAAATCAGGGAGTACCATGTGTTTCTTAATAGGTTCATGTTCATCATATTGATCTTCCCCCAAGACAAAACAAGAATTATTCAAATATAAAAATTTAAAGGAGTGGGGAATTATGCTCAAATAAGATTGAATAAAATCAAGAATTTCAGATCTTATAAAAGGTTCATATCCCTGTCTTGGACCAGCTTTAATAACTTTTTCATTGGTAAGTTCCTCTTGAAGTTTTATTTTAGTGGAAATAGGTAGGTAGTCAGGCTCCTCCATCATATATTCAAACTCCACCCCATTATATGTTTCTTCATATTCCATTGAAACAAATAAATATAGTGGTGGGGGTGATTCTTCTCTAAAACTAGGTTGATCATTTTTCATCTCTTTGTTTATCAAATCACTCCAAAATTGTTTGTGGACTTGATGATCTCTCATATTCACATCAGCACGTGAGTCTCATAATCACTCTCTAGATATTCATTGTAGGTATAGATTTGATCTTTGATATATTTGAGCTATGCATGTTCTTAAGTTACAGACTTAACCTTGTGGTCATCTTCAATAAAATTGGGTATCTCTAGTGTAATTTTCATCATGACATTCAATACTTTCATGTCAATTTATAGATGATTGACCATGTCTATAAATTCCTTAGGTGAAAAACCTATATCTTGGTCATTTTACATTTGATTAACAAGTACCATAAGCTCATAATCCATCTGTTGAAGGGATTACTCAACATTATGAACCACTTTCTCAAGTTTTTTCACTTAAGATTATTTATTTCATGCATGATAATATGATAAATTTTTATATATTATAGAAAAATAATAATTTTTTTTATTTTAAAAAAATATTTACAATGTGAAAAGAAAATAAAAGTAAACAAATGATTAAGTCATCATAAACTGTGCCAATTTTTGATGCATACCTATCATGGGGTTTAGAAAAAGTTAATTTACTTATAATTTACTATTTCATCACAATGGCTGACCAGGTTCTTCTCACTTAAGAAGATTTATTTTAATTTACTTAAATATCCAAATTCACCTAAGAATACTTCTTTTTTTATTAATTATTAAATTAGTTCAAATTCTAAACTAATATTAAATACAATACAAAATGAAGGTTAAAAGATAATAGACTTCACTATTAGGTTTGGTTTCAGGTTCCTTCATTATTCATGTTAGTTGTTTAAATTTAGTTTGATAACCCAATTTTGAAATCTCACTTTTGTATTAATATAATTTTATTTAGCGGTTGTGGAATCTCAAATTCCTAGACAAACTTAATTCCACCACCTCCTATAATCAAGGTTGATGACACACCTCAATCGAGATTGTGGCATCTTATAGGACTTGATTCCATCATATTCTAATTCACCCATTAATCCACATGAATTTATCATATGAATAGATCTCATTATATGAAAGGGATGGAAAATAATAAACAAAATAATAGAAGTGATTCAGGATCTATTTAATGGTGTAAAATCACCACCCCTATACACTTTACTCTTTTACATATTAAAAACCTAAAAAATATATTCAAGACTTTAACCATATAATTAAGTAAACACATTTATCCTCCTCCAAAGGACAAGCCTCGGGTTAGTCACTCATTGATGAGGGAAATAGGTCATGGTTGAAGAATTCGAAAGAATAGAATAATAAAAAGAAACATAACGAGAAAAAAATAGTGTAAGAGAAACATATGAAAAAATCTAGTTAAAATTGAATGAAATTACAATGAAAAAAGAAAATAAAACTAAATAAACTAAATTATATGAATGAAATAAAATAAATAGAGGTACAAAATAAAAGAGGCTAAAAAATATAAACACTTAGGTGTCATCCCTCCTCCTCTTCTCCTCACAGCAGTAGTGCAACTTGCTCCTTTTATATTCCAAATAAGAATCCCTCGACTTTGTATAGTATCTCTATGAAATTTTATTATCATAGGAATATATATTTTCTTATTTTATTTAAAATGAAAGTCAAAAAAATCCTTGAGACTTGGGGTGTATCTTGAAAAATATGAGAATATTAGATTTTCGCTTATTTTTATAGCGTGGATGTCTTGTGGCATAAGCATTTTTTCTCAATAAAGAAATATTCCTCTACTAGTGGTGACATTTTTCCACTTTTTTCATGAAATTATCCCATATTAAATACCTCCATGATTTAGTGGAAGACTACTATGCAGTGACTCATGTAGTAGTGGTGGAGGAATTCTCCTCCTTCTATCCAGCCTTCATAGTGGTTGAATGGAGCCCTCATTGCATGAATATCTTCATCCAAACTTGAAAAAAGATTCATCTATATAACTTGAGGTCACATAAGTGATCCATGGTTACCCCAAGATTTATAAATCTGTAAGAGCTTGATATCATGCTTCTAGGGTAGTGATAATGGTTCTCTCTGATGAGTACAAGCAGTGGCGGCCTAGTGTCGAGCGGTGGATGTATATTGAAGTGGTGGTGTGGTCTGTTTGAGGAATGTAGGTGTGAATATGAGTTTTGATACTATTGTTTTAGTAATTGGTGAACTTTACCCATTATTTTCGTGTCCCACATCTAAAATGTGGCTGTTCAAGCACTACTTAATAAATAATCTGATGACATTCATGGCTTAGAAGCCTATTGTGAGGATGGGATCCTTCACATACTTGAAAACACTAAAATGGATCACACCTAAATGTATGGCCCATTGTGGCCTTATACCAAATATGGTGAAATATCCTTGCCGCACATCTCACACACTCCTTCCACTCAAACGGGCTCTCCCATTGGGCTTACATGTCTAGTTGTCCCTTCTATGCTAGCTTGTTGTCTTGTTGGCCTACTGGTTGAGGGCTAGTTTGGGTTGGCCCTATTTTTTACCTAAAAAATTAAAATACTAAGTAATATTAAAAAAATATTATTTAATAATATTGGATCTCAAAAATACACATTTAAATTCATTTTAAAATCCTATTAATTCATCAGTTATATTTTAACCACATTTTAAATAAAAAAATAATTATATGGGAATATTTAATAAAATACAATTAAAATAATTAAAAATTGTTTGAAAATTTTCATGAAAAAATGATGGTATCAGTATTCGTTGGTTTCTTGGGTTTAAAGGGGCATAAAATTTTAAGGTTTACAGAAAAGTATATTTCAAAAAAGTTTTATAAGAAATAATATATATAAATTATCTTATAATGTATCTCAGGTTGAGGATTTAAAATATAGACAATTAATTATTGTCTTAGGAAGTTATTTAAAACTTATTATCCTAAGTTCAATTCATTAAAATGGTGGGGAAGACTCATATCATTAATCCTATAAAACCATCAAATTAAAAAAAATGAATTCCTAAAAAATATAATTGAATTTTTACTTAGTAGGATAATATTTAAAACTAAAATATCCTAACAAAAAACACTCCAAAAATATAATATAGAAAGTAAAAAAAAGAATAAATTAAAAAACTAAAAAATGTTCCTAAATAGATTCTTAATATATTTTCATCCCCACAAATTATTATTTTTTACTACTTTGGTGGATTTAAATGAAAGAGAATCTATGTGTTAATTATAAAAATAGTTAATTAATAAAAACAATGATAAGTATGGACATAACCTTGTATTTATTACTTATGGGTTTGAGTTATGATCTTCTTCCCCGTGCTTATACAAACTATAAAATAAAACAGACATTCATTTTTATTTTTATTAAAATAACCATAAAATTAAAACTTGAAGATAAAAAAAAAATTTGGTAAAAACCACCATGAGTTGTTTCATTTTATATTTTATGTTTGTGGATATAATTTGGATTATCCTTAATTAGTTGGTGGTCAGTATTTAGATTATTTATATGTGATTTTTTCCAATATTCATAAGTGGATATTGGTTTTAGAGAACCTCATGAATAGAGTATATTAATCCCAACCCAAAATTATTATAATATATATATACAAGGAGTGGGAAAAGATTATAAGGGGAATTTATATATTCTATAATACCCTCATTTAGTGATTGTTGATGATGTAACAGAGGAGGTATAGACTTCTCCATGGGTCCCGTAGATTTTTCTTTTTGTTTTTAACCATTTTAATATATTGATGTTAAAATTAAAACTCTGTTTTATTTTTAATTATGTGATACTATTATTTTTTTTCATTTTCCAATGTAACGATCATCTCACTTAGTATTAAAAATTCAGAATAAATTGAGTTAGAATGCATTACAAGTAGTAAAAAATTAGAATAAAATGAATCTAAAGAAAGTTATACTCCCTTGGGTGGCTAATCCATGAGTTATTGTTTTTTAATATATGCATCTAGACTAGTTTCAAAAAAATATGGTAGTGGGTACAACATCCTTTATTCAAATCCTGATATCAATTTTTCTTCATCTTCCCTTAAGGGTTTGGTCATCTACCTACAATGTATCATCTGGTATATTTTTTTCTTTATTGATTGACTTCAGAAAAACCTCTGATATGTGATGGAGTGAAGATTTTCCAAATGTTTCTTCCACCACTTAGATGTCTTCTTGTGAAAAGTACATATGTTGTTCCACTAGTTATTAGTCTTGTTCTTATCCTTGATCAATGATTTTTTAGAGGTTGTTGTCCATTATAGCTATCATTTCCTTGAAATCTCCCATATAAATTTGTTTCTCCTTGATTTTTTGGTCTAGAAGTAGAGAGATAATGATGAATTCTTTAAATATCATTTAGTTTTGGTTATTATTAACTCTAATGGTGTGGGGGGATATATATTTATTGATGAATTGGTCTATGAATTTAGTAACTTACATCCTCTGACTTATTGGTGTGTATGAAAGTGTACTCATGTGGATGCCTTTAAATATGACCCTTGGGCTCCTATAGGAAGATAGAATTATTAATTTTCAAAAATTCACCCACCTTGACCTCACCATAGATTTCTTCTATCATGAACTAACCTGGGGCACCCTTGAAAAGGTACCTGAGTCACCCAATGACATATGTGATCCATCCCAAGACATACTTGAGATGTATCTTGATCACCTCATGTGAGAAACTAGTATTATGGTATCACATGTGAGCTCATGGGAATAATTTCTTCCAAGAATAGAATAAAACCTAGAGATTATATTCGGAAGTCTTGCAGGACCACTCTATGAATTAGAGGTCCATGTGTGTAATATATAAATAGATAGGGAAAATATATAAAATGAAGCATAAATGGGATCTAGTTAATCTAATCGAGACTAAGTGCTAATAAACTCTCAATCACTCATGAATATATCAAGGATTCCCATGAGTAATATCGATAGGAGGTGAGGTATATCAATAAAATGTAAAAAAATTCAAAATGTCACGATATCACAACTCCATACCGCCCCCATACACCATCCATGTGAATATCCTCTAAATAAAATATATCATAATCACATAAACACATTGGTACATCCATTGGGGTGCATCTCATTTGATAAAATGTTTCAAAGGTTCCAATTTTTTCTTGTAATTGAAACTACTCATATATCTTTCCAAAATCCCCTTGAAACCCCATTGTGAAACTAATGGACCTTTAAAACTCCTTGAAAAGTGTCAAACGGGATTCTAAATCATGCATTATAAATACTCATTTAAAATATCTTTTGGAAAGTGTTTTTAAAACGAAGAGACAATTTGAAAAGACAATATTAAATAAAGTCATCCTATGAAATCCTATATATATGCTAATACACATATATATGTATGCATGCACATATATACATACAAAAAAACACACATAGAGAGAAACACACACACACACAAACATACACATATATATATATAAGGTTATCAACATACACATATAAATCATCATTCATATGAATTTACAAGGAAGTCAACAAGGAGACACACTTCAAGACACTCATCAAAAAAGGATTCGACATTATAAACCCAAAAAAATCTCCAAGAAAAATAAAAAAAATAAAATGATACCTCAATAACTTAACATAATTATATAGAATCATCAAAAGAAAACTAAATCAATAAATAAACAATCAAAATGCAAAAAACTCCCTTTAAAAAAATTATCAAATACAGAGCACATTCCCATTTTAATAAAACTCAAATAAAGAATCTATATGATCTATCAATATATTTATAATTGAATTAAAACCCTACTATCAATATAAATTTTGGGAAGAACGCATTTTTAAATATCAAACAAATATAGTGTGAAATAGAAAGTGAATGCATGTAAATACTTACCTTAAACCATGTTCGGATAGAAAGAAACTTTGATTATGGGAAAAGGAAGACCAAAGATAAAATTTAAACACCCTAAATCAGTAATAATCATAAGATGACATCAATCCTAGACCTATATAGTTATGAAAACATGATTATAGTGCTTAAGAATAAGTGGAAACAAGAAAATAAATAATAGAAGATAAGGAATGGGATTTACCTCGGAGGAATCACTATAAAATAGAGTGTAAGGGATCCAAAAATGAAGGGGGTAAGGAGGAGGTGTTCCCTAGATTCCCTCATATTCCATGATGGAATGATGAGAAGGTGGAAGGGTTTGTGGTCTTAAAATAATAAAGGTATCTGAGGTATTTTATATTTTAAATTCTTGGTTAGTATCCAAGGTTTGGCCACATGGTTTACCAAACTCTGTGACAACAGTGCACCCTTCAATAGACACCTCTAACAAGTGTGAAAATACATGTATACTCAATGAATTTCAAGCATAATACTGGGTCATTTATTCTCCTTGGTGAGTGGGAAATAACATTCCTCGATTGGTAAAGTGAACCTAATCAACCCACTTAACAATGATTTCATACCATGAATCCACTAAGCTAACTCACCTCCATGGGTAAGTTAAGTGAATCAATTGGAGGGAGGATTTAAAATTCATTCAGTGAAAGAGTGTGGTTTCGTTTTGGGAAAATGGAGTGATGATCACCACCTCCACCCTCTACCTTTAATGTCACACTGGAATCAAATAAATAATTTAGGAATTAGTTTTTATTCCCCTTGGACCACTCAAAATGGGTTAGTACTTCACTTCCATTATTTATGAGGTCATAGGTTCTTTATAGCAGTCTCGAAACATAAGAAATCATGGAAGAGAATAAGAATAGAAAACATGAAGAAGAAAATAATGTATTAATGTTGAAACAAATGAATTATAGTAAAACTAATCTAATTCAAGAAATGTCAAAGTCTAAGAACAAAATCTTTTTTATTACAAATGGGTAGGGGAAATATTTATATCATCACTTAACCTCCTTATTCCTCCTCTTGCAATTCAATTACAATCTCTCTCTCTATCTCTCTCAATATTTTCTAAATTAGATTCCATGTGTATAAGATAATGGTGAGGATTTATTTGAGTGAGCTAATCATGTGAATATTCTCATATGAATTTTCTCCCCACGATCTCTATCTCCCTTAAAAGTTGGATGGGTGACACATGAAATAGTTGGAGGATACATATCGATTTGGATATAGTATAATAATGAAATTATTTTAAGTTAATCCCAAAATGAATTTTGTAAATTTTATATTTTATATTCCACATAGAAAATTATTTTCTCTTACATTTCACACAGCAATGAAAATGACCATTACACATCATCCCTTCTCTTTCACAGCTATGTCCTTGACCTATAAACCTAAGATCATCCTCTAGAATGACACTTTCATTCTGATGATATTTAATTTTATGTACCATTTTTTGGACTTCAATAATTTACCATATTTCTTTATTTTACAGTCAAATTGACCCCTATATTCCAAAAAATTAACTCTGATGTTTTGAAAAATTATTTATTTTTCAAAAAAATGTCTTTTATGTATTCATGTAAGAATTTTTTACTTTGAAAATTATGAACTTACTAAAAAATTTGAAACTCATTTCATAGGATTATACAATGTCTATGTTTCATGAATTTTTTTCATAATGTTGGTTACTTTTTCACATCTCTATTCTTTTGAAAAAAATTCGATTTTTCTCCAATTTCTATAAGTTCACTCTTATTGAATTCATTATCTGGAATTTAAAATTCATTTTCTAATGTTTTGAAGTTACCTATAAATTGATAATAAACACAATTTATATTCATATTTATAATAATTCATTCTATAAATAATTAAAATATTAAAAACACCAAAATATATGACTAAAAATTAATTATAATTGTTTACAAAACAATATATGTCTTTTTAATTATTTTTAAAAATGAATAACATAATTAAATATAAAATATTCAATCCATTTAACAATTCAATTCCAAATTTTGTTAATATGTAAAATATTTTAATTTAAAAGGATTTATATTAATTATGGGGTTAAATTGCACTATAAATATATTAAAATCTCCAAAACATTGTCTCTTTTCACTATAATTCAAAAAAAATACATTAATGAATATCTCCATCAATTTACTCATGTGGCATGTACCTTATGAAATATGAGAAGTTCCACTTTAAGATAATTCAATAGAAATTTATTTAAATTAAAATTTCCACTTCCTATGATATGTATTAAATCTATTATACCTTTAAAAGGTCCCTTAGGTGGTGTGTATTAACACCATATTCGTCGATTACCTTTTTCTATGTGAGTTGGAATTTAAAACCATGGCCATAGGCCTAGGATAGGTACCTATGCTTGAGACTTTCTTCTAGAATCCTTGTGGGGTGTCCTAGGCTATTCCTAGATAAGTAAAGTCTTGAGAAAATAATATTCTAGTGATGGTTTGGCCTAGGTTAGTGAATTTGAGTAGTTAAGTGACTTAAGAGCATAACCCTTTATTCATTAGTAAAATTTTAATTCTATATGAATTATTATAAGTGATATATTTCTTACTATGATTACTTTCTAATGATTCATCACCCACACTTAGTATGTCAGTGGTATCTCATACTCCTTGTGAGTTTTATTGGTTCTCTCTCATCCATAAAAGATAATTTGGCCATCCACTATTCACCTTATGGTTGATATATTGGTGGTACCTCACCCAACTATAGTTGGTTGTGCTAGTATATAATCCCCCCTGGTAAGTGGTGGTGCCTTAACCACCTTATTATGTGATTCTAGTGGTGAATCCTCCACATAAAAAAGGTTCCTTGGTGGTATTCCATCTACTTTGAGATTTCATATTGAGTTACATCATCCACCTAGAACGTTGTACATGGTGGGGAATCATCCACCTAGAGATTGATATTGGTGGTGCATCCCCAACCTAAAATTAGTTAGAGGTGGTATATAATCCAACTGATGAGTGGATGTGGGTAGTGGATCATCCACATATGGACAATAATATTGGTGGTGTATCATCCACATGATGTGTATTTTAGTGGTATATCATCCACCAAATTATTGATAGTGGTGGTATATCACCATTTGTAGTTGGTGAAACTTTATTCACCAAGTGATGCCTCATTCACCCATATTATTATATTGTTGATGGATCACTCACTTGGATGGGTTATGATGGCGATGAATCATTCACCTAGTTTACTTTATAGAGATAGCTCATTCACCATTATTTAGGCATGAGTATTGATGTATCATTCATCCTCATGGTGTGTTTAAACTATGGGCATATTATCCCATAATAGTATATAAAAAATTAGGTATGGTCTCATGTGGTCATGTTATTAATAATTCGATGAGGTAACAGATTATTTAATGCTTTATCAATATTCTCTATCAAGAATGAATGTGTATTTACTAGAATTGTTAAAGACATTGTTAGTGGTATCCTATCCAGCTATACTTACACCCTAATTGGGAACCTTGATACCCAAGAATACTTTATATTTCATGAACCTGGTAAGAGAAAGGGCTCTTCTACTTCAGATGTTTGAGAATGGATAAGGAATTTGTGTTGGTATATGTGTCCAGTCTAGAACTTAAGACCAATGTTTTGGATCTCTCCTTTACTTTTGGACATTTTTGTAAATGATTTTCCCATGGGAGATCTTGTTTTCACTTATATAACTTGTATTTCTAGAATAATAACTATTTTTTGTTATCGGATGGTGGTTAGTATTAAT
Source organism: Viscum album (assembly GCA_963277665.1). NCBI lineage: Eukaryota > Viridiplantae > Streptophyta > Magnoliopsida > Santalales > Viscaceae > Viscum > Viscum album. The sequence continues at coordinate 1,073,604,067 of OY728160.1, forward strand.
TTTGGCTACCACATAGCTTGGATGTTTATTATTTTGTTGTTATATCATCATAAATATTTATTGACATTACTTCAACTAATTTTTAGGATTATTTGTAGTCGATGATATATTTTCTCAAATTTTTATGTGTCACCCCTCTCCACTATCCAATAACCTATAGTGTATGGGTTGGCATGCTTAATTTATATTGTGATATAGTTATAACATGATAGAATCAAAAAGGATCAAGTACATTAAAAAGTTTTATCAGAGACCTATTTCTTTTTGTCATACTATTTGGGATATAGTAGCTAAGAGATAGAGAGTTGTTGGTGCTTGGTAAGAAACTCATTTCTGGGAGTATCTATGCCACATATTTGAGAAGTCTATGTTTCCAATGATGGATTTGATATTATTGGTTTTTTAGTTTATAGTTTGGAGTATTTTAAATATTTAATTTATGATTTATGGTTTCTTGTTTTTAATCTTGACCCAGGGTGGGAAGAGAGTTTTCATTTATGCATCATCCTTAGCATGTTGGTCTCACATGATACCTATATACTTGATTGTGATTAATATTCTTGACTGGTTTTCTAGATATGACACTAGTTTTGTTCATTTTTAATGTCAATCATAAATTAATAATAATTTTTCTATATAATTTATTGGTGACACTCTACTTTATTGACCCATGATTTATGAATATTATTGTAATATATTATGATTTTTATATGATCACATGATATAATTGTACCACACTTGATAGATGGTCTATAATCTAGATTATATATGAGAGACCCTTCTGTAATAGGGTGTTTGTGTGTGTGTTAAGGTGGTGTGTTGTCTACCTATTATTTCTTACCCTAAAATGTGATATCTAGACCTATGGTTGAATTAAGATTAGAATTTTGTACTTAGTATTGTAGTGACATGCCACTATAGTAACATCCCCTTTAGTGTTAGTAGGGTGATGATGAACTTGTCCCCATCAGTAGTGGATTTAGAGATACATTATTTTCATGTTACTCTTATTGACTAGGAGGTCTGTAAGAGTATTCTTCAGGTGATGTAGTCTGTGGGGAATGGGGCAGTAAGATTTGGTCCAATAATTTCAAACTTTACTTATGAGTTTGAGTTAAAACATCCACATATCTTTATAAGTTAGGTAAGACTAAAATTTATTTATTTCTTTATAAAGTATATTAAGACCATATTCAACCATCTCATGACACCCCTTGAGGAGTGGGTGATGCTTACTGCCTACATGATTTGAGGTCTAGTAAAGCATTGGTGAAACATTCTAGTCCAAGTAAACCAGTATGTGGGACTTTCATGGGAGTATGTTATAAAAAATGATGAATTTACTCTTAAAGACTCTGAGGGGTTAAAGAGACAATTATTTTTTGTATCTTTTTTAGGGAGGCATATGAGTGAGGAATTATAATGCATGGTTTACTAGTATTCTATAGCTTTCACTTGCGCTACTCGATGATGTGATTTCCAAGTTCTGATACTTCAAGGATATACTAAGGAACTCTATTCTATCCTAGGTGAATATATTTTTCATCACATCGTTATATGAAGTCATGAATCCAACTTTGATTACGAAGAAGAAATAGATGATGGGTGTACCATATTTGAAATATGATTTTTCTGTAGGGGTTGGGAGTAGGTCATCAGATAGAAAGAAGTAGAGATCTGAGGTATCTCTCAAGAGTGGAGATAGGAAGGATGGCCATGTAAGGGGTTCATCACTTCTTCCTAGAGGGTTAAACTTAGTTGAGTTCTACTAGTGTGGTCAGTAGGGCCATATTAGTTCTAATTATGATAAATAGATAAAGGAGTGTCATTACTATATGATCCCAACTTTTTATAAAGGTATCGATACTTAATTTTCAGTTGAAATATCTTGTTTTATCCTCATATAAATTTTTAAGTATATCATGGAGTTACCAAGAGGGTTTGGGCTTGGTTTGAGGCCCAAAGTTCTATTTTCAGGTGGAAAAGAGGAGGTTCATGGTTTTCACATGGCTAGTTATAATTTGTCACCTCAAACCATGCAACCCTATAGGGTGACACAAAGTTTTACAAATCATGTAGAGGAGTAAGAACAGTTATTAGAGGTGTTATAAATAACTATATAGGGGATCTTCATAGGATGTGTATGGTTTGTCAAAAAATACACCATGCCATGTGAGGGGATGCCACCCAGGATAGTGTTGGTGCACGGTTTGGCCAACTATGTGATCAAAACATGAACCACCTTAAAATGTGTGAAAACAACATTTTTTCATTTCATCCTATAATTTTTATTCCTCCTCTTTCTTTCCCAAATCACAGAGGACCTCCCCCTCATTGGAATCTCTCCCATGGCCATCACCTTGGATTTGACCCACGTTCCCCATCTAGAATCCAAATCAATCATTGTTCATCACATTGGATATCCAAAAATAAGTATCTTACTACTTGTCCTTCATTTATTTAATTATATCACTACATGTAATTCGGAATATGTGTGAGCTAATATGCCCTATTTTTTATGGTATTCGAATATTATTCTGATTTGTCCCATTATAACTGAGATTGGAGGCTAATATTGGATGACGAGTTGTTTGTCTCCTTAAGGTATGTTCTATAACACTTTTCTCTAAAATCATTTCTATTTATAAAATGTGGCATTGTTCAAACATTCCATGCAACACATCTAAATTTTGTTTTTAATTATTAATTTCATTAACTATTGTTATAAATACTCCCATAGACCCTGTTTATTATTGGAGGCCATATACCTCGACAAGTTACACACCTTTATATTTGATTATTAATTTCCCTTAACTTTGTAGAAAAATTATGTGACCAAACCACCCTTTTTATGGTCCTGGATTGACACTTGACTAAAATAGACAACTTGGATTAAATGGAATGTGAATCGCCAGACTAAGACACATAAATCTTATTTAATTGACTATTAATAACATGGATAAATTGGGTTAAAGGGAATTCTATATGGTCTGAAATACATTTATTCTCTTATGTTTTTTATTCAAAGGAAATACCTTATTACTATTATTATTATTAGACCAAGGATATTGATTGTGGTGCAATATTTAAGGGAATTGTTTTACATGATGTTTTGTAGTTCCAAAGGATTGAATAACAATGGATAAGGGTTGGGGGTTGAATAATTTGTTCACTTTTTATATGTTTCAAAACTTTTAAAACATAACCCCTACAATATGTTCATATTTATTTCCTTATTGAATTTTAGTAAATATTCATGCATGAAAAAAGTAGGAAATCATTTAAAGTATAACAGATTTATATGGTTTATACTCAGTTTGAGAACCTATATCCTTTTCATAGCCACTCTCATGGGTCTATGGAAATCCATTATTATGAAGAAGTGAATATAACTTGTGCCAACTCCCATTAGACACCTTATATATCCAAATAGAAAATATTATATTGAATTTTTCAGTTTATAATTTTTTCTCATAAAAAATTGATCCAAAAAAATAATAAATACTTTGTTAAAATATATCTACAATTTCTTAGTTTGAATCCTCAGTCCAATTTGGCTGGATCTGATTTTCTTAATCTAATGAGTCTGGATCTAATTATCTCAATACAATCAGTCTGGATCTAATTATCTCAATATGATGAGTCTATATATGATTCTCTAAATATTATGGACTCAATAAAATGAACTCATTCTTAATATTAAAAACTCAAACTCTTCTCAAATGATCAATATGATCTTCTTCGGTCCGATTAACTCAATCTGATTGACTGAATATGATCTTTCTCAATTCGGTAAACAAACATTCAGTTATGTGATCCTCCTCATGAAATCTCTATTCTAAAATAAATTTCACTAGATTTATTTAGCACTCCTCCTTTTCTATATGCATTCAAATTCCATTAAAATCAAATTATCTGAGAAAGTATTTATAGGTGATTAGGAAAAAAAGTGGGAAACTTTAAAACATTCTCTATTTTCTAAAATTTCAAAAAATCCAAAAATCTCTCGCATTTAAAATATGAACATTGACTTCTTCAAACCTACTTATATTTGTCTTAGAGTTATGAAAAAATGAATATCAGGTTTGGACTCATCAACTCTTTATAAAACTTTTGGAATTTTCTTTTTTGAGTCTTCTTTATAACAAACACAATATGATTTTTGTTTGTTTATTAGTGAATCTGATTTCCATTTCTTTCTCTGTGAATCTTAATTTTTGTTTATTTTTTAGTGAATCTGATTTCTATTTATTTCTTAGTGGATCCTAATTATGTTTCTTTCTCAATAAATCTGAATGAATTATCATTACTATGTAATTCCCATTATGATGGAATTCCCATTACGATGGATATCCCATTATGATGGACATCCCATTATGATGGAATCTCCAAACTACAACTCTAAAATTCTTCAAACCTCTCCACCATTCCTTTTAAAATATTTTATCATAAAATTTTTCATGATTTTGGTGAACTATATGATCAGTAAAGCATCGTATAAATTGATTTTGAAAGTATCAAAACTTTCTAAATCCTAACTTCACAATATTATTTCAATACTCTTCAACAATAATACAACTTCTTCACTCAATAACTTCTTTCATTCTCTGATTACGAGAAAGGAAAAATTCTAGCAAACAATAATTTATGCCACATATTATTTTTGATATAAAGATCTGAATATGATGTAGATGGGTCCAATTATTTCTGAAACTTTTGACTTTATTACAAAAGATCATTATGATGGATTGGATCCAATTCTTGGATAAGAAAAACATTCATATACAAAAATTTTAGTTTTTAAAAAAACACAAAAAAACTTTATTTAAAAAAAATTAACCCCAAAGGTTCTTCAATATCCCCATTTGGATTTTTTGACAAACTTTGTTAAGAAATTTCTCAACTCTCATAATTTTTTTACAATTCAACTTTTGTAAACAACTCAATTTTATAAAGTTTTATCAAAACATAGCCTTTCTCAAAAGAGAGTTTCTTGAAACTAAACTACTAGATAAAGTAATTTTTTGAATGAATTCCATCCCTCAGTGATAAGGAAATTTTCCATACATGTATAGATAACTCCCCCTCACTTTCTTTTTTCTCCCACGTTTCCTTTTCTCTCCCCAATTTTTTGATAACCATAGCTTCAAATTCAGTTAAGGAAGACAAGTACAAACTTCTTATAATGTAAAAATTTGTAAGTTTATCTCCCCCATTATCAACATAATCCAAAGAATGGTGGGGGTTATTAGTTATATAGTATATGGATACATGGGGGGAGGTTTAACATGAAGTTGCAAACTCAATTCCATAAAACTTTCTTTCAACATTTCTTTTTAAAAGATATCATCATTCTAATACATTTTGAAATGTATTTTAGAAAAATATCTCCAACAGAAAATTTGTTTTTTATAAATTAAAACATTAGATATATGTTATTAGAACTTGAATGTTGGATAGGATTCTTAGAATGATCAATTGAACTCTAATTATCACAAAGTGTCTTAAATGGTTTATGAAATTTTACCTTAAAATATTCTCACTGAACTTTCATGCACAATATTTGAGTAGATTCCTGAGTATCTAAAATATATTAAGTTTCATCTGTTCTCAAATTTATTGAACTTTGTTTCTTACTATTCCAAATCACACAACATTCACCCAAAAAATGTTCCTATTGTGGTCAAATTTCTATCATTACAATCTCCAGCCTAATCAGTATTAGTATAACCATAAAGTTTAGTCTCACTGTTTCTTTTTTTTAATAAACCATGTGAAGTTGTTCCTTTTACATATCTTAGAATACTATATACTTCTAAGATATCTAATTATTTCAGATTACATTGATACCCGACATACAAAGTCACAACATAAACAATATAATCCCTGGAGGTTTTAAGATAAAGAAGACTTCCTATCATCTTCTGAAAGTATTTTTTATTCACAATAATTTTGGATTAATATTTACTTAATGTTGTACTAATTGAAATATGAGTAGAAACTTCTTTGGATTATTTCATCCCAAACTTCTTTAACAATTATTTGGCATTATTTTCTCGAGATAATAAAAGGTACCATTATTTTTTTGATATTTTAAGACAAGGAATAAAGCTAATTCTCACAAAATGGAAATTTCAAAAATATTATAAATTTATTCAAAAATCATTTTTAAAACATTCTATTCCTCACTAGAAAAAATTATATCGTCCACATAAATAATTACAATTAGAGATTCAGAGTCAACATCTTTCACATATAAGTTTCTATCAACTTTTACTTTAGAAAAGTTCAACATTATCAAACAATTGTAAAGCATATAATACCATGATCACAGAGATTGTTTCAACCCATACAAATATTTCTTCAATTTACAAACTTTTTTTTATCATAATCAAGTAGAATCTCACAGGGGTTTTCAATGTAAAATTCTTCCGCAATCTCACCATTTAACAAAGATGACTTAACATCCATATAATAATTTTTGTAATTGTGAAGTGTGGCCATTAAAGGAAATATTCTAATAGTTTCTAATATTATAATAGGGAAAAAATTTCCTCAAAATCCATACCTTCCACTAGTGTATAGCCTTTACAAACAAGCTTATCTTTGTTTCATGAAACTTATCCATGTTTATTTAACTTGTATCTGTAAACCCACATAGTTTTGATAAATTTTTAATTTTATGGTCTTGAAACAAGTCCCCATGATTCAATCTTCTCAATCTAATCCAACTATTGAGACATAGAATCCACCCATTTCATGTTTTGAATAGCTTCTAAAACTAATTCTGGTTAAACTTTTGAGATAATTAAAGTCTGATTATCTAATCTAAACTTTCTTCCCATCTAAGCTAGATCCTTCTGATTCCCAATAATTTTTTTTTCAGATTCAACATGTTTTTTTAGGGTAGGAAATTTCAAATTTTCTTTTTTAGCTAAAATTTACTCAGCATGTGATTCTTATGAATTTTGATAAGGATGTTTTTAATTACTTTAACTATTGTTGGAACTCTCCGGTTTATCCTCATCGGAATTCCCAAAAACTTTTGTTAATGAACTTTGATTTTCAATTACATTCACATCATATGAGTCCAAAAACTTTTGTAAATGTTTGTTCCAACATTTTCAACTTATTCTATTTGGTTAATAACCCATAAATGTTTCTTCCTCAACTTTCTCATAAATATTTCCCAAATCTTGATTTTTGATTTTGAGAAAACATGGAATTCCAAAAACTTTGAAGTATTTCAATGAATTTTTTTAGTTATAACACATTTAATAAGGAGTTATGTTGGTTTTTAGTTTCAATAAGCATCTATTTTGAATATATACAGTAGTACTAATAGATTCCCTCCAACAGAATTTTTAAAGATTGTATTCTGCTAACATACTTCTTCCAATTTCCACCAAAATTCTATTATTTCTTTCTGCTACTCCATTTTTTTGTGAAGTATAGGGAGAAGAATTTTGATGTTTAATACCATGATTTATCAGATATATTTCAAAATTATTGTTTTTGAATTTGGTACCATTATCTATTCTCAATATTTTTTTGTAAACCCCCATTTATTTCTCAACATATTTTTTAAAAAATTTGAACATTTCAATAGCCTCTAACTTGTGCTTCATAAAAATGATATTTTTATCTGAGTGAAATAATCAATAAAAGTGATAAATTATAAATATCCTTTTTTATTAATTTATCATAAACACACATAAATCGGTATGAATAATCTTAAGTGGTCTGGTAGGCTGAATCTCAACTCTTTTATGACTTTTATTATTTATCTTCTATCTTTGACAAGTTATACAAACATCTTATTCTCTTATTTTCAATTCTGGAAAGTTTCAAATGGATTCAAATTTAGAAATTTTGTTCATAATTTTCTATCCAAGGTTCCAAATTATTCAATTCCATAATTTTTTTTTCATCTCCCACACATAAGTAGCAAGAGTTAATGAATTCTCTTATGTTAAATAGATTCCCACTAGTTCTTTCTCCTTTGGAAATGACTTTTCCATCATTCAAACTTTTAATGATACAAAAATATTTTCAAAATTTAACTTATTTTATTTCATAAAAAATTTTACTTACACTAAGTAAGTTATTTTTTCACCCATCAACAAATAGAACATCCTTAGATTTCAAATTTTTGGCTTCAATCTCATCCTTTCTGATTCGTCTAATTTTTAAGGAACTATCATCACCATAGTAAAATGATCCTCCATCATGAATTTAAACATGTTTCAATATTTTTATGTAACTTATCATATGTGAAGAAAAACCTCTATAAATTATCCATGGTTTGTTCCTTTTACTTGCTTTCAAATATGTCTCAACAAAAAAGGTTTTTCTCAACTTTCTTCATTTTAGATTTTTTTCTTTTCTATCAAAAGAAAAAATTTTAGAAGGAGTTTCATAAATATTTCTGCATTATGAAAAGCTAGATCAAGTCTTCCATAAACATATTCCATACATTAAAATTGATTTTTTATTGGAAAGTTTCTATGATCTTGATAATTCACTTTTTCAACTTTCTATAAGTTAGGAAAGATTCTCATTCTACTTTCATTATTTCTTCCACTTTTCTCAAACCTTCTTCTAGGTAAGGATCATTTGTGCCGAATATTATAAGACTTATTCCCATAGATTCCCCAACACCAAAAAATAGTCATCAAATCTTTATTTTTTTACTGAAATATGATCTTTCTCTATTGAAACTTTGTTGGGGTTAGTAACTTCTTTCAGCTCTAACATACTCAGAATGTGGACCATCTTTTCTTTCCAGTGATTTATCTAATTGTGTATATTTTATAGGTTTCTCACATCCTTTCTCAGCTCAATATTTACCAATAAATTTTCAAAAACCTAAAATTTTAAAAGAATCATATGAAATATTACTTTTGGTAAGAGAATATTTCACCTGATTCTCATATTGAGCCTTCTCAGAAACTTTAGAAGTCTCAGCTTTTACTTCTGAAGCTTTGTTGAATTTTTCATTCTTCTTCTTCAAAGAACATTTAGAAACAAGAATATTTGATTGAAACCTATTAAATTATTCTTTTTTTGATTCCAACTTCTTACTAATATCTTTAATCGTCTTTCCTTGTTTATAACTTCTAAGTTTGTAACTAAAATATCCTCGATCTATTCTTCCTTATACATGATAACATCTTTTCTTTCATTGATTATTTCTTCACATTATTTTTTCATAAAAATAATTTCATTATTAAGTATTTTTTCTTAAGACATGAAACATGTTCTTTTCTGAGTTGATACTGTCTATAAGATTTTTCACCTCCTTCTTCACTCTCTGAGGAATCTTTTTTTCTCAACTTTTGCTATGATGATTCTAAATTTTTTTAAACATTCATCTTTATAAAAATTGTTTTCAATTGAGTAGTACTAAACTTTCTTAATCAACATAGCTCTTTCGTTTATAGTAAATTTTTTCTTGTATTTGTTGGAAGACTTTTCTTCTTTATCATTTTTATTCCACTACTTCCATTGAGGTTTTTCATCAGAATAATCTTGATATTATCCAACTTTATTATTAGGGAAATTCATAGAAAAGTGTCTAATTACACCACACTCAAAAAAATGAGAGGTATTTTACCTCTATATTTTCCTCTTCCTATCCAATAGCTTTTACAGATAAGAGGCATAATCTTAGCATTCAACTCATCATCTTCATTTTCTTATGAATCACAAGGATTATCTTCTTTAACATCATGGATTTTCATCTTTCTCATAGCTTTAAAAGACATTTAATCGTTAATATTATTTTTAAAAATTGGACATTTCCTCATTTCATAAGAAATAATAAATTTATGAAATTAATAAAGAGATAAATCATCCATATATTCTAAAGAAAAAAATTTAGAATCCCACCTATGTAGAAATATTCTCATAAGTTTATTCATAATTTTGTAATCTTCCAAGACATCTCTGAATCCTATAATTTTTCAAATAATTTAATTTACTATGGTGAATTATTCATCAATTTTTTTTCTTCTCTCTTTTTGATGTCCTCGTACTTACTATTCCATATTTGTATCTTTACTTCCTTAACTTTAGTATTCCCCTTGAAAACACTTTCCATCATGTCCCACATACTTTTTAATGTATTGAGACCCATCACATTTTGATAAACATTATCTAATAAGGACATAAGTATTTCATTTATATCCTTTCTATAAACTTTTATATTTCTATTATCATCAAATTTCATAAGATCATCTTTCTCAATAGGTGGAAAACCAAAAGTAACAACATCAACAAATTCGATTCCATGATATGTAGATAATGAATCATCCTATTTTCCATCCATAATAATATTTTTCCTAAAATATATTAATCCCAATACTATTGACAGAATTAATCTTATACATGGTAAGGATTCAACAAGGGAACCACCCTATGATACCAATTGAAGTTCCAAAGGATCAAATAAAAACTAAGAAGGGGGGTTGAATTAGTTTTTCACTTTTTATAAGTTTCAAAAATTATTGAAGACTAACCCCTGAAACCTATTAATATTTATTTTCATATCTAATTTTATTAAATAAACATGTGAAAAGTAGGAAATCATGAAAATCACACAATGTTTTCAAGGTTCAGCCTCAGTGTGAGAACCGACATCCTTGCTATATCCACTATCATGGGTCTATGAAAATACACTATTATGAATAATTGATTACAACTTATGACAAATATTGTTATACACCTTTTATATCCTTACAAGAAACATTATACTAACTCCAATCAGTTTACAATTTTTTCTTATAAAACAATTGAGCCAAACAAAATCATAAGGACTTTGTTGAAACTGCTCAAGAATTGTTCAGTCTAAATCCTTAATATGATTTGGCTAGATCCAATTTACTAAAACCAATGAGTCTAGATTCGATTATCTCAATACAATCAGTCTGGATATGATTCTCTCAATATGATGAGTTTAGATCCAATTCTTTTAATACAATGAAATCAATACAATGAACCCATTCTCAATCTCCAAAATTCAAACTCTTATCAAATGATTAATACAATCTTCTTTGGTCCAATTGAATTAATTCAATTGAATTAATATGATATTCTAAATACAATCTTGCTAAATTCGATAAAAAATAGTCATTTATTTGATCCTCCTCACAACATCTCTATTCAGAAATGACTTTCACTTGATTTATTCAGTGCTCTTCCTTTTTCTCTTATGTGAAAATTCCACTCAAAGAATATTATCTGAGCATGTATTTATAGGGGATTCGGAATAAAAAAGTGGGAAACTTGAAAACTTTACCCTCTTCCTAAAATTTCAAAAACCCCAAAAATCTCTCATATTCAAAGCGTCAATATTAACTTCAAAAAAACTCCTTATATTTATTAGATATTTATGAAAATTTTAATTTCAAGTTTAACCTCCTAAACTATTCATAAAACTTTTGGAATATTCTTTTTTGACTCTTAATTATAACTAAATTAATATTATTTTTATTTCTTTCTCAGTGTATCTAATTTCTATTTCTTTCTTAGTGAATCTGAATTCTATTTAATTCTCAGTGAAACTAATTTCTTTTTCTTTCTCAGTGAATCTGAGTTATATTTCTTTATTAGTGAATAGAAATGAATTATTATTATGATGGAGTTTCCATTATGATGGAATTAAAATTATGATGGTTGTCCCATTATGATGAAATATCCATACTGAAACATTGAAATTATTCAAACCTCTTCACCATTTTATCAAAAAATTTTATCATGTTTTTTTTCATGATTTGTGAGATATTTTTGATCTGAAAAGAATAATATAATTTGATTTTTAAATTATTAAAATTTCTTAACCTAAGACTTCAAAATATTATTTCAAAACCCTTCATAAATAGTAAAACTTTTTCACTTAGAAACTTATTTTTTTCTCTAATTACAACAAAAGAAAACAGCCAGAAAGAAATTCTACATCTGATTCATTTGGATATGGTGATCTAAATATGACGCAGATAGATATGATTCTTTCAAAAACTTTTTAATTTCTTACACAATATCATTATGATGGACTGTATCTTATTCCTAGATAAAAAAACATTCTTATACAAAAAATTTTAGTTGTCGAAAAATACAAAAAACTTTGTTTAAAAAAATTTAACCGCAAAGGAACTTCATGTTTCATACTCCCTTGATGTTGTCTGTTGGACATGGAGTTTCATATATTTTATCAAAATTTTGGACATGAAACTTCATGATCCTTGGGTGGTATGTTGGGAATGATGAACCACATCATTCATTTGGGTTAACAGACATGAAATTTCATATCTTCAAATGAATTATAGGCTAATCCCCTTAAAGATTGTGACTCATACGATTATCCATGGATACCTTGGATATATTCCTTGATTCTGAGATAGTACTACATATAAATAAATACATACATATATATATATATAATTATCCATATAATATGTATATGGTGACATATATTCAAAGATATTTTGGCATCGGATGAAATAGGTAGAGTCATACTTGTCTCTTTTAGAAACCTAAAAACACTTGGTTTTAGTTACATCACTGCTTTACTTTTTTTATAATCATAAATTTTTCGTTTTATATACACTATAATGATAGTGAAAGAAATTTTTGGTGCTGGAATACTGAGTTTTACTCACACTCGGTTCAGGTCGCAGATTAGTACTCAGATAGACATTATGGATATAGGTAGGGATAAAGGTAAGTGTTATGTTATAGATGATTGATTTTTTATATCATGGGAGTACAGGAGTATAGCATCAATCTTATTCTTATGATTTTGATGGGGAAAGATTTTTTTCTTTTTTCCATTTTTATATTTCATGTTTTATATTTTTTTGTCTATGTATCCCGTGTATCCCACATTTTATATAGCTTCGTGACATGATCATCAATTTGTATATAGTTCTATTTAGTATTTACGATACAGTTATTCTAATTACTATGGTATGGGTAATTTACTATTCCCACTATTTAATAATTATTCCCACTAATTAATAATTATTTATAATGATATGTTACTACTCTGTAAAAGTGGGTAGAGTCTCCTCACCGAACCATCAAGGGTCCTCGCTACTAGTTGGAAGCCTCTGTCTTACAAGGAGGAATTATTAAGTCCATGTGGACAATTGGTTTAGGTTACATATCAGTGAATTGGTTTTGGTATATCACAAAGTGGTATTAGAGCTTTCATTTTTCCTTTTGTCTTACTGTTTTTGGGTTGGTGCATATGATACTAGTAATGTTCTAAGATTTAGAAATCAGCCTGTTCTTAGGAGTAGATAACCCACATAAAGGGAAAAATGAAAAATTACCCAGTATAGGATATTGTTGTTCTAGATTATTCTTATTAAATTTTTATTGATTTTAACATTGGGTGAAAAACATGAATTTTGGTGTTTATTAGGATTTTGAGTTCATTTTTTACCCTTGGTCTTGTATGATAAATAGGTAAGATCTCATGCATCATTGTAACCCCTAAGTATTTACAAGTTATGAATTTTTCATGCCATGTTTATATTACTACATGAATTTCTTGTTGCATAGTATTGGTGCCTTGATTGTAATATTTTAAAATGTTCACATTATTATTACATAGATAAAATAATTGGATTAATTAATGTATCTACATAAACATAAATTGTTTTTATCATATATATTGATGGTATCACCCTAATTATCTAATTATTATTTCATTTAGTCATGGTCCATTGGTTACACGAAATGAAACATTAATTGTTTATCATTTAATAGATTCCAATTTCAATTTAAATAGTGTGTGTGCCTCAATAAATTATGAATTGGTATCCTTCTAATTGAACAATCATAATAGATTGGTTGTAGTTACACGACATGTCAAGTATGACTTGTAAATTTTTGACTTTATAGCCTAGGAATGGTGACTTATCTAACTAGACCATGGTATATATATATACATGTTAAGTTTCTGAATTGTAAAAAGCTAAATGAAATAGTTTTTGTGAAATGGGGATTCCAATTACAACTTAAAGGTTTTTTTCCTCTATAACTTGCAATTTAAACTCGCATATTGGAACCTCTAGCATGAAACAGAGAACTTGACCTTGACCCAAACTTAGTAAAGGGCTATTGGGAGTATTTCTTTTTGTTTATTATGACTTGTTATATGAACTAGACCTTGATTTAGGAGTAGGCATAGAGGTTTTGAATCTAGTATAGGAAGGCTTGTACATGTCCTAATATTTTAACTATGGTCCTTCTATTATACAACTCTATTATAAGGCATGTGATTTGGATTTATAATGATATTCCTCCACAACAGACTCAAATCATGCACTAGGGATGTGGCGATGACCATGTTCTTGAGGTGGTGGGCCATGATCCACTAGTATGAACTTATATTGTGTCACCTGTTAAACCTCCCATTATACCTAACAAGGGAACAGATTCCTAGTTTTGAGATGGTTTCCTACAACTCATGCATACCATTAAAAGAGCCTTTTGACCTATCTCTACTATGTAAGAGTTTATGTGAGTGTTTCAGTAGTAGCATTCACCTTCATTTTTTGGGGATGGTGTCCCCTAAGAAGCTGACCATGTATGGTGTCAATGCTATCTCTCTTCGATCATTTAGAGACGACTCTAAAAAGTAGGTTCAATATTGCATCTTACATGTTTCATGATTCTAAAAAGAGTTGGTGGTATTTTATTACCCTGAAATATCATCATCAATATATGTTTTGGAAGGACTTATAAGCAGTCTTCTATGATTACTTCTTTCTAGAGACACTGACAGTAGAGTGAGAAAGGGAGTTCATACACCTACAACTGGATGAAATGTATATGGAAATTATTAAATGAATGGGCCTTGAGATTGATTACTTCTATGTTTTCATGACTTTAGTTACTTCATTGGGGATCTGATCCAAGAGTGTATACTAATGTAAGTAATGTATCCTTGAGATAGGTGGTTGTCTTTTTGTTTGGAACCTCTTCATACTTAAGATGATAGGATTTGATATCACACTCAAAATGGAAAAGTAAGTATATTATCATGATCACATTGATTTTTATCACTGGAGGGTGTCTTTCACATTACCTTAGGATGGTAATTATATTTGTAACACACCATGATTTTATAGTATGTTTTCTTAAATTAATTTAATATCTTGTGTTGCATGCAACATTGAGTTTAAATGCACAGCGATCTATTGATTGTTATAACCTATCCATTAAAATTATAATAATGAATGGTATTAACCACATTATTAATTTAATGTTTTTAAAATTCATCCCAAATATTTTATAAGAATAAGATAAGAATGAATTTAATTTTACACATTAAAAGGATGCATTTTTTTAAAGGAATTTTTACCACCTTTTGATGGAGAACTTTTTTTAAATAGATCCTTTTAAACTTTTATATATTTTATTGTAAAAAATATAATTCTTCATTGAAATGGGAATATCAAAAAAATTGATGAATTTTTTTATTTTTCTTATAAGTTTCATGTTTTGAGTAAGAGTGATAAAATATTACATTTTAAATTGAAAACAACTTTTTATCTATATGATTTATATTGTTAACTAATATTTTTAATTAGTTTCAAATTATAATTAGTTCATTTTTTCTAATTTAATCCAATTTAGTTCATTAGAATGAATTTCATCATGAATTTGGATATTAAAACATTTCAATATTTTGAATGTTTTCACTATAAAAACTCATTTTCTCATTCCGTCAACAAGATTAATTATAAATTAATTTTATCAAATTATGTGTTTTGAATTTTGAAAAATTAATTTCATATTTGGAATCATAATTTGAAAATTTATAAAATTGTTTCCTTTTATTTTTGGACAAAATGAATAGTGACTTTAATAATTTTTATTAGCGCGGTTAAGGGTATATCGGGTAATTAAGAGTTAAAAATAATATTATAATTATTATAAAATTACCCGAATAATTATTCTAATTTTATGGGATGATTCATATTCATAAATAAGAATTTATGGTTCATATATATGATGATTTTTTCCCATTAGTAAGTGATTATGACCCTTATAGTATTTTATATAAAGAAAAGTCAAAGTTGTCTTATTCATGATTTTAATAAGTATAACATTTTTATATGGTGTTATCATGAATTTATCTTCTAATATATATTTATATTTAAAATATAAAATATTTATCTTCATATTGGTAATTTATTTTTAATTTTTAGAAAATAAATAATTACATTAAAGACTTATACAATGATGATGCAGTGATTGTTTAATTAAAAGAAATATCAAATAAATGACATTAAAAATATTAAAAAAGATATAATATGAAATAATTAATGTCATAAATGAATATTATATATTACATTGATATATTATAGATTCATTAAAATATTTGGATCGAAGTTATCTAGTGTATTAATATTTTTTAAAAAGACAATGGAATGAATAGTGTCAAAATTGACCTTAATGTTATATTAAAATAAATAATATTTTATTAAATGATATTAAATTTATAATAATTGAAAATTCATCCAAATAATTTATATAATGTTTTAAATTTCATTCATGGTCCATTTATATGTCCTTTGGAAATTTATAGTAACTATATTAACCTTGAAAGCATAAAACCACATGTTGACACCGTAAGAGTTAAAGGGTTTAAATAAGAATTAAAATTAAAAGATAAGGGTAACAATGAGACCTAAACTTGTTTAAAAATAATTTTTTGAGAGTATTTAGACCCATACTCATATTATATTCCTAATAATTCTCTTTTTAGCCATTATGGAATTAAAAACTAATTTATATTAATTTAATACTTTGAGAGTATCCTAAAGTTCCTCTCACCTCAATTATAAAATGGAGTCTTCTCCCACACTTCTTCACACCACTTTGAGCCTTATATATTGATCATAACTACCCATTTATCCTCATAGAATCATCATAAAAGTGTTTTAGGTCCTAATACTCCAAAATAACCATCTTTAGATCTCTCAAGTAGAGATCTAAAGGATGTTCATGGTAGAAGAGGGAATTGTTTTACAAACTCATTCAAGTTCATTTATTCATATACAACCACTTCATGTGTTGTTTCCATAATAAGGTAATAACTCCAATATAATCTATATTATTAGATTCTATTATGATTATGGTATAACCATAATCCTCTTTTTATCCATCCTACTAAAAATGAAAGTATTGTGTGTGCATATGTACGGCTTACCGTCTCCATGGTGTGGTGTAATTTTTTTCATAACCACTTTATTTGGATGGGTATAATGATGAATATAATGGATATAAATAATAAATATTAATTTATATTGATTATTTATAAATAATATACTATTAAATTCCATACCCATTCTACATTAATGGAATGATATTGTCGCTCATGCGTATGTACGGCTTACCATCTCCATGATGCGATGTGACTCTTTTTCCATGCTAACTATTCAAGAATGATATTAAAAATGAATATAATGTGTAAATATTATATCAATTAACTTAATATAATTATTTATATGATATAAATATATTTTAGGGATAATAAATAGGACATACATGACAAAACATACATAGGAAAATATAGTTGTTAACACCCATAACAATGTTAATTAAAAAATATTATTAACAAAATGATATTAGAGGATCGTATATAATATAATAAATATGGATATGGTTATATTATAAATTAATAGAAATATTTAAACCATTATATAGGACATTAAATTATGTTCAACTAAATTAAAGTGCAAGATAAGGGCTATTTCCTAATCTCTTTATTATTCAGGATTGTTTAAGTTTAAGTCTCTATTGGGGAGAAAATTTCTACCATACCCATGTTTTCTAAAAAATATTTTTAAAAATGTTTTTATTGTTATCCTTAAATTGTTTAAAACATTTTTACTAATGTTTTAATTTTTATAAAATGGTTTTAAAGGAATATTTTTTCATTTTCCAAATAAGATACTTTATGACTTTTTGGACAAAAATACGGAAGGGATGTTTTTTTAACTTATACGGCATGAGAGGATTTCCCCTCCATAATGAATCCTTAATGTATTTAAGCTTTCTTTATAAGATTATAAGGTTATTTCCAATGATAATTTTTTCTTTTAAAATTTTAAAACCTTTTAAATAAATTATTTCAATGTTAAATGGTGGTATTTCTCCCAAGAATTTACAACGATTTTATTAGAGTATTTTAATCAATGTCAAAATCCTTTATTGAATTGTATGACTCATTGAGGTTGATTTATTTATATATCATATATAAAATTTTAATAATTTTTTATGATTATTTTGAATATGGATGTGCTATTTTGAAACAATTCTCCATATTACTCAGAATAGTTTATGATTATGTTGATTAATTAGGGAATGTTGTTTATATTTCATATATATATATTGTTTATGTTTCTCAACATTAATATGAGGATTTCATTGGACATATTAACTGATGGGAAAGTCCCATTATTACCACTTGTTGCATCAGTAAGTCTCATGAGACAAACTAGTTTGGGTATTGGCTGAGGCCTTACCTATTTCTGTATGGTTTCTTGGAAGAAGCATTAGCGGTATGTTTATGATTTCTGAAATTATGAATTCAGTCATTATGAGACTATTTATTGATATTCCATGTGATTATTTTATTAGTAATATTTTCATGTGATTATTTTTATGGAATTATTTTATTTTAATTTAGTCTTGCCATATTATGCTCAAGATTGTGTTTAAATGGGTTTTGATTCAATTATAAACCTTTACTTAATGTTTATTCTTATTTATTCTTAATAGATTCTATCATATGCTTTCCCTTAATGGATATATCATTTCACCAATTTCTTTTGTTTTATTTTTTCTTGGATGTTAAAATGTATGTTGTAATTGATATTTAGGGTAATGCTTAGAGAATAGGGGTGTTTCTAATGGAGTTACTATATTTCATTTATTTCAAGTTGTGTTGCATGATTTATTTAAATAACTAGTTTTCAAAAATGGATAAACTAATTAGTCCATTTGGTAATAGAATCTTGTATCTATGATAATGTAAAAAAATTAAGCCACCAGCTCCAGAATACTAGGGTCGGGGTTTTATAATTGTTATCAGATAAAGTTTAGTAGAAAATTTAGACACTAGATTTAGAAAAATATAAATTAGGTATATTTAACCCAATAATTAACTTTGATAATATTCCCAAAATAACCAAGAGTGTTCTTTTGAGATTAGTTATACATAAATTTTCAATTTATGTTAAGTGTTTTACTTGTTTGGAATTATGAATTATGATTCATAACCTAATCTAATTTATTCCATTATTTAGAAATGGTTCCTACTAAAAGAAATGTAAACTATATCAATGCGTGTAATCTATGTTGGGATTTCCCTCCTATGCAAGATAATGATTTTCAATTTGTATCTACCACTAGTGATGAACAAATTATAACCATACTGGGAAAAATGTCTCAGGTTATGAACAATAACCTTAATCATATAGAGCACCCTAATCCATAGCATAGATGAACAATGTTAGGCCTCTTCATGTTTCAACAACCTTCATCATTCAATGGGACTAAAAAACCATGTGTAGCTGAGAAATGGATACGTTACTAAGATAGTATATTTATTTCTTTGGGAAGTAATAAAAGGGAGAAGGTTTTCATGGAAGTTTATCATCTCTTAAGAGATGCATATCAATAGTGGTAAAAAATTCCAAATATAAAGGAGAAATAAATATAAAACATGATATTGAAGGATTTTAAGGAAATTTTCTTAGAAAATATATTTATATCACAAACAGTAAGTGGATATAGAGAAAAAATTATTGAATTTTATGAAAAAGGACAATGAGAATGACGATAAATATGAATAAAAATTTACAAGGTTATAAATACATGCTAGGGATTACATATGTAATCCAAATATAATGATTGATCAATTCATTGATGGTTTAAAAACATTCCTCTGAAGGTAAATTTTCTCCCAAAATTTATCGTCATATGAGGATATAGACTCATGTTCTATCAATATAGAGAAATAATTCTATAAGTATTATGACTTTAAAGGAAATAAAGATAAGAATAGGGTTTATTAACACTCTGGAAAAGTAAATAATGAAAAGGGTAAAATGAAAGATTTGACTTTCTATTCTACAATAAATGTGGAAAAAATATCATGGAACATGCCTATTGGGGATGGGAGCTTATAAAAGGTGTGGAGAAAAAACCACTAAGAACTTGATTTCAAGGGAAAGAAGAAATTTGGTAATGTGTGGTGTTTTAACTGAAAGGATATGTGACACTGAAAATTATTGTCTTAAGCATCAAGGAAACATTCCCTAGAAAATTAAAAGGAAGAAATTCCAAGCTTAATCAATTACAACAGTTGTGGATGATGTTCCTAATGATGTGGTGGCAAGTACTTTAATCATCTCCTCAAATTTTGGGAATGCTTTATTTGATCCTGGATCATAACATTCTTTTATATCTTCTAAATATTCCATGAAAAAGAGAAATTTCCCTTTTAATTTAATAAATTAGTTTTCATTAAAAAAATCCTATGGGAAGTCTCATTGCAACAAATATCTATTGGTAATTCCCCTTTATGATATATAATCATGCTTTACTTAAAATCTTTCTCATCATACTTATGGTTGAATTTAATATAATTCATAGTATGGATTGGATTCCAAAATATTATGTGAAATTTATTGTAATAAGAAGGAAATTATGATTTGTAAGGATGAAGAAGAATTCCTTATCTATAGAGTATAAAATTAATCATTCATGTAACGCCCCGACCCTAGCTACCCAGAGTCGGTGCATTACTTCGTAACATTGGAATGATCACAAAATATCAAGTCTCGAAAGACCGATTAGTTTAGTAGCCTTGGAAACACTAGATACATTCATAAGTCTAACATTACATCATAAAGTAAAACAAAAATACAACATCTTCTCTTCATATCCCCTTATATTATCCCTACAGATCATTCATAATATACTTCTTCACATCCTGGAAAAATTAAAACATTGAAAGGGGTGAGATCAGATGCTCAGTAAGGATAACAATATAGCGGAAGCTTTCATAAGAAAAACATTAACATTTAAGGCAATGTATAACTAAAACAAAAGCCTTTTAAACTTGAAATTTAGCATAATATGGTAAAAGTAAAATGAAATAATTCCATTTACTTACTCACATGGATATTCTACTGGTCAAATAATCACATGAAATCTCAATAACCACTTCCATAATGATTGAATGCATAATGCCAGACTATCATAACCACGTAGCCAAGGCCTCATGCCAAGACTACAAATAATATTTTGTCAAGGCATCATGCCAAGACACTAGTTTGTCTCATGAGACCTACCGATGCATCGAGGAGCTATAGAGGGCTCCACCCGTCACTTATTAAGTCCAATGCATTCCTCATATGAATAGGTTTAAACATATCATAAAACATAACATAATCATATCACATAAAACATGCATAAAGGAAACATAACATTTCCACATTTCAATCACAAGATATCAATACAACACATTGATAAAAAAACACTTTCAAAACCATTTTCAATACCAAAATAAAAGAAAGTTAAAACTTTGTATTTATTTTTCATTAAAAAAAGTTTTGGCTTGTAGAGGAAGCCGAAACTCAAATAATGGTCACAGTGGCGGATAAG
This sequence comes from Viscum album, assembly GCA_963277665.1. NCBI lineage: Eukaryota > Viridiplantae > Streptophyta > Magnoliopsida > Santalales > Viscaceae > Viscum > Viscum album. The sequence goes on from OY728160.1 coordinate 1,073,625,760, forward strand.
TCATTGTCGCCGCATATGTATGGCAAGAAAAACATTCCCTTTTTGTCTTTTAGTAAAACGCTTCGTATAAAAAAGATTCCTTTTGAATAAATGTAAAATTAAAAGGGGTTTATACACCATATAAAATAAAGTTGTGTATAAAACAAAATATGCCTCAATGAAAGGAGATTGAGACGAAGACCCTTACAAAGATCATTTTTTTAAATAAAGTCGGTCTATTATGTGTATTCACTATAAGTACACATAAATAAAGTAAAAATACAAGATATGTCATAATAATATCATGATATAATTTGAATTTAGGAGATTAACCCAAAGAATAGAAATTGGGTTAAGAAGTTCCCTTACCTCGTGTCCGAATTCACTCGACTGTTCTTTGATCTCCTTAAAATCGGGTAACTCTTTTGATTTGAGCCAAAGGATTACTTGGGAAGAATTATGCCCAAAGTGAGGCTTCTAGGAGTAAGGGAGGGAAGTTGGGAGAGTATTTTGGTAGAGGTTGGCTGAGCCAAAAGGCTTTTAAGGTGTGAGTAAGGTGGTAGTGGTGTGAGCCTTTTATAAGAGGAGAGAAGGGGCACTCTTGGAAAGATTGAAATGTTACATTATTATGAAATGATTTTTCAGATTCTAAAGGTCCCACACTTATATATTTGGAGTATAAGGTGATAAGGGTTTGAAATATTCTCATCCAATAGGCTTTGGACAAGTGTAATACTTATATTTTACATTATCCTTCCATTTTATTAAAATCGTTAATTAATGAGGTAATCACTACATCATCATGGTGTCATAAATAATTTAATTTATTTAATGTCTAAAAATTATAAAACAATATCATGATGTAAGAAATCTTTTTATCTTTCTAATGAATATTTATAGTCAAAAATATGACTTGTATAACCTCATTTAAAAATTATTTTAGTAAAACAACTCTTGTTTGTGACCTTTTTATTTTAACATTAAATAAAAAGTTATTTATGTCCTTTTCCTACAAAAGTGGCTCCATGGGGTCCCCAAGTTGACCCATGGATTTTCTTAGTCGGCCATGACACATCCAATAGTGGTTGGACAAGTGTAAAGGTCATTCCATATTTTTATAATACTATTTTTACCTTAAATTTCACTAATTACCTTTAATCACGATTAATTAAACTTAAAAGTTACTATTCACCAAAAATTTATTTTAATCCCATTGAAACACATTTTACATCATAATGACAACCATGTATGTCGAATTTTTTAAAATCAAATCACAGAAGTGGTAATGTTTCATTTAAACGAAAAATCAGTTTTTTAACTTCCACTTAGTGGTTTCACTATTCATCAAAAATTGAAGTTTTTCAGAACAATGCCAAAATTTCACCCTAATCTATAATTGATATTCCGAATCCAAAAATGATGTCTATTTTACAAAATTACAAACATATAATTTTCATCAATTAATTTTATAATTAATTCCCGTTGTCACAACAAATATCGTGTTTTTAAGAAACAATATATATCAAAAGATTGACAATTGTTTATGTCCAATTTCAAAGTGAAATTAATTCTAATGACCACCATTGGATAAAATAGTAAAAATATATTCTAATTATACTTTAAAACCACTCAATAGTATAATTTATCACTATAAAATGCTTTGATTAAAAAATTTGTTTTTAAGTATTTTTCACTATTCATAAAAAATTGGAAGTTCTCAAAAAATTCAACTTTGGATAATTTTGATATTACGAATAAAAAAATGAAGTCAATTTTAAAATATAAAATTTCTATAATTATAAAAAGTGGGTATTACTATTCATAACGGCTACTTTGATTAGTTGTGGTGTGTTTTAGAACTCGAAGTTGCGTACAACACACGCTACTGTATTATTCAAAGAGAAGTGTACCGTGGAAGCTTGGGGTGTTACATTCACCCCTCCTTCAAATAATTTCGTCCTTGAAATTTCATATAATATCACTGTATAAAAAGACTCGGGTGATTATTCATCATAATTTCTTCGGGTTCCCACGTTGCCTCCTCCATCTTATGGTTTCTCCATAGAACTTTTACCAGACGAGTCGCCCGGTTTCTCATCACTTGTTCTCTTGTATCAAGAATCCTGACGGGCTCTTTGCAATAAGACAGATCGGGTTCCAATTCTAATTCCTCATAGGTGAGTACATGCATTGGGTCAGGCATGTATTTCCTCAACAGTGATACATGGAATACATCATGAACTTTGGAGAGACTTTGTGGCATTGCCAAATGGTAAGCTACAGCCCCAATTCGTTCTAGAATTTCAAAGGGTCCGATGTACCTAGGACTCAATTTACCCTTCTTACCGAAACGTATAACCCCCTTCCATGGTGATACCTTCAAGAAAACATGATCTCCTGCCTGAAACTCCAAATCCTTCCTTCGATTGTCAGCATAGCTCTTCTACCTACTTTGAGCTGCTTTGATGCGGTTTTGGATTACCTTCACCTTTTCCATCGTTTCCTCCACCATTTCTGGGCCTACAAGTTTTCTTTCACCAACGTCATCCCAACAGGTTGGTGTGCGACATCTCTTTCCGTATAACGCTTCATATGGTGCCATCTAAATACTTGAATGGAAACTTTTGTTATAGGAAAATTCTACCAGAGGTAAATATTGATCCCACATTCCTTGAAAGTCAAGTGAGCATGATCTCAACATGTCCTAAGGTTTGAATAGTTCTTTCTGATTGTCCATCTGTTTGAGGGTGGTAAGCAGTGCTCAAACAAAGTTCAGTATCCAAGGCCTTCTGAAGACTTTTCCAAAATCTTGATGTGAAACGAGGTTCACGATCCGAGACAATCGACATGGGTACTCCATGAAGTCTCACAACTTCATTAATATATAGTCTTGCTAGACGTTCAAGTGGAAGATCTTCCCTTATAGAAAGAAAATGTGCTGACTTGGTGAGACGATCAACAATGACCCATATTGCATCATTCCTTCTAGGGGTCTTTGGTAGTGCCATGACAAAGTCCATCGTAATATTATCTCATTTCCACTCAGGTATGGGAAGAGGTTGCAATACTCCACAAGGATGTTGCCTTCCAGCTTTCACTTGTTGGCAAACCATACATCTTGACACAAAATCGGAAATCTCCCTTTTCATGTTGTCCCACCAAAAATTTCCCTTTAAATCTCTATACATTTTAGTGCTCCGAGGGTGTATAGAGAAATTGGAACTATGAGCATCATCCAACAATTCCCTCTTTAAATCAGGTATATCGGGAACACAAAGTCTCCTCCCAAATTTCAAAATTCCATCTTCATAAACAAAGTCACTCAACCGCCCATCATTCACAGCTTTAATCTTCTTTTTCAACACTTCATCATCAGAATGAGAACTCTTTATCCTTTCTATTAAAGATGGTTTGGAAACCATTTGAAAAAGTTTTGATGTTTCACCCTCCATGGTGATTCCCATATCCATCTTTACTATATCCATGAAAATAGGATCCCTTTCCACTCTCATCATGTTCAAAACTCCATGATCTTTTCTACTCAAAGCATCTGCAACCTTATTTGCCTTCCCTGGGTGTTAGTGTATCGTGCAATCATAATCCTTGAGTAGTTCAAGCCATCGTCTTTGCCTCATGTTGAGTTCTTTTTGTGAGAAAATATATTTCAAACTCTTGTGGTCGGTATATATCTCACATTTTTCACCATAGAGATAATGTCTCCATATCTTCAAGGCAAAGATTACAGTAGCTAACTTGAGATCATGAGTAGGATAGTTTTTCTCATGAATTTTTAGCTGTCGTGATGCATAGGCAATAACCTTATCATTCTGCATAAGTACATAACCAAGTCCTTTCATTGATGCATCACTATAAATAACAAACCCATCATTCCCTGATGGTAGAGTCAATATAGGAGAATTGGAGAATCTTCTCTTCAGTTCTTCAAAACATTCTTCACACTCTTTTGTCCAGACAAATTTAACCCCTTTACATGTGAGCTTCGTCAATGGGTTAGCCAATCGGGCAAAATTCTGGACAAAATGTCGATAATAACCTTCCAAACCAATAAAGTTGTGTACCTCATTTATACTCGTCGGTGCTAGCCATTCTTGGATTGCCTTGGTCTTAGAAGGATCAATGGAAATTCCATCCTTAGAGACAATGTGGCCAAGAAAAGAAATCTCCTGAAGACAGAATTCACACTTGCTAAACTTCCCATATAATTCATGCCTTCTAAGAGTCTTTAAGATAATGCGCAAGTGATTTTCATGATCTTCGTAGCTTTTGGAGTACACCAAGATGTCATCAATAAATACCACCACAAAATCATCTAGATATTCCTTGAAAAATCTATTTATTAGATCCATGAATATAGAGGGTGCATTAGTCAATCCGAAAGGCATTACTGTAAACTCGTAATGCTCGTATCTTGTTCGAAATGCTGTCTTCAGAATGTCATCCTTCTTCACACACAACTGATGGTATCCAGATTGAAGGTCAATCTTTGAAAAGTATTGAGCTCCATGAAATTGGTCAAATAAATCATCAATGCGAGGTAGGGGATACTTGTTCTTTATTGTTATAGAATTGATCTCCCTATAGTCAACACACAACCTCATAGATCTATCTTTTTTCTTAACAAAAAGGACAGGGGCTCCCCATGGAGAAACACTAGGGAAAATAAATCTCTTATTACTCAATTCCTCTAGCTGTTTCTTTAGTTCAACTAATTCCACGGTGTCCATTCTATAAGGGGTCTTCGATATAGGCCTTGATCTAGGAATTAAATCAATGGAAAACTCAACTTCTCGTTCTAGAGGATGTCCAAGTAAATCTTCAGGAAACACATCTTCATATTCTTTCACAATAGGTACATCCTTTATTTGAACATTACTTCCCTCGCCCTCAGTTATATCATTCTATTCCTCCCCAATAATTGAATTTAGTTGAGCTACTGGGGGTGGATCTAAATAAGAATTAGGTGGTGACGATTCTGCTCTAAAAATAAGGTGTTCCTTATCATCATCATCAAAAATCGTAACCTCCTTCTTCTTACAATAAATCTTTGCATCATATTCCGAAATCCAATCCATACCGAGGATTATATGAAACTCAATCATAGGTATGACAATGAGATCAGCGGATAATGAACAGTTCTGTGCTCTAATGGGGACTGATTCACAAAACTTTGTTGCAATAATACTTCCCTTAGGAGTTTTGACTGACAATTCTCTTGTCAAATCAAATTGGAAATATATAATTTTATTAGTAAACTGGGAAGATATAAAAACAATGTGATGATCCAGAATCAAATAATGCATTTGCTAAACTTGAGGAAACCATTAAATTACCTGCCACCACGTCTTTCGGAGCTTCAACCTCAGCAGTAGTGATAGCATAAGCTTGGCCTTGATCCCTTGGCCTCTTCTGAGGTAATTTCCCCTAACGCTTAGGAAATTAATTTGCATAATGTCCCATATCTCTACAATTATAGAATTCCACATTGACAGAAACTTTCTTTCCCTTGCAATCATGAGCTTGGTGGCCTTTTTCACCACACTTATAATAGACTCACATTCCCTTCAAGAAAGTACTGGGGCGTTTCTTTCCACATTTACTGCAGGAATGATATTCAACTCTTCCCTTCTTCCCCTTATATCCATTTCCATATTGATCAGAAGATCTCTTCTTTTCTTTCTTTTCTTTAAAGTCATAAGACTTAGAGAATTCCTTTTCCGTCTTGATAGCACACGAGACAATATCTTCGTATGACGAGAAGGTTTGTGAGACTAATGCTCGACGGAGAAATGGTTTTAACCCATCAAAGAAACGATCAATATTACTTCTTGGGTTATGTATATAATCTGCTGCATTCCTCACTAACCTTGTAAAGTTAGCCTCATACTTTGCGACATTCTCATCCTCCTTTTGTCTCAGACTCAAAAATTGCCTTTCCATATCTGCTCGATGGTCATGTGGAAAGTATTTTTCTAAGAAAAGATCTTTGAACTCTCTCCATTACATACTTGATACTTCTTCTTCTTCCTTTTTATTTTGAATCAATGACCACCATTGATCGGCATCTCCAGTGAGGCGGTAAACTGCCATGATAACCTTCTCCCTTTTGCTACTCCCCAAGGCATGAAATATTTTCTCTAAGGAGTTTATCCATTGCTCAGCTACTAATGGATTTGTACCCCCATTAAATGTTGGTGGTTGTTGCCTCATGAAGTGGTCTAACATTGATCCTACATATTGCGGATCAGGGTGCTCCATACGAGTAAGGTTATTATTCATAACCTGAGTGATTTGTCCCAGTATGGTAATAAGTTGATCAGAACCAGTTGTATCTCCAGATCCACAATAATTATCTTGAGTAGGAGGTAAATCCCTACATGGAGTGCGTGCATTGATACAGTTTCCATTCCTTCCACTAGGCGCCATTTCTAAACAATGGCATAAATTAGATTAGTTTATGAATTAAAATACATAATTCCATACTTGTAAAATACTTAACATAAATTGAACTATTTATGGATATAATCCATAATCATAAAAATGTTTTTTTAGGAAGTATATACTCATAACCCTTCATAGTGGTTTGTAAAGAAAATGTGAATTATCCTAAGCATATCCCCCGGGAGTGTCGTAACCAAGAGTGCAGCAAGGCCCGTTGTCGTGCACCAGTTCCCGTTCGAGTCTAGCTCAAAGCGGTGTTTTCGGGTTTTACCCCTAGGTACATCTGTGCCAGAGCCACCTCTACCTGCTTGTATTTAGACAGGGATGTATTGCTCGGAAAACTCACAAAATCTCTATAATACCAAAATTCTAGGAAGTTCTTCTATACTAATCCTCAAAGTCTATCTTTGGGCTATGCCCTCTAATCAGAGTTTATCTAAATCTAGCTTCCAAGGTTAGTACTAAACTGCCTCTGATACCAAATGTAACGCCCCGACCCCAGCTACCCAGAGTCGGTGCATTACTTCGTAACATTGGCATGATCACAAAAGATCAAGTCTCGAAAGACCGATTAGTTTAGTAGCCTTGGAAACACTAGATACATTCATAAGTCTTACATTACATCATAAAGTAAAACAAAACTACAACATCTTCTCTTCATATCCCCTTATATTATCCCTAAAGATCATTCATAATATACCTCTTCACATCATGGAAAAATTAAAACATTGAAAGGGGTGAGCTCAGATGCTCAGTAAGGATGACAATATAGCGGAAGCTTTCATAAGAAAAACATTAACATTTAAGGCAATGTATAACTAAAACAAAAGCCTTTTAAACTTGAACTTTAGCATAATATGGAAAAAGTAAAATGAAATAATTCCATTTACTTACTCACATGGATTTTCTACTGGTCGAATAATCACATGAAATCTCAATAACCACTTTCATAGTGATGGAATGCATAATGCCAGACTATCATAACCACGTAGCCAAGGCCTCGTGCCAAGACTACAAATAATATTTTTTCAAGGCCTCGTTCCAAGACACTAGTTTGTCTCATGAGACCTACTGATGCATCGAGGAGCTATAGCGGGCTCCACCTGTCACTTATTAAGTCCAATTCATTACTCATATGAATAGGTTTAAACATATCATAAACCATAACATAATCGTATCACATAAAACATGCATAAAGGAAACATAACATTTCCACATTTCAATCACAAGATATCAATACAACACATTGATATAAAAAACACTTTCAAAACCATTTTCAATACCAAAATAAAAGAAAGTTAAAACTTTGTATTTATTTTTCATTAAAAAAAATTTTGGCTTGTAGAGGAAGCCGAAACTCAAATAATGGTCACGGCGGCGGATAAGTCGTTGTCGCCGCATATGTACGGCATGAAAAACATTCCCTTTTTGTCATTTAGTAAAACGCTTTGTATAAAAAATATTCCTTTTAAATAAACTTAAAAGTAAAAGGGGTGTATAAACCATATAAAATAAAGTTGTGTATAAAACAAAATATGCCTCAATGAAAGGAGATTGAGACGAAGACCCTTACAAAGATCATTTTTTTAAATAAAGTAGGTCTATTATGTGTATTCACTATAAGTAAACATAAATAAAGTAAAAATACAAGATAGGACATAATAATATCATGACATAATTTTAAAGTAGGAGATTAACCCAAAGAATAGAAATTGGGTTAAGAAGTTCCCTTACCTCGTGTCCGAATTCACTCGACTGTTCTTTGATCTCCTTAAAATCAGGTAACTCTTTTGATTTGAGCCAAAGGATTCCTTGGGAAGAATTATGCCCAAATTGAGGCTTCTAGGAGTAATTGAGGGATGTTGGGAGAGTATTTGGGCAGAGGTTGGCCGAGCCAAAAGGCTTTGAAGGTGTGAGTAAGGTGGTAGTTGTGGGGGCCTTTTATAAGAGGAGAGAAGGGGAACTCCTGGAAAGATTGAAATGTTACATTATTATGAAATGCTTTTTCGGATTCTAAAGGTCCCACACTTATATATTTGGAGGATAAGGTGATAAGGGTTCGAAATATTCTCATCCAATAGGCTTTGGACAAGTTTAATACTTAGATTTTACATTATCCTTCCATTTTATTAAAATCGTTAATTAATGAGGTAATCACTGCATCATCATGGTGTCATAAATAATTTAATTTATTTAATGTCTAAAAATTATAAAAAAAATATCATGATCTAGGAAATATTTTTATCTTTCTAATGAATATTTATAGTAAAACATATGACTTTTATAACCCCATTTAAAAATTATTTTAGTAAAACAACTCTTGTTTGTGACCTTTTTATTTTAACATTAAATAAAAAGTTATTTATGTCCTTTTCCTACCAAAGTGGCTCCATGGGGTCCCCAAGTTGACCCATGGATTTTCTTGGTCGGACATGACACATCCAATAGTGGTTGGATAAGTGTAAAGGTCATTCCATATTTTTATAATACTATTTTTACTTTAAATTTCACTAATTACCTTTAATCACGATTAATTAAACTTAAAAGTTACTATTAACCAAAAAATTATTTTAATCCCATTGAACCATATTTTACTTCCTAATTAAAACCATGTATGTTGGATTTTTGAAAAATCAAATCACAGAAGTGGTAATGTTTCATTTAAACGAAAAATCAGTTTTTTAACTACCACTTAGTGGTTTCACTATTCATCAAAAATTGAAGTTTTTCAGAACAATGCCAAAATTTCACCCTAAGCTATAATTGATATTCTGAATCCAAAAATGATGTCTATTTTACAAAATTCTAAACATATAAGTTGCATTAATTAATTTTATAATTAATTCCCGCTGTCACAACAAATAGCGTGTTTTTAAGAAACAATATATATCAAAAGATTGACAATTGTTTATGTCCAATTTCAAAGTGAAATTAATTCTAATGACCACCATTGGATAAAATAGTAAACATATATTCTAATTATACTTTAAAACCACTCAATAGTATAATTTATCACTATAAAATACTTTTATTAAAAAATTTGTTTTTAAGTATTTTTCACTATTCATAAAAAATTGGAAGTTCTCAAAAAATTCAACTTTGGATAATTTCGATATCACGAATACAAAAATGATGTCCATTTTGAAATATAAAATTTCTATAATTTTAAAAAGTGGGTATTACTATTCATAACGGCTACTTTGATTAGTTGTGGTGTGTGTTAGAACTCGAAGTTGCGTACAACACACGCTACTGTATTATTCAAAGAGAAGTGTACCGTGGAAGCTTGGGGTGTTACAATTAAATTCTTATCTAGATCCACCCTTAGAATCTCTACTGAATAAAATTCATGGGGAGGAATAGGAAACCATATCTAGGAATGAATAAGGTAATATTTAAATTTAGGATGTTACTTTTGTGAAAGAATACATTGATGTATCTCCTAAGGAATTATTGGGACATCCTCTAGAGTGTGAAGTTGAGTTTTATATTTATTTATCCCCTGATGTAAGAACAATATCAAAGAATCCCTATAGACTGTCCATAGAGGAATTAATGGAGATAAAGAAACAATCATAGGAGTTGGGTAAAAGGGATTTATTCTCTCTAGTGATTATCCATGGGGATCTCTTGATCCTTTTGTTAAGAATAAATATGGATCTATCAGAATATGTATTTATTATAGGGAAATCAACACTATTTTAGTAAAGAAAAAGTATCATCTACCTCGCATTGATGATTTATTGGATCAACTTCATGCAGATCAATTTTTTTAAATATTGACCTTCATTCTGGATATCATCAAATGTGATTAATGAATTAATAAATTCTTAATAAATCCTTTTGGATGAGGTATGGACATTACTAGTTTACAGTAATTCATTTTGGATTTACTAATGCACCCTCAGTTTTTATGGATATAATTAACATATTATTCAAGGAATATCATGTTTTTTTTGTGATATTCATTGATGATATTCTTGTATATTCTAAAATCTATGAATACCATGAGAATCACTTCTAGATCATTCTTGAGACTCCTATAAGAGAATTGTTCAATGGAAAATTTAGCAAGTTTGAATTGTGTCTTTGGAAAATTTCCTTTCAGGGCCATATTATCTCTGAAGATAGAATTTATATTGATCTTATAAATACAAAGTAAATCCAAAAATGTTTTGCACCAATGAACATAACTAAGGGTCATAGTTTTATTGGTTTGGTAGGTTACTATCAACGTTTCATACATAATTTTTCTTAATTGGATAACATATTAACCAAGCTCACACATAAAGGGGTTTCATTCATATGGAAAAAGAATATGAATAATGTTGTAAAGAATTGATTAGAAGATTTTTTAATGCTCTGATATTGACATTACCATCATGAAACGATGGATTTGTGATTTATAATGATGCATCAATGAAAGGGATTGTTTGTATCCTTATTAATAATGATATATTTATTTTATATGAATCAATGAAATTAAAAACTCCTAAACAGAACTACCCAACTCATGATCTTAAGTTAGTAACTGTAATATTTGCTATGAATATATGAAGACATTATCTCTTTGGTGAAAGATGTGAGATATATACAGATCAAAAGAGTTTGAAATATATTTTCTCCTAGAAAGAACTTAGTATGGGGAAAAGGAGATGAATTGAGCTACTCAAGGATTGTGATTTATCAATACACTACCACCAAGGGAAAGAAAATAAGGTACCAGATGTATTGACCAGGAAGGATCATAGAGTTATAAAAAAATAAGTATTGATATGGATCTCGTGTTCATTGAACTAGTAAATATGGATATAGAAATTATTAAGGGATGGGAAACATCACTCCTCTCTCAAATGGTTTCCAAACCATATTTAATGGAAAATATGAAAATTTATCAATCTGATAATGAAAATTTCTTAAATAATATTAAAGATTTTGATAGTGGAAAGTTGTAATACTTTGTATATAAATATGGTATTTTGAAATTTTCAAAGAGTATTTGTGTTCCACCTATACTCGAGATGAAATTGGAGTTATTGTATAATTCTCAGAGATTTAATTTATCTATACACCCTAGAATCATGAATATGAATAGATATTTTAAAGAATATTTTCGGCGTGATAATATAAAGTGGGAAATTGCTGATTATATGTCAATAAGTTTGGTTTGTCAATAAGTAAAGGTGTAAAGACAACATACAAGTGGGTTCATGAAACCTCTAAATATACCTACATGTAAATGGGATGACACTACTATGGAATTTTTCACTATATTTCCAAATATTCCTAGAAAAAATGATGTTATATGGGTTATTGTTGATCTCCTTACCAAATACTCACATTTCCTTTCTATAAGGGAAGACCCTCCCACTGGAGCATCTTTCACCAATCTATATTAATGAATTTGTAAGACTTCATGGGGAACCTATTTACATTGTGTCTTATAATGATATACTATTTACATAGAAATTATGGAAAAGCCTTTAGAAGGACCTTTATACAAAACTTTATTTGAGCATCGCTTACCACCCTCAAACTGATGGACAATTTGAAATGACTATCCAAACTTTAGAATACATGTTTAGGTACTTCTCACCTGACATTATTGGTATGTGGGATAGGTATTTTTCTTTGGTAGAATCTTACAATTATAATATCTTCCATTCAAGTATTCAAATGGCATGGTATGAAGAATTATATGGAAAAGATGTTGTGCACTGACTTGTTGGGACAGAGTTTTTGAAAGGAAGATTATAGTCCTAGAAATTGTGGATGAAGAAATAGTAAAGGTAAAGACTATTCAAACCCAAATCAATGAAAATTAATGTAGGAAAAAGAGATATACAGATAACCGAATGAAGGATTCGGAATTTCAAGTGGGAAATCATGTTTTCTTGAATTTATCTCCATGAAAGGGTGTTGTAAGATTTGGTAAGAAATGGAAACTGATCCTAGAGGCACATCAAACCTTTTGAAATTCTAAAACAGATTGGAACTATGTATTATTGTTTAGAAATTCCACCAAGTCTCTCCAAAGTTCATGAAGTGTTCCACATATCATTGTTAAGAAAGTACATGTCATACCCAATGCACGATATCACTTCTGAATAAATATAATTAGAACATGATTTATCTAACTATAAAGAGCCTATCCAAATTTTAGATACTATAGAACAAGTTTTTAGTAATCAGACAACTTGACTAGTAAAGGTATTGCCGAAAAAACATAAAATAGAAGATGTGATGTGGAATCCTAAGGTAATTATGATGAATGACTACCCAAATATTTTTATACAGTGATATTTGAAAATTTCAAGGATAAAACCATTTTAATTAGGGAATAATTTAACAACCCAAAATTTTATGGTACATTTCCCTAAAAAAATTAATAGCTTGTGTTGCATGTAACACCGAGTTCAAATACTCTATGATCCATTGACTGTTATAAACTAGAAATTAAAATTCAGGGAATGATTAATATTAACCAAATTATTAATCAAATGTTTTGAATATTCATCCAAAATATTTTATAGGCATAAAGTAAGAATTAATTCAATGTTACCCATTAAAAGGCTATATTTCTCTAAAGGTAGTTTTACAACATTTTGATGGCACACTTGTTTTAAATCTATTTTCTGACACTTTTATAAATTTTATTTTTAAAAATAAAATTATTATTTGAAATAAAAATATAAAAATATTATTTCTTTTCATCTTTATTATTTTTCTGATAAAATTCATGTTTTGAGGAATAGAGATAAAATATTCTATTTTAAATTGAAAACAACTTTTTCATATAAATAATTTATAGAATTAAATTATATTATTAGTTGGTTTTAAAGTATAATTAGATCATTTTTTTCATTTAATCTAATTTAGGTGATTATAATCAATTTCCCATTAAATTTTGTTATAAAAACATTTCAATATTTTGAACGTCTTCACTTTAAAAACTCATTTTATCGTTCCGACAACTAGATTAATTTTATATTAATTTTATCCAATTTTGTGTACTTAATTTAAAAAAAATGGAATAAATATTTGTAATAAAAAGGTATAAATTTAGTAAATATTTCGCTTTTATTTTTTGAAAAAATGAATAGTAACTTTATTAATTTTTATTACCATAGTTAAGGGTAAATCGGTTAATTAATAGTTAAATATAATATTATAAATATTATAAAATTACCCTAAAACTTATTATAATTTTATTTTATGAGTTATTTTAGTCCTTAATCATTGAATGTTTGGATATATGACCATTTTTTCATTAGGAAGTGATTATGACCCTTATAATATTTCATTTAAAGAAAAGTAAACATTGTCATATTAATAATTTTAATAACTATAACATCTTATATATTGTGTTATCCTAAAGGTATATTTGACTATAAATTTTAATTTGAAATATAAAATAATTATATTCATAATGTTATTTATTATTAATTGTAACTTAAAGTCTTACACAATAATGATTTGGTAATTGATTAATTAATGGAAATACAAAATAAGGGATATTAAAAATATTGGAAAAAATATAATTTGACATAATTAATTCCATCCATGAATTTTCTGGAAGAACATGATATATTAGGTATTAACTAAAATATTTTTATCTAAACATATATTGTATTGATATTTTTAAAAACGTCAATGTAATGAATATTTTCAAAATTGACAATAATCTTATATTAAAATAAATAATATTTTATTAAATGTTATAAATTTTATAAAAAACGAAAATTTGTCCACATAATTTAGATAAGGTTTACCATGTCAAAAATGGTACATTTATTGGTTGTTTATCATTTTATAGTAACTATATTAACATTTAAAGAGTTAAACCACTTTTTGTCACGGCAAGAGCTAAAGGGTTTAAAAAAGGGTTAAAAGCAAAAGATAATGGTAATAATGAGACCTCAAATTGTTTGAAAGGTATTTGTTGAGAGGATTTAGACCCATAATCGTCTTATATTTTAAATAAGTCACATTGGATCCAATTTTAATTGAAAAATAATTTATATTAATTTAATATTTTCAGTGTTTCCTAAAGTGTCCCTCACCATATTTATAAAACGGAACCTCCCCCATCACTTATTCACACCACTTTCAGACTTATATCTCAAAAAAAATATAAAAATATATCCTCAAAACATACTTACCCATGTTCTGGAGGTCATGGTATTCCAAAATTACCAACTATTGATCCCTTAAGAAGATATCTAAATTAATTCCATCATAGAAGTGGTAATTGTTTTACCAACTCATTCATGTTCATTTATTCTAATACATCAAAATCATGTGTTGTATCCCTAATAATTTAATAAATGCATTATCATCTATATAATTAGATTTTATTCTTATTATGGTACAATCATATTACACCTTTTATCCATCATATGAAAAATGAAAGCACCGTGTGTGCATACGTACGACTTACCATCTCTACATTGTGGTGTGATTTAATTTTCATCACAGCTTCATTTAAATGGTTATAATTATGGGTCTAATATATATAAATAATAAATATGAAATTATATTGATTCTATATAAATAATATACCAACTAATTCCTTACCCTTTCACCATTAATGGAATGATACCATCTCTCGTGTGTGTACGACCTACCGTGTCCATGATGCGATGTGATTCATTTTACATGTTAACCATTCTATAATGATTATAAAAATATATAAAATGATTAAATATGATATTTATGAACTTAATATAATTATTGAGATGAAATAAATATATCTTATTCATAATAAATAGAACATACATGAAAAAACATGCATAGAAAAATGAAGTAGTTAACACTTGAAACAAGAGTAATATTGAAATATTATTAACAAAATGATATAAGAGGATAATATAATATATAATAAATATGGATATGGTTATTTTACAAATTAATAACATGATTTAAACCATTATAAATGATGTTAAATTATGTTTAACTAAAGGAAAGTTATGGTTAAAGGTTATTTCACAATCTCATTATTATTCGGGATTCTTTATGTTTAAGTCACCATTTGGGAAAATTTTTGTCCATATCGATGTTTTCAAAAAATGATTTTAAAAAGGTTTTTAATATTATTCTATAAGTGTTTAAAAACATTTTTCCTATGTTTTAATTTTTATAAAATGGTTTTAAAGGAACCATTTATTATTTTCCAAATGAGGTACTTTATAAATTTTTTGACAAAAAATATAAAAGAAATGTTTTTTAACTTATAGATAATTTGCATATTTTTTCACCATATTGAAACATTAATGTATTTATAAGGTTAGAATTCATTTTCAATGAAATTTTTTCCTTTTAAACTCATATATCATTTTAAATAATTGGTTTCAATTTTAAATGGGGGTATTTATCTCAACAATTTTCAATATTTTTGTTGCATTATTCTCATATATGTTAACATAATTTATTTAATTAAATGATTCATTGAGTTTGATCTATAATGAGGTCATATACCATATTTTACTAAGTGTTTAATGATCAGTTTTACTATGGATGTACAGTTTTGATATCATTCACTATATTAATTTTAATGGTTTATGATTGTCTTTACTCATTGTAGAAAGTTATTTAGATTTATTATGTATATGTTGTTTGTGTTTAACCTCATTCATATGATGAATGAATTGGACTTAGTAATTGATGGGTAGGGAACTATATATCCCTTCAATTCATTAGTAGGTCTCATGAGATAAACTAGTTTGGGTATTGGCTGAGGCCTTACAGATTTATGTATGGTGTCTTGGACGAAGAATTTACAATATGTTTATGGTGTATAGAATTATTAATTCCATCATTAAAAGATTAGTTATTGATATTCCATGTGATTATTTGATTAGTAGAATATCCTTGTGATTATTTATATAGAATTATTTTATTTTCATTTATTATTTCTATATTATTCTCAAGATTATTTTTAAATGGATTTTATTTTAGTTATAGACCTTTCCTTAATGTTTATTATTATTTATTCATAATAGATTTCTTTGTCCACTTACCCTTACTAAGCATCTAAGGTCAACCCATTCTTATGTTTTATTTTTCCTATTATTCCAAGATATATATTATGATTGATATGCCAGGTAAATCTAGGATAATAAGGGTGTTTCCAATATAGTTATTATTTTTTATTTTATTTAATGTTTTTTTTCAATATTTATGTATGTAACTAGTTTTCCAAAATTGATAAACTCATCTTTCCATTGGGATTTGAATATTGTGTTTATAATAATGTAATAAAGTAATGTATCGGCTCCGATCTACTAGAGTTAGTGTCTTTACAATATTCACAATGAATAATGGGATGCCTAGGAAAGTTGAGATAGCCCTGAGTATTGTGGGTTGGGTGGAGTATCGGCATAGATTTATAGTCTTTTTCTAAATGACTAGGGAATACATTTGAAAAATTTACCTCTTATGGTGGATCATTTCAGGGATATTTTCCCTAACTACTTTTCTAGGTTACCTCCTAGGTGAGAGGTTTAATTTACTATTATGATGGTTTCAAGAGTAGTATCAATGTATATTACTCCTTATAGGATGTCTCCTACTGATTTTCAAGATCCCATAAGATAGCTATAGGACTTAGAAATAAAGGGGTTTATATGACCAATTACTTTATCTTGGATTTAACCAATGATTTTCACTAAGAATGTGTATGGGACCCTTAGGTTGTGTCCTAATTATTGAAAATTGAATCATCTTATGATTAAGAATCAGTATCAACTATTACATATACATCATTCCCTTGACCAGCTCTGAGGATCTTGGGTTTTCTCATAGATTTTTTTTTGAAAGGGATAACTTTAGGTACATTTTTTACCTTCAGATGTACCCTGTACATTATTCCAAACTAGATACAGCATGTATGATTATTTGGTAAAGTTTTTTGGTCTTAAAAACATGTCATCATTTTCCATGGCTCTGATGAATCAAGTTCTCCATCTATACCTGGATTCTTTCATTGTGGTTTTTTTGGATAAAATATTTTTGTATTCTCAAACTCAAAATTATCATTCCAAAAACCTTGACATCATATTAAGTACCCTTATAGAGTATAGGTTGTATTAAAATCTAACAAATTCCACTTATGGATTGATAAAGTATATTTCTGGGTCATATTATCTTAGAGTAAGGAGTGTTAGTTGACCTATAGAAAGTGAGATCCATGATTTCCTGGTAATATTCCATGGAAATATTTGATGTATTTATTTTCTTGGGGTTATCTAGAAATTTTTGGGGTCTTATTTTGGATTTCTCTTACCTTACATCACCACTCATTGGCTTAAAAAAGGTGTAAAGTTTATGTGGTATGAAGCATGTGATAATTTTATTCATCAGTTGATGGAGAAACTGACCTTAGCACCGATCTTGATTAATCCAAATCTAGTAAAATGTTATACAATTTATTATGACACATTATTTTCAGGGCTTGGAGTAGTTCATATATAGGGAGATCGAGTTGTGGCCTATGGGGCTTATCATTTGAGACCTCAGAAGTGGAATTACTTGACCCATGAACTCAAGTTATCAATTTTGGATGGTTCCTTTCCTTTTTTGAGGAGTTATTTATTAAGAGAACGATTTTTTGTATACATGGATCAAAAAATACTTAAATAGATATTCACACAATATAAAATTAACCTTAGGAAATGAAAATGGGTTGACTATATATAGTTATTTGATTATAATATTTCTTATATGCCTGGGAAGTAAAATTCCATTGTTGATGTTTTGAGTAGGAAGACTCAGATATAAGAAGTTCAGGGGTCTATTAGTGAGTGGTATTTATGGATTTGTATTCTAAGATGCATTTAGTGGGGTAGGAATATTATATATAACATGTACTCACCTCATTATTAGTGACCTATTAATTTATATATAATTTAATATGATGCAACTTTTTGATCTCTAGGTCTTCATCTTAAGGGAGACCATTTCTGGTGAGGACCTACTTCCTAGTTGGGTTGTTGGCAGAGATAAGATCTTGCAGATCACATATGCTTCTGGGTGGTTATAAAAATTTTAGAGGAATTTATGTGAGAGTATCATTACCCTTTTTTGGAGGTACATAATGTTATTATAAAGATGTACCATAATGTATGCTACTACTATTGGTGGTCAAGGATGAAAAGAGAGATTGTGGGTTTTATTAATCATTGTTCCACCTATCAGCTAGTGATGGGGAGACATTTTTGACTGATAGTCTTGTAACATCCATTTCCCAATCTAGAGTCTAAATGGGATGATGTCACTATATATTTTAGGATAATATTTCCATGGACTCCCCAAAGCTATGACATGGTATGGGTTATCATTGATTGGCTGAAAAAATTCACCCACTTCTTACATATTTGGGGGGCCATCTCAGTTTATAAACTTGAAATGACATATTTTAGAGAGATCATACACCTATACGGGGTTCCACATACTATTCTATTGGTGAGGTGTTCTTGATTTACATTATAGTTATAAAAGGGGTTACTTGGGGCTTTGGGTTCACATGTACTACTTATTATAGCCTATCACACATAGAATATGGGTCATTTCAAACATATGATATAGGTGTTGGAGGATATGCTTTGAGAACATATCCTTGATTTCATATGTTATCAGGAGAAATATATACCTCTATAATATTTCACCTATAATAATATATTTTTTTGGAAAATATATATATAGATCCTTATGAGGCCCTATATGATATGTTGTATAGTTCATCCATGTGCTGGTTAAAGGTATGAGAGGTACTGCTACTAGGATCAAATATCATTTAGGATACATTGGACCAGGTATAGATGATCAAGAAGCATATAAATACCAATCATTCTAGGTATAAGTATTATGTTGATAACCGGAAATGACAACAAGAGTTTTAGGTCAGAGATTTGGTATTATTATGTGTTCCACATAGGATGGGGAATCAATGAATTTGGAGGTAGGGTAATCTATCACCTCAATTTTTCATACCTTTTGAGATTTTGGGGAGGGTTGTATCAATTAATTATGAGATAGAACTCCCTTAGAGATATAGGTATATTCATGGTGCCTTTCACATTTCTTAGTTATGTTGTTATCATTATGACATGTCATATGTGTTTAATCCTGATGTGGTTGATTCGGAAGTATATGATTTATTTGAGGAGTATCCAATATATATCGTTGATTGGATCAATATGGATCTATTGGGAAACTTCATTCCTCTAGTATAGGTGTTATGGTTGTACATTCATCTAATGGATGAGACTAGGGAGTGAGAGGCCGACATACAGGCTCAGTGGTCATATTTATTCTCAGATGATGTTTTACCACCCACAGAAGGGAAACTCGAGGACTAGTGGTTTTATATAGAGTTTCTTGTATGATCCTGATTTTTCATGAAGGTATATATAATTAATTTTTAGTTTAAATATCTATCCTTATCTTCAAATAAATTCCTAAGGTGATCATGGAGGTCCCAAGAGGGTTTGGTCTTGGTTCAAGGACCAGATTTCAATATTTTGGAGGAAAATATGAGAAGCCCAATTAGTACATGGTTTTTGATAACCATGCAACTCAAACAATGTATCCCTATAAGGTGACACAAGGTTTGTAAAAAGGTGAAAAGAAGGTCACACATTCATGTGAGGTGCTATAGAAAAAATTGTAGAGGGGGTCCACATTGGCTGGGAATACTTCGTCAAATCATGTGTTTATCCATGCAAGGGGATTCCACCCTAGATAGGTCGAGCACATTGTTTGGATATTAGAGTATCCAAACAATGTTCCCCCATTAAAATGTGTGAAAATAAAATTTTCCCTTGCCTCCTTTATAGTTTCTTCCTCATATTTCTTTCCAAAATCAAACATCACCTCTCTATTATGGGAAGCTCTCCCAATACCATCACCTCGAATTTGAGCTTCCTCCTGCATTCAGTATTCGAATCACTTTATGTTCATCACATTGGATATCCAATGTTAATTATATCATTAAATGTACTTAATTTATTAATTTATCTCACTATATGGAATGATAAATTTGTGTTAGCTAATATTCATATTTTTGGGGCATTCATATATTATTTTGATTTCTCCAATTTTATCATGGATTAGATTTCAATCTTGGATAAAGAGTCATCTACCACCTTAAGGTTGGTGTTATAAAACTTTTCCCTAAAATTATTTATGTTTGTATAATGTTTCATCATGCCCCACACCATAATTTCTATGTTTCACCTCTAAATTTTTTCCCCTTTTAAATCAATTAAATCCTAATAGAAATACTTCAATAGACCCTAGTTAAAATTTGAGGTCATATACCTCATTGATTAAAACCTGTTTGGGTGTGATTATTAATTTCCCATGACTTTATAGAATTATTATGTGACCAAACCACCCTTTTGGTAGTCCTATATTAAATTCTAATTGAAATTGATAATTTCGATTAAATGGCATGTGAATAGTAATATTAAGGCACTTGCCCCTTATTGAATAGAACATTATTCCCATGGATAAATGCGATTTAATGGAATGTTAAATGGTTTGAAACCCATTTCTTAGATTATGTTGATGAATAAAAGTTAATTCCTTATTATTATGATTATTATTAGACCATGGATACAGGTCATAGTGAAATGGTTAAGGGAATTATTGGACATGATGTTTCATGCTCCCTTGACATTGGATGTTGGACATGGCATTTCACGTATTTTATCAAGACATTGTTAATAATATTTCATGCTCCATGGGTGGGATATTGGGAATGACAGACCACATCATTGATTTGGGTTAACAAACATGACATTTATATCCCTGGATGATTCTTATGCTAATTACCTTAATTAAAACTTTTGAGTCTTATGATTATCTGTGGATGCCTTGGATATATTCTTCGAGTCCTAGCTAGTAATACATATAAATATGTGTGTGTGTGTGTGTGTGTGTGTGTTTGTGTGTGTGTGTGTTTATATACTTATATATACATATAATTATACATAATATATATATATATATATGGGGACACATATTCAGATACATTTTAGCATAGACCAAAGTTGTAAGAGTAAGATGGGAGTCCATTACAAACCTGAGCCAACTTTGTTTCAGTAACTTCACATCTTTACTTTTTTTATAACTAAACACTAGTAATTTCATATACACTATCTAGATTTTGTTAGACACTATAAATGGTGGCCTACTGATTTTTACTCACACCCTATTTGGTTCATCTATTGGTACCCAAGTAGACTTTATAAATGTAGGTAGGGATAAAGGAAAGTGCTCAGCTATTGATGCTTGATTTTCTTGTATCATGGGAGTACCAGAGTATAGGATCAAAATTATTCTTGTGATGCTAGTGGATATGGATTTTGGTCTTTTGTTCAGTTTTTTATAGCATGTCGTATATTCTTGTTTCTTTGTATCACTTGTATACCCCATTTTTTAAAGCTCCATAACATGATCATCATTTTTTATATAGTTATATTTATTATTTATGATACATTAATGATGATTATTATGATATTTAGGATTTTCTATTTTTTTAATCTTAATTTATTTTGTTTCTGATGTTTATGCATTGTTTATACCATTGTGCTACAACTCTAGTCAATGGTGGTATAGTATCCCCAGTATAACCTAACATACCCTCGCTGCTAGTCAGTAGCATATAGAGTATGGGAATGTGAAATTGAGGTTATATGGTTAATTAGATTAGATTGTATATTAGTGAACCATGTCCAGAACATCACACTCCTACAAGTAGATGAGTAACACATACATGTTCAATATAATTTCACCATGTTTGGTTAGTAGGAACATATCTGGTCAAAACTTAGGGCCAACAGTAGTGCCTAGAATATAGAAATATTTTTTCAGTTGGGGACCCTTTATTAATTTTGTTCATGAAGGAGGTATTAGTGTTCAAGGGTTGGGTAAAACGGGTAGGGAAAATTACATCATTGGAGTCGGGAAACAGGAGCATAGGGATTAGGTTTGGGGAATAATCAATATATCATGAAGACTCTTTTTGTGTAGAGTGAGGATCCATCTATGGTTTGAGGTATTATTCTTATGGAATGAACCTTATCATATGTTTTATTCAATATGATTTCAACCCACTATATAATATATTCTCAGTTTACCAGGGATTTAGGGATTTATGTAAATTGTTTAATGGGATTATTTTTATCGATATTCCCTTCGGGGTAAAATAAGAGGGTATCCATATATATATAGAGTGTGTTATAGTGATCAATGGATGTTTTTTCTATAATATTTCATCACTTTTGGAATGTATAGATTCTGTGGGATCCTTAGGATGGATTGGTTGACTCGTTATGGAATATACATTGACTATTATCATCAAAGGGTATTTTGTAAGTTTCTAGAGGGTGATTGTTATACCTATGTCAAGGAGTAGGTTTTGTATACATGACATTAAAGACCTAACCATGTGAAGTTTTGGGTGATTCCAACTCAACTTTATTTTATTTTTTATATATGGGAGGACATATCGAATAATATTTCCACCTATTATCGACTAGTTCTAGGATTTTTTTTCTTAAACATTTTTTAGAATTTTAACCTGAGAATGAGATCAAGTTCATGATCAGTCTTATGCCATGAATGTATCTTATATCCATTAAGCTTTAAAATATAGCTCATATAGATAGGTATCATCTTGATATCTAGAGGCGATGGGGTTTTCTCACCTGAGAACATCCCCTTGGAAAGATCTTTTATTATTCTCCCAAAAATAATATGGTTTGTTGCCATTGCATGTCAATTATTAGAGGCTAAACTAGGTGGTGGTCAAGAATCTGGTATCCTCTTCCTTATATCAATGACTAATGTTTCCTTTTTATGATACATTTTTTCCATATTTTTAAGGAATATATATATATATAGGTGAAAATGTGATTATAATGGATAATTATTGGTCTTTGGTTAATTTGAGTGTTAATCATTTATAATAAAATATTTTTAATAGAAATTAGTGTTTTTAATAACACCCTAAGATTTTATGGTATGTATCTTCTCAAATAAATTCAATTTATTCAATACTTTACATTTCACAAATGAAATGTGATATACTATTAAATATTAACATGATTGTTGGAATATAAAGGTAAGTGTTAGGAATGGTAATGTGCCCATTAGAATAATAAAATCACCTATAAAATTATAAATAAAATTTAGGTATCTCATACATGAAAATATGATATATTTATATCATATAATAAGTAAATAAATGTTTTTTAAATGATAAATTAATTGTTTTCATTTTTGTAAAGCGTACATGTCTATTTACAATTTTATAATTTTAATAATGTTTTAAAAGAAACTTTATTTTCAAAAAAATATTCATAAATTAATATTTTGTTTTATTATTATTTTAAGATAATTTTATGAGACCTTAATTAATTTTTCAAAGTGTTATAAAATAATTATAATTTTAAAATCGGTATTTTTTAAATAAATAATTATTTTAATTAAAGATTAAATTTATAAAATTTATAAAATTATTTTCATAAAATAGATTCTATTTTTTAATTATAAACATAAAAAAAGGTTATGGTTAATTATTGGGATTTTTCTAAAATAGTTGATTTTCTTTATGAATAGTGAAATATGGTAATTACCGATTTTTAACATTTTAGCCAAATACATGATTTTTTTAGTCATGATTGAGTCACGGATGATGAAATTGGACACTATCTTGAACTAAAATTCTCAAGTTACTGGATTTAGTCACAATAATCAACACTATTGATAGTATTGATCCAAAATAATAAACTAATGGATAAAATAAAAAACACCCCTCTCATTCCACTATAAATACCCCCCCCCCCACTCCATCTCTAATCACAAACATTATAAGACTTGTATATTGATAATATTCGGCCCAATTCCTCTACCAAACCTATTAAACATGTTTTGGTCTTGTTTGTATCACCAAAATACCATTTCCACGTCCCTTAAGAAGGTTCTTGAGGAGACGACACTCAAGAGGTTAAGCCTTCCCTCACTTTTCTTCAATTTATTTTATTGTATTGTCCTTAACTCACCTAAAATGTCCAAAGTAAAATTATAACTATATCATCATATATATATATATAATTAAATTTTATTATGTTATTAGTATATCCACCATAAATTCTCTTCTCTCCCTCTTTTTTCTAAAAAGTAAAACATCGCGTGAGAGGTTTTGATTCACCACCTTCATGTATGATGATATTTTTTCTAATAACTCCTTAAAGGATGGTAATAAAACCCTTAAAATAGTTAAAATATATTGTTAAATATATATTAAAACTTATTTAGTGTTATTGATCTAGTATATAAACATAATATTATTTAATAAAACAAAACAAGTTCATGATGATCAAAAAATGCCAAAATAATCTAAATAGTAATCATTAAAATTTTATCTAATGAATCGTCCTCATATCTGGAAACAAAAAGATAAATAAGACTATTTATAATTCTATAAGTTCATTAATAACATATAATTTTAATTTTGGATAACTATTCCAATTTTACATGATCTTTCATATATGTATACAAGTGAACCATTCCTGAAAACCAAGGAAACGAACACTCCTGAATTACGAAATTGGATAATATAACTCATAAAAAAGTCCATAAATGAAATTAATAAAATTAGAATAAATCAAATACATGTTTAATATGTTATTAATTAAATTATTAATGAATATAATTTCATTATCTATGACATTAAGTTCAAGTTTATAACACTTTTAGACATAAGGTAAAAGGTTCTTTCTGAACCTCTATTTTTCCGCCGGGTAACGCTTTCTCGCTATTTATCCTAATGTAATTCTTAATTATTATTATTTAATCCTCCTGAATTATATTTTTATGATCCAAACATATGTACCTATCGCAATTATTCTTTCTTTGATTGTTAAATACATGTTTTATAAATGTTCATTTTTTCAATTCCTCCTGATAAGAAATCACGATTTAATAGAACTTTCCAATTTCTTACACATTTTCAGGTACACTCAATAATCAGTTTTAAGCCACCAATATTTTTAAAAAATTGATCTTTTTGTCATAAAGAACTATATTTTTTATTTCTGGTTTTATGAAAATAATTATGCTTCTTTCACTTTAAAGACTCTAATATTTTCCCTTAAATCGTATTAAAGTTTCTCATTTATAAAGTTTCTTAAAAACTCTTTTTACATGTTTTCACTTAAGTTGGAAATAATTTATCATTATATATGCCTATATTCCATTATAAATGTCCAAGTATGATTTAAACCCATTCTTCCAAGGACACCATTGTTATATTCCCTTTGATTATGCCTTATTCACCACTTATTCTTTATGTGTGGTGTATGTATACATCCCTTTTACGTATGATCATCATTCATTGCATATTTCACCAAATATCTATATTTATTGTATCATATAGAGGATTATTGTCTTATCCATATACCATTTATACATATTATTTTTCTTTAAAGGTTTTTAATGGCGGAAATATTAATAAATATATATTTTCTACTCAATCCAATATTTTGATAAGGCATATTATTCTTGAATTAAATCTATGTATAAAGGATGATTTCAACTTGTACTAATGGGTGGGGACCAATAATAGATATCACCTAGATGAATTGACTTGTATCATGATAAAAAATAGATGGTGAAAAACCCTCCATGTTTGTTTCCAAGAAGAATCACACGGTTTTCAACCACATATTTAAACCATATTAACAGTATAATGTTTCATGTGCTAGATACATGACATCCAATAATTAAGAATTATTCCTCATTTAGTATTTATTTATTACTTTACATTATATTTTTTCTATGAAAAAATTGATGGATACATTTTCATTGTTAGTTTATTAATGGTGTGTTTTTTTCAATTATTTACCTCAACATATTGATAATGCCTTACTTACTTTACTTCACTTATTATTGATTCATGTAACCCTTACTGAGTGTTTGAGCCCACCCTTTTCTTTTTTCCCTTCCCCAAGAAATGAAGATTATTTATTTGAATAATTTTCAATGAAGCTATTTATTTTTCTTTGGTATGTTCTTTGTTTAATTACCAATGTAATAAGAGAACCATGTATGTATCTTAGTCTTCAATACTACAAAACAGATTTATCCTTAGTGATGTTATTTATTTTATCTATTCTATTATATTAAAATAACCATTTAATATGGGATAATAGGTTCAGGGTTGTTATGTTTTTGGTTTTCTATTGTTTAATTTTTCCTTTTTTGATTTTCTGTATATTCTAAGAACAGAATTTTGAAGATCCCTAGGTGAATAAAGTTATTCTATTGATTTCTTAGTTTTGAAAAAAAAAATTATATATTGTTCCATGTTTTCCTCTTGGATATTATTTATTAGAATGCATTTTAATTCATTTTTTAAAGTCTAGAAGTAACTGTTTTCCCTCATTTTGAAATTTTTTATTTCATTTATGGTTAATTTTCTATTACAGTTTCCCCATATATGAAATTTTATATATAATATTATTTTTAATAAAATTTCATATAATATAATTTCATTATAAATAGGTTATGTAACTATGTGTCTAATAATGATAGTCCTAGACTACCTAGCCATAGAGTGGAATTCTAATCAGATCCACATAAGAAAATTTCTAAATTACTATATTGAAGAACAAACCCACATGAAAGAAGAATCACATGGATTTTTTATCTCCTATCACTATGTAGTATAATTTCATGTTTGGGGTGATGTAATGGAAGTAGAAATCTATAATTAAAGAATCCAGAGCTTAAACAAGTACTCTAAATGGGATCAAATAGATCTCCCAAACATGAACAAATTAGGGATGAACTCGGGCTCAATTATTGAATAACTACTAAGAATTGATGTCATTAGGAGGTGAATATTTGATATGATGAGGATTAAACAGGATAATTATTTCATGATTACCATTTTCGGTTGATGAAGCTCAAGTATATAGATGGAATACATATTGAAAAGTAAGGATTTCTCATGATCTTGTCTTTTATTGAACTGATTAATGATGGAAAATCAAAATTAATTTTTTTCCATAAAATTATCATGAAGAATATACCAAGGATGATTATTTACTTAAAATTTCATTAATATAATTAATCTTATACTTAATTGTAGAATATTTATTGAAGTTGAGATACCAAATCCTTTAAATGATGATGGACATCTGAACTTGGGTTTGAAGGATGATGATTGAAACCAACCAAGTTTGTAGTTAGGCAACAAAAAATATATTTTCCCTTATGTAGGGATGATGATAAATATGGAAAGGCTTCACATATCTTGATTATTATAATTATTATAGTGTAAAATATTCAAGAACCCCAGGTTCTTGAAGAAATGTTTCAATAAATTTTTGACCTTGAACTGAGACTGGTAAGCTGACAAACATTGATTCGTTCTTGTTCTAACTAATTGGTTTGGGTTTTACAATGAGAAAAAAAACAAAATATTCTAAGGAAATGTCTTATAGATAAATTTTATTATTCTATAGTATTGGTTATATCATCCAATGATAAATTCTATCCATATAGAAAAAGAATGTAGGACAATTAAGTAGGTGGTTGAGTCTCTGCCCTTCCAGTTCAAGCATGCGTGAATGAAGAAGATTTTTTGTTTATATTTTATTAATTAATTCATGTTCAAGACTATGTCAATATGTGAAGGGATGATCCTAATTGTCTTGGGAAAATTCATTATGAGATTGGGTTAATATTTCATGTTGATGTCAACTACATCTAGATTGAAATTAAATACCTAATAGTTTAATTAATTAAATTGGTATAAGTAGTTTAAGAGTATATCTAAATCTATATGGTAGTGATAAAGGATAAGATAATTTCTGAATTATTTGAAATAATTTTAGGTTCAAATTCATATTATTGAGAATAAAATTGAGGTAATGGTGAAAAACATATGGACTCAACAAATTTAACTCAATGGAGAAATTCTTTATAAAGGGAGGAACTAATGCACTATTTTATGGGATTTTAAAAACAAAACTAATTATATAGAATGATCCACCATATTATAGGAAGAAATTAATTACATGATCATGATATGGGACTTAATCGAAGAGATAAATTTGAACATAAAGCGATGAGACCAATACTTTAACTCGATAGAGAAGAATCTCAATTTCTTCTTTTTATTTTTTTATATACCTTTATTTCACATTTCTCATGAATTTTCCTTTCACATTCAAATATTCACAATAATTGAATGAATAAGGAAAATTTTATGGATTATATTGGTTAATTATTTTCATGTTCTTTATTTGTTACATGTTAATCATAATTTATCCTTCTAAGACTTTTACTTCGACTTAGATTGTTTTTTATTAAAATAATGATAGTTGTTAAAAATATTTTTCATGGATTTTAAAATTCATTACACCTTTGATAATATGTTGATATAATGAGTAATATATAGAGGAAGGAATATAAATTCATGAGTAAATTATAGTTGGTCTTTTTGAATGACCACACGATCACACATTTCCCACTATTTTTTAAAACATTTTATTAATAAAATGGTGTTCTATTTAAAACTAAATATTAATATCAGAAACAATAAAACGAAGTTTTACTAGTGTTCCATTTTTTTTATTTATTTGTATATATTTTCTCTTTAACATAACCTTTTCAATGAGTTTTTATATCATTTTATCTAATCTATTTTTGGTATGATTCAGGCTTCTTAATATAGTTTAGTACTAATGCTTTTAACATTCCATTATCAAAAAAACCATCATTTCACACACTATTTATACTTATTTCAACCAAATTAAAATATATATTTCAGTATAATAGGATTTAAATAATTCCCTTAATAAATCTTACCTCATTCCCTTAGGTTTGACCCTGATCATCACTACACTAGTGATAGTAGGGAAAATATAAATATTATTCTGATTATTCAAATGACAATATATAAAATTTTGCATTGTTTTTAGGGAAGGAACACACTAAGTGTATAAAATTATAAATAAAAAATAAAAAAATAATCCTAAAATCAAAAATATGATTGTTATTTTAAGATGAAATATAACAGAAACTGGATGTTGAAATTATGTTTTTACTACATTTTTCATTTAAATTTGGTTTTTATTACTGTTGAACATGTTCACTTTATTTGGGGCTAATATTTGTGAAATTTAATTAGTTGTGTGTGTTTTTTAACTTATTATATAATTTTATTACTATATTTTATTGAACCAAAACTCTTGAGCTTTTAAAATGGTCTTGAATACTAGAAAACAGAATAGGTTTTGTGCTAGATTAATTAGTGGTTTCATTCAATAAAATGAAGAAACATTTACTGATTGGAAAAGGTTCAATGAATTATTAGGATAATACCCAAACCAAAAACTATCATCAATTCTAATCATTAATTTCTTTTTTAATGGATAAAAATTGGATGATCAACATGAGTTTGATTAGAATACTATTAAAATTTTTATGTGTTTTAATGATGAATTGATGAGAAAAAAACCTATATTTAAATGTCTGGGAAATAGAGATAAAATGTATTAGTGAACAATGAAATGAAATTTTTTTCCCAGTTTGTTCAAAATGAAGTTTATGTAATCAATAAAATGTATATAAACATGAAATAGATTTATAAAAAAACTTACCAAATGTCTACATATTTTAGGAGATTCTAAGAAAAAATATTTCATGGACATAAAACTAAAATTTATTATATAAAAAACAATAGATCCTAATTTTCCTCAAAAGATAATTTTAAGAAGTTCAAATAAGTCTCATTATGATGGAATAAAAACCCACACATGTAAATTTTTTAAATAAAGTGAGTAACCAACTAGTTGTAGAGTTTGTTTTGATGGCAGTTTATATGAACATTTCTTATTATTTTTCAAATACGAACACACATGTACTTAATGAATAGGAAAATTTTTGGATAAACCTAACTTTGAAGATGATAAAAATCTGTAAAGAATTTTAAAAATGTTTTAAATGAATTAAAATCATATCAAAATTAGTAGATTCACTCTCTATTTTTATATTTTTTCAGGTAGTTTTAGTTAAGGAAGGATATGTGTATAATACCGTATTATTAGAAACATGTATTGCTTTGTTTCCACCTTAGAAAACTAATAAATATTTAAATTTAAACACATTTATATAATAATACATCAATATTTTCACAAATATAACAGGTTGTTACTAATGGAAGTTTTATATTGTATAGGTATCTCATTGTTTTCTTAGATATTAAGAGTCCCATAAAACTGATTTGTCCCATAAAAACCTATGAGAAACACATTTTCAATGGATTTTGGATAGGGAACCACATCCATTAAGTGACTATAGTTAATTTTTTATGGAATTATGGATGATTACTATAAATTTATCATTTCATGGGAGGTAACTCAGGGATCAATAAATTTTTTGTGCTTGTTTTTTTAATAAAAATTCCATTCCCATTTCTTGTGTATATATATTTTCACCTACTACTAACATTTTCCAAGGTTTGAACATGGTAATCCAATCATTGTTATCCTGAACTTCATTCCAAAATTCTTCAATTAATTCTTGGTAATATTTTTTTGATTTTTAATGTTTGTTTTGAATGTTGATCTATTTTTCTTCTGAACGTGGTATCTTAATAGAGAGACCAAGAGGGGTTTAAGTGTATTATGATTGATTGGATTTATTTATGAGAAAAAGGAACAAAACCAATATCAAGGGATTGTTTTCTTTCTTTGAACTTTGAAATTTTAATTTTTCAATCTTACTGAAGACCTCCCATTTATTGGAATTAAGATGAGTTATATTTTCAAAATATGTGTAAAATTTATCATGGTATGAAATTATGTGTGGGGAAAACGTTTTCTTGATTTCTTAACTGAATTTAGTGAGACTATTTTTAATTAATTTGTGTTTAGGTTGATATTAACTAAATTATTGGAAATTAGCTTGAAATTAAATTTAAAACCTTACTATCACAATTAAATTCCACTTAAATAAAAATACTTCTTAATATGAAATTCACTAATCAACATGATAATTTTTTAAAATATATAGATTTTCAAGAACCAATAGCAGATATAGGTTGGGCTGGAAATGGGAAACTAGATTTAATTTTCTCAATAAAAAGTGGAGAGTTATTTTGGATGAATCTGAAGAACAAATCTTCTACTCTCAATTGTGTTATTGGTTAAATATTTTGTACTTTAAAATTATTCTTATGTGTAAAAAAACCACTACAGATATTTTACTGAATTAAAATGAGTTAAAGTTGATTTTTAAGTCCTAAAATGTATTATTAAATCCTTTATTAAGGTCTGTTGGTCACTACTACCATTTTGACAACCCTTGTGTGTAGAATTTTGAGAATCACATGTTTTTATTTGGTCATTTTTGGAAACCTTTTTGAACTTTAAATTTTAATCATATATTCTTCTAAAAATTATAATTTTAAATTGAAAATTAATGTAGTAATAAGTAAAAATATTTTTGATTGTCATTTTCTACCTTCATTTTATATTGAGTGGTGAAGATGATTTTTAACTTCACTATAAACCCTTGAATATACATTGAACCATTGAATTTCTAAATCTTTTTTAACTTTAATTTTCAAAAAAAATTATTTATCCATTATATGGAACATTGTGCAAAATATGTGTTTTAAGTTTGGGGTAGGGGTCTAAAATGTGCTAAAATATACTTCAATGTTGTAAACATCAAAAAACCCTTAAAAACTTTCAAATTTGTGTTTTTTTATGTTTTAATTTTTTCTTTTTATTTTTTCAAAAAATTTGACTTTGAATACTATGTTCCACTTTGAGGAACATAATATATATTACCCTATAGATTTAATTTGGAACATCATTTGATATTCCTCTTAGAAAAATATTTATTGAGTAAAAATTTTACAAGTATAGAATTATCATTAACTTTGTTTTATTTGAATTAAACTCATGAGATATGCATCCAAATGGGCTATGAAATGGAAATATTAATCCATATTGAATGCATTTTCCTCATTATTTTACTATTTTATAGGTTATTTATTATTTTATTTTATTTTTCCAATTCAGTAATGTGTCTATTTATACTGAACTATTAATTATGTGTGTCTATGCAGCTAGTGGTTAGGGGAATATTTGAAGTTTTAGTTGGATGTAAATTAAAGTATATTTAATTACTTTGAAAATTATAAATTTAAATAATTTCAGTAAAAAATTAAACTAAATTTTCATTGGAACTATTTTGTTTTGAGAGTGAAGTCACTTTGTGAACTTAAGAGAGCATGTTGGGAAAATATTTCTGAAAACTGAATCTTTGGGGCATTTTTGTTTTTCAGTCTTGAGAAACATATTATTCTAATGAATATTTATAATTTATTTCTTGAGGATAAATTTTTTTTATGTGTGAGGTAATTTGATATGGTATTTATCTGATATATTTGTTCCATAATTTATTAGGAATTAATTGTGATTTTAAGGTAAAAATAGGCTTATAATAGAAAATTATTGGTTTTCAGTTAATATGAGTGGTAATTGTTCATCATTGAATATTTATTAATTGAAATTAGTGTTTTAGTGTTCTACTATTGAATTATTCTGATTTTTATTTTACATATATTCTATGTACAACATTTTTTGGGATCTCTAGTTGAATCACATTATTCTGGTGATTTCTTAGTTTTGGAATGAAAATAATATAAAGTTATAAGTTTTTATCAAGAATATTTTTTTGAGATGAATTTTATTTCTTTTATTGAATACTGGAATTAACTATTTATTTATTTCTCATTTTAAATTTTTTTATTTCATTTATGGTTTATTTTCTATCACATGTTCCCCATATAAGGAATTTGGTATGTAGGAGGATTTTTATTCAAATTCCACCTAAGATAATTGTGTGAATAGTAGGATACATAACCAGATAGATATATATTAGAGTTCCAAATTACCTATCCAAGTAGAGTAATTCCAAGTATATCCATATAATTATATTTATATATAGGTGTATTATAGATAAAATCCATGTAAGGGAAAATCATGTATGAGTTTTTCAAATTTCACTAATGAGGACATCAATGTGGTCTAAATAAAAATTATAAATCCCTCTCCCTTGATAATATATAATTTTTTTATAAGGAACTAAATGAAAATATGGGGTTATAAGATGAAAATATCAAGGTATTTTTCTATACCTTTTATTAACTGATTTTTTATATTAATTTAACTAAAAATATTAACAACCCCTTTAGTTTAAAATTTCATATTTAGTATAATTTTTATAATCCTTGGATAAATACAAAAAAAATAAAAACAATTTTCTTTAAATATGAGATATAGGATCCACTTCCCATTTCTGTTGACCCTTTACCAATGTAAATTCAAGATGAAAAAGTACTCATGTTCAAACTATTCAAGGTATTACATCTTACTTGGAATTTTATTTCATTTTATTTATCAATGCTATAAATTCTTAAACCTCATTGTGATTTAAATATATAATCAATTTAACCACTCATGGCCCTATAAAGTGCATAAAAATAAGTAGGATATGGAGTAACCATTTAATAAAATAAGGTACTTGAGTTTGAATAAGATAAAGAAGAAACCACCAAACAGGTTGTAAAATTTGAAGAATAAGTAATGGAACTTTGGGTGAATATATTATGTACACAACCAAAACATACACATCAACTATATTGGGATACAACTACTTTAAATGAGAAACCCTACTTTATATTCCCTCCCCCTATCTACTTTCCACTATTTATTCATCTTTGGGATGGGACACTTTTTTCCCTTTTGCAGTTCTCCAATCTCATTGTTAACTTATGGAAATTGGAAAAATGAATATTTGGTTTTTTAAATAACATAAGCCTCGTCCATATTTGGATTAGGGATGGCCACTAGAATTGTGAGGTTGTATGAATTATTAACAAAAAACCCACTTAGGGGGTGACCCAGGAGAGTATTCCCTCCCTATTTCTCATTTTCATTTTATTTTACATTGAATAAAATTATCATTTTTGTCTTTTTTTATTTAATATGATGAAGAAAGTGGTTTTTATAAGCTTAAATCAATACAATAGACAACCAGTAACAAGGTTTCATTGTTTTATCTAACTGCATTATTCATTTCCTATATTTATATATCTTTTACATTCTAGAGGGTAGTAAAATATAAGTGTGTGGTATTTTCAACCTATTAAAGATTTTGGGTGTGCTTTTATCATGTTTTTCTCTGAATAAAATGTAGTTTTAGGGTATTCCTCCACTTGAATGAATCATATTTTCTAGTTCCCTTGGAGACAAAATTATTTTTTAAAATATTAATTATCCTTTTTAAAAACTTATCAATAAATATTAATTTAAAAATAAAAGACTTATGATGACTATAATTTAATATAAATACATTGAATCAGCAAACTTGAATTTGAGTGACTCACTTTATAAACCAAAGAATCTATTCAAACATTAAAAACTAAATAACTAATTATATAAATTCAATTGAATTGGAGTTATTTGATAAGTTGATATCCAAATTTAAGTTATTCAAGAGGGGAGTAAAATATAAGTGTGGGATGATTTTCAACCTATAAAATATTTTAAGTCTATTTTTATCTAGTTTTACTCTAAATAAAATATCATTTGAGTGTCTTACCTATATGAATTAATCCTATTTTAAATTTTCATAAGAGACATTATTCATTTTAGAAAATACAAATTATATTTTTTTTAAATTGACCAATTAATATTATTTGAAAAAAATATTTAAATGGATTATGATTTAATATTCATGCATTGGATCAACAAAAATGAATGTGATTGACTTTCCTACTAAACAAAAGAAACAATTAAAATATTCATCACTAAAAAATAAATTACATTAATTAATCTGAATTGGAGTAGTTTGATTAGTAAAGATCCAAATAAATGTATTTGAGAATTTTAAAAACCATAGTGTTTCTGTGTGAAAAAAACTAAGAGTAAATAAAAATATGATATTTGGTTTTCCAAATTTTTTTCCCATGACTCATTTATCACAAAAAACCATGGGTAATTCCAAATATTTGGAATGAATTAGTTTCAGATTTTTTATACTCTATTTTGAATAATTTTAATGCACCTAAATTTCTTGATAAAAATAAATGTGAACAAGTGATTGGTTATTTATAGAGATGGAAAGAAAGGTGAATACTGAATTTGAATGAACAAGAGGAAAAAGAATTTATCTAATCAATTGCATAGTGATGAATAATTGAGTGTGAAATAAAATAGAAGGTTGATGAACATTTATGAGAGGTAATTGAGAAGGTTTTGTGTGTTAATTTTTTTATTTAATTAATTCCTTAATAATTAATATTCATTGAAACACCAACTGCCCCCATCTCTTGTGGATTTCAGAACCTAATTCTAACTATTGTTGGTCCCCACAACTATGAGTGATCCCAATCATTCCCATGGTAGTTTTCTAGCCCTATTGAGTGGGAATTAAAATTCTAAACACATGATTATACAACCTTATATCTCTCTTTATCACACTATCTCTGAATAAGATTGCATTTCTAAGCTCTCTCTCTTCTTTGATCTTGATTTTTTTACCCCAACTTCACATATATTGACCCGTACTAGAGTGGGAGGTGGTTTATTGATCATTGGTGTTAAAAATACTTATTTGTCACATATTTTTGTTGTTAATTAAATTATAAAAAAATATTAATTTATATTATATTTATTAAAAAAAATAGTTTTATTAAAAAAATTAATGTTAAAATTAAAATAGCCAAAAATATTGATTTTTAATTTTAAAAATATTATTGTGCTTTTATTTTGTTAATGAACCAATATTTGGATATGATTTTTATGTTTTTTTCGAATAAAAATATATGTTTATGGTTAATAGAGGTGGTCCATGAGTAAGTTGAAGGCTCTCAATATAGGACATTTATAGGTTGGGATAAATTTAGGTCCTCAATATGTACCATAGTTTTCAAACCATCATATTCCATAAACACATATCAGAATATGGTTTGATGAAGATTTTTTTTAATATATATTTTTATAATAAAGTTTTTTAGGTTCCAGGTGTAGCATAAGTGACACTAAGTCATGCCCAACTCACCTTTTTTTATTAATCATTGATTAATCTTATATTAACATTAATGAATAATGTTATGACCAATGGAATAAAGATTAATTAACATGATAACACGGGAGCTAAATGCAATATCATCACATAATGATTTATAATTAATTTAAGTAGTGCAAGAATTACCTTTTAATGAATTCATTCTTTAATAATGAATCTGACAATGCCTCTATGTCATAACATCATTGTTTCATATGAATAAAGAGTATATTCCCTCCAATGGTGATCCTAACATAAACAAGAAACCTTTAAGTGGCCCCATATGAATCTTTCAGTGAAACAACAAAAGATCATAGTGCTTGTGTTGTTGGTCTATGATCGCTATGGGAATTGCTTCAAAGAAAGACTCCACATGATCTCTCTATAATTGAGAGGGATGGAGGAGTAGTATCAATCTTTATTATTGATAGTTTTCTTAGATAGTAGATGTCTTGTGCTTGAGAGGATTATCTAAAGCCATTTTCCACAGTCAAAACAATTGGATATCCTTAGGGTTAGAGAAAATATAATTGGGTTTAAATAGTTTTAGGCTTGGAAAATAATAATTGTGCATGTTACCTTATGATTTCCTTAATCCCAGAAGAACACCATGTATATAATAGCAATATTATTATTATTATTATTCCATGAAATTATCAAAACTAATGAATTAATTCATGGTTAAATTTCTTAAATCTATTCAAATAATATTTAATTTTTATTATTTATCACCAAACCTTTAAAATCAGCCTCACATTCCACCCAAATATGTATCAGGTCTTAATGAATATTTATTTTATAAATACATATCATTTCAATATTTACTAATAAATAAATATTATATTCCCTAAATAGAAAATAAGTATTTATTAAATATTTCATTCAAAAAATATTATTTCAAATAATTAGTGATGGAATATATGCGATCAATAATGCATAACTAATTATTAAACCACATATGAGAATAATATTTATTAAATATGATAAATAATAAATAATATTATTATTTAACTAAGGTTCTGAATACACTTAGTGTGTGACCCTCTAGGCCACTTTCTCAGTGGCAATAGGTGGTGCCACCTAAAGTCCAAGGATAGTGTACAGTAACACACGAAGGCACCTATAAAGAACGAATTTAGTGTCATAATGGCATACAACCTCATATGAATGTTTACTGTGTAATATAATCTCTTTATCATGATATATATAATCGAGAAGGTTGTGTATGGGTGTCATCATCCTATGTGCTAGATGTTTCTCTCTTTAAAATTTCAGAAATGAACCTTCCTACAAACCACCATATCCATGGTTTTATTTAGGTTGTTTCATTCCCATAAAAATGATTAAGATATAAATATACATTAAATAATATATGTGACAAATCCTTTTTAAAATTATTCATTAATATAATATTACTCATGAATCACCCAACATATCCTACATCACTGTGAATATATATCATCACAATTCATATCAATACATCAAATTACATGACCAATAATATCCAATAATAATATTATTAAAGTCTAAGGATTAATACCTACATTCATGGTTAAAAAAATCTAATGACGCATATAAATGTAGATTTCCTACTAGTAGGTTAGGTTCTCATAATATCCTACATTGGAAATTTCTAAGGGGTATACCATGAGAAATTACATTAAATTCACACGAGTCTCCACCCCGGATATCATATATCATTTTTGTCCCATCAAATGATATCATTCATCTATATAACATCTATTTCAAAATATTTTTCATGGAACTTCTGGGTTCTCATCAAAGTGGGGAACTACTATGACCTTTTAGTGTGATAATTATTATTCATATATTATCACATACTATAAAATGAAGAAGAATAATCATAATTTGATAATGAGTTTATTAATATTTAAAAAAATATATGTAATAATAATGTATATAGAAGTTGGTTCTAGTGTAAAAACTCTAACAGACTGCCACTTACACTATTTCCAACTATGAACAACCCTTAGTTTTCTATCTCTCACATGATACTCATGCTTCTACTGAGATAAGGGTTTAGTAAAGGGGTATTCCACATTTTCTTCCATGTAAAATATTATCACCATAACTTTACCCCTCTAAGAAAAATCCCTCAAGAGGTGATACTTCAATAGTATGTGCTTTGTCTATTATTGTGACCTTAACTCCTTTATGAGAGCCACTATTGTTGTATTATCACAATATAATACAATGGGGTCTTTACAACTAGTTAACACATAAATATCTTTTACAAAATTTTGAATCCAAAAAAAAATCTTTGGTTGTATAAAAAGATGCTATATACTGAGACACAATTATAGGATTGATGAAAATGGGCTTCTTTGAACTCTTTTATCTTAAAACAGCTATATTGAGACTGAATACATATCATGAATGCAACTTTATATCATTATAATCTATATTAAATCTAACATTAATATAAACCTTGATTGCTATCTCCTTATATCCTTCATACAACAGGAATATATCCATACTTCTTCTCAGATACTTAAGGATAGCCTTAATAGTAAACCATTTTTTTCACCTAGACCATATTTATA
Source organism: Viscum album (assembly GCA_963277665.1). NCBI lineage: Eukaryota > Viridiplantae > Streptophyta > Magnoliopsida > Santalales > Viscaceae > Viscum > Viscum album. The sequence goes on from OY728160.1 coordinate 1,073,664,924, forward strand.
TATTCCTTCCATGATAAATTTATAGGAAGCGTCAAGAATAGTATATAACATGTCATACAATATTGATCATGTCTAAAATGCGTATGAGATCTTACTCATTCTCTCTTTCTCCACTCGTTTATAAGGACACATTTTCTTCAAAAAATGTATATTGTGCCGCAGTAGAACTAGTCCTACCTTGGATTATTTCATACTAAATATTTTTGGTGTCTAATCAATGTATGTAACCTTCCTTAATCCAATAAGATTTTTAAATATATCATGAATGACCTTGATCCCTATAATATTGTTTCTTCACCTAACTCCTTCATTTAGAAGCGCAAGTTTAACTGGAATTTAACTAACTATAAGACTAGCACATTATTTACAATAATTAATATGTCATCGACATAGAATACTAGTATAACAACCACATTCCTAATAAATTTATTATCATATTCATTATTAATGAAATCCAATTCATCTATAGTTTCATAGAACCAAATGTTCCATAACCTAGATTTTTTCTTCATTCTATAAATATTCCTCTACAACATTCATATCCTTTTGAAATTTACTAGAGTTTGAAACCTTTATATTTGTGTCATATATATATATATATTTATGTAGGTTTGCATTAAGGAAATATATTTTGAAATCCATCTTCCAAATTCCATATACATGTTAAGCTGTTATAGAAAGTATAATTATGATGGATTTAAATATATAAACTTGGGAAAATGCTTCATAATAGTAAACTCCTTTACGTTTTTTAAACCCTTTATCCAATATCTATTCTGTATAGGTATTTAATTTACCTTCCATGTCCAACTTTATTTTGAATACTCATTTACACCCAATAGGATTTACATCAACTAGATGATCTATGAGAACCAAAACATATATATGATACATGGAATCCATATCAGAATTCATATCTTCTTTCTATTATATAGATTATGAGATCTCTACAGGCTCTTTGTAAGTTAGAGGTTCATTATTATCAATAAATAATGATTTATCATCTTCAGATACTATAAACCCATATATATTTAGTTTTTTTCTCCATAGTACTAATATATAGTACTTGTGTTTTTTGGAAAATATTATTCTATGGGGACCTATGGAATCTATTTATATACCAACTACTATGTATCATTATAATAAACCTCAACAAATCCAATAATTATTCTACTATCCTTCTTGCGGATGTGCTCCCATTAAAGAAGTATGGTCTTTCTTGTGTTAGTTACTTTCTTTCTAAAGGTTTGTATATTTAGTATCCCCTTTCTTTATTAGGATACCCTATAAAGATACACTTAATTACTTAGGGTGATAGTCTGTTGCATGGGATGTTCTTAAAAAAATCCCCAAATCCCTTACAAAATTGTGTGGAAGCACAGATTTCATTCCATATATTGACTCATATGGTATTCTTTTTTCCACCTTAGTTGGTACTCGGTTTAGAATGTGTGTTGTAGTATGTAATTCATATCCCCAAAATGATAATGGAAGTTCTTCATGAATCATCATTGAACCTAACATGTCAAGAAAGGTATGGTTCCTCATATCACTAACACCATTCCACTATGGTGTATATGGTGGAGTGAGTTAATATAGAAGACCAAACTCCCATAGAAATTTGGTAGACTCATTGTTAAGATATTCACCAAATCAATTGGATCAATGATTCTTCAACTTCTTACCAAGTTGATTCTATTGTTCATTATTTAATTTTTTTAATTTTTTAAGGACTTGGACTTATACCTCTTCAAGTACACATAGACACATCTATTTTATTTATTTGTAAACATTATGAAGTAAGAATATCCACCTCTATATTCTACTAGAAATTGTCCACAAAAATATGTATATACCAAACCTAATAGATTAGTTTACCTTTCACCCTATCCACTAAAGGGTGGTTTGGTCATTTTTACTTGCAAACAAGCATAAAATATTTCAAGTGGTCTTAGATCAAAAGAGTCTAAATAACAATCTTGATAGATCTTTTTTAGATTCTTCTCATTTACTTGACCAATATGGTGATTCCATAATTGTGTGTTAAATGAGTTGTGTGAACATGATTCATTATCAAATGCCAATATTTGGTTTTAATAATTTAATACATAAATACCATTATTTAGTTATTCCATACCATAACAAATGTTTTCTTTGTAAAAGAGGCATTATTTATTTCAAAATTTGAAAATAAATTCATCCATATTAGGGAAATAAATAGAGATGGTGTTCTTAGTAACACATTGCACAAAATAATAATTCATTAAAACTTAAATTATTCTAGTTGTAAATGGAATTTGGTGGTATCATATAGGGAAAATAGAAAGTATATCTCCATTGGTTACTTGAATATCCACCTCTCCTATTAAAATATTTATAAATCTATTTGGTTTCTATATTTGGATAAAAATATGAGCACCACAAACTATATCTAATACCTAATGTGTAGATATATAAGTACTACACTCTATAATAAACACATGATTAACTTCCCCTTACTTGTAGGTGCATTTATTCATCTAATGCCCTAGCCTTCCACATGAAAAACATACTTCTTCATTTTCTCCCCTGCCTTTGAATCGTATTCTTCCTAGAATTCGGTGATCAGGAGTTTTAGACTTGGAGTGATTCTAGGCCCCCTTTTCCTTATTTTTATATTCTTATTCACAATCAATACTATGGGTTTTTCATGCTAGAATTCCTTATTAACTTGGTGAATGAGATTAAGAAGTTCAGAAAGAGTCTTCACATAATTTCTCATGTCATAATTCATAATAAAACTATAGAAGGATATGTACTGAGGGTAGAATAAGTTTTTCACACATATAATCATGTAATTCAATAACCAATATGTATAAGCACTCTATTTAGCCAATAATATTCTCTACATGAGGCCCAATCTGTGCCAAATCTCCCATCTTTCACGTGAATAATTTATTGGTGATCTCATATCTCTCTTGTCTTACCTTCACTTTAAAAAGATCATAAAGGTGATACACCATGATATATGAATCCATATCCTCATATTACTTTATATTTTAATTGGAAATAGTTGATATCATAAAATATTAGACATTTTTTTTTGCATCATCTATATGTTACTCATATAGATATAATTCTTCCTCATTATCCACTTGTCCATGCCCTTCAAGAATGGAGTTTTCTAGGATGAATAATTTATTTTCTTGGTATAGAATAATTCATAAGAACCTTTTTCATTCTTGGAATTTAGTTCTAGTGATATGTTTAAACTTATAAAGTATGGATGATAGTGATATGGTTTAATTCATGTGTATTTTCATTTATACAAATTAGAATAGCATAATTTTAGTACTTTTTTTGATAAAATTCGATAATAATATTTAAATTTATTAATCTCCCACTATTTTATCAAAATATAATATCGTACACCATTAGTTTTAAAATATCATAATTCTTGGATATTTTAATGGAATGGATCTATATGCCTCTTCTTATAACCTAGACAAAGGTCTGCCAAGCTTTTCCAAGGTATTTTTGTAAGTACAACTTTCCAACATCATTATATGGCAACTCTTTAATATATTGAGTGTACTTCTCAATCATGAAATCCTAAAATTGTATTTCTTCAACACTATGCCTAATAGTTTAACTAATTCTCACATAGGGGATCAACCCTTAATGATAACTAGGTTAAATAGACCCAAATCTCAAGATATAAATTTCTAGATAATTGAAATCACCCCAATAGAGGTTGGTCAAGAACTTTAAACAACGGTTTGATTACCACCCAAGTAGTGGAAGTTTGTATTGAATTAATATATATTGTTTAGGTATTTAAATATATTTTTTTGTAAATATCCCATTTTTTATCTTTATTATATGCTTTTTCATATTAAGTGGATTTACTTAAGTGATTAACCAAGTCTTAAAAAAATAATCATAATCTAAATTTGATTTGGTTTTATCTAGCATGATTGTTAATTCATTAATTTATGTGATTATAAAATAACATATACAATTAAATTAATGGTTCAAATTGATAGAAATAAAATAATTATAGTGGTATGATCAACATATTCCCCTAATAGTTGGTTTATCTAGTAGATGATAAAGTAAAATTTGAATGAGGGTAAAACCCTTTGAACCATGAAATAGTCCATGTTGTAGCTTTCCATAATTACTCCCATTTATCTCCTGAATTGGTTTCACCATGGCTCTAAACATGAACTGACTAAATTTTCCTTAGAGATCCATCCATTATATAATCTTTATCTCACACACAGGTGAGAGGAACCACAAGATTGATTTAGGGGTGCTTACATAAAAGGAAACCATGAGTATGAATGCCCTTACATACTAAGGTGAGATATGACACTCTAACCATAAATTTAATTTAATAAATAAAATGAAATCAATCCCATATAAATTTCTGGTTTGTACTCATGATCATCCTCATACATGCAATGAATTTCACATTTAATAAACTATTATTTATTCATAATCAATCTTATATAAGATAAATTGATCTAGAATAAATTAATTATCTTCATTAATCAATATATTCTTTTATCCTAATTCCCATCCAAATTTTCTTAATATTATCACCCATAATTATTCTAAATAGATGAAATAATTTATTTAAAATTGACTAAGTATAAAACATTTAACTTGGAGGAAACACAGTGAGTACCAGTCTGAACTTCCTCACGTGTATTATATTTTTATATTTTTTACTCATGAAACATATATCATATATGTTTTATCATGTAATTTCATGTAGTTTACTATCAAATAAATAAAATACAGAAACATTTTATTTACATATCATGTTCTGTATTAATGTTTATAGAGGAATCATTGTATTACAAATTATACACAAAATTTAGTTCATAATATTATGAAGAATAAATTAGATATTTAATGTATATATATAAATATAACGCATCACATGGCATGTATAGGTCAAATAAATGACACATGAAACAAATTTTTATAATTTTTAAGTATTAAAATAAATTTATTTTCAAATTATATGTAATTAGGTAATATAAATGGAGTGTAATGTCCATCTACAAGTAATGTATATCTCTTCATCGTCTATGTGAGATGCATGCCTAAGGACAAGGTGTGTTGGTTTATTGTAGATACTAATGGTTTAAATAGTCTTTGTTAGGGATATATGTCAAGTAGTCTCTTAGTTACATGGTTACCAGTCACATGTTCTATGTAGAAACCACATGAATAACCTTTGATGATTAGACTACACATAATTTGTGCAAGTTATATGTCATGTAGTTTGACTAACCATGCACCAAGGTAAACTAGTAAATAGGTGGTGTATTAAATACACACTACATGTTATAAATGAATATGATTCTAATTGATTCATAATTTTTCTTGGTGCATTAAACATGGGTTCACTACATGTTCCTAAGGGTTATAGGACATATACCGTTTTGTTATCCATGCAGAATTTTGAGCACCTCCTAATGAGTTATTCAAATGTTCTTCATTCATAATTAATCCATTTTTTATTATATTTGTGAGAATGAAGATGAAGAAGTTGTGATCTAATTATTTGGAGTAAAGAAATATTAAAGAGTAATTATAAATCTAATAATAAATGTTCAAATCAATCAATTATATTTAAATAATTATAAATAATTATGTGAACCCTTTGATCCCTGTTAAGGTTTTGGTGCACTTGATGAACTAGAAGGGCATGCCCAACTCATATTTTATTGTAATTAATGATTAATTCAAGATGTATATTAATGAATATCATTGTGAAAAATGGAACTGAATCAATGATTAATTTACATTAGAACACTAAAACCAAACCCAGTATCATCACATAATGATTTATAATAAATTTAATCAATTAAGGAATTACCATGTGGTGAATTCTTTCTTTGTTGATGAATATGACAATGTCTTTATGTTGTATCATAATTGTGTCATAGGAATCAACTGCATATTCCCTGTAGTGGTTATCCACCCAAGTACCATGAACCCCTAAGTGATGTTTTAGGAATCTCTGAGTATTATCTTGGAATATCCTTGCACTTACACCATTCATCTATGATCACCATGAGAATAAATTGATAGGAGGACTCTCCTTGATCTCACTAGAATTGAGAGGGGTAGTATAGGAGGATCACTCTCCATTATTGAGAGATTTAATAGAGAGGATATCTCTTGGGATTGAGAGGATTTTTTGGAGTTTTTATGCATAACCAAAACAAATGGCTAGCCTTATGGTTAGAAATAATATAATCCAATTTAAATAGTGTAAGGGTTATAAAATAATAATTACACATGAACTCTTATTATTTTATTAATCCCTATGAAACCCCTTTCATATAATAATAGTATTATTTTTATTATTTCTTAACATGGGAAAACCAAAAAATTAATTAAATATTATTTATTGAATAAATTATTTAAAATCTATTCAAATAATATTTAATATATATTGTTACTCACCAAACCGTTAAAATATATTCATCATTCCTCCATAATATTTATCATTCCTTGAATAATGACTCTTTATTTTATAAATAAATATCATTTAATTATCCACTACTCAATTAATAAATAAATATTATATTCACTAAATAAAAAATGTATATTTATTAAACATTCTGCTCACAAAATATTCTCTCGAATAACTAGTGATGATGTGACACCCACTATGTCATTGTGTTGTTTATTTTAAATTATTTTATGATATTTTTAGTTATTTTATGTTTCCATATAGTTTAGTCCAAAAAAATAGAAATTTGGAGTTTTTCCTGTGATTCATGGTTTGCATACATGATTTAGAGGAAACTATGAGGCTACCCTTATAGGGCTCAAATAAACCATTGCATTCAGTTCATTTTTCACACTCATAATTTGGGTTAAACGATTAGTGCATGGTTGAGTCTTCAATCATTCATATCAAAAGAGAAACCATATGGGACCTTTGGTTAGTCTCAGTTATGGCACATAACTTACACACATTTGGTAAACTATGTAAAATGTGTGTGGATTGGATCTACCTTTTCACAATTCCATTTAGAATGGTTGAAGTATGTTTTCTCAACTATACAGTGTATCCAGGTAAACCTCAATAGTGTTTTTTTTCTTCGAATAGGCCTACCCATGGTTGGTTCATGGTTTTCCAAACATTGTAGCCAAACCATGTTTCCTTTTCAAATTCCTTAAAATTAAAAATTACCTTTTTCCCTCTTAAATTTTAATCCTCCATCCCTCTATCCCCCCCCTCACTTAGACAATCCAGGAACACCCTCCTTAAGAGATCCCTCCCTTCCCATTCCATTTTTATGTCCTTTTACCACAAATTCATGTGGTTTTCTTCATGTTAATCCCCTATAACCCTCTTTCTATATTCCTTTTATTTATTTATCCCATGATTTATCTCTATTTATGAATCCTAATCTCAATTTCGGTTGAATTTAGGGTATGTATTGGTTGGAACCATGGATATTTTCTCATGCAGGTGTTATAGAGGAACCCACTTGGCTTGTAAGAGTGTTCACCATTTTAGGTGACCACTTATAGAACGATCTTCATTGAATCAAGGTAGGTTCTTCTTTAACATCACTTTATATTTAATGCCTTTAATTTCTTGATGGTTTGAAAATGGTTTTTATTTTTAAATTATTTTTATATGTATGACCCATACAGGGAAAAGATAATTTAAAAGTGATTTTCAACCCAAGAATGGGATAGGATTCCATGACGAGTGTTTGTGAAAATGCATGAATGGATTTTAAATAATTATTTTATTTTTAAAAGCAGTGGTGAGAATCAAATTGAGTTTTTTAGAAGTTTTCTTGTATTAATTAAAGGTTAACCCAAGTTATTATGTGTTTTTAAAGTGTTTATAACATTTTCTATGGGTTGTTTGATTTAAAAGGGAGTGTGTCAACCCTTGTTCTCTATATTTGAAACCGTTTTATAAACTTGTTTAATTTTTATATCAAATGTTTAAGATATTTAATTCTTTTGAAATGATCAAAGTGAGTTGGTTGTTTTCAAAAGGGTGAGTTATCACATGTGGATTATGTTTTGAAACGCATTGGTTTATTTTAATGATTTCAAAGTATTTTTAAATGGAAGTTTGAGTTATCATTGAGTCTTAATGGTGTTTTGATAAAAATGGTCTCAAGAGTATATTGTAGTGGATTTTGTAAATGTTTAATGGTCTTGGAATCCCAATCATGTTTTGAAAAGAGAAGGCATGTTTGGAATTTCATTAATAATGATATTTCATAAATGGTGTGAAACCCTATTGAGCCACCTATGAATTTTATATTCCAATATTGGATTTTGATTCTAGGAGGGAGTGTTTATCATTGATTCATTCATATATGGTGATTGGGTTTTGATGTGAATGGGTTTATTTATTAAGAGGGTGTGAGAGGTGAGGCGTGAGTTTATTTTAAAATTATTTATATATGAATTATGTGATGATTTATTGTTTTCACCTCCATTTGACTCGTCACGGGAGTCCTAGGGATATAGTGGGTGAATTGTGTGATAGAAACCCCTACTAGAGATAGTGGGTTGAATATGGATCATTTCTTGGCTACTTCAAGATGGTTAGACTGGAAGGAGTAGTGTTACCTTATGCTAGAATTTATTCTTTGGTATTATCAATAATGGAATTCTAGGGACTATATTTTTTATATCATAAATAAAGTCATTATAGGGAATATATCTTCCTTGATATCAGAGATAAAGGCAATCTAAGGACTTTTAAATCTGGGTAATTTGATCGGACTTTTGGGGATGTTGATAGGTTCAATAGTTTCACCTGATGTTCCCTATCTCCAAATGAGGTATTTAATTACTAGATCCTATAGATTATTCCTATAAAACTAGAATATTATTTTGGATCATTTTAGTGGAAATGTATTTGTGTATCGGTTTTATTCTATACTTCTTGGATTATTTTTTTCATCACCTATGTTCTTATTATTTATCCTTGTTGTGTGACTTGATATAATTATGCCTAAACGTGTGATTTATTCCTTCTTTGTGTGACATAATTTTAAAATATTTGAAAAGGTTTTTATGCAATTTTTTAAGGAAGGCTTGAATAATTGTCATTTTAATGTGACATCAAATTGTTTTTTAAATTAGTTCGAGTTGATGTGATCTTTAAAATTTATAAAATCCAAATATATTTTAAAATGTTTTAGTATAAATGCATATTTGTCTATTTTTTAAACATATAGAGTTTTGGGGTTTTTTAAATTTGGTTTTAGGCCTTTGTGCCTAGTTTTATGGAAAGTTTGGTTTTCAAGATGTTTTCAAAAACTGTTTGGAAATTTGAAACCACTTTTTAGTTGGAAAATTTGTATTTCAAAAAGGGTTATTTATGAAAATGTTTTAAAGTGGTTCTTTAAAATGGTGGTTTTTTCAAGAGATATTTGAAAGGTTAAATACTTTTCCAAGTGATTATTTTCATTTAAGGACAACTCTGGAAAAAGAGTTTTAACAAACATTTGATGTGTTGTTGTTTCTTTTTTAAAACCTTGTGATAAATGTGTATTTTTATATTTTATTTCAAACTATAATTTCTAGGATATAATAAGAAATTGACTGCTTAGACATGAAAATTTATAGTGATTTACTGGAATATTTAGCTTATGCCTATATTTTACAGGTCCAAGTCCATACCAATTTGTTTCTCCTCTTGATATTCCAGGAGATATATATGGTTGGATGGTGGTCATGGGTCACATGGAGGTTCACCGAAGCTGGTATGGGATTTCTTTTCAATTTTGAGTTTTGTATCAGACATTTGGGTCATTTTATTTTTATATATTGACTTTTTTACATCAATTTTCATTGTTATTTTATGTATGTATCAGTGGTACCCTTTTATTGGATGTTCAATTTTTTATCACAAGTTGGATTTTTACTTATTTATCTCCAATGTTAATTTATTATTATTTTATGAGGGTGGAATTGCTTCTACTGTTTGTTATGTGATTTTTATGGGGATTGGGAAAGCCTTTATGGTCATATGGAGGACCGGTTTGAGAGATGGGTTAAATAAAATCTCAGGTCAGTTTGTTATAGATTAAATATATGTGATCAATCAAATATGACTAATTATTTAACCACCTACATGAATAATATTTATTCAACATGTTAAAAAATAAATAATATTATCATTTAACTAAGGTTCTAAATACACTTAGTGTGTGACCTTCTAGGCCTCTTTCTTAGTAGAATTATGAGGAGCTTCCCAAAGTCCAAGGTTAGAATCAAGAAACATCCAAGGAAACCATATGTAAATAATTTAATAGTATAATTATATAAAATATCATATGGATATTTATTATGTAATATAATCTATTTATCATGATATCTCTAATCAAGCAGGCCACATGTTGGAGTCATCAACCAGCATGTTCGATGTTTATTGAATTTCTAGAAATGAAGATAACCATATAACTCCATCTTCATTGATTTATTTAGGTTATTCTATTATCATCAAAGGGCCAGAAATATAATCCTCCATTAAATAATATAAATAATAAATCCTTTCTCACATTATTCATTAATGAAAATTTACTTGTGATATACCCAATGTATCATACTTCTTCGTGAACATATGTCATCATGGTTTTTATAAATACATAAAATTATGTGACTAATACTATCCATTAATATTAATCCTAAAGTTTAAGGATCAATACACACATCCAAAAATAGAAACATCCAATGACAAATATAAATGTAGATTTTCTACCATAGGGTCATGTTCTCATAATCACACACACTAGAAATTACAAAGGGAATACACTATGATAAAGTGCATCAATGTCCAATGAGTCTTCACCCCTAATAGCCTATTTCATTTTGGTCCCATCAAATGATATCCTTTGGCTATATAACATATATGTAAGAATATTTTCATGGAACTTCTAGGTTCTCATCATAGTGGGGAACTATTATGACCTTTTAGTGAGAATCTTACTCTTAGGACATTAACACATACTATGTCACATAAAAAAACAATCATGATATGTTAAGAAGTATATTGATATCTAAAACAATGAATATAAGTAATCATAAAGTACATAGAAGTTAGTTCTAGGCCACCAAATCCAACAGTATTTAGCTAGATGGATTAGAGTAAAATATATTTCTATAAATGAGTCTTGGAGAACAACGTCACGGGTGAAGAGTGAACAATTCCCTTGGTGAACCATTCACCAACGACACTATTTATCATGGAAACTTTTCGCTCATGGTAATTTATATTGTTATTTTTTTATTTTTTTATTTTTGGACATTTTAATGGTTTGAATATTTTTATTGGTTCTAAAATTATAATAAAAATACAATTACACTAATAATAAAAATAATACATTTATTAGTTTAATTATAATAAATTTAATTATATTATATTTCAAAAAATATTTAAAAAAATATAATCAGTATTTTATATAAATGAAATTATTATAAATATATTTATAATTAATATAGTAAATGCCTTTGATTATCACCTTTATGAACTTAATAAATTAATATAAAAAATAAAATTATATTTATTATAGATTTTACATCATAAATGAAAATATATTAAAATTTTAGTTATATTTAAAAATTTATAACGATATTAATATTTTTTAATTATTAATATGTTAATTTTTATTATAATTATAAAAAATGTATTATAATTGCAATTATATTTTTATAAATTAATTTATATATTTAGTTATACTATTATTATAACATTTTTTTATAAATGAAATTATAAATATATATTTATAAATTAAATTATATATGATATATAATTATAAATGAAATTATATGATAGATTTATATTTATTACATAATTGAATTTATTATTATTATAAATATATTTATAATTATATATCATATATAAATTCAATTATTATAAATATTTTTATCATAAATATATAATTACTAATATAATTTATTAACAATTAATATTATGAAACTAATATTATTGAAATAAGTTGGGGTCAAGCTCCTTTGTTAAGGGGGGAATACATATTTTTAACCGAGTAAAATAGATCTCATTACATAACTTATATCCAAAAACATACATTGATCAAATGTTTGTAGGCATAAAGGCCATAGGACATGAGTGGCCTGATGGCCCAATTTCCAAAGGCCATGAAATGGTCCAAAGCACCTTGGTCTTTTTTATGTGTCCAACCTGTGTAGGGGGCACATGCCATGTGGCCCCACCTTGAGTGTGATGGCATCTACCCGTGCACTTCCCCATCAGTCTCCATTGTCGATGTTGTGTCCCCGATATAACCCATTATATCCAACCATCAAGTGATGATCCAACTGCTAGAATCCGCATTGTCGGCGTTATCCCCCACAAGTGTGTAAAGAGACTCCCCAAATAGTAATATATTATTACATAATCTATTATTTTACAATATATTATTAATGATAACATATATTTAATAATATATTATTTAATAATATATTGTTTAAGAATATATTAGTTAAAAATGTATTATTTATATAAAATTGATTATTCGATGATTAATTATATATTATGTATATTTAATAATATATTATTAAATATGATTAATTATCAATAATATTATTATTAATATATATTATTAAATGTACTATTTTTAATTATTTATATTATAGAATACTATATTTATTAAATAATTAATAATACATATTAAATAATATATTATTTATGTATAATTAATTAATAATTATTAATATATTTATTACCCCAGGTCCGAAGGCCTTTAATATTTTTTATTTATATAATCCTATTTTTAACTAGGTTGAGAGGTAACTATTACATGACCTGAAGTCCAAGAGTACATGGTCCAAAGGCTCAGTGGCACCGTGACCTTTTTTTACATATTTGAAGCCAAAATCACACCCCTACAACACCCCTTCTTGTTGTTTGTGTCTTTCTTACCTCAAACGATGCATTTCCCCACACAGAGCTGGGTGGAGCCTAAGCCCAATAGTTATTACCTTGTCCCTCTTGATCTACTCCAGCCACTTCATTGGTGACTTATCACAGCTATTTCTCATTCCTCCATGTTGACGCTACTCCTAGCTACACCGCCCTTGATAAATGGTCTTGGAGGCCTAATAGCCTAAATAACTAAAATTGTAGCCCAAAAGGTTAAATTGGATGAATAGAACTATTTTTATAACACCCCATTATAGTAACCACTACAGTACATGCACTTTTATAGTGCTGCTACAATACCGTGGTAATTATTTCCTCCTTGAATTCAATCCTGAGTTTTTTATCAAGGATCACAACGGTTTTCCACTCAAACTCACCCCCAACTATGTTGATAATATATTTATTTATATTATTAACAATATTTTATTTATGTATTATTACTTAATAATATATTATTTTTGTATAATTAATTAAAAAATAAATAATAAAATATTTATTTATAATTAATATATAAATAGAATATTATTATATAATATATTTATTATATATATTAATACATAATATATTTATTAAATATGTTACTAAATATTTATAATTATTAATAATATTTAATTTATATATTATTGTGGATCGTATTATTATTTATATTTTTATTTATTATTTATCTTAATAATTATATTAGTAATATTTTTAATTATTAATTATATGAAAGAGATATAGGTCTGAGAGATCCTATGCAAAGGGAAAAATGGCATCGAGGGCACACCATAAATCGTGGTTATTCCACACTTTTTTGTTCTAATATTCTAATAGAAAAGCTATCTCAAATAGGTCCTTCAGTCCCAAGGATCGATTTGAAGTCTATTAAAGGACTTTCACTCCTAGATGGCAGAATGGGTATACTGTAAGATTTGAAATCTGATGTCAGTGGACATTCATTGGTGTCATTTAAGGACTCTCTCACTGGTAGAATACTTAGGAAGGGTTCTTCATCCCATGATGAAGCTAAAATGGAATCCTTTCCAAAAGTTTTTCCATTGGAAAAAGTTTCCTAATTGTGAGGCTTGCTCTCCCAAAAGGTGAGAAGCCATAGAATCTTGATGACTTGGTTTAGAGTTATTCTTTTATCTGGGGTTTCTCGGATTAGATTTTAATATCTTTAGGATATGGTTTTTTCCATTATATTATTACTTTGGATGAGACTAGGGTATGAGAATAGAGTATAGGTTCCCTGTTCTTGAATCCCAGCTCACTCCAGCTTCATGAATGGTCACTAGATTTTGATGTCTCAATGTAGGAGAATGTTTTCTTCCTAGTATGGTTTAGATTACATGACCTCATTTGGATTATTTGGCATTTGAAGATCCTACACGATATTATCATGGAAATTGGGGCACATATTCACCTTGACAAAGAGACTAAGAAACTTTTATTTGGTCACTTTTCTAGAATACTGATCGATGTTGATCTCAGTTCTGCTCAAATTAGCAATGTAATTCTCTCCACTCCCACTAATGAAATTCACATTTGTGTTGAGTATAAAAAGTGTCTTAATTTTTTTATTGTATGAATAGTTTTTAGACATTATCTTTTTCAAGAATATATCTTGTGTGGATTGTGAGTTTAAGGGGAATCTAGCCATGGTTTTTTCAAGAAGGTAATGGAGGAAGGTTTTAGATATTCTTAACAAATTGATTCCAGTTCATAAATGTGGTGAGAATATTGAAAGGTCCTTTTCATTTTATTGTGTTGTTGCATAGACTCCTATTAATGGAGACATTAAGAATCCTGGATTGGGGGGAAATGGTTTGATGTGCAATGGTTAGTCTTCAATTTTTAAGGCTAGAATAAAATCAACTAGGATCATGTATCCTGATGGGCCTTCTAATTCATGGGAATATCTCATAGAGGAGGATACTGTCTTTCATCATACTCCTCAAGAGAATTAACTAATAAATGATTGGAAAATTATCAATAGAAAAAGTCTATAACTGATACGTCAGTAGAGGAGAAACATTATCCCTCCTTAATAGATGTACTTACTCATGTCTTTGAGGAGTATAGGTAGGTTGATTCCTGGGGTAGTCAATCAGATAGTGAAAGTGAAGTACATTCCATAGCTGATCATTATTTATGGATAGAGAAAAAATGGTCACCTAAAAGGGTAAAAAGGTTTTGAAGAAAGTAGTTTTTTTCTTTAGGTAAGGGATCCAACATCAAGAGAGACCAGCATATACTTTATTATGAAAAAAATATAGAAACCTTGTAAATTCCTTCAATTGATCATGTCTTTAACAAGATAGAGGCGTCCAAGGGTGGTTCTTCAATTAGGTTGTCCATTGGATAATATATTGATCTATTGGGTGCTCCATAATATATCTTGGATGCTAAAATTTCTAGTCAAGAAGTCACTTAGAAGGTATATATGGGTAATTAGGTTGGGTGGCTTTTTCTGGATCTTCCAGCACCTCTAAGATAGTTGCTTCAATACGTGGATCTCAACTTGGAACTTGTGCTAACTCAGAAGACAGAGCCATCTGGACCTCTGGAGTATAAATTCATGCGGTTTTTTGATGCATTGGTTGGTGAGCTTGATATTTTTTTCATGTTTTGTGGTCATGCTTCTGCACATGAAAACATTAATAAGGAACAGTTGCCTACATTCAATCTCTTCAGAGTCCTTGATTTGATTAATTACCTTGAAGACCTATCTGTGAATGAAAAAGGTTTTGTGGATGCATTTCTTGGCTCGCTCAATGATGTTGAATACCTATCTAGTCATGAAAAGTCTTAGGCTGTCTCTTATGGAACACAAACCCCATTAAGGGGGGGGGGGGGGTAGAGGTAGTAAGGATGACCAACTATATGATCTCTCTAAGAGGGAAACGATTCAAAGAGAGGGTTTTGAGAGTGACTCATAGGATTCAAAATATCTCGATAGACTTTGGAAACATATAAAGGCTTAGATAAGTGGTTATCATCCAAGAGTTTGAGGCCATGGGAATGGTTGAATTAATTAGGGTCTTGGCATAATGAGATCCTTGATGATCAGGATGAGATTATAAAAATAATAATTTGTGACTCATTTGTATATTATGAGGGAAGTTTCCTTTGTCTGGACTCATCCTCTTCGCTTCTATTTTTTGTTTTAATAAAGGGGTGTTTACCCTTGTTTTTAAAAAAAATTATTAATTATATTAATAATATTTGTAATTATTAACTGTTAATTATATTTTTATTTATTTATTATTAATTTTTAATTATATGATTATGTATCATTATTTATGTTAATAATTATAAATTACATTATTAATTTATTTATTAAATATCAATTATTAATTATTAGACAATTTTTTAACTAATAATTATCTTATTAATTACTAATGATTAATTATTGAATATATTATTAATTATTAATTATATTATTAATAATTAAAAATATTGTTAATAAATAATTATATGATTAATTATTAATTATTATATTAATTATTAATTATATTAATTTTATTATTTATTTTTTATTTATAACATTAATTATTATTTTACTAATGATATTTTATTTTAATTAGTTATATTTTTATAAAACTATAAAACTTTAAAAAAAATAAGTGATGAAAGTATCAAACCATTTGACACTCTTACTCAGGATTGTCAAGCATCAAATGGTTTGGATCTTGATGGAATAATTTTATAAAAAATTTAAAACTTTAACCCAAAAAACAAAAAATACCTATTTTAAATAAATTTCCCCACATGTTCCTTATCTATGAAAAATGAAAATGAATTTTCTCATGGGATTCTCTTTTATATTCGAAGGTGGTCTAAACGATAAAGAGCAGGGTTTGGAAGAGAACCACATGGAAACCATTTCTCCCTCAACCATGCTATGTGGGTTCATTATATAGAAAATGGGAAGATCTCAATCGACAAGTTTTCCTATAAATTGGAATGATAAATTCTATGATTCAAGTTTGAATTCTCAATACTTCACAATATCCCTTGGTCATACCCCTATGTAAATATATTATAGATTCTTATATTTTCCCCTATATAGTTTCATTTTCATTTCATTTCAAATATAGTAGCATTTTTATCTTTCATTATCATTGTTGTTATTCACTTATTAAATCTTTATTTCTTCTTTTATTTTGATGTTTCTTCCCCAATTGTGAATCTTTTTTCCATAATTATGGGAATATAATATGGGGATTTAATCCTAAGGGTGTTTCTAAAATTTTTTGATGTCCCAAATATATTTTCCATTATGTTCTATTTTTGTTTATAGTGGGATGGTGAGAGTGTCTGTTGGGATGTGAATTTGGTTTTTCTCATCGAGCGATGTTTATTGAATGGTGTGAGTCGAATGATACATTGTCCATGGTATTCTTATAGCAAGACAATAAATACTCTAGAAGATGATAGGGAATTCAGATAGTGATACCATATAATGATGTGTGCAATAATGGGACTACTACAGATTCTTCAATATTAAGTGGTTGTCTTTATCAGTGCCACAAAAAGGGTAGATAAATGACTGACCTTAATCAATAATGATAAAAGGAAAACCTTTTTAGCACTTTTTTAGTGTAGATGAAATTTAAAATTTATTATCACTGAGAAAGGGTATCATTTTCTCAATGCTAAAAAACATTGATAAAGATTACCCTGCATAATATATTTTTTATAGAAATATATATATTATTAAATTTGATTTATATGACAATATATATATATATATATAATTTTTTGTATGTTTAATCTTTTATACTTATTTATAATTATATATAATTATAATTATATAAATATATTATAAAATATCATATAGACTATATAAATACATTAAATATATCTCATATTTAAATTTATTATATATTTATATTTATATTATATAATTTAATATATATTTATATATACATATATTTATAAATAAGTGTGTGTGTGTTTCCATATATATATATACACATATATATATATGTTTATATATAAATAAATATATGAATATATTAAAATATAAATATGTATATAAAATGTATATTAAAAAATATAATTCATATTAAAATAAAAAATTATTATCAATCTTATTTTTTTAATTTATATATAAGAAATTATCAAATTTAAATTAATAAATAAATATATTTAATAACTTATTTTAATATATTAAAAAATATATATGTAAATGTAATATATTGAAATTTTATTTAAATAATTATATAAATATATAAATAAACATATATTTATTTATGTACATTTATATACAATATGAAGAGTTTTCTTAGAGTCTAATAATTATTATTAGATAAAGAATAAGTGATTAAAACCCTTGGAAAGGATCTCCCGTGCAAGATATATGAAATCTATATAAAATATTTAAATGAAGAATATTGTAGCAAATATGGCATACCTTACACAAAATATACATTGTATTACTCTTTATTACCTTCAAATGAGTTTGAGAGAGATCACAAAGTGTCAAAAAAACTTCCCACAACCATAGTATATCCATGGGTTTCATAAAGTCATCTGATGTCTAGATGAAATCTATATTCCTTTATAGAATGCTAGAGCTTTATGTGTAAAGGATAATAGTGAAGAGAGAAATAGGTTCTAGTGATTTTTGTCCAAACATTAAGAAAGCACACACAAACACTCAATCATCGCATAAAAGTATTTTAAATAATCAATTAATGATAGTCCTTGATTGTTTTCTCATTTATCCATGTTTTAAAAGCACATGAGCCTCAACCTAGTTGGTGAGGGATCCTTAAGTGCATCCACATGACCCAGGTTCAAAACCAGGAAGTGGCATATTTCCAGGGGTACTGTAGTAGTACTGTAGTAGTATTGTACACTGTAGTGGGACTGTAGCGGGACTGTACATTGTACAGGGACTGTAGATGAACTGTACATTGTGCAGGTACTGTAACATGTACGGTAGTAGGTATTGTTCGGTACTGTAGCATCTGGAATTATTCACCTTGGGCCACCGGTTTGGGCTTTGAGTCCTTAAGGCTTTCAGGCCACCCAGGACTTCGGGTCAGTAGGGCTTTCAGGAAACCTTTAAGGCCCTCGGTCCACCTCATGGCCTTCAGGCCACATGCAGTTATCCCAGACACACTATAAAAAAGGAGCAGCCCCAGAAGAGGATTCAGAGCAGGTGCACTCACCTGAGCAGAACCAAATGGATTGTCAGAATGAGAGGGTATGGCTATGCCATCGATACCAGCCTGTGCTTGCACGGGAAGCCTAGCCAGATGGCCATGCAAAGGTGGAGAGCTACTATCATGACGTAGATGTTGGGGAGGGGAAGTTCCTTGTATATAGTCTGGTTGAATTCCCTAAGGCCTTTGGGTCATGTAATCTTCTAAGCATGCGGGCCTTGTAATCTCTTAGCCTATGGTCCTTGTAAGGGTTCCCTATCATCCCTTGAAAGGGGGGTTATCAAAAATCAATAAAAAATGAAGGCCTTCGGGTCATTCAGACATGTTTTAAATCACATGTATAAATTTCATGGTTTGTTCATTCATCATATGCATTTACTCAATTATGTTACATTTTTGTAACAATTCATTAAGGATTAACTTTTTGGGAGAATCAATAAATGATATTTTTTTATCATTTTGGCATAATTGTAAATTGCATATTCATGGAAATCCTAATTTTCATGAAATGAAATATTTCATATATATATATATATATGAGTATTTAGGTAATATCCCCCATCAATATTTCACTTTCACTAAAGACTAAAAGACTTTGTTTCACTTCACCTTATATTGTATCATATATAATAACTTGTGAAATCATATCCCAAACTCCTTTTGGATACCTTACAAAACACTTTTATAATGCTATCATTAACTTCACCTTGTATCACATAATATTTAATATGTTTTGAATACCCATCCAAAACAATTTTGGATTAACTCTAAACACTATTAGAGAATATTTCTAAGTTAAACTCAATCCCCATTCAGTTAGCCAAAAATTGTGACCCCAAAAGTATTTATATCATTGAAAAAAATATGAATCTTTAGATCCATATATGTAAGATAAGTGAATCCTATAGAAAATAATCAATGATACTCACCCTATAAATGGATTTGGTGTGATCTTCATCAAACACACATATCTTTATACTTGTTTCCACCAATCTGCATTATGTGAAAACCTGATTTCTCATATTTTAAATTTTTTTAATACATTAAGTAACCATGGGACATTGAACATGCCAATCCCATATATACAACTCATTTATTCTTGGTTATCAGATTATAGACTGGTCTAATCAATGAATATATCATATATCATTCATCCTTATGGATAAGAACATCACATGTCCCTTATCCAGATAGATCTAAAATATCTAGGTGTGGTTGTACACTCCCGTATCCCATTTTAATCGAGGTAACATATTTAATACTATTCATATGATAGGACAAATCCTATCATGGTTAATCTACAACCAATAACAAGATCAGCAACATACGCAACTACCCTTGTTTTAGCTAATTCAATATGTAGATGTGCATAAGTAGGGTATCAAGGTTTGAAGGTTTCCATGGTAGGTATCTTGAAATCCTCGGGTAGTGAGGACTCAAATATGATCTATTCACTCCAATTATACCAAATATATCTATATGAAATTCTATGTGTTATATTTATTAGGTCATCCAGCAAATACAAAGAACAATATTCTATGTTTATGCCTCGTGAGTGTATTATTTATCTCTATACAAGAATCCCACTCACGATAACCTTAACATGTCATCATAACATTTAATACTCTATGATGAACATTAGTTAGGGATAAACTCAAATTAATACTTTGAGATGTTAATTATCATTGTACTTCATAAAATTTATATCTATATATAAATTTATGTATCAAATGTGAAATAATGATAAAATGAAGGTTTCCTTTAATATGATGCATTTTAGTATTCTTGAACACTTTAAGAATATTTAATAATACCAACATAATCACTAGTTTATCATATCGTATATGATAAAATCCTAGATCTTCCATGTGTTTTATATACTTTTTGGGCCTTGTTAACTCTTTACATCATATGAAATTGCATTTACATATCTATGTGACCATATGAAAAAACCCTCCCACTAAACTCTTTAGTGAGGAACATTTATGATGTAAGTTAGTTTGAATAATGGTGAGATTTAGGAATCACATTCCTAGCTATTCAACTTATTTAACATATTCAAACATCTTAACTTCACTAAATCAAATGGTATGATGTCAACTTTGGTTGTCTACTTAAAACACTTTTTGAGTTCATCATCAACATCCTTGGAAATATATTCAATCAATTTTTTCCTTGAAATAATGTAACTACTTACATTATTATTTATTGGTTCTCCTAAACTTTTTTAGGGTAAATTGAAAATCACATTAATACGGTAACTAAATGTAACTATTAAATTTCTCTTTACCAGCAAACCCTAACATATTTTAGAATAAAATGATAAGTCTTTTTATGGTAACTAAAGTATCTCTTTACTTTAATCTTTACTTCTATACCCTAATTTTTTTATCAAATCCATTGTAATTCACATTTTCATTTTGACTAGTGTTATCCTTTAAGAAATAGTCTTATTTAATTTTCATGAAAATTAAATATAACTATTTAAATTTTCTTTATTTATCATCACATATCCTAAACTCTTTTAGGATGTTTAATGAAAAACACTTTATCTTAAATTGATATAATAGTGATATCCACTTTCTAAATGTTTATTAAATGTAACATTTTACATTTATCTCTACCATCACATATCCTAAAGAGTTTAAGATATTACATATAATTCACTTAAACTTAATATTGGATTTATCAATTATCTATTAATTTTGAAATTATCTAAGTCCAAATATACTCCCACTATTCTCTTAGACACAATACTCTTTTCAGAATATATTTATACAATACAAAAACCCTTTGGTGTTAGAAAATAAAATTTATCTACTTTTAGTATGAATATTTAAAAAATAAACTTTTATTTTCATATAATATATGGTATTCTATGTGTTTGAAACAATTTTCATAAATAATTATTTATTAAAATATACCACTGATGGGTGGTGGAAACACATTCCCACATATTTTAACAAATACATGAATAAACAGTTTATCCTATAAAAACTCTTTTATCCATATCTTATTCTAAAAATAAGTTATATAAATTGAAGAATTATAAACCATGTGTATATAATTATTCATCTCATACTTGTTCAACACTACACTTTATAATCGAACATATTCTCTTATCACATAGGGGAAAATGATATGCATATACACATGTTTTACTCAGATTCATTTGATCTTGATCAAATAACATAAATTCAAATCCTCAATATAGTAACTATTTACTTAATCTCATGAATATAAACTACAATAATAATAAATTCTTACTTTTATTTTCAACTTATATATATTTACAGCACTTTATAAAATATACATTTGATATCACATACCTTTCAAAATCAAAGAATTGATTTCTATAACATCTATAACTGCCATGGGCATTCCCTGGAGTTTTAAAAACTCTATTAGGTATATATTAGATCATCCAATCATATTGAATTATTACTTTTCCTTCTTTAAAACCCTATGTTTTTGTGACCATGATTGTTTACTTGAAGAAACATTGTTAGACATTTCAACCAATTTTTTTTCTTATGGTTTTAAATTTTACCTACTTTTACAATTTATATAGTTATTTAGAACCTAGACATAATATTCCTAGTTCATATATATATTCCCAACACTTTTATAATATCTATCAAACATTGTTTGAATTCAATAATATTGTTGGAATATTTCTATGGATAACAATAAGATAAACTCCCTCACTAGAACAATTCATTTCTAGTCTCCACTTGAAGTATGATATAAAATTAAAAAATAATAAGTCGTGTTTATTAAAAACACCTATCTCATTTCATTTAAACAAATATTGTTTACATTCTATTCTAAATAGATAAATGAGAAAAAATTCAAATCTTCTAATGAGTTTATCCCAGATTAAAGTGTATTAGTTATCAATGAAACAACTATATTTCTGTATTACTTGAAAACAACCTTCAAGATCCAAAATTCAATTTTTTCTATTTTTTCTTTTGTATAGTTACAACACTTTTAAATCATACATTTTATATCATCTATATATCAGAATAATCTAATTTATTTCTATAACCATTAAATTTTTAGGGAAAATATTATTCTCATAATGTCATCAACAAACTCAATCATATTGAATATCATTTTACATACCCAATCATATTGAGTACATGAGACTAAAATTTGTTAAATAGATGATATACCCAATAATATTGATTAAATGAGTGGAGAGTAATATTTTTTTTAATTATGATTTTAATGCCTTTGAATCCTTAAATGAATCCATATATACTTCCATAAGCATCTAGATTCACTTGTTGGACAACTTCAACACTTGGTAACTAAGGAAGGAACTATTCTGACATCTGGAACTTTTCTTCAGAACTTTTCTTAAATCACCAGTCTTACTTAAGAAATTTTATTAAATTATTAGTCTTAGAAGCTACTTACATTAATATTCTCCATGTAAAGTATTGATCACAAAGTTTAGTAGGATAAAGATGATGATATTATCTATAATAGAATCATTTATCAGATGAGTATCATGTATTATTAACTATTTAATATGGAATTTTATTAAATGGAAACTCACTAAAATGATGACCCCATTTTGAAAATTTATCATACCCATTAGTAGTCCAAGATCAATATTTCACTAAGAAAAAGGCATTTCTTTGTATAAAACACACTGATTAGTTATTTAGGTGGGGGATCGTCACAATCATATCATATATAACTCTTGTATAGTTTATTGGAAAACACTTTTTTCAGTCCATCTTTTGTAAAAACCCAACTCTATTCCTTTGGTATCCTAACACATGGGGTTTCCCACCTATTGTAACCCAAAGAAAACATAAAAAATGATCTAATCATAAGAAAATATTGTGGAACTCTGATTTGGTGTGAAACTACCCAGGGATGATTCAATATCACTCATTACTTTCTTTCCTTACAAAATATAATCCAGACACACCTCTCTTTTCCATGAAACTGCCTGGTTGGATGATCGAGGTCTTGACTAGTACCAATTTGGATAGAATCTCACACTTATTATTTTAAGGGGGTTTTACCTCGCCATATTATCTCATGTTATTCCATTCATATGTGAATGATTCTAGTAATTTATTTTGGAATCATATTCCCTCTACCAAACTAATATATTCAAACTGTACTGATGTGTAACTCTTTACATAACCCACAAGGTTATGTTTCTCACCAAAATTATAAATCATGTATATTTATACATATCTAAATTCATCATATGCATAAGGTACATGAACACTCCACGTAAAGGTGTATAGTTATCCTCATGAGTAAACCTGAAGTGATAGATATACATCCCTATTCACGAGCCTAGAAAGGTATAAGCCTCAAGATAAGTAGGTAGTCTGACACCAAGTCTCTCTACCCAGGGATACTTTACTCAGGATAGAATCTAATTCATCATAACTCTAAACCTAATATGTAAAAACTATATTTAAAACTAAATTCTAGTTAATAATTTTAAAATAATAACTAAGGTCATGGTAAATGAATAAATAAATTCATTATAGATTAATTCCTATCATGTAATACAAAGATATATCTCGAAGCGATTTAATAAATAAACTAAACCATAAAAATATTACAATTTATTAAACAATTTACTAAGCATGAATATATGATGGAATAACCTTTTACATAAATCAAAAATCAAAAATTTTAATATGAGATAAACATTTATGAACAATTCATAAATAGAACATAATTATAAACATTTTATAATTTCTTATCCTTAAAATTATGCACATTTTATAATTATGAATATAAATATTTTTTATTCATTTAAAAATTAATTATTTCATATTTATCATTATATGGAATTTTAATTTTAAATATATGATATTTTATGAACTATAAACTATTTATAATTCAATTTATATTATGCCAAAATTTTACATGATCTAATATCACATATTTAGTCATTGTTTAAACCATGATCATATCAATCATAAAAAAACTTTTCATATGGATTGAATAATATCCAAATAAGGATGCATTTTATTTTAAATAATTAAAAAATATTAATTATGAAAAATTCATAATTTAAATATAAACATTTTATATTGTGGCCTTATTTCATATTTTATTAACTTTTATAAATTATTTTTCTTATGAACTCAAAATAAAAAAAAATATTTCTAGATTATAAGACATTCTATATAATTTGGTTAAAAGGTATTTTAAATATTGGAATTTAATATTTTGGAATATAAATGTTTCATAAAAATTTATTTAATTTAATTATAAAACATTTATAATTAATTAATTAATTCTTTATAAATTAAATACTCCTAAATTACCATTTATAGTGATTTATAAACCATCTAAATCATTTAAAATGTTAAAAAAATAACAATTTTAAAATAATTCTAATTACGCTTATGCATAGGGGTATTCCTACGCAATATACACTTATATAGGCTATTTGAAAACCCTATGTAAAGGTATGTCACTAATTACCTTTATATAGCTTAAATATATTGTGTTGTGTAAAGGTAATACAAATATTACCTTTACACTACTCATTCTATGTAAGGGTGCTAGAGATATTACTTTTACATGAACTATACATGTAAGGGTAGTTCTTGATTTACCTTTATATAGCCTCCTCGTATAGCTTCATAAGGGTAATACCTTTACGCAAAACATTTACATAAAGGTAATAAAGAGGTTACCCTTATACATACCTTCTTCATAATGGTATGGACTTTAAATAAACCCTTAATGTGTAAGTATGAGATCAAGTGACCCTCAAATTGACGGTCTGGGTAAGGGTAAGTTGAGATAACCCTTTTGTAGACCACTCTTCATAAGGGTAAATGTTTAGTTACCTTTACATAACCTATCTATATAATGGTAAACAATTGTTCTATATTTTTTCAAAACCTAAAAAATGATGCTATATTATTGCAATTATTCTTCATTTCCACACTTTATTTAAGAAATCTAAATCATAACCTCCCTTTTATACCACTTAAGGGTTTTCTTAGAGTTTAATAATTATTATTATATCAAGAAGAAGTAATTAAAATAATTTACCCAGCTTCCCCCATGAATGATTTATAAAACCTATATAAAATACTAAAATAAATAATACTGGTGTAAATTTGGAATACCTTACACTGAAGATACATTACATCATTCTTGATCTTCTTTGTATGAGTTTGAGAGAGATCAAAAAGAGGGAATCAACAGCTTCTCACCTCCATAGTGTATCCATGGGTTTCATAGAATCATCCAATATTTAGATGGGATCTATCTTCCTCCATGGTATGCTAGTGCCTCATGTTGATACGAATGAAGAGAGAAATCGGTTCTAGATATTTTTGGTAGATCATCAATAAATAGCACGCATACACTTCTATTCCATGGCAGTAGTTTATATAGAAAATTAAGGAAGCTTCGTAATTGTTGTATCATGTATTTATGTATTAAAATGAAAATATAAATTCTATGGACGGTTCATGATTTGTGTTCATTTACTTCATTAAATTAAATATTATTTTACAGTTTATTAATAATATCCTTTATGTGAGAATCAATAAACGATAATTGTTTATAATTTTTCCACAATCATAAATTGTATGGGAATTAAATCATAATTTATATATAATGCGATATTTCTTATATATATATATATGTCATATATATATATATATAAAGATTTAAGGAATATTCACATCATAATATATATATATATATATATATATTAATATGAACATTGTTTTTTAACATAAATACTTGATATGGTATGAAAATATCATAGTGTGATAAAAGAAAAAAGTGAAAATAAGGGGGATCAATACGCGTGTGTGTGTGTGTGTTTGTGTATAAAATATACGTGTATGTATGAATGTATTAATTTGTGTGTGTGTGTTTATATGTGTATGTATATATGTATATGTGTAAACATGTATGTGTATCACCCAAAGAAAAGAGAGACATAAAAAGACTAAATGTTACCACTTGTGTTAATAAGGTGCGCCTTTATTTTTAGAAGTAAGTTTGGTTAGAACTCTATAATTAAGAATGCTTGGACTAAAGTAGTGTTTGGATAGGTGAACTTCTAGGATTTTTTTTATGGTGTGTGTGAACTAAGAAAAAAACACAGAAAGAAAATGTGTTGACCTGTGGGGATAGTTATTAGTCTAATTAGTGACCTTAGTGGGTAATAGATTGTGGTGTACTAGGAAAGAAACCTAGGTATTACATGAGACTCATGGGGTCAGATGACCATGTTCCCAGTCTAGGGAGGTCAATTCGTAATAAATGGTATCGTATTCAATACTCGGTCGGAAGTGTAGTGGCACTACCTAGACTTGATGTGTGGGATTCATAATGAGGATGTTGCGCATTAAAGGGGTAGAGATTGTAACACCCAAGAAAAAAATTAAAAATACTAAATGTTACTACCCATGTCAACAAGGTTCACCTTTCTTTTTAGGATCCTACCAAATGGGAACTCCATAGTTAGACATGTTTAGCCTGGAATATTTCTAGGATAGGTGACCTCCTGAGTAGTTTCTCAGGGTGTGTGAGTGAGGGAAAACTACAGGAAAAGAACATGTGTTGGACTATGTGTAAAATCATTAGTCTGATAAGTTACCTTGGTGAGTAATTTCATGTGGTGTGTTTTGAAGGAAACCAAGGTATTATAGGAGACTCATAGGGTTAGATGATCATGTTTACAGCCTGGGAGTTCAGTTCGTGATAGTATGTGTGTATGTGTATGTGTATGTATGTATGAGTATGTGTGTGTGTGTATCTAAGTGTATCTGTATGTATACGTATGTGTATGTATGTGTATATATGTGTATGTATGTGAATGTATGTGTATGTATATTTATGTATGTGTATGTATATGTATATACGTGTTTTTATGTGTATGTATGTGTATGTATGTGTATATATGTGTATGAATGTGTATGTATGTGTATGCATGTGTATGAATATGTATGTGTATCTGTATGCATGTGTATCGGTATGCATGTTGATGTCTATTTTTATGCATGTGTATAGATGTGCATGGATGTGTCTGGATGTGTAATCATGTGTATGGATGTGTGTTGTTGTCCATGTATGTGTATCTTTGTGTATATATATATATGTATGCAAGGGTATGGATGTGTATACATGTTTATGCATGTTTATGCATGTGTATGCATGTGTATGCATGTGTATGCATGTGTATTCATGTGTATGTGTATTTTTTTGCATGTGTAAGTGTATGCATGTAGATTTGTATATATATGTATGTGTATGTATGTGTATGGATGTATATGCATGTGTATGCATGTGTATTCATGTGTATGTATGTTTATGGATGTGTTTGAATCTGTATGTAGGTGTATGTATGTTTATGGGTGTGTATGTATGTGTATGTATGTGTATTGATGTGTATGCATGTGTATGCATGTGTGTTCTTGTGTGTCCATGTGTATGCATGTGTATGCATGTGTATTCATGTCTGCACATGTGTATGCATGTGAATATATGTGTATGAATGAGTATTTATGTGTATGTGTAATGAACCAACCCAGGTAAACTAGACAAGCCACTCAAACCGACCCGTTACATAATATAAGTAAAATAGGAAAAATAGAAACCAGTCCTAAATACCTGCAAAACAAGACAACAACTAGAATTCCAAGCAGAAACATAAGAAATACCACTAAATACAAAAAATCAAATCCATAATCGGCTAAACCATAAAGTATATCAAATCCTCATGTGACCAATAGTTACCTCCAAACCAAGCCAAACTAAAAGCAGCAGCAACAAGAGAAACCAACATGCTACAATATGCTCTTCACATTACCTAAATCCAATAATATAACATTTATAAATTCCCAAAGGCATAAGAAGGGTGTGATCTAAATCCCAGTAGGAGACCACCAAATCTTCTATACAAGTTCTAATATCAACAATCCATCAATCCTAGATTTTAAAACAAAAAATTTTTACAAAAAAATTTCATAAACCAAATCCAGTTGTAAATCATTTTCCCTTTTTCCGCTTTGGTTTTCATAAAAGTATTTCATATTCTCAAACCATAAATATTACCAGTATAAGTGATAAAAATATTAAATCATATCCTTACATCGAGAGGAATACAAGTAGACATGTATTCATGAAATAAACTATCATGCAAAGATATGTGATACAACCTTATATAAAAACCTATGAGTAACAATCCATGATATACAAAATCATGTGATAAACAACCATAAAAATTAAATTAAAAATCACTTCACACATTGGGCTCTAGCTTATGGGGCACTGTGTACTATACACTCACAATACTAAAAAGGAATATGTTGCATCAAATATATATCGAGTCCTATCATTCGATACCACAAAAGTTACCACCTAATGGTAAAAAACACACTAAGGATATCTATGTCTCTTTCTCAACACACTCAAAGTTCTTAATGGGAAATTTTCCTATATATTTTCAAAATCATTCTCACAATTTTATAAAATGTCTTAAAATCTAAGAAAATCCACTGTAGAGTTTGATAACCCATTTCTAAATTAAGAAAATCCATTTTCAAAGAAAAACCCCTTTTTGAAAACATTTTCCTTTCCAAGAAATAATATGAAACCACTTATCACTTCAAATCAATGAACAAACCAAATGAATTTATCAAGAAAGACATTCAATTCATCAAATTAAACCATTCTATAGAAACACCTACCTCAACAAGGTAGAAACCTAGATACTTTCAACAACGGTGTTTGAAACACAAGTAATGACCTTCAAAATAAATGGCACACCAAGAAACTGAAAAGGTTTGATAGAAAATTCCATACGATCAAAAATTCAAATCCAAACCATAGCTGCAACCAAACCCAAGGAAGATACAAAAGTATTACATACTCTAAGAGAAGAAATCCAACTATAATGGTGATCAATTTCTGAATGAAGAAATATGGATGGGAGGGAGTCACCCAAAACCACCTAGGGAGAGTTCCAGTTGAGAGAAATGGATCCTATGGAAGAATGAGAGAACATATCACTCGCAAGGCACCCTAAAAGACATGTATGTGAAATTTACAAAATGTGTAATAAATTTACATATCTTGTAATCCTATGGACTCAAATATGATAAAAACCCGATAACATTTTTATTAAAAATATGAAATTTCTCAATACACAGCATGAACCCCATACCCAACATGTAAACCTCTCACGCTGTGTATCCAGTTCATGGATTCTGTCCGACGGTCTTTACATGATTTGTAATACCTTTTCACAGTGTGTAATCCTCTAATAGTCTGTATAAACTATATATTTTTTCTGAAAATTTTAACAAATCTCAGAATTCACCATTACAGGGATCATCCCAATTCCTTTTTTCCATTACGCAACCAATGAAAAAAGAAACCAAAAAAAGGTTTAAACGTACATGAATAAAAGGTAATGGGGTGTTACAATATATGTATATGTATATATGGGTATATGTGATTATTTCTATGTATGTATGTGTATGTGTGTGTATTCATGTGTATGGATGTGTATATATGTTTATGCATGTGTATGCATGTGCTTGTGTATTTGTGTGCATGTGTATGGATGTGTATTCATTTGTATGGATGTGTATTCATGTGTATGCATGTTTATGCATGTGTATGCATGTGTATGAATGTGTATGGATGTGTATGGATGTGTATGGATGTGTATGGATGTGTATGGATGTGTGGGGGGTGTTAATGGATGTATATGGATGTGTATGTATGTGTATGTATGTGTATATATGTGTATGTATGTGTATAGATGTGTATGCATGTGTATTCATGTGTCTACATGTGTGTGCATGTGTGTGCATGTGTCTTTATGTGTCGGTCCGTGTTAATCTGTGTGTGGGGGGGTGTATGCATGTGTATGTGTATTTTTATGTGTATGTGTATTTGCATGTTAATGTGCATGGATGCATGCATGTATATGTATGTTTGTGTGTTTATCTATATATGGATGCATGTGTATGTATGCGCATGCAAGGGTATGCATGGGTATACATGTGTATGCATGTGTATGGATGTGTGTGACTGTGTATGTAAGTGCATGCATGTGTATGGATGTATATGCATGTGTATGCATGTGGATGCATGTGTATGCATTTTTGTATGTGTATGTGTATGGATGTGTATGTATGTGTTTGTATGTGTCTCTTTGTGTGTGTGTGTGTTTATGTATGTGTATGCATTTGTATGAGTGTGTATGTGTGTGTATGTGTATGTTTGTGTATATATGTGTATGTGTATGTATGTGTATGTATATACATGTGTTTGTGTGTGTGTGCATGTGCGTGCATATGTATGTAAGTGTGTGTGTGTGTGTGTGTTTTTTTTGTGTGTGTGTGTGTATGTGTGTAAAAAAATATTTATACGTTTATATTATTAACAATATTTTTAATTATAATTTAAATTTTAAATTCAGTTATTAATTAATTTTATCTGTTATATGCAATATATAAAATATATACATCTATATAACTAATAAGTAATAATAATATATCTTTATTTTAATTATTTGTAATCTATTTAAATATAAATATTATAATTATTAATTTTAATTTTATAGTTTTATAATTAATAATATACTGTGAAAAATATTTTTACATAATATTACTATTTTCTACATTTATGCTCATGAGGTGTAAGTCAATTGGTGCCCGATAGTTGTACCCCATGTTCCTTAGGGGAACTAGACCAGGCTCGTGTCCTGCTAAACTCGAACATTGTTCATATTATAAATAGAGAGATTCAAATTCATCGCACGATGCATTAGGTGGGGTTCCTGAGATGTGTTAGCCAATTCCCTTCTGTAGATAAGTCCCAACATGGTTAGTTGGGGTTCTCTGATGCATCCTCTATGATTGGAGTTCGATCCCCATCCACTTCCTGTAGGTCCCCAATTATAGGGGGGCTTTTCCCTAAATACGAGTTCACATGGGCGGGATGGCATCGACAATATGCCAGCAGGGTGGCTGGTGCGGGCTATGAAAGGGAAGGTGGTCGGTGAAGGAAACAACGGGCGATGCAGGGGGCATCGCATTTGTGTGTGGGGGGGGGGGTTGTGGAGATCTAATTTTTTTCCTTGTAATACTTTAAAATATTTCTATATTTTTTTTAGAGCCAGACGTTGAGACAACGTGCGATTCCAAGTCTCGGTGTTCCCGAAATAAATTTTATTAAAATATTAAATATATTTTTTGTTACGTGTGTGTGGTTTATTAAAGAAAATGATATAACTCTTAAAAGGAATCTAATATCATAAATATGAGACAATGGTTGAGTCCGGAACATGATATTTACCCTAAGCGTGACCTAAAATTTCTCAGCATGGGGTGTTTGGATAATCTCGTAGTTTGCAGTACATTTAGTAGATTAATAAAATTACTGATTTAATTAATTTATTAAAATAACACAATAAATTAAATCTATTAGCACGTCGCTATGGTGATTGGCCCAGGGTTAGCTGCATAAACCCTATGAGAATCCAAAGTGTTCTTTTCCTCCTTCTGTTGGTAAATCACATCTGACGATGATAACTCTCTGGATCAGAGCTGATCGGAGGGTAGAAAACACAATGAATTCTTCCATTCATTGGCGGTCATGTTCTTCGATGAAGAATGATACAATCTCCAAGTTGGACTCATAAAATTGTGAATTTATAACTTTTTGATTAAAATGATTTAGCATAATCATTCCTTTATTGATCTGTACCAATTTTAGGACCTTTACATGCTCATATGTATATGTTTAATTGGTTTTCATTTTTTTATAACCTGAATCTCCAAATTTTGTTCATTGGAAAAGAACACCTGACCAGTGATTGATAAAACGTTTTTGATTTTTCCGTTCTACCATAAATTTTTCGTGTTCTTTGTTGATCTCCCTACAGGGTATTGGTTCAACATTACTAGTCGTAACCGAGCATGATCATACCCATGGATTCACGACAGATTCAAGTTTGAGATAATGATCAACAAATAAGAGATGTTTTTGTCATATTATAGGTTTTGGGTTATCATTTGGATGATTAGTATCCAAATCTTGAACGTAGGAAGAAACAAATATGCATGAGTTGCATGAGTTACATGCAGGACAAATCAAGAACTGATTTCTGGCCACTGAAGGGCCGGAATCACTAGATATAGAAAGATCCTTTGATTTAAGGAGGATTTGAGGCCAAAATAAAAGTTAGAAAGTCTAGATATGGATCATGTAGTTTAGATTTGATATTCTATGAAAAATTCAACTACATGTCTTTTAGTTCGATGAACACACGGTGTGTAGCCTCTATGCTACGATGGATATGGTTTTGGAGATTTATAAGAATGGAACGTCATATAGATTCTTTACATGACATGTATCACTTAATTAGGTGGTCGAGCCATGTGGAAGAGAACATGGGAAGGAACTCATGTGTAAAGACACTTTTAGGCACATAACCATGTACTAAAGTACACAGACTTGAACAAGTTGCATGGTCAGGGACCCTGAGTAGCTTGGAAACACCATGTAGCCTCCCTACATGCTATATAGTGATACATGGGTTGGTGATCCATGTACCTATAAGTACATGGATTGGTAATAGAGTGGGACCACATGTCGTGTACCCCTTTGTTCCTTTTTAGGAAAATTAAAACTCTCATATCTTCTTTGTTTGAACTCAGATTTTGGCCTCTGAGTAGCCTATCCTAATTATTTTTTCACATAAAAAGTGATGGTACCCTCTGTTGTGACCTTTTATATATGATGCTATATGTTCCATGTGTGACATGTATTTAAGCAGCACCTGACAGTGGAAGTGATCAGCCAGAGGATCACCAAAGACTCTAGAGTGAAACCCCCTATCAGATTGGGTATGGGTCCTCTATTTACCAAGTGGACCCCCTATCGGATAGGGAGTGGGTCCTCAAGACTTTATAGTGGAACTCCCCTATTTCATCATGGCATGTGTCCTTGACCTATAGAGTGGACCCCCCCCCCCAATAATCTTGGGCACGGTTCCTCTACCTACGGAGTGGAACCCCCTATCAGATAGGGTGTGGGTCCTTGATGACTAGAGTGGAACCCCTTGTCACATCAAGGCATGGATCCTAGACCTCTAGATTGGATCCATCCATAATCTTGGGAATGGTTCCTCTACCTATTCAGTGTAACCCCTTATTAGATATAGTGAAGGTCCTCGATGACCAGAGTGGAACCCCTTATCACACCAAGGCATGGGTCCTCAACCTATAGAGTATAAACCCTCATCATATTGAGCATGAGTACTCTATACACTGAGTGGAAACCCCTATCAAATAGGACCTGGGTCCTTAAGACACTAGAGTGGAACCCCCTATCACACCATGGCATGAGTCCTCGAACAACATAGTGGAACCCGCCTGGCACATCATAGCATGAGTCCTTTATGGATACTTATTGAGTGGAACCCCCATGACACACTAGGGAGCGGGTCCTCTAATTGGAGATTGTTCCCCCTCAGTTTTTTGGTATATTGGTAGGCATGGTCCTCTATATTATTACTTATGGATAAACATGTGAGATGATGGGAATTATTTATGGACTTTGGAACCGTTTGCGAATCTTTTCTTAGGTTGGGCTATGAGATGGAAATCCAATTTTTCTCTAATTTGGGATTCTTTTATTTAGTGTATATATATACATATCTATATCCATATCTTTTGATTCAGTTAATCTCTTTCCATGGGTTTTGAAGATGCACATGGTAGTCCCCATGCTTTCTATGTTTATCTCCACGTGGTTATATGAGGTTACTCCCATTCTATGGGTGGATAAGACTCAATATGAAGTCCACCTACACACCGTTTTGAGCCCCTTGTGTTTGGATGAGGTTAATTTATCTTGTTTTGGGTTGAGTTTCTTCTGATTCATTATTTAATATCTACTATCTATTTCTATTATGTCTCTTATTGTTCCCCTTTTCAACTTTCAGGGAATCTTACTCAGTATGTATATAATCACCCCTGTGTGGATTTTTCCTATATGTGTCATGTCTTAGGCAGATGATGGACAGGTCGGTGGCGAATTTATAGGATCTTAGGGATACTGGGTTCTTGGGGCCATGTACTATGGTCATTTCTTGGATATCAAAATCTAGGATCTCTCAGCATTTTACATTCCATTTTTTTCAAATTGGGACATCTATCTGAATAGGTGTTTATTTTTTCCCATTAATTTTTAGTTTTCACTATCTTACTCTTCTACACCCTATGGGTTTTTCATGGTTGTTTTACTTTCTATCTGTTGTATACTTTTTTCTTCATCTTCACTTCTTCATTGATATGGTCATGTTTTTTATACAAATATATTAGTAAAAGGCCTCCCATTTAGGATATTCTATTCAGTGCTGGTCACCATCCACTGGATTATGGTGGAGAGCTTGGTGTAGTTTCAGATCAAGCCTCGGTTAGGGTCGAGTCATGATAGATTCGTATCGTAGAATTTCATTCCTTAGTATGTTTTCTGGTGTAGTCCACTTATGAAAATTTGGTTAGGATTTTGGAAAATAGATTTAAAATTTCTTTAGTTTATTTATCAGACCAGGGAACCTATTGATGGTATGGGTGAAAAACATATCCATTCACCAAGACCTTTAATACCTTCTCATCGACTTGGTATACTGAGAAATTGCTTGCAGTGATCAATGGTAAATTCATCATATTAGATTAATTCTTTTAATTTCCTTCTTGATTAATCTCTCCCTTATTGTCTATATATATATATATATAGGCTCATTTGATCATGGTACATCTCGATCACTTTCAAGATGACTCCATGAAGACAACTAGTTAGATTATTGACTTCCGGATCATGACATAGATTCAATGAGTTATGATGCCTTTGTTAAGGGTCTATCCCTTGAGATCCTTCCTCCAATTGTATGGGTAGTTACACCCTCGTCTGTTGAGAAGTATATCGTACCAGTGTAGCAATCTAAGGATGTGCATAGTCTTAGTGCACTCCATGAGTTTCCACACTATATTCCATTAAGGTTCCATGACGATCCAGAACCCTGGGAATCATAAGATTATATTGGGTCAATGATTCGAGTTTATAAACATTTGTATATACCTACCAATTAAATAGTTCCTCTAGAAACCAGTGCTCTTATAGAAAACAAATTGGATTTAATGGTATAAGTAGATGATTCACCTGCAATGAGTGCACATGTCAGGTTCTAGAGATAGATATCACCCATGAATTGTGTTGAGCCATACTCCCTCATCAAGTGATTGAGGTCAAGCCTGATCCTATGGCTTGGATATTCTTCTTGGATATCCTACTCAGATAGGACCCCTTTTAATGGTGGTCCTTGTTGTGAGAACTCTCTAGGATGACACTAGGCATCGATAGAGTCCTAGGATGTATATGTTTATCATGGATACAGACATTCAAGGTAGAGGAACACTTTCCCCATTGGGACTCATTCTCGTGACATGATCTAAAACATGAGGGTGAGTCAGTTCCACTTAAAGTAGATATTTTCAAGGCATGGTGGATGATTCCCTTTGAATTATGTGTTTGGGATGTTTGGATCAGATGGGGTGTTGGAGCAGGCCCTGTTTGAGGATAGCATGAAAGCAAGGGAAATGAAGAGCTCTTGGTAGATGGGGCTTCTGGATGAGAGGCTCGAGTGTGGTTAGGGGTATGACCTATATCACCACTACTCTAGCATCAGTTTTTATTATGGTGTCAAAATCCACATTTCCATGTGTGTAACCCCTATTTGAGACCTATTAATACCATAGGAGGTCCTTTTGCTCAACCCTTATGTTGTAGGACTTGTAGAGAGGATCAGTGGTCACACATTAATTCTAATGGGATGAACTTACTCTGTTAGGAGAGATATCCTCACAAAAAATATTTCAATAGAAGTAGTGAGAATCTATAATTTTTTCCTTGATATGGACTGTTCATCGATTATCCATGCTCAGATGATTTATACTAGTGAGTTTGGTAGTACTTTCAGGTTATGGGATGGATTTTTCTTCCATGAGGAGGAGTTATCCCCAAAAATAGCAAGATTATCTCATACACAATAGGTTAAAAATGATTTATCATTTTTCTATTACTACCATTTTAACAATGGATGTTATGTTCTCTCAACTCCCTCTAATGATGGTGGGTTGTGATGACGTATTAAGTTTACATGTTCACTATGATATGTACCTATGTATGGACTTGCACCAAGGATGGACCAATGTTTTCTTTAGCATATATGATGATCCTGTGAGGCTTCAATATCTAATGGTGCGGTTGGAGGGTTTATAATGGTAGGGCTTCATAAGACATAGTGTGTTCACCTTGGAATCTCTGTGTTGTTTCTGGAAAAGTTATACGGTATATTTTAGCTTTGAGTGGATCATTGTAACCTTAACTATGCCATGATAAATAAAAATTACCCCTTATCAGGGATTGATGGCCTCTTTAACCAGTTGTGAGGCATGATATGGTTAGTGAAGATAGATCTCAGGTCCAGCTACCACTAGTTGAATGTTTGTGAGGCTGATATTTATGAATTTATCATTTTTATGTCGCTACAAATACCATGAGTTCCTAGTGATACCCTTTGGGGTGATGAATGACCCTACCATGTTTATGTATTTGATGAACCAGATCTTCTATCCGTACTTGGACCAATTTTTTTCTTCACTGATGACATACTCATATACTCTGCATTATATAAGGATCATGAAAATCACTAGAGTATGGTTCAAGATTTCTTCGAGAGCACCATATTTATAGAAAACTCTTTAAGTTAAAATTATGGACTCATGAAGTTAACTTTATAGGGAATGTCATTCTTTATTATGGTTTATCCATGGACCAAGTAATGATCAATGTAGTTCTTTATTGGTATCCATCCAAGATCATTCCATAGGTGCATAGTTTTCATGTTTTGGAGAGGTACTACTAGAGGTTTGTGGAAGAATTCTCCAAGATTGAAGCCCATTTGACCACCCTGACATAGAAAGTGAAGCCATTTACCTAGACCAAGCAATGCTAGAGAGCCTTCCATGAGTTGAGGTTGAGGATGATG
This sequence comes from Viscum album, assembly GCA_963277665.1. Classification (NCBI taxonomy): domain Eukaryota; kingdom Viridiplantae; phylum Streptophyta; class Magnoliopsida; order Santalales; family Viscaceae; genus Viscum; species Viscum album. Next base: position 1,073,703,115 of record OY728160.1, read on the forward strand.
AGTGATATTGTGTTGAGACTACTAGAGGAGGGTGTGGAGTATGTAGTGTATTGTGATGCCTTAGGAGCTAGTCTCAGCTATGTGTTGATTCAGCGGCAGGCAGTTATCATGTAATGGTTGAGGTAGTTGAGATTCCATGAGTAGAACTATGTGACTCATGGACTAGATAGAGAAGAATTAGTATATTCCCTATGGATATTGAGGCACTATATTTTGGGGGAGTTCTTTTTGGTTTACTCAAAACATCATTGTCTCAGATACATCTTCACATATATAGATTTAATCTGAGACAATGATAAAGGTTGAAGTTCTTGTAGGACTGTGACTTAAAGATATTCTATACTCTAGGGAAGTGAAGCATAGCAGAATATTCCCTTAGCAGGAAGTTCCTGGATCACTTGGTGTAGAAGGATTCTAAGTAGTTAGCTTCCATGCAGCTGCCCCTGTTTGAGCAGGAGGGTGAAACTTTTCTTCTGTCAATGATGTTGACTCCTCCACTTATCAAGAATGTGAGGAATTAAAATCAAGGAGACATATACTATGAGTTATTATGTGGTCATATATTTATAAAATATTCACTAGATGGATATTCTAAAGGAGGTAATCACATCATCCATTTATCAGGACATATAGTGGTCACAATCACGATGTGGGAGGAGGTGATGTGAGAGTTACACACTTCTCCCATAGCTATAAATCCTAGTGTTAGAAAGGTTTATATAGTCCTTTAACAAAAGTTTTGGTGGTCCAGAAAGAGATAGATCTTGAATGAGTTCATCTATTGTTTCCTCACCTATCATCACGTGAAGGATGATCACTAGGTTTCAGAAGGTTTGTTGTGTCCCCTTGAGATATAGTAGTGGGATTAATATGACATATTCATAGAAATTATGATAGTGCTTTTAAGGATATAGATGGTCCATAATTCCATCTCCGTGATTTTTTACTGAATCATGAAGTTGGCTCACTTTATTTCTATCTAGGACTAGATTTCGATGGAGATTTTGGGAAAGTTTTACATATGGGAGATTATTATCCTTTATAGGGTTCCCTAAACTATTGTTCTGGTCATTATTTGTATTTCATGTATCATTTGTGGAGAGGCCTACAAGATTCATACAGGATCCATATGATAATGAGTACAACCCTTCACCATAAGATGAATGTGCCGACTGAGCACACTATCCCTGTGATGGAGGATATTCTCATTTCATGCATGTTGAACATTGGTTGAAGCTAGGAGGAGCACTTTCCCTTAGTAGAGTTTGTGTACAACAATATCTACAACTCTACTATCAGCATGGAACCATTTGAGGCCTTATACAGGAGACCTTTTAGGTTGCCCTTGTGCTGTAAATAGATTAGAGAGACGTCTCTTATGGGTAAAGATATGGTGCATGTGGTGAAGGATAAGGTCTAGGTCATCTATGAGCATATGCAGATATCTTAGAGTAGACAAAAATATAACAAATATCCACATTGTAGGCCTTTGTATTTCGAGTTGGAAACAATATTTTTATAAGAGTCTCTACATGATGGGGATTATGAAGGTTCATCCAGGGAGGCAAGGTATCCAAAAGGGTTCATCAGACCATTCAATATTTTGAAGAGTGTTGACAAGGTTTCTTATCTCCTTTCCCTACCCCCATAGTTAGTGTGGGTGCATGACATTTTCCAAGTGTTGTAGCTGAGGATATATATGCATGACCCCACACACATCATCGACTAGGGAAAGCTGTACATCAAAGAGAGACACACTTTTGTGGATCACCTGGTGGTGATCGAGTATTAATGGAAGAGTAACCTATGTGGATGGACCATCACTTTGATTTTCATTTTGTGGTAGCATGAGAACATGTTGGAGAGCTCGTTGGAGTAGTAGAGCCAGATACAGTCTTAGTACCCTAAGTTCATTGTATAGTTTTTCTTTTTGGGGATAAAAATATTGAAGGAGGGAATGATATAGAGACCTATTTTTTCCCTTGTAAGACTTTGAGATATTTATATATATATTTTCAGAGCCAAGAAATAAGACGACATACAATTCTGAGGGTCGACGTTCCTAGAATTAATTTTATAAAAATATTAAATATATTTTATATCACATGCAAAAAATTTATTAAATAAAATTATGTAAATAATAAAAGGAATCTTGGATCATAAATCTGAGACCACGGTTGAGTCTGGAAAGTGATTTTTATCCTAGTCGCGACCAAAAATAGCTCATCTTGGGGCATTTGTATAAGCCATCCATTGGTGGTATATTAGTGTATTAATTACATTATTGATTTAATTAGTTTATTAAAATAATGAAATGTATAACATATATAAGTATAATACTATAGTTATTGTACTATTTTTAGCCACATAAACCCTATGAGAATCCATAACATTCTTTTCCTCCTTCTATTGGAAAATCACATCTGACGATGAAGAATCTATGGATCAAATCAGATCAAAGTGTAGAAAACATAGTGACTTCATAAATTCATTTGAGAACAAATTATTTGAATAAAAATGATCCAATATCTATGTAGGACTCATCAAATATTGGATTTTACCCTTTTTGATTAAATTTATTGAGCATAATAATTCCTTCTTTGATCTACACAAATTGTTGGACCTTTGAAAGCTCTTACATAATAGTTTAAATGATTTTTCATTTTTATTCTAAACTATATATCCTAATTTTTTACTTTGTAAAAGAATTCGTGGAAAACATTTGATAAACCTTTGTTGATTGTTCCTTTATTCCACAAATTCTTCTCATTCTTCATCGATTAGCCTATGGGGTATCGGTTCAACATTTTTGAGAATTAACGAGACTAATCGAACCCCCAGATTCATTAAAGATTCACATGTGAAAGATGGATCAACAAATCATGGATGTTTTTGGTCATATTTTTGTTTGTGGGTGATCGTTTGGATGATCGGAATCCAAATATTGAATTGAATAAGAACCAAATACGTTCAAGGTGCACTTGTTACATGGGGGATGAATCAAGAACCGATATTCAGCCATTGGAGGGATAGAATTGCTAGCTGGAGAAGGATACGTTAGTTTTAGGATAGGATGAGGCCAGAATATAAGGTGGAAAGACATGATTTATAGCATGGAGTTTGTATTTTAGATTCAATGAAAAAGTTGACTACACACCATTTAGTTCAATGAACACATGGCGTATAGCCACTATGATTCAATATCTATGGTTTTGAAAATTTATAAGTATGGCAGGTTGTGTATACTTCTTACACACTGTGCATCCCTTTCTTAGGTGGTCGATCCATTTGGTTAACCATACAGGAAGGACCTCATGTGGAAATACATGTTCATGCACATGGTCGTGTATTGAAGTACACAGACATGGACAAGGTGCATGAACTGGGACCCTAAGTGTCTTGAACATGATGTGTAGCCTAACTACGTGTCGTGTAGTGCTACATGGGTTAGTGAGCCATGTACCTCTAGGAAAATGGCCAGAAAATGGAGTGAGGTCACATTTTATGTGGTTCCCCTCAGATGTTCTGTACCCATTGGTTCCTTTTCAAGAAACTTCAAACTCGCATATATCCTTCATTTGAACTAGGATTTTGGCCCACAAGTAGCCTATACTGAGTGTTTTTTCATGTAGAAAATTATTGTGCCATACATTGTGGATTTTGGGATACGATGTGATATTTTCTAGGCACAATTATTATTTTGGTGGTGCCCGAAAATAGCAGTGATCAGGAAAAGGATCACCAAATAGACTCTATAGTGGACCTCCCCCCCAAAAAAAGATAGAGTGCATGTCCTCTATTTACCAAGTGGAACCCCAATCAGATAGGAAGTAGGTCCTTGAGGCTTCAGAGTGGAACCACTGTATATCATCAGGGCATGAGTCCTCAACCTATAGAGTCGACCCCCCCCCATCAACATGATCATGGGTCCTCTACTTACCTAGTGCAACCTTATATCATATAGGGCATGGGTCCTTGATGATAAGAGTGGAATCTCTGTATCACATTAGTGTGGGGGTCTTTAACCTATTGAGTGGACCCCCCCCCCCCCACCATCAACTTGGGTGTGGGTCCTCTACCTACCAAGTGTACTCACTATCAGATATGGAGAGGGTCCTCAATGACAATAGTGGAACCCCCTTATCTCACCAGGGCATGGGAACTCAACCTATAGAGTGCCCCCCCCCCCACTATAATATTGGGTACGAGTCCTCTATCTAATGAGTGGAACCCTTATCAAATAGGGATCGGGTCTTTGAGACACTAGAGTGGAACCCACCATGTCGCACCAGGGCATGGGTCCTTAACCTACAGAGTGGACCCCCCCCCCCAGCGCATCAGGTTTTGGGTACTCTATAGATACTTATTGAGTGGTAACCCTATGATGCACTAGGTTGAGGGTCCCCCACTTAGATATTTCCCCCCTCAGTTGTGAGACACAGTGGAAAGGCGTATTCCTCCACACATTTACTTCTGGAAAGATGCGCGAGATGTAGAGAATTATTGATGGACATTTGGAACTATTGGATACTATTTTTCTGGGTCGGGCTGTGAGATGAAGATCCTATTTCTCTCTCATTTAGGATTATTTTACTAATTACATATAACCATACTTGTGTATTTGGTTTCTCTCTTTCTATAGGTTGCAAAGACATGTGGGGTATTCCACCTACTTTCCTTGTTTATCTTCTCATGGTTGGATGAGGTTATTCACCTACTATGTGTAGAATATACCCAACGTGTAGTCCACATACACACCATTTTGATCTCCTTATGTTTGGATGAATTTAGTTTCTCTTGGATCGGTTTGATATGCATATTTTTCATTGTTTACTATCAAATTTCATTTCCTATTGTGTCACTTACTTATCCCCTTTTCATTTTTGAGGTGTCTTACTGGGTATTATATATTTAACTCTGCATGGAATTTTCTCGCACGTGTCATGTCTTATGCAGAAAATGGACAAGTCAGTGGAAACACCAAAGGATCGAAGGGATACTGGGTTCTGGGTACCGTGTATGGTGGTCATATATTGGATATCAAGAGATGATAACTCTTAGTGTTTTACTTTCTAGTTTTTTTAGTTGGTACATCTTTCTCGTTGGGTGTGTATTTTTACCATTTAATTTTTAGTATTCACTTCCATACTCTTGTACACCCAAGAGTTTTTGTATGCTTGGTTTACATTCTAGTTGTTTCATCTTTTTATTACTCTTCCTCTTCGCCTCTACATTGAGATCATCAGGTGTGTGTGTACTAGTACAATAGGAAAATTCCTCCCATTTAGGATATGTATTTTGATGTTGGTCACCACCCCATGTCCTATGGAGGAGGGCATGGGGTAGTTGTGTATTGACCCCCAGTTAGGGTTAGGTCATGACAGTGGGTTGGCACAGGTTACAAGAAATGTGGCCGAGGAAGGCAATGGTGGGAAAGGAGGTTAGCACAGGTAGAAGCATGTGGGGGGGGGGATAGGCAGCGATGGTCAGGCATAGGGTGCATAGGGCACACATGCATGATGGGGTGGGGCTCAAGACAAATGACACAAGTGAAGGGGAATGTGTCTCTAAAAATAAATTTGGATTTGGGCCAGATCCTTCGTTCTATTCTCTCTTTCCATGGGCCACTCTACCTAGAGGAAACCCATGTATTGAGGCCATTATACCTCTGGTACTACAGGCCATGTAATGGGTTCCCTCATCACCCAATTTAAAAGAGGTTTTCCTTTTATTATAGTGGGGGGATACAAACCCAACCCATTAAAAAAAATTCATTTATCACAATATTAATTCATTTATCAATACATTTATTATAATATTAGTATATTTATCAAAATATTAATACATTTATAATAATATAATAATATTAATATATTTTCGCCCAAATCCAAAGGATTTTGAATATTTATTTATTAGATAATACAATTTTTAACCGGGTTAAGAGAGGACCCTTATATAACCCAGATGCCCATAAAACATGGCATGAAGGCCCTGAGGCACAAAGGCCTTATATTTTTTTAGAAGACCCAAATGTTGAGAGGCCATAAGTCCAACTACAACAAACTATCTCAGCTCCCCTTCAAGGGTTTGATTTTACCTTCCACTGATGATATATCATAGCCTAGTCATGCTATATAAAGGGATTTATTTTCTAAATTTTCAATGGCATTACGACCCTTTCACTCCATGTCCACTTTTAGATGGCTCTACCTAAGACTAATACTACTCTGGATTGTTCCACTAGTCTGAGGCTACTCCAATACCCAAGCTCTACACCTACACGATGACCCGAAGATCCAATGGAATGTTGTTCTAAATGGCCTAAAGGCCCATGGATGGACTGAAATATCAATAGGTCGAAGTCCCAAATATATAGCCCAAAATCCCAAATCATTTGAATAATATCATTACTACAATACCTTGCTACAGTTCCACTATAGTACAATGGAAACTCTACCACATATAGATCTAAAATCAAGTTTCATGATATTAATACATTTATTCTAATATATTTATTATAATATTAACACATCTATCTTATTATTAATGCAATCATTTTTAATATTTTTTTAATCTTTTCATTTTTTATATTTATTGTTTTTTATTGTAAAGTAATTTTCAGATTTTTTATTTATTATAACATTAAAATAATTATTTATATTTTTTAATATAATATTAATAAATTTATTAATAGATTATTTATTATAATATTAATATATTAATTATAATATAAATGATGAATTTATCATAACATTTATACATTTATTATTATTTTTAATTTTTATAATTCATTTTTCTATAATTTTTAATTTATTTTAATTTTTAAATATAATTTTTAATATTTAATATTCTCTAATTTTTATCACTGTTAATATTGATAAATTTAAATTTTATCAGCGATATTAGTTAGTGTTGATAAAAGCTAAGATTTATTAGTTTTTTATCATTAATAAAGTTAATCATTTATCAGTGCTAACTTGAGAACTGATAATTAAATTCTTTATCAATGATTTTTATTTTAGTGTTAATAAATGATATTTTTAAGAAACCTTTGTTTTCAAGCATTGATAAAACGCTTTATCTGTTTTAAAAAAACTCTAGTTATCACGTTGTTCCTCCCCATAGATCAAGGTCCTATAAAACTCAAATAGTATTATTGACTTGTGTGGGATATTTTGAATTAATTGACCTCTAAAACTGAATGTGTGGTATCCAAAACTTTTTTTAAGGACTTCACAACAGATCAAGCATGGTTTTGTTTTTATTTTTGGTTATTCTGCCCTAGTATAAAACACGATCTCATTTTGGTTGTTTTTTTCTTTGCCAATATTTCTTGTTTTTACATGTTTTTTGGTTATTCTTCTTGTATATAGATATAAATTAATATATATATATATATATAATTAGATTAATTTGATCCATATTTTGGGTTTTCTTCGCATAATCATTTCTATATAAATACATACACATATATTTACATACATACACATATATATATATACATATATATATATAACTACATGTTTTATCTGTTTTTATATGTATAAATATATATGTATATATGTTTTTTTATATGTTTTTGTGTAGTTATATATATCTGTGTGTGTTTCCACAAATTTATATATTGATTCATTAATATTATTTTATATTATTTTTATTTTTTATTTTTTATATGTATTTATATTATATATACTAAAAACATGATTCAAATTTGTATTTTGTTTTTTATATATACCAAACATAACTTTATTTTATATTTTATAATTATATATATTTTTATAAATATTAGCTTATATTATATTTAACAATTATTTCTATTAATACATACCAAACATAACTTTATTTTTAGAACAACACATTATCATTCAACCCCAAGTCATCCAATAAAAAAATACACCATGTTTAAAAAAACACATGAAAACAACCTTTAATTCCAAAACAATTTGCATGCTTCATTATTCTATTTTTAAAAATTATAATTCATATAAAAATTAACATTTTAATTCACTTTAACTAATTCCTTATTCAAAATATAAGCAACCATTTCCCAATTTATTATCATGTTACCTCAATAGAGATTCAATTTCTAGAGATATAGAATCACATTAAATCCTTATATTTTTATGATAAAAAACTATCATATAGTCAAATTTAATGCTTTAAATTTGTTATATGTATTGATCCCTTGCACTCCTATATTTTCACTAAATGATATGTTTATTATAATAGCTAATTGAAATCAAAACACTCACATCATCATTACTAATTCTTTAAGTTCACTAATAATGATTACATGAAATTAAACAGTTACTTTATCATATTACTCGTTATACCATCACATTGTGCATGAAGTTATAAAATTTAATTATTGAAACAAATAAAGTTTTCAAATAACATACCATTTTATTAAAAATCATTCTATACTGTTATAACTTATTTTTCATGTCACCTAACTCACACAAATAATTAAATCTTTAGTTCATCACATAATGAGTTCATGAAGTTACCTACTTCACACTAAAAAACAATATTTACCAAGAGATAATATGCAATTATATCCAAAAAAGGTTTTATTATATGTATATATTTTTCATTATATTATAAAAAATAAGTTGTATGTATATTATTTTATATACTTTATATAAGTATGTATTATAATTTATAATTATGTTTTTTAAATCCATTATTTATATAATTTATGGATGTAAAAAATGATACATTATATTCATACCTTATGTGTATTTATCTATTTATTTATTTATTATACAATATGAATATTAGTGAACCAAATAGGATGGATATGACTCGAAAATGGATAGATTTCAATTGTATGTCAAAAGAGTATGATGATGAGGTTGAATAGTTCATCAAGTTTGTTATAAAGTGTAAATATGACCCTTCTCAAATCATTTGTCATTGTTTTTTTTATTCTTATTAAAGATGAGTTGGGAGGACATATGCTATGTCAAATAATTTTTCAAAGTTAAAAATTTTGGAATAAACGCAGGTAAGGACTAAATATTTCTAGATATAAGGATAACCCTACAATTTGTGGACCATATGATATGATTACAAGTGTAAACTATGATGAATATAACATGGTGGTTTATGGATCATTTTATATGATTACAAGTGTAAATGATGATAGAGATTGTATTGAGGAAATTACAATTATCATTAAATATGGTCTTCATGATTTTCTAATACGGTTTGATGTGTTAAAGAGTTGTTTAAAGACACCACTGTATGTTGGTTATTCTAAAGATACAAAATTATCATCTCTATTGAAGATATATAATTTTAAAGATGGAAATGGATGGAGTGATACTATATTTATATAACAAATTTCTCTCTTGATTGATATGATACTTGGATATTATGAGCTTCTTTTTTGAACATATAATGTGAAACAAATGATATGTTAAATGGGTAATATCTATAAAATAATACATGAATGTTCAAATGACAATATATTATTTTTAAAGGACCATAAATCCCTAAAACATTCTATAAGTTTGGTCTGGATCAATAAAAGAAATATGAATCAAGTTATTTGAATGTTTTGTGATAATTTATAATCGTTCAAAGGTTTAGATTCATATATATAAGTGAAGATACATTAAGTAAATTTATGTGGAATATAGATACAAGAATTCAAGATGGGAAAATTCATCACCTACAAACACTCCTCAGTAAAATTAAATTGACCATGAGTATCCTTAATTTGGAATTGATCTGAGAAATATCAATCTTGCATGAATCCTTTTTTATAAAAAGTATCACTCATATTACATGGAAAATTATGTTGGAAATTATAACTTTTCATCATGATTGTGAATGAAGTGAAAATATGTTATGTTCTCTCTGCTTATATCAATACCAAAATAACTGGTTATTAATATTGATGTTTATTTGGATACATTGATCAATGATTTTAAATTAATGTTGGATTTAAGTGTTATGTTTTATGATGCTTATATAAATGAATATTTCATATTGAGTGACATTTTTTTAGGATGATAAATGAATTTATTTCTTATGGAAATTCTTTAATATGTATCATTTATGGAATTCTATGATGTCCCATTTATGAAGAAGGTATATAATCAATTAGATTGAAACATTCCTCGAAGACAATGTTTCAAGCACATGACCAATTTTACCCCAAGGAAATAAATACCAATCCTAGATGACATCATTATATGGGATTTTAGATGAATTTATAACATGGAGTCCACTAACAGGTGATCAAAAATTTGAGAAAGTAAAGGAAATTATCACCATTTGTGTTAAAAAATATTAAGAAAACTGTCTGGAAAATGATATCAGTTTTTAAAAAATTATCGAACTGGAATTGTTTATACATCATAAATTTTCTTGATTTCATGAAAATAGAAAAAAAAATGTATATGATAGGGTCATTAGAACATTACTAAATTCACATAGAAAAAAATATGGCATTAAGGATAGGTAGGACATGATTTACATGGGGATAATGGAAGAGTTTGTTCCAATGAAGAGTAAATGGAAAACTTTTCTTCATTTAATATCTTACACTCTTTATAAAAAAGAGAGTATCAATTTTTCAAATTTCTTAATGGTGTATATGTTTAATGGGGGTATTCAAAAAATATCAAGAATATCATGTTGATGAATAATTTAATGTTAAAGGGACTAAAATAAATCACCATACATGTTTCAATATAATATTTAATGCTTGTATCATTACGTTGAATTCTACCTAAAAATTTCTAACATAAATTGTCCAAGATTTACTAATTTTCAAAGCTATATGCAGTAAAGTTATAACACTGCCAAGTTGAAAACTATTGAAAATGAATTTTTTTTAATATTAAGTGAATTATAGATGATCTTACCACCATAATTTTTCAATATAATTGTTAACTTAATGGTTCAATTAGTTAGATAGATCTGACTATGTGGTCTTGTACATTATATATGGATGAACCCCATTGAAACATATATTAACATTATGAAAGGGTTCATCAAAAATTGATTTCAAACATAAGCATGTATTTCAAGGAGATATATTATTGAGGAAGATATTGAATTTTGTACCAACTACCTATTTGATGTGGATAGCATCGGTCACCAAAAATCTCATCACAGTGGATGGCTTGCTAGTGAAGGATTTTTTTTTAATATATTTTTTCACAATTAAGATTATAGATTGAGATAAATATCATATTTAAATTTTATGTTATATTATAAGGGTTATTCTATATGTTTAAACCCATAAATTAATTATTAGGCATTTGAATACATCAAGGATTGAAATATAGATATTAAATACAGATAATCAAATGTTTATAGGATAGTTTTGAGACCAAATTTTTAGGGGGTTATCTAAAAATTTGAATTCAATTTTAGAATGACCTTAATAACTATCTAGAGGACCATTTATACATGTATTATCTTACAATGGTTATTTAATTAACATTTATACATTCTATAAAAAGTAAAAGGATGAATGTATTATGATGAAAAATAGTATAGTTTCTCTTTTAGTGGAAGTGATGCATGTATCTAATACCAAATAGAGAACCCCAATTTATATGAATATATCATACTTTTGAATCATCAATAAAATATGAGAGTTGGATTATACACCATTCCAAGTGCCAATTTTTTTATGAAAATGGGTTGATAAAAATACCTTAGTTAAATTGATAAATTGGGATTCCTTAAAGTTAATTTTAGTAAGTAAGGGTACATGTAAAAACCATTCATAATGGAATTATAGGTTTCACAAGTATTTTATTTCCCAAATCTAGAAAACAAAAATTAGTCAATTGTTTTGTTTTCGACTAAATAAACTGCATGTCCAAATGAAAATTACATTTAAGGTGACCCTTCATTTGGATAATAATAATCATTTCATAGTGGTCTCAATGTAGAAAATATATGATATGCTATAGGATACCACAAGGATAGTATTTTGATACTTGATATTGGGTAAAAATACCTTCAACCTATAAATAAAAGGAGATAGTTCAATGAATGTTTTAAAGTTTTTTTAAATAAGAAATGTGTTTCCTTATAATATTATGTACTCACTATTGAATTTAGCTAATCTAAATTAAAATTTTAACAAATTATATATATATATATATATATTCATCTCAACATGTTAATGACACTAATCCTAAGGAAAAACATACTGATAAAGTTGAAAATGAGGAAATGTTATAAGTTAAACAACATATGGTTGAAAAAATATAGGAGCATCATAGAGTGATAATCATAACAAAATTTATTAATGTGATAGGTAAAGACCTAAAATTCAAGGTTGAATAGAATTTATGCTACCAAAATTTTGACCCCAAAAGGTCCATTTTCATTAGTTATAATGGGGTCACTACTATAATGCATGTATTGATTGATATAGATACATGGAATAGTGTTATTACTACTTTGAATAAAATAATATGGAAATACATTAGGGTAAAATTATGATATAATTTCTCTAATTTATTTAAAATTTAAATAATTGAATATTTATTTAATCTTCATTATCCCTTGCATAGAACAATTATATTACATTATTATTGAATGGAATTCATATTAATGGTCACTATAAAGGGTCATAGAGCCTTTTAAACACTTCTTACAAAGAATTATTTCAAGGTTGTTTATGGGAATATAAAACTTAACCCACCAACTATATATGAACACATAATAAAACAAGAAACATATAATAATTTCATTAGTCATCATTAGGATGAATCATTTCAGTTAGATTGTAATTGGAGATATTTTATTTAATATTGTGTATATCAACCACATTGATTTAAATTTTTCACTTTATGAAATAATAAAGGAGTGATGAAAATAAGCAGTGTGCATCAAAACCAACATACCCTTACCATAAAGAAAGGATGGGGTACTATTAACTTGAAAAAAATGGTATGTATTTTAAATATATAGTAAAACTTTAATGTGATATGAAACAACAACATAATCATGTTTCTTTGTTTATATACATATTGATGAATAAAAATCTAAAGCCACATCCATCCCATGTAATGTGATATGGAAGGAAGATAATGTAAATAAAAAGGGATAAAATAGTAGATAAAAACATACAACAAGTATGATAATCATCTTTTAAGTATGAAATAATAGAAATTTATTTTTCTTTAAATTAGTATTACATAAGAATAACTACTTATTTTTCCAATGTTTTTTATCGAGTTTAGACACATGAATCACCAACATCCTTACCGGATGGATGACTCATTTTAATGTATTTTAAGTGACCAAAAACAATATGGCCACATTAAAGGTTCTACTTTTGGAGTATCACCCCAAGAATACTTTTAGAAACCAAATACACAAAGGGATAGATATGTGAGAATGAAAGGCATACAAGAACAAATAGATCGTCTAAGATAAATAGTTAATTGTTAGTATTATGAAACCCACATGTTACTACTTTTTAATATTTTATATTATATTGTCTCATTTAGGGGTAATTTAAATTTTGGATGTTTTGGGCCTGGATTTTGAGTTTTCTAGAAAAACAATCCCTCTATACACGTTTTTTGCAGAGTTGTTATACGATCTAGTAAACTGTGTATATGAAATTTATGTAGGGGTTCCTTCTGTTCATGGTTTAATGTAAACACTAAAGGGTTACTATTATGTATAGATATTTTTCCGTTCATTTTATTCATGTATGGATTTATCTACATGGGTATAGTAAATTTTGATCAAACCATGAGATTAACAATAGTAATTGTTTGATCCCTTTATGTATTATAGTGATTATGAATGACTTTCATATAGTCTGTAGAAACTATGAGACAATTTTTTATATAGTGATTTTTTATGGTTGTTAAACTATGAAACAAATCTAAGAAATTAAAAAAAATGGTGAATTCTGCACGGTTGACGTGTGGTTTACCAAATAATATAGCCTAACAATGAAAGTTTCCCAGTTTTCATTTAAAAGCTAAAATAATTATTTTACATTTTATTTAAAAGGTAAATGAACTATTTTTTTAGGGGCTCCAATTTTTTCTTCAGATAGAAACACCAAAATAATAAACCATGTTCCACTAGAACTTCATGTATTGGTGAATCTACATAGAAAAAATGAATCCTTTAGATCCTTTTCTCCCCCTATACTGATTGTACCATAATTAGGTATAAATCACACCATAATCACTAATAAATTATTCATTTGAATAAAAACAAAAAACTCACATATATTCAATGTTAAAAAATACATAATGTACTGAATTAAACAAGTGATAATATACTTCAAAAAAATGATTCCTACATGCATGGGAGAAACACTATGTCCATCTTTCCCATTATAATCGAAAGATAAAATAGATTATAAAAATGATTACTAAGTAAAAGTAATTCAAAAAATCTCTTAACACTCTCCTTATTTTCTAATTTATTTCCTTTAGTTTTATCTCACCTTATCACTGAGTTCCCACTCATTTATATATTAAGCATCGTGTAGTAAACCTATAATACCTACTACCCTAAAATAATGGATTACTAAACATGAACACTTCATATTTATTACCAAACCAACGATCCTTTATATTTTCTGAATTTTTAGATCTCTAATGCTTCATCATAAGATCATTTGAAGATATAAACTTCTAATTAACCTTATTCCCTCAAAGAAGACTTGTTGTCGATGTTTGTATGTCGCACTGCTCCAACTTATAATGACCATAATTATGATGATGTAAATTTTTTTAATGGAATTTAGGTAAACATATTTTGGGTGAAACATATTTTACCTTCCAAAAACCTCCCACTTGAAATCTTGTATCAAGGGCCCCCAACTACTCTCCATACTAAGGAAAATATCTCCTATGATTCCTAGTAACATGAACATAGTGTTTCTCCACCTTTTTCCATTCACCCAATCCCTAATATGGTACGATTATGCCTTAGAATTTCATGGTCTATACTCTTAGTGAACATTTCTTCTATAACTCCTTTATATTTTAAAATAATAAAATTATGTTTGATAACATCTATGACAAGAACACTGAGCTTAAATAAACCTTGAAATATTAATATTTAAATGTCACCGATATAACCTCTCCATTGAATTATAGAGTATGAATAAAAATGACCAAATTATTAGATATATATGTATAAATTTAATAATCAATAAAATTTTATTGATTAATTCATAGGAAATAAGCATGAAATTTTAAGTGAAGTTATATTAGGTTGAAAAATATGTTTCCTTCAAAAATGTTTTTTATTATTTTTTATGAAAAGAATTTATATTTAATTTTTGAAACATTTATAAGTAATATTTTATAATTTTTTTTAAATCATAATATCAAATTTATATTAGGGTTAATTTTTTGTATTTTTCTAAAAAGATTTATTTTCCATTGAATAGTGAAAAATATTGATTTTTATTGAAAACTATATTTTTGAAATGTACAATGTTTCATTTTATTTTAAAATGGTTTCAAAGTAAAATTATTTATTTTAATTTTTAAATAATTAAATTTAGTTCATTGGAATTAATTTTATGTTTAAATTTGTTATAAAAACATTTTTATATGTAAAATAACATTTTACTAAAAAACTAATATTATACACACAATGTGTTTTTATCTTAATAAATTAAATTGATCACAATTATTTAATGATATTAATTAAATTTATATAGTATATAATCAATAAAATTATTTAAAATTCATCTAATATTTTTCTAGGCGTGGGATAAGAATAAATCAAGTTCAATGCTTAAAACTTTATTTTTATAAAAATTGGTTTTTGTTTCATTTTGAGAACTTATTTCAAAAATAGTTTATGCCACATAAAGAAATTTCATTTTAAAAAAATTGATTCCGTATTTGAAATTAATGTTTAATTTTTTTTAAATATGTCCCTTTTATTTTTAGTCATTATGAATAGTAACTGTGGTAAAATTTATCACCTTGATAAAGGGTAAATCGTGTTAAACTAGGTTAAAACTAAATATTAAGGTCACCATTTTTCATAATAATTATTAATAGATGAATATAATTCCACATTTATAATCATAGGATCTAAATTTAATTTTTTAAAGGTCACTTTTCCATGAAAATTACCAATATAATATTTAAAGCAAAGAAAAATACAAAAATGTCACTCTCTTACTTTTAAATATATATTATGTGTCCATATAGGGAAAGGATAATGTTATGAATGAATATAAATATATTTTTTTAAATGATGATATTATTTTCATCATATGAATTTATTTTTAATTTTTAGTAATTATATAATTACCTTGAATTCTTATGCAACATCAATGCAATATTTCTTCAATTAATAGAAAAATAAAATTTATGATTTTAAAAATATTAAAAATAATATAATTTGAATGAGTTATAGTTATTGTGAATTTTATAGATTAATATGAAATATTAGTGTAATTTTAAATTATTATATTTGAATTCCAACATTTTCTTTATACCTTTAAGTGAAATAAATAAATAGTGTCAAAATTGACATTAATGATATTTTATCAAAATCATATTTTATCAAAATGACATTTTATCAAAAGGATATTTTATTAAATTATTTAAAAATCATAAAAATATTGAAAGAGGATATGGTGGATAATATATGATCTAAAATGACATCATTTGTCCATTTATGATCTTATTATCACCTTATAAGTAAAATTATAACCCTTTAAGAGTGAAATAGATGTTACCATGGTTAAGGTTAAAATAAGTTAACTAAGGAGTTAAATTTTAAGATAAAGTTTAAAACACAACCTAAACCTCTCCAAATTTTATAGGTTAATGGTATTTCAACCCCATAATACATTATCATCAAATATCTTTCCATTTTGGAATCATTTTTCTATATAATTACTTTATTATATTTTAATTTTTTAATAAATCCCAATAGTGACCCTCTCCTTAATTAAATGCATGTTCAATGCTAGTACATTATTTATTCAATTAATAGAAAAATAAAATAAATTGTTTTAAAAATATTAAACGTAATATAATTTGAGTTATTTATAGTTTTTCATGAATTTTTTAGATAAATATAACATATTTTTGGCATATAAAAGGACTATATTCTAATTTCCTCTTTGTATTTTTGTATTTAAATTCAAATTAAATGAATAGTCCCAAAATTGACATTAATGATATTTTATGGAAATAATATTTTATTAAATTATTTAAAAATTATAAAAAACAAAAAAAGGATAATTAGGATAATATATGTTTCAAATTTCCATCCATTTTCCATTTATGAGACAATAGTTACCTTATAAGTAAAATTATAACCCTTTTAGAGTGAAAATGTCATTGCCAAGGTTAAGGTTAAAATGGGTTAACTAATGGGTTAAACCAAAACATAAGGTTCAAAAAACCACTTAGACTTAAATAAATTATATCTATTTATGGTATTAAAATCATTTCCTACCTTATCTTTGAATCCATGTCCATTTTGAAGTATTTGTCTTGATAATGACTTTATATTATTTTAAATCTTTTAAAAATTCCAAGTGTCCCCCTCCCTTATAGAATGAAACCCCTTGTTTCTATTATTTGAACCAATTTTAACATTAAATATGAAAAACCTATAAAAATTCATCCCAAACATCCTAGTCCACATTATAGTGGTTTTTTCCCAAAATACCAACGTTAGTGTCCTTAAGAGGAGATCCAAATAAGTTCTTTCAAAGAAGAGGTAATTGCCTTAACCGATCAGTTTCTTTTTTTACTTCTTATTTTACCTCATATAAATATGTGGTATTTATAAAAAAAATACATTCTTTATCCTAAATATTATAAAATGTTATTATGATTATGAAACAACCATTATCAACCCACTTTTCCATCAAATGGTAGGTGAAAGTATTTCTTATGTGTATGTATGACTTATCATATCCACATATAGATATAGTTACTTTTTTATCACCATATTTTATGGATATGTATTATTATTGGTTTAATATTTATATATAATATTTATGAAATAATTATAATTTTTAAATTATAATATCATATCTACCTTCTCACCTTCCAATCCATTATAAAATGATAGTTTCGCTCATGCATCCATGTGGACTACTACCTCCACGAAGCAATGTGATTTTTTTTTCATTTATGTTTTACATTGATGGTAATAAGGATGTATTTTATGAATATATATGATATAATAATGATTCAGTAAAGGTGAATTATTAATTACCTTTCTTTCACTCTGTCCATTGAAAAGTGAAAACAATGTTCATGTGTACGTACGACCTACCATCTTAATTAATTATTTAATTAATTTTTCTATATATAACATTTATAGAAGACTATAAATATATATATATATAATTAATATATATGATATTTATTTCATTATTAACAATATGGAGATTATTTAACCATGATTAAAGTATAGAGATCAAAACTACAAAACCAAAACATACATGAAAAATGAAACAGTGATCTCCTAAAATAGTGATTTAAATAAATAATTTTTAATAAATAGATTATAAAATTTTATAAGTAAATCATGTATGGTTATATATATATATATATATTATGTTTCTATAATATATTTATAATAAACTTATACTTATTATATAGGAGGTTTGAACATGTATAAAGGAAGTTGGACCTGTGGTAATGGTTTATCGTCTAAAATTGTCTTATTTGGGACATATGTTATGTTATAAAACTATATTATTTTATAGTGTGTATATAAAACCCCTTTGATATGTTATATCACTAATCTCATTATTTTCATGATATTTAATGTTTTATTTGAATCTATTCTTTTATGGGTCTTATGATTCAAAAGGTTACCAAAACGGAAAGGGGTTTATGTTAAAATCTCATTATTTATCAAGTTTATTTATGATTAAGCTTTCAGTGATGAAATATTTTGATATAACTCTCAATAAAAACATGAATTTTATTATACTATGGTTATTTCTTGAGAATAAATTTTTCCTTTCATTTTATTCTCTTTAAGTACACTAGAGACAGAAAGTATATTTTTAAGGAAAATCAACTTTATTTCTCTCTTCGATCAAAAATGTTTTCTCTTATATGTACATATTTTCTAAAAAAGTTTTTAAGAATGTTTCTAATAATATAAAATAATTTTTTAAAGTCATTTTCACTCATGTTTCACTTTTTGAAAAATTGTTTTAAATGATTTTTTTGTCAATTTCCAAACGAGGTACATTTTGAAGTTTTATAAAAGTGTAAAAGGAATGTTTTATTTTAACTTATACGACATTAATGTAATTTACCACTATCAAGAATTATTAATTACTTAAATATTAATTTATAATTTTCTGTGCTTATTTTCAAAGAAAATTTTTTCCATAATATTTTTGGAATTTTTAGATTTTAGAAAAGTGATTTCAATGTGGAAAGGTTATTTTCTTCAAGAAAATTTTAATGATATTTTAATGGTATTTCAATTTATAAATAACAAAAACCATTTATTTTAGTTATTTTATACTATGGATATTATCCAATTATACCATACTTATTCTTTTTCTAGATGTTTTTTAATTATTATAACAACATGTTTATGAAAATCATTATTTTTCCAAGGGTTATGCTATGATGAATTGATAAAATGTTTATGAAACCCTTTTCTTTTCTATTGGTTATACTATAATAAAACCTATCTTTTCATGGATTATGATATAATGAATGTTTTATTATATTTTGTCACACATCTATGTGATTTTAATTATGTTATGGGTGGGATAGAAATTATATATCCCCTCAATGCATTGGGTAAATATGGATATCTCATGTGACAAATAAGACTAGAATGGGGAGTGAATGAAATTCAATAATGTAATTTTTACACTATGATAGTCTAGGGAGTGAACCATTACTACTATGATGGTTTTGGAAGTAAACCTAATTAATTGTGATATTCTTGGTTGTGATCCTTGACTACTAAGGAAATGAATTTCTCTACTTATGTGTATACCACAAAATCATGTCTTATGAATTGGATATGTTATCATGGATCATGTTATTTGATTCCTTTATGATTCATGTCATATGAACTATCATTATTTATTTCATGAATCAAGATTATGATCTTTGATATGTAGGGTATGGTTTCCAAAGGTTAATATCATGGTTTCAAACCCTTATTCTTATTTTATGATTATGTGGTCAATTTTGTCTCCCTTGTTTTTCTTTAATGAGCATCAGATCTAGTCCTTTCTTATATTTTTTCCCTAGGTTATGAATAATTGTACTATGTATGATCTTCCTAAAAATGGTGACAGTTATAAAGAACTTATTGGGGGAAATGTAGTTCATTTATGAACTAGTTGTTTATATATCTAAGTTTCCAAAGATACTAGACTTATATGATTCTAACATAGATCATTATATTATGTTTATAATATTCATCTAATAATATGTAATATTTTTGTATGAAATGTATGGGTGGATATATCTTACAAATTTTATCTTCCCATTATCTTTTATACCTTTATCTCCTTATCCTAGAGAAAATTCTAGATAAAATGATACATTAGGTTGATGTGTTTTGTTCTTTCATGGAACACCTAAATTTTGTCTAAGTGGATTGAATTTAACTATCATGGGAAATCACTCATTTTATATGATCCCTTCAAATATCCTTCATAAATCTCATCAACTAGATAGTTTATTTCCTAGCTTCTACTTAATCTATATACTAATATTTTGTTTTACTCCACGAGACAAACTCATGTAGTCATGACATCTAGCTGGTTGTTATTCCTCCAAAGGTAAACACAAACCCGGTTGTGCTCTTTTAGGTTTCTAAATCTATAGAAAAGTCAGAATAAACATATATTTGAAAATTAATATTCATCCCATAACATAATTCTATATCATACATTCCTTGAAAATATATAAGGATCCATTTTACATCCACCGAGTGTACCTTTCTCAAATTCTTCATGAATTGACTTACAAATCCCATTAAATAGGAAATATTCATCTGAGTATAAACCATTGCACACATCAAAATCTCAACTTCTAAGTAATATAGAACATTCTCTATGTATTTGGCCACAACTTCTATTTTAGGTGATTATTCATTCAAAAATTTAAAGTTTATAGCCAAAGGATTTGAGATTTTTCTTACTTATAGTCAATCCAAATGTCTGGATCACCTTCCAGATATACTTGCTCTAAGTTAGCTTCAAATTTTATAGATTTACTTTCTATCTCAATATTCATTCCCAAAAATATTCTTATCCCATCTTAGATATTTCATCTCAAATATTTCAAAAAAGTCACACTTTAGTTTTTTAATTATTCTAGTATCTGATCCAGTAAGAAATATATAATCTACATAAAAAATAAATATGATGAATATCCCATATTTTCATTGATTCTAATATCATTAATTACATGAGTGGAACTTATTGAAACCTTCTTCCTACATGAATTAATAAAATTTTATATTCCATTACGATGGTTCTTTATTCAACCCATTAAGGATTTTCTTTAATTTATATAGAAAATTATGGTCATCTTCTTCCATGAAACCACTAGTTTCTTCATGTAAATTTCTTCCTTAAACTCTTGATAATGGAAGGACATCTTTACATCCATCTATTTGAGGTAACTATTTTTTAATTATACCATAAACATCACTATCGAAATATTTATACGTTAAACTACTGGTGAGAATATTTTTTAGAAATAAACTTTTTTATTTAAAATCTTTTTTACACCAGTCATGCCCTATATTTATTTATTCTGATCGACTTTCTATTTTATTCAATAAACCCCAGTTATTTTCTACTTCCTTCTTCCCTTTTGGTATATCAGTGAGATCCCAAGTTACATTTAACTTTAATGATTTCATATATACATTCATCATTGGCTTCCACTATTTGTAATCACTTAGCATGGATTCCTCTTCTAGTCTCTCTAGATATCCTACACTCATTAAAAGCAGAAAGTTCATATCACCCCCAAGTATCTAAATTGGATTTATAACCTTTTTTATCTCGACAACAAAGTTAGCTACATGATATAGTCAGTCTCTTCTCTCACTTTAATATATCTAAATTATGGTTCTATCACTCAAGCTTCATCCACCCTTGAGATTTCACACACATCTTTTACTAGTCTCACCACTGGTCTTCTAGTTATCTCATCTGAGTTCTCTAGAATTTTTGATGTTTTGATGCTTTTACCCTGATCAAATTAGACTTTAATAGTTTATTTATCCATAACATCCTTCCCTTCCAATTTTCATTACTTCTATAGAACTCCTTTATTAAAATTAACATTTCATATTTTTATGAATTGTATTTTGTCTTAATCCCATAACTTGTAGTAAAAAATCTCATCACCATACACAATGAAAAAGGAAAACTTTAGACTTATCCTCAAGCATGTACCTATCATTAGTATCAATATGCATGTATAGAAAGATTCTGAAGATTTGATATGGGTAACCTATGAACATTTTTTGATCCATATATCTTGCATAATATCTTAACCTAATATTGATGTTCTACTTATATTGACTAGATATGTAGTTTTGTTGAGAAATTTCATCAAAATTCCCTTGTACATTTTGTTGTGAAACCACATGTTCTAAGGCTTCTCTGCCAATGTATAATTCATATGTTCAGTCACTCTATTCTATTTTTGATATTTGAGAACCACCTTCTTATACCTAATCCACATGTTTTTATAGATTTTATGGAAGTTTTATCGGGTTTACTCACCATTACAGTTAGTTTGTAGGGATTTCAACTTCCAGATTCCCTCTCTTTCCATCTAGTGCACTCACTACCATTGTTGAGTCATATGAATTTTAAGTTGTGGATTCTCTCCATTTACACCATTTAATTTCATTGAATAAAATCCTAAAATACATTATACTTATACTTTATAAAGTAAATTCATGCTTTCCTTATTGTGAAAAAGTTGTATGGAAGTGGTTTTCATATGCTAGGAGAAGTGGTTGGTGTTTATTTTGTATTTTTTTTGTCATTATGACAAATTAATTCACATTGTAAGTGTTGGTGATCAGGAAAAAGGAATAATAGACTCAAATGATCAGATGTAAAGTTATTAATAAAGTTCATTAGTTTCATTTTTCTATTATGGTGATATTTTCTGGGTGAAGTTGTTGTTTAGACTCACATTATGTCTGGAATAAAGTTTTTTATTGGAGTGAGAAATTTTATTAGAGTCTGAATGACTTTCAAGACATTTATCACAAAATATGACTATTATTTGTTGTTTTGTAAGTTCTTAAACATCAAAAGTTAACTAAAACTCATGATCCGAGATTTTTTAAATAAATTGGAAGAAATTTTGTTTGGTATATTAAGTTAGATGATGCTATGATGATCTTAATATTCTCAACATTATGAATAATTCATGATAAAAGTATTAGTTTTGAGGAAGAAAAGAGGATACCAAAGCATTTTGAAATCAAATCATTAGTGAAAGAAGTACATGATTCTAGAATTTTTTTTATTTTAGAGTTTCATTTGGGTGAATTTAGAGGTTTTTTAGATGTGTTTATTGACTGATCCATCAGACATACTGATTTTTTTGAAATGCACCATCATTTACTGAGGTCTTAAAATAATTCACTATTGATATTGGTCCATCAGAATCATCTTTCCACCGATCCGTCATACAAATGATGACACCGATAATACATTAGATGAAGAATAACATTGTATGGAGATCATAGTTATTGAGTGAAAAAATGCATAAAAGTTATTGGTATCGATGAATTGGAAGGGTTTTAAATACCAATTAATTATATGAAGCACAAAAATTTAGTCATTCATTTTCATAAATAAAAATTTATAAATGACTTCAATTGGGTCGAGATACATTATAAAATTGTTGAAAATGATCCATCGGATGGGAAAAAAGTATTGTTCCATCAGACATATCCTGACACTGATATATCATTGGATGTCGAATTCAATCATAGTTAGTTTCATTGGTCTAAATAATTGTTGAACAAGTGATAAAATAATAATTTTATTGAAGTTTAAATCAGACTTTTTTTGGTACAGAAGTATTTATAAGTCTAAACAATGTTTACGGTAGATGAGTTTTATTTGATATGATGCATTAGAGTAAGAAGTCTTCAGTTTTATATATGTTCAATTGAATAAAGTAAATCGGAATGAAAAATTTTATCGAACTGAAGGTTTATTTGTAAATCTGAAGAATATATAAGTTATGATAAGTTTTTAGAAGATTAAATATGAATTTAAAAGACTTTATAAGTTTTGAGACTTATCTAATGATGAATTTGAATTTATTTTCAAAATCTGAGATTGGGTAAGTGGGAAATTGAAATTGGTTCACTGCACATTTTCTTTTTTTGTGAATCTATAAATAGAATTGGAAGTAAAACATACTTTCTGATGAG
This sequence comes from Viscum album, assembly GCA_963277665.1. Classification (NCBI taxonomy): domain Eukaryota; kingdom Viridiplantae; phylum Streptophyta; class Magnoliopsida; order Santalales; family Viscaceae; genus Viscum; species Viscum album. Next base: position 1,073,727,532 of record OY728160.1, read on the forward strand.
TGAACAGTTCATGTACAGAATAGATCTAGAGTTTTGGAGTTTTATATACAATTTTGGATGAAAAAAGTTTTCAGACAGAGTTTTATTTAGAAAAAATTTTGGATAGAATAAGTGTGAAGAAGAAGTTGTGGACATAGTTTTTCAGATTTGACTGAGAAATTGGACTGATGATTTTAGGAAAAGAGATAAATGATTCATAACTATTTCTGAACTATATTTTTGTATGTATTATTAGATATAGAATCGTATTTGGGAATTAGACTAAGTTTTCATACAAAGTCTAGAAGAGTTGTTTCTACCTTCTTTTGTGTAGTAAAGTGAAGATTTTTTTTGAAGAATTAAAAAAGTGGATGTTGTTTATCTATATAGTTACAATGTTCAAAACCAACTGGTCAAGATTTATAAACTTGTTACGTAAACTTTTTTATATCATTCATTCTAGAAGAATCACATGCACTATTGTATTGATCGTAGTGCTATACATGTGTAAGTGTATTTCTTACTTCTAGTATTCACACAAAAGGATTTTTTTTAGTGGATTGTCTGGTATTGGATTATTTACAAAACCATCCAAAGGATTAGCTACTCTTATTGAGTAGTGAACCTTTTAAATACTTTTTCTCCTATAGTAGTGTGAATTTTTTATTGTCAAAAAAAGAAATACATTTTTAACATGAGGTGAATGTTGTTATATATGAAATATAAAATAAAATAAAAAGATATCAATGATTCACCCCTCCCCTCTTAGTGATTACATTGATCTTGGTTGGTCATTTTTAATTAATATTAGAGTGAAGCTACCTTCATTTTCTCTTTGATTAAGTAATGAAATAAAATTTTTTATAGAGAATTTAAATTGTGTGAACATTAAGGGATTTAGATATTTCAATGTAAAGAACTATAATATCTAGAAATATATAATTTTTTCATATCTTATATCTCTTGGGTATGTTGTTTTGGAAGCTACTACAAATTTATTTCCTCCCCTTATTGAAAATTTTTCTCTTACATCTGTTGATAAGAAAAATTTGGTGAATGATGGAAGGGATAATAATTCATTACTTTTCTCACTTTCTAAAGTGAGTCTATTATAGTATAAGGAGATGGAAAAACCCAATGTATCTGGGAGAAGTTAAAAAACAATTATGAAGGAAATACTAAGGTGAAGAAGGAAAAGTTAAAAATCTATTAGTTGAAGTATGAATATCTCAAAATGGGTGAGTATGAATCCATTGGTGACTTCATTATAAGGGTGAATAATGTTTTTATCACCATAAGATGTCTTGGTGAGAATATAGAAGATTCAAATATTTCTCAAAAGATTTTATGAATTCTTATGGATAATTTTGATGGCCAAGTCTCATATTTGAAATATATATATCTTAAAACTCTATATTTGGATATATTAAATTGCACTCTAATTACATATGAAATGATAAGGTGCAAATTTAAGAAAAGAAAAAAAGTCAATCAAGAAATGTCTTTTAATAATTCTAAGTAAGGAAAATCTAAGAAGATTCTCAAATAGGAATAATTTTTTGATTCTAAATATTAAAATGAGGTTACTACCAATCTTCACGAATTTTTATCCTTGTTCTCTAAAAATGTAAAAAAGAGGTACAGGAAATCTCAAAGGGAAGTTACCCCTAAATTTTTTTGAATGTAGAGTCATTGGGTACTTTGATGCAAATTTTCCTAGAAGAAATAATGAATATAAAATTGATGAAGATGATATAAGACCAACAAGATCTTGGAATAAATAGGTAAACAAGTAAAAATATTATTGCAAGGTAAAAGATAAAAATTTCTCCAAATCCAAATAGATATTTTTTTGTCTACAAATAATGAAGATGAAGATAGTGAAGCTGAAGCTGGAAAATTCAATGAAGTTTCTAGATAAAATAATTTGGTTTCTCTATTGAATGATGAATACTTTGAACTTAGTGGATTTGATAAATAAGATACTGAGTTAGAGTTTCATATGAAAATATAATTAAAATAATGTCTTAGGAATATTGTAATACTTGAAAAGGAAATAAAAAAGTTTAAAAATGAATGTTCAACAAAAAAATCAAGAAACTTTTCTTGATGAAAAATATAAGTTGTTAAAGGAAATTGATGGTTTGAAGAAATATATCAAAAATAAAATAATCATAAAGAACATCTTGAAGTAAATATCAAAGCGAAGGAGGAATATTTGGAACTTTTTCCATAAATTTTATCTAAATCTTATCATGGAATTACAAGTTTCAAAAACACTATCTCTGAAGTTGGAAAAAGTTCTGGAAAGTGTGAACCTAATGAAGATCAAAAAAATTATCTTCAAAGGTAAATTTTTTTTTGAATATTTTCCCAAGAAGATGAAAGCTAATAAATTCATGTATTTTTTCAAAACCAACAAAGTTTTAAATTATTAAGTTTCTAAAATTTCAAAGTTTAAAACAAAATTTTCGACCACTTATAATTATGATAATTTTAGGAATAAATATGAGTTGAAAAATAATAATTTGGATAATGAAATTAATATTTGGTCTTAACAAAGTTATGATGATGAAGTTATGAAAGTTTCTTAAAATCATGTTTACAATTCTAGATAGTATTGTAGTTACTAAGTAAATTATTCTATCTATGGTAACTACGAGTGTGGTGGTGGACTTTTGAATAAAGAAAATATGTGTTGTTTTAATAAAAAACACTAAAATTATTTCATGGGTTATAGGAAGAATATTTTGAGCAGGACTCAATCCTCTTAAGAAAATTATGAGAAAGTTGTTTTGAAATTTTTGAAGAATGTGAAAGATTTCAAAGAACAAATAGTGAAATTTGGAAATTGAAAATCTCTCAAAATCAAAGGTGTTGGATCCATTATCATTGGGGAAGAAAATTTGAAATCTAATCAGGAGTTGTTTTTTGATGGGATAAAACACAACATAATAATTGTTTCACAACTTTTTGATGAAGTTAATAAAGTTGTTTATAGAAAATATTATTTTATTGTGAAAAGATTTGAAGATGAAAAAGTTATTACAAAGGAACAACATATATAAGGAAACTTATTTCAACTTGGTGATATTCGGAACTCATGTTATCTTATCATGATGGAATAAATTTAATTGTGTCGTAAAATGTTGGGTTATATGTGTTAGAGAAACATGAGAAATTTAGAAAAGTGAGACAGTGTTCGTGATATTTTGGATATGACAAGAAGAAGAGATTGGTATTGTTCAATTTTCAAAAAGGGGAGATTATAAAATCTGAGAGAATGATTATTGTAACTCATTTAACTCATCCCCTATAACTAATTTATTCTAATATTTCTATGTCAGTGAGAAAACAATTAACTTGTGAAGATAAGTACTTCACTTCTTTCATTGATTATTTTACTCACATTACTTGTATTATGTATATGAAACATAAGTTGAAAGATATAAATTTTTTTAAGAGTTTCAGGATAATAGATGAAAAGGAATGTGGGTATTCTATGAAGAATTTTTGAATTGATAATGGTGGTGAATACAAGAATGAAGAGTTCATAAGTTAACTTAAAAAATGGAATTCAACACGAGATTATTGCACATTACACACCACCACAAAAATAGTGTTGTTGAAAGTAAGAATAAAATTTTATTTGATATGCGGTGTACAGTTTTAATTGAACATATACTTCCTCACTACTTTTTAAGGAAGTTAATGAGTACATCTGTTTATATTCAGAATCGATGTTTCTATAAACCATGTTCTGATATGACTCCTTCTGAAAATTTCTATAAAACCCCCAATTTTGAAATAATTAAGAGTTTTTAGGATTTCATGCATCATAAAGAACAAAGGTGTAAATCTTTTAATGTTTGATAAAAGAGGTGAAGATGTAATTTTCCATGGATATGCTTTTAATGGAAGAGGATATAGATGTTTCAACAAAGAAATAGGAATAATTTCTAATTCAGTTGAAGTAAAAGTGCATGAAAAATCTAAGGAATATGTTTCACAATCACATAAAGATAAGGAAGATGAAGAAGATGAAATAATTATTTTTAAGAGACATAAAAAGGATTCTAAAAATGATGATGTCACATATATGGAGGAAACAAACTTAGTTATTTATATTGATGAGGAATAAATTCGTACATATCATCATAGGATGAGTAAATGGGTGCAAGCTTAAAGTATCAATTTTAATCTTAAAAAAAGGGTTCAAACAATAATAAAATAAAATTTTATTGCACATAATTATTTATTTTCAAAAGTTTAATCAAAATATGTTAATGAATATTTTTACCATTAAGAATAGATTCATGCTATGAATAAATAGTTAGATTGAATTGAGAAGAATGGTTCTTCGGAACTCATAACTAAACCAAATGATAAAAAAGTTATTGGTATGATGTGGTTGTTCCAAAAAAATTGAATGAAGATGGTGAAGTGATAAGAAACAATGAAATATTGGTTTTTAAAGTCTATTCATAAATTTAAGGTATTGATTTTGAAGATACTTTTTCTCCAATGGATAGGTGATAAAAAATCTAAATCTTTCTTTAAATTTCTACAAAATGAAGTTAAAAAAATTTATGGATGTAAAATTATAATTTCTCAATGTTTAAATTTATGAAGAAGTTTATTTTTAACAACTATGTGTATTTTTTATTGTAAAGGATGAAATTTATGTGTGTGCTTTAAGGAAAGATTTGTATAGGATAAAGTAATCTTCAAGAGCTTGGTATTCCAAATTGTATACCTGCTTAAGGAAGTTAAACTTTAAGAAAGCAAGTGTAGATAGTAATCTCTACATCAATGAGAGTTAGGATATTTCTCTTATTGTAATATTTTATGTTGATGATATTATATTTGTTGGTAATGATGAAAGAACTTGTGAGAAGTTTTCTGAAGATATGAAAAAGTTGTTTGAAATTACCATGATTTGTGAAATGAAATAATTTCCTAGGTTACAAATCTCAAAAAAGAAGAAATAAATATTTATTTATTTGTCAAGAAAATTATGGTAAGGAACTTCTTAACAATTTTGGAATGGAAAATTCAAAACCTATTTCTACACCAATTTTTTTGGAATCCAAGTTGTCAAAATATGGATAAGAAAATAAATTAGATCTCAAGGAGTTTCGTAAGCCAGTTGGAAGTTTATTATATCTAACTACTTCAAGACCAGAAATTTAATATGATGTTACATTATAAACAAGATTTAAAAGTTTTCCAAAAGAATAAAATATTTTATCTAGAAAAATAATTATAAAATATATCATAGGCACAACAGATTTTGGTATCATGTATAACAGCTCTGGAAGAATTGATTTGTTTAGTTATTAAAATACTAATTGGAAAGAAAGTGTTAATGATATAAGATCCACATCTGGGGGGAGTTTCCTTTCTAGAGGCAATTTGTTAAAGTTTTTATACTAAGAAACATAATTTAGTAACACTTATTATATCTGAAGCTGAATATGTTGTCTCCCCTCAAGATGCAATACAACTTATATGGACGAAGGCTTAGTTGGAATATTTACTTGTTGATGTGAATTTACCTCTACTCTTGGGTTGTTATAATCAAAGTGCTATAAACTTTACAAGAATTATAATAAAACATTCTCATTTAAAACATATTGATATCAAATATAACTTCATCAAAGATAATGTGGAGAATAATGAACTCAAACGGAAGTATGTTCCTATAATGGTTCAAGTTGTTAAAATTTTTACACAACCTTTATATAAGGAATATTTTTAGTAAATTGAGGTTGAACATGGGAGTCCTAACTACCTCATTATCTCTAATTTTTAGGTATGTGTTAATTTACCCTCTCTTATATGGACCTTGGATAGTGTTTTCAAGGGGGAGAAAAATGATGTTTCATAAATTTATCCATTTGTATGTGATAAACTTTATAAGGAATCATGTATTTAGGGGGAGTTGTGGGTAATATGTGATCTCAACATATAGGAGTGTGGCATGTTCTAATAGTTTGTTGAAGTGGTTTTAGGAAACTTGTCTTTCTAGGAAAGTGAAAGAAGTTATGAAATGTTAAATTGAAAGAATTCCTGAAAGGTGTAAATTCTTCAAAGTCTCTAATTTTTGGACAACATGGTTTTTCTATCAATAATTCTTTTTTCAAACAATGATTTCACTCACGTTGGAGTCAAATTTTGGATAAGTAATCCATAACTTGAGGTTACAAATTTTAGTGATTTATGAACCTTGATTGAAAACAAAATATAAAGGGGGAGATTGTTGGGACCAAGTTAGATGGAATTGGTTTTAGGATGATGGAAGAAGTGGTTTTTATTCTTATTATATTTTTTTCAATTATGAAAAATCAATTCAATTTGTAAATGTTGGTGATCGACCAAAAGGAGTATCAAAATTAGATGATCAAACACAATGTTCTTAAGAAATTTCACCATTTTTTCTATTTTGAATATATTTTTTGGGTTAATTTGTTGCTCAAACTCCCATTGTATCTGAAATTAAGTTTTCAATTTGAGTGAGAAGTTGTATCAGATTTTGGATGTCTTTCAAGACATTCATCACAAAATATGATAGTGCTTTGTTGTTTTTAATGTTCTCAAACATCATAAGTTAACCATATTTTGTGATCCAAGATTTGTGAAATAATGGGGAAGAAATTATGTTTGGAATATTATTTCATATGATGATATGTTGATCTTAATGTTCTCAACATTATGAAGAAGTCATGATACAGGGAGTTTTTAGGAAGAAAATAGGACATGAAGTTGAAGTCTTCGGGTCTTAGATCATCGTTGAAAAAGTACCAAACATTAGAATTTTTTATCATCTGAGAGTTTTATTTGGGTGAATTGGAGGTTTTTCATATGTATTGATCAACCTATCCATTAGATGGGTTGATCCATTAGATGAACCAATTATTCAAAATGCACCATCATTCAATGAGTTTTTGAAATAATTCATTATTGATATTGGTCCATCAAAATTTTTATTCCACCAATCCATCAGATAAATGGTAAAACTAATAATAAATAAGATAGAGAATAACATCAGAGATATACCAAATTTGTTAAGAGAAATAATGCAAAGAAGTTATTTGTATCGATGAATCGGAAGGGTTTCAAAGACTGATCAAATAGGATAATCACAAAATTGTAGTCAAACATTTTTATAAATAAAAAATTATAAATGACTTCAATTGTTTGAAGATACATCACAAAAGTGTTGACACTGATCCATCATATAGGAAATAGATACCATTCCATCAAAGGAATCCTGAAACCAATATATCATCGAATGTTGAATTCAATCATATTTGGGTTCATCAGTCTGAATAATTGTTTAAAAAATGGTAAAATAAAAACCATAATAAAGTTTTAATCAAACTATTGTTGGATATCTAAGTCTTTAGATGTTTCATCAATGTTTATGGGAGATTATTTTTATATGATTTGAAGCATAAAAGTAAGAAGTATTCAGTTTTATATATGTTCAATCAAATCAATTAAATCAGAATTAAAAATTATATTAGAGTAAATATTTTTTTGTAAATATGAATAAGAATGTTTTTCTGAGATGTTTTGAGAATATTAGAGATGAATATATAAGTGTTGATAAGTATTGAAAATTTTCCACAAATGAAGTATAAATTCTTTTGAAATTTTAGTTTAGGTAATCGGGAAAGTGAAATTGGTTTCCCACTATTTTTCCCATTTGGTGAACCTATAAATAAAAGTTAAATTAAGACATAATTTTTAATGAGTTCTCTGTTCACATGTTGGAGAGAGTGAGATCATTGAATTTTTTTCAAACATTTTTTGTAGAGGAAAGTTTCTGGATAGAGTTTTCTTTAGAAATGTTTCTTAACAGAATAATTGTGAAGAATTTGTGGTCAGGTTTTTCCGAATCAGACTGAACAAATAGACTGAAAATTTTAGGAAAATACAGAAGTTATTTAGAATGTTTTCCATAATATCTCTTTAGACATATTATCATACTGAATAATATTATCAGGGTATCATACTAAGTTTTAAAATGAATTTTAGAAGAGTTGTTTCAACATGATGATGGGTATGAAAGTGAATAATTTTTTTCTAAAGAATTACAAAAGTGTAAGTTTTTTAGAACCACAATGACAATGTTCAGAACCAACTAGAGGAGGTTTCTAAACTTTTTACACAAACTTTTTTATACCATTCATTCTAGAAGAATAACATGCACTATTTTATTGATTATAGTGTTACTGTAATACCCCAAGCTTCCTCGGTATGCTTCTCTTTGAATAATATAGTAGTGTGTGTTGTACGCAACTTCGAGTTCTAACACACACCACAACCAATCAAACTAGCCGTTATGAATAGTAATACCCACTTTTTGAAATTTTATACATTTTATCTTTCAAAATGGGCTTCATTTTTGGATTCTGAAAATCAAAATTAGCTTAGGGTAAATTTTTGGTACTTTTCTGATAACTTTTATATTTTGATGAATAGTGAAAATTATTAAATTTTAATTAAAAACAACTTTTTAATCGAAATAATTAATAGTGATAAATTATGAATTTGAGTGGTTTTAAAGTATATTTAAATTTTTTTTTTTACCATTTAATCCAATTTTGTTCATTGGACATAATTTCACATTTAAACCGGACATAAACAAGTGTCAATCTTTTGATAGTTATTATTTCTTAAAAACACGTTTTGTTTTGACAGCGACAATTAATATTAAATTAATTTTTGCCAATTCTATGTTTTAAATTTAGAAAAATGGATTCTATATTTGGAATCAAGATGTCCAAATTGTGTAAATAAGTAACTTTTATTTTTAGACATTTTGAATAATTACTTCGTTAAATATTTTATTTACTATGGTTAAAGGGTAAAATTCTATAAATAAGGGTAAAACAATTAATATTATAATAATATTAAATTACCATAAAAAATGTCGTAACCCTATTGAATGATACATGTCCGGCCATGGGCATATTTGGGTCGATTTTGGGACCCCATGGAGACACTTGTAAGTGATAATGATACTTTATATTAATTAAGTTAAAGTAAATACAAAAATGACATAAGCATATATCTTATAGAAAAACAATTTTTACACAAGGTTATATATGTTATATTTTCAACTATAAATATTAATTAGAAATATAAAAATATTTCACACATAATGGTATTTTATTGATAATTTATAGACATTGAATAATTAAATTCATTTATGACACAATAATGATGCAGTATTTTCCTTATTAATGAAAGAATCAAATAATTGGTATTATAACTGTTAAAATAAATATAATTTGAAATATTTGATGCCATAAAAGAATTTGATTGGATAATATGACATATTAAAATGGATTAAATAAATTGTTTTCTAATTAATAAAGTTGTTAAGACTTTAAAAAAAATCAATTATTAAATAGTGTCAAAATTGACACAAAGGAATTTTTAAAACAAATATTATATTATAAATTGATATAATATTCCTAAAAATCTAAGGTTCGGACAAAGAACTTATATAATGATAGTTGTATCATTAATTAACCACTTGGGGTTTTCTTGGAATTATATAGTAAGTTTATTAACCATAGAATATAAAAATACAAAGAGACATGGTAAATGTTAAACTATTTAACTAAGAGTTAAATATAAATGATAAGGTTAATATAGTGACCCAAACCTGTCTAAAATCTATTTGTTGAAAGTATTTAGACCCATACCAACCTTATACTCTAAATAAGTCACTTTTTAGCCATTATAAACCTAATATGAATTTATTATAAAATAATATTTCTAGCTTTTCCTAAGGTGCCCATCACCCCTCTTATAAAAGGGCACTCCCCCTTCCCTATAATTCACACCTTAAAAGACTTTTGGCTCAGCCAAACTCTACCCAAATACCCTATAAACTATCATCATTCATCATAGAGGCATTACTTTAGTCATAAATCCAACCTAAGGAGCCCTTTTGATCAAATCAAAATGAAGAACCTGAAGAAGAGGTAATGTTTTCACCACCCTCTTTCAAGTTCCTTTATTCTTCAACTTCTTATTTATTTGTTATTTGCATTCTAAAATAATAAATCCAGTATCTTATATATACTGTGATGTTATTATAAATATGGTACAAGCATATTCAGTATTCTATACATCCTTTGAATTACATGTCACTATACGTGCGTACGTACGGTCTACCGTCTCCACGTCGTGGTGTAATTGTATTTCAATACATTATTATTTGGATGGGTATGATAATGATGTGTAATTAATTTAAATAATAAATATAAAATTATAATTATTCTATATATATGATAAACCATCCAATTATATATTATTTTAATATCAAAAGAATGATATTGTCGCTCGTGTGTACGTACGGACTACCGTCTCCATGAACGCGATGAGATTCATTCCCCATCGTATCCATTCAAGACTAATTTTCATTTGATGATTAAAAATACTGTTTAAATAACTTGATATCATTATGTATATGAATAAGATAAAACCTATTGATAACAAACATGTCTTATGTAACAAAACATATAAAATAAAACGAGTAAGTAAACACCTGAAACAACAATAATACCAAGATATTATTAACAAAGCATTGTTAAAATATAATATATGATATAATATTAATTTATATAATTCTTGTATAATTTAATAACAATTATTTAACCATTATACAGGAGGTTAACCTACCCTCTACCAAGAAAAATTACAAGCTAAGGGTTAATTTCACAATCTCTTTATTATCCGAGGTTGTTTTTACGTAAGTATCTACTGGGACCCCCTTTATCATCCACATACATGTTTCTTAAAAATATATTTCAAAAAAAATTACTATTTACTTGAAAATGGTTTAAAGTCATTTTTACCCTTATGTGTTTTTAAAGGAATCTTTCCGTCGTTTTCCAAACAAGGTACTTTTTGACCTTTTCGACAAATTTAAGGTAAGAATGTTTTTTTAACTTATACAGTGGGTGCGGCTATTTTCCACCATTATAACATCATCAAAGATTCCCTTATAAGCTTATAAGAATATTTTAAAAAAAATGTTTTTGTTATAACTATGTGACTCTTAAATAATTTCAAAACAGAAAGCGATATTTCTCTAAAAAGGATTTTGATTTCATCTATGTGAACATCCTTTGATGGATTTTAAGTTTATCTGAAGTTGATTTATTATGATACAAAACTTCCTTATTATATTGAAGGTTTTGTGATATGTTTGGATATGGATGTGCTATTTTTATACCATTCATGGTTTATGGTTAAAGTATTGACATCTAATATGCTAGTTTTAATACGAATGTTTATGATATGTTTAAACCTTTTCATATGAGGAATGTATTGGACTTAGTAAGTGATGGGTGGAGCCTTCTATAGCTCCTCAATGCATCGTTAGGTCTCATGAGATAACTAGACATGGAATTGGCTGATTCCCTTTCCCAATTTGATTTATGGTTTTGGACGAGACCTTAATCATTTTTAGATGTCTTGGTCGAGGCCTTGACAAAATGTTTCAGAATGTCTGGCATTATACATTCCCTCATTATGGAAATAATATTGATGGTTCATGTGGTCATTTGACTAGTAGAATACCCATGATTATGTTTTATTATGGAATTATTTACTCAACTCATATTCTTTCCATAAAAGTATTCATGTTTATTATTGTAAAGGCATGTGGTTTCAATTATTCACCATGATTAATATTTATGTCATTTTATGCTGTATTACTTACCCTTACTGAGCATTTGAGCTCACCCCTTTCTTATGTTTCGTTTTCCCATGATATAAAGAAGTTAGTTATGAGTGACCTTCAGGAATAATCTAGGAGGCTTGGATGATTCAAATGAGATATATTTGCGTTGTATTTCTCTTCAAACTGTAAAGTTGAACTTATGTATGAATCGTGTTTCCAATAATACTAAACTGATCAGTCTTTTGAGACATGATTTACTTGTGATCATGATAATGTTATGTAATAATGCACCGACTTTGGGTAACTAAAGTCAGGGGGTTACAGTTGGTATCAGATGAAGTTTAGTACAAACCTTGGAAGCTAGATTTAGATAAACTCTGATTAGAGCACATATGCCTAAGATGGACTTTGAGGATTAGTATAGAATAACTTCCTATAATTTTGGTATTTTAGAGATTTTGTGAGTTTTCCAAGAAAATAAATCCCTGTCTGGATACGATCAGGTAGAGTTGGATCTGGCACAGATGTACCTAGTGGTAAAACCCAAAAACACCGCTTTGAGCTAGACTCGAACGGGAACTGGTGCACGACAATTGGCCTTGTTGCACTCTTGGTTATGACACTCCCAGGGGATATTCTTAGGATAATTATCATTTTCTTTAAAAACCATTATTAAGGGATTATGATTATATACTTACTCAAAGAAAAAAAATTTAGTATTATAGATTATATCCATAAACTGTTCAATTTACGTTAGGTATTTTACAAGTTTGGAATTATGTATTTCGATTCATAAACTAATCTAATTTATGCCATTGTTTAGAAATGGAACCTAGTGGAAGGAATGGAAATCGTATCAATGCAAGTACTCCATGTAGGGATTTCCCCCCTACTCAAGAAAATTATAGTGGAGCTGGTGATACAATTGGTGCTGATCAGTTTTTCACCATATTGGGACAACTCACTCAGGTTATGAATAATAACCTTACACGTATGGAGCACACAGATCCATAGAATGGAGGGTCAATGTTAGATCGCTTCATGAGGAAAAAACCACCAACATTAAATGAGAGTACAAATCCATTGGTAGCTGAGCAATGGATAAGTTCCCTAGAGAAAATATTTTAGGCTTTGGGGAGTAGTGAAAGGGAAAAAGTTTTCATGGCAGATTATTGCCTCACTAGAGATGCTGATCAATGGTGGTCATTGATTCAAAACAAAAAGGAGGATGAAGAAATATCAAGTATGGAATAGAGGGAGTTTAAAGATATTTTCTTAGAAAAATACATTCCTCATGACCATTGAGTGGATATGGAAAGACAATTTCTCAGTCTGAGGAAAAAGGAGGATGAGAATGCTGCAAAGTATGAGGCTAACTTTACAAGGTTAGAAAGGCATGCTGAAGATTATATACATTACCCAAGAAGTAATATTGATCGTTTCTTTTATGGGTTAAAACCATTTCATTTTCGATATTTAGTATCGCAATCCTTCTCACCATACGAAGATATTTTCTCATGTGCTATCAAGAAAAAAAAGGAATTCTCTAAATCTTATGACAATAAATTAAAGCAAGAGAAGAAGATAACAATGGAGCAAGAGACGGTTAATGGGAAAAAGGGAAAGAATGATTTTCCATTATGTGATAATTGTGGGAAGAAACACCCTGGTACTTGCCTAAAAGGAATGGGAGTCGGTTACAAGTGTGGTGAAAAAGGCCCAAGATCATGATTTCAAGGGAAAGAAAGTTGTTGTAAAAGTGGAATGATATAATTGTAGAGAAATGGGGCATTATGCAAATGAATGTCCTAAGCGCCAAGGAAAATTACCTCATAAAATGCAAAGGGGGAAAGGCCAAGTTTATACTGTTACTACAATTGAAGTTGAATAATTATTGTATTTGTGTTTTTGGATTCAAGAACTATATTATGGTTATAAGAATAATGTGATATATATAAGGATTGTATTTCAATACCTGTTGTTTTCATTAAGGTTTTAATATGACTAAGGTTATCATATTTTCAGTATGTGATAATAAGAGAAACTTTACTTTGTTTTCAGAATCTGATGTTACAATTGATTTTAGAATTTAGATACATTTTACAGAGAGTCTGGACAGAGGTATTTAGGATAACTATAATGTTTGTAATGGATTAATTTGAACTTTGGATAGTATTGTTTAAGGTTGAAACATTTATTATGATTATTTTTGGAATATTATAATACTATAGTCTTGGGAAAAAGACAACCTGCGGGTCAGGCGATAACCCATCACGTCGGACAAAGCTGCATGAATTGAATCCAAAATCATAGTGTGATAGTCCTTTATTACCTACCACTATCCTACAGTAAGTCCCTGGTTGTTACAAAATAGTTTCCATCATTTAAATGGTATATGTTTATATTTGGAACCTTATACAATTAGGATAAATAGAGTAATTTTGAGTTGTATTATTTTTTATAGTGAAAGATGAGTTTGTGGTAGAAATTTATTAATGGATAAAACTCTAATTATAAAGTAAGTATATCTCCTTATGATCTTACCCAATCTCATAAATAAATTCATCAACATTAAGAAAAGGAACTTAGAACAAAAACGTTGTCCTAGATGGTACCTTATATTATCACAAATTTATGGCTTTGTGATTTTTGGCCTTTTCATAGTCATGTTCTCTACCACTCTCCATCAGATATTGATGGTTATATTTCTCTTCCATATCCATGTTTTCCTACATGTAACCTTAGTATGTGTTATTTTTGGTAACCTTCATACTTACCACTCTTTATTTTAAATAGAGGCCTCATTAATCCATTTTTCGATGTGGGATTTCAACTAAGATATTTTGAAATGTCAACCCCAAGTTTCCAATACCGAGAATAAATTGTGAGGACACAATTTATTAAAGGAGGGGAGAATTTAACACCCCAATCTTCCTTAGTACGCTTCTCTTTAAATAATACAGTAGCGTGTGTTGTACGCAACTTCGAGTTCTAACACACACCACAACCAATCAAACTAGCCGTTATGAATAGTAATACCCACTTTTTGAAATTTTATACATTTTATCTTTCAAAATGGACTTAATTTTTGGATTTGGAATATCAAAATTAGCTTAGGGTGAATTTTTGGTACTTTTCTGATAACTTTCATATTTTGATGAATAGTGAAAATTACTAAATTTAAATTAAAAACAACTTTTTTAATCGAAATAATTAATAGTGATAAATTATGAATTTGAGTGGTTTTAAATTATATTAAGAATATATTTTTTTCATTTAATCCAATGTTGGTCATTGGACATAATTTCACATTTAAACCGGACATAAACAAGTGTCAATCTTTTGATAATTATTATTTCTTAAAAACGTGCTTTTTGTTTTGACAGCGGGAATTAATTTTAAATTAATTTCTACCACTTATGTGTTTTGAATTTGGAAAAATGGATTCCATATTTGGAATCAGGATTTCCAAATTGTGTAAATAGTTAACTTTTATTTTTAGAAATTTTGAATAATTACTTCGGTAAATATTTTATTTACCATGGTTAAAGGGTAAATTCAGTAAATAAGGGTAAAAAATAATATTATAATAATATTAAATTACCCTAAAATGTGTCCTAACCCTATTTTTTTGATACATGTCCGACTAGTTTCATCTTTGGGTCGATTTTGGGACCCCATGGAGCCACTTGTAAGTGATAATGACACTTTATATTAATTAAGTTAAAGTAAATACAAAAATGGCATAAGCATATATCTTTTAGAAAATCAATTCTTAGGTAGGGTTATATATGTTATCTTTTCGACTATGAATATTAATTAGAAATATAATAAGATTTACTAAATAATGGTATTTTATTTATAATTTTTAGACATTTAATAATTAAATTTATTTATGACACAATAATGATGCAGTATTTTCCTTATTAATGAAAGAATCAAATAATTGGTATTATAAATGTTAAAATAAATATAATTTGAAAGTTTTGATGCCATACATGAATTTTATTGGTTAATATGACATATTTTTAGGTCTTAAATGAATTTTTTTCTAATTAATAAAGTTTTTAAGACTTTAACAAAAATCAATTATTAAATAGTGTCAAAATTGACAGAAATGAATTTTTAAAAGAAATATTATATTATAAATTGATATAATATTCATAAAAATCTAAGGTTCGTCCAAAGGACTTATATAATTGTAGGTGTATCATTAATTAACCACTTGGGGTTCTCTTGGAAGTATATAGTAATTTTATTAACCATATAATATAAAAATATAAAGAGACATGGTAAATGCTAAACTATTTAACTAAGAGTTAAATATAAAAGATAAGGTTAATATAGTGACCCAAACCTATCTAAAATATATTGGTTGAAAGTATTTAGACCCATACCCACCTTAGACTCTAAATAAGTCACTTTGGATCCATTATATACCAAATATGAATTTATTATAAAATAGTATTTCTAGCTTTTCCTAAGGTGCCCCTCACCCCTCTTATAAAAGGGAACTCCTCATTCCCTCTAATTCACACCTTCAAAGCCTTTTGGCTCGGCCAAACTCTACCCAAATACCCTCTGAACTATCCACCCTTAATCTTAGAGGCCTTCCTTTAATCAGAAATCCAACCTAAGGAGCCCTTTTGATCAAATCAAATGGAAGAACCCGAAGAAGAGGTAATGTTTTCACCACCCTCTTTCAAGTTCCTTTCTTCTTCAAATTCTTCTTTCTTTGTTATTTACATTGTAAAATAATAACTCCAGTATATTCTATATACTGTGATGTTATTATAAATATTTTACAACCATATTCATTATTCTATCCATCTTTTGAATGACATGTCACCATACATGCGTACGTACGGCCTACCGTCTCCACGTCGTGGTGTAATTGTTATTCAGTACATTATTATTTGGATGGGTATGGTAATGATGTGTAATTCATGTAAATAATAAATATATCATGATAATTGTTTGGTATATATGATACACCATCCAATTATATATTATTTTAATATCAAAATAATGATATTGTCGTTCGTGCGTACATACGGACTACCGTCTCCACGAACGTGATGAGATTCATTCCCTATCGTATCCATTCAAGACTAATTTTCATTTTATGATTAAAAATAATGTTTAAAGGACTTGATATAATTCTGGATATTAATAAGATACAACCTATGGATAACAAACATGGCTTATGTAACAAAACATATAAAAGAAAATGAGTAAGTGAACACCTGAAACAATGATAATACTAAGATATTACTAACAAAGCAATGTTAAAAGATCATATATGATATCATATTAATTTATATGATTCTTGTATAATTTAATAACAATTTTTTCACCATTATACAAGATTTTAACCTACCCTCGACCAAGTAAAAGTACAAGGTAAGGGTTAATTTCAAAATCTCTTTATTATCCGAGGTTGTTTTTACGTATCTATTGGGACCCCTTTTATCATCCACATCCATGTTTCTTAAAAATATATTTCAAAACATTTTTAATATTTAATAGAAAATGGGTTAAAGTCATTTATACCCTTATGTGTTTTTAATGGAATCTTTCCGTCATTTTCCAAACAAGGTACTTTTTGACCTTTTCAACAAATTTAAGGTAAGAATGTTTTTTTTAACTTATATGGTGGGTGTAGCTATTTTCCACCGTTATAACATCATCAAAGCTTCCCTTAAAAGCTTATAAGAATATTTTAAAAATAAATGCTTTCCTTATAATTATGTGACCCTTAAATAATTTCAAAATAGAAAGCAATATTTCTCTAAAAAGGATTTTGATTTCATCTATGTCAACATCCTTTGATGGATTTTAAGTTTATTTAAAGATGATTTATTATGATACACAACTTTCTTATTGTGTTTATGGTTTTGTGATATGTTTGGTTGTGGATGTGATATTTTTATACCTTTCATGGTTTATGGTTAAAGTATTGACATTTTGTATGCTATTTTTAATGCGAATGTTTATGATATGTTTAAACCTTTTCATATGAGGAATGTATTAGACTTAGTAAGTGACGGGTGGAGTCCACTATAGCTCCTCGATGCATCGGTAGGTCTCATGAGACAACTATACGTGGAATTGGATGAGGCCCTTTCCCAATTTTATTTATGGTTTTGGCCGAGGCCTTAATCATTTTTAGACGTCTTGGTCGAGGCCTTGTTAAAATGTTTCAGAATGTCTGACATTATACATTCCCTCATTATCGAAATAATATTAATGGTTCATGCGGTCATTCGACTAGTATAATACCCATGATTATGATTTATTATGGAATTATTTACTCTGATCATATTCTTTCCATAAAATTATTCATTTTTATTATTTAAAAGGCATGTGGTTTCAATTATTCACCGTGCTTAATATTTATGTCATTTTACACTGTATTACTTACCCTTACTGATCATTTGAGATCACCCCTTTCTTATGTTTCATTTTCCCAGGATATGAAGAAGTTAGTTATGAGTGACCTGCAGGCATAATATAGGAGGCTTGGATGTTTTTAATGAAATATATTTGTGTTGTATTTCTCTTCAAGCTGTAAAATTGAACTTATGTATGAATATTGTTTCCAATAATACTGAACTGATCGGTATTTTGAGACATGATTTCCTTGTGATCATGCCAATGTTATGTAATAATACACCAACTCTGGGTAACTAGGGTTGGGGCGTTACAGTTACAAAATTGTAAGGGTATTTACTAGTTGATGTATCCACACAAAGGGATTACATTATAATGGATTTGGTGGTATTGGATTATTTCAAACCCATGCCATGGACTAGATAATCTTATTGATTAGTGAACCTTATAAATACATATGTTCCTATGGGTGTGTGAATGTTTTTTATAAAAGTGATATATATTTAATAGGAGGTGAAGTTTTTTATATAATAAATATAACATGAAAGAAAAAGATATCATTGATTCACCCCCTCCCACTATCAGTTGTTAAATTAATCCTGGTTGGTCCTTTTCATTCCTCATAGAATCATTAAAATAATTTCAAAGTAAAGTGAACCTCTAAGGGAATAAATAGGGGAAGGTTCAAAAACATTAGTGTGAACAAGTTCTAACCTCTGGGTCCTCAACTTCCATATATCTAAATTTAATAACACCCTCATTTTCCCCAACACAAAAATTTCACACCTTCAAATGTTTTTATGATCAATATTTAGAAATCATTTTTCAATTAGGATTTTCATGTTATTATCATTGAGATGATCAATTCATTAATACTAAACCTCTAGATTTTTAGAACTTCTAACAAATGAAATTGTGTTTGTGATTACAGTCAAATATAGAATCCCATCCTTTACACCTTTTAAAACCACCAAATATCCCTAAGTAACATTACATACTCTATTAGAAAAGGTAGTTCCATACCCTACTTCTTATAGTTTTTCAACTTAAATTAGATTCTTCCAAAACCTTGAGATGTGTTTAACATATTTGAGCTTAAAAACACCCTCATTCTCCATCGGGATATTCACATCTCATTTTTCAAAAAAAACTCCAAAGCTTCATCATTCACCAAATGTACTTTTCTAAAACTTCTAGAAATATATTTTTAAATGAATCTCTGCTATTCTATTGAATGGAATGATAAACCTGAGTCAACTACCCTTAACTCAATAGTAATGTTGAAACTTAATAACAATTTGTTGCCTCCATCCATAGTACCAATGAGATTTAATATTTTGGAAGTTGATAGCCTCCTAGATCTTTCATTATGATGCTAAAAGTCCTTCTTGAAGTATCTTTTTTTCCACACTTCTAACATCATCACTTGGACTATTCGACTTTACTTGAATCTTATTCTATGGATTATCTTATATTGACTTTTTCTGATAGACTTACATCTTTTGAGGTGGTTGTACTTATCCATTAATATTAAAAGAATTACTATAAAATGCATATACTTCTCTAAAATGGAGTTCTTATTTGATTATCATGTTCCTAAAATCATAAAACATCAAGTATGTTTTTATTTTGAAGTTACTAATGGAAGTCACCATTATATCCCAACTCCTAGGAAGTGATGACAATAGTAGGAGTTCCAAAACATCATCTTTGAACTTTAACTTTACTAATTTGAGCTTCCCTAATATCATATTGAAATCATTCATGTTATCTTCCATGGGTATTTATTTCAAAAAAAATTATGAAAACATTGTTCAATATTGTAGGTTTATCATAAATATTATCCAATACCTTCATAACTTTTTCCATTTCCTTTATTTCATGAATGTTAAAAGAAACAATACTCCCCAAATACATAATCCCTGGTGCTAATGATTTTCATTCCAACAATTCTTATTTTACTTTTTCCATTTTCTCAAAAAAAATCATTTAAAGGTATATATAGTTCCTTCAAAATGTAATGATCCTCCATATACACTATAATAATTTTAGTAAATTACAGTGGTTTTTTAACTGTGATTTCCAAAACCACCACTAAATATTTAAATAAATTTTCTATCATTTTTTCCAATAACGATTATATAAATAATTGATAACATTGATATTTTTTAGGACCAATATGGACCTAGATACCCTTAGAGGGGGGTGAATCTAGGTATGGATATTCTTATTCAAATTATTCCTTCCCCACTAGATCTTGACCTCCTTTTCCCAAGGGTCACTTTGTTTTCACTTGTGTGTTTATTATGATTACTTATTTTCTTCTTTATCTAATAATGATGTTTTGGATGCAATGCAGGGAAGAAAGAAGGTATACATAGGGATTTTTACTTGAAAAAACTCTCTACTTCTCTCGAGGGGGTAGAGGCCTATTTATAGGCGATTCCACCGACTCGAGAACCTTCCACGCGAAGTCACAATCACATCATCTCAAATCATAAAGATCCAAAATTCCTGACAAAATTATATCTATATCATGAAGAACCACAAAAATATTTGGATCGAATAGCTCATTATAATCACAGAGCATTCCTCCAATTCCTTTGTGTTGTCGTTGCAAAGCTTCTTTGCAATGCTCTTCACCTCTATTGTTCACGAAGCTCGTCATAATCATAGAGCTCACCATCAACATTATTCTAGTCTCTGTGAAATCTACTTCAAGAATACCATCTTCTCAAAACACATGCCTTTTCCATATTTTTATGATATCTTCAAGGAAATTCACTTTTCATGATGCTCACCATACTCCAAATTTTGGACCCCAAAAATTTGGAAAACACTGGAAAATGGTGCCACCTTGTATCTATAATTTTGTACCACCTCCAGATCTTATCTTCCTTTGTCATGGTTCTTTGTCAACATGTATTATCAAAAATATCTTCGGAACTCAACAATTATCCACGAGAACCTGCATTGTCAACAAACACAACCAACACAAAAATTCTACAATGCTACCTTGAGGGATTTTTTCCTATCAATCTCCCCCTTTGGGTTTATTGACAAATATTCTCAAAATGATTCTTTGTACTTTGATACCTTACTAAATATCCTTCTATAATCTACCACCATTCGTCTCTTGCGATTCAGATAGTGACCAATGATTCACTCACCACATACTCTAATACCATATAAGCAATGCTCAGCATGAGAAACAAGAGTAATATGAAAAGTTCTTCAAATAATCACTTCATTTATGACACCAATTGTTGATACCATATTGATACCAATAAACTAATTTCATCATAAACCTCATCTGTCATGATATCTAATCTTTGATCGATCACTTCAAGAATCGTCAGATTTAAAACTCTCCCCCTATATCATTTCTCTCCCCCTATCTCATTGCTCCACCTTTTAGCTTCTCCCCATGTCTTTGACTAAGAAATTTTCTCACTTCTTTAGCCACATTTTCTCCCCCTTTAAGAGTCACTATTTCTCCCCATTTTTCAATGAACCCAAAGGTCACACCTTTGTGGTCTAAAATATTATAAAGAACACATAATAGAACATTAGATAAAAACGCATCATACCTCGGGAAGAGGGGGTTCCCACATTCACACTTTTTGAAGTGTGGGGAATTGACTGAACTCCCAGAGCCAGTCATTGCCTCTCAAAAGCTTCCTTGGATAAGGCCTTTATCAAAATGTCTGTAACTTTTAGTTTTATAGGCACATACTCCAACTTCACTAGTACTTTCCCCACATTATCCTTGATAAAATGATATTTGATCTCAATGATCTTTGTCCTTGAGTGACAGACTGGATTTTTTCTAGGATTTATAGAACTTGAATTATCGTACTGGATTCTGATCAGAGACTTCACTTCAATGCCCATATCATCAAGTTGTTGTTTCAACCAAAATAATTGTGTGCATACTTGAGTGGTGAAAATATACTCAGCTTCTGCAGTGCTCAATGAAATTTAATCTTTCTTCTTGTTTAGACAAGAAATACACAAATTTCCAAGATAGAAAGCACCTCCTGATATTGATTTCCAATCATCCGCTGAAACATCCTAATCTGCATATGTATATCCCAATAGTTCTTGCTGAGATTTTTCATTATACATTTAACAAAAATCCATTGTTCCTTTAATATACCAAAGTATTCTTTTTAATAAAATCTTGTGGATTTATTTGGGGTTTCTTTGATATCGCACTACATGGAACGTGGAAAAAAAATATTAGGTCTCGTCACAGTTAGGTATAATTAACTATTATTAATCTGCCTATATTCTGTGATATTAACTATCCCTTCATCATCATATTTCAATAACTTCATTTGGGTAGCAACCGTATTCTTTGTTTCCTTGGAATTTTCCATTCCAAATCTTCTCAGAACCTCATTATTAGACCCACATTATATTTCTATATTATAGGTGTTTTGATGTATTAGTTTTTCATTATTTTTAATTTAGATGTTTTTATGGTTTAAGTTTCATTTTGTATTCTATTTTTTTAGTGTGCATCATTAGGAATGAATCAATATCTAAAGTGGTTATAATTATCTATAATATATCTAGTATTCATGTAATAATATAATAAAAAAGTGATTTTCTTTTGATAAATATTTATTAAAATGGATTTTATAAAAATATGGAATGGATTGATTGATTTAACTGATTTTTACATGTTGGCATACTATGATTTATAAATTTTTTATGGTTCATGTTCAATAATTTGTAAAATATGTCTTTTAATTAATTTTATTTTATTTTTATATATAATAATATAATTATATTTTATATTTGAAAGTTTAGGAAAAAAATTATGTATGGATAAAATTTATATTACCTCACCCTGAAACACATCTCAATATGTCGTGGGTTTGAACATTCTTTTTTGGTTTTTTCAATTAAAAAAATTATTAGTGGATAGAAGAATCAAATGACCATGTACTAAATGAAAATTCAGATTACATTTGAAGAGTGATGAAGTATTTTAGAACTTGATGTTGAAATATTTTTCTCCTTATCATATGCATTGGATTTTTCATGGAGAATAAAACATTATAGAAAATTTTATTTTTCATGTCTCCAATCAGAGTAAACAATCTAATTACCTGATAGTGGATAATAAAATTAAAAACATGAAAAATGATTCTTTTACTGAAATAAGGAAATTAAATTAACAATACAACAAATCATTTAATCTACTTATTGATGTTTCATATATTAATTATGATTTCAAAATTACAAGATAGCCTAATCAAGATAATAACATATTAATAGATGATTTTGATGTGACTAATACAAGGGAAAACTTGTGTGAGAAAAAAATCAGTTTTCTAAATTATGTGAAGAATAAAATAAATAATAATTATTATTATGTGTTAAATATTCAAAACTTTATTTTCTACTAAGGTTTTATCACATCAAGTGTTCATGTTGAATTGAAAATAAAGTAATTCTCATGATGTTGGAATAGTTTTGTGATGCATTTGATGAAGCAAATATCACTGCATAATTATATGATATGAATAAGTTTATAATTAATCTTGGACTCAATTATGAAAAGATAAACTCATGTCCCAATTATTTCACCCTTTATTGGAAATAATATTTGAATAGAGAAAAGTGAAAAACCATATTGTGATTCTAGATAAAAATAAAAAATGATGATATTAGTCTGAATCCACGTACTACCATAAATAAATAGAAAAGGAAAATTGTTGTTAAGGTTTTAATTTAATTTCCATTAAAACCATATTTTCATAGATTTTTTTCATTTAAAACCACTGAACATTAGACATGTAACGATTTTCAATATAGTGATGATGAATTCATGTGACATCTAAGAGATTCAAAAGTATGGAAAACCTTCAATTCATTACATCCATATTTCTCTTATAATCCTAGAAATGTGCACTTGGGATTTTTATCTAATAGATTTAATTATTTTGTGATTCTATGTATCAATTACATCATGTGGCTAGGTTTTTTTGATCCCTTATTATTAACCTATCTGTATATATATGTAAACGAATTCATTCATTATATCAATGATTATTCTCAAACATAAAAAATTTAGAAATGAAATTGATGTATACCTCTAACCTTTTATTCTATAATTATAACAGTTATTAAATGATGGTGTAGAAACATACAATGCTTCTACCACAAAAATGTTCAAAATGCACGCTACCCTTATGTGGACACTTAGTAACTTTCCTGGACTAGGAAATTTGTTTAGTTAAAACATACACACTAGTTTGTATTGTCCAGTTTGTAGGTTTAATTTTGAGCCTCAATATCTAACTTATAGTTTAAAGTGATTTTTCATGTTTCATAGTCACTTTATTGATACATATCCTCAATTTTGGTTTAATATTTCAAATTTCAATGGAAAAACTAATTTGAGGCTTCCAATAAAAAAATTTATCTGGATCATAGATCCTGGAACAATTATCAAATACTGGTACAGAGTTCAGAAAATATTTTCATCTAAATGAAAGTGGGAAAAGAGTTAGAAAACTATTAGTTACAATTATAGTACAACAATAGATGAAAATATCATTTTATTTTAACTTCCATATAGGTAATTTAATTTTTTAGATCATAATCTTAATGTTATGAACATTGAAAATAATGTGTGTGACAATGTGATTTTTACATTTCTTAGTGAGAAGGTAAAATCAAAGGGTCATCTAAATGCTCATAAGAACTTATAAGCAATAAATATCAAACATGATCTATGGGAAAATGATAATGGGAAGTATCCATCAACTATTTCTCAATTAAAAATAATCAAAAATATGTTTTCCTTATAATAATAAAAATGTGAAAGTGGATGATAGATATTCTATTAATATTTCAAAATATGTTGATTTGAATCACCATAAATTGAAAATTAATGAATCGTATGTATTTATAGATAATTTTATACCTTTGGAAATACATAATTTGTTACCTGAAAAAATAATGATTGTTTTAATCAATTTTTTTTCATTCTTCAGGCAGCTTTATGAGAAAACATTAAACCCTAACGAACTATATAAGCTTCATGAATGAATTATATAGTTGTTATATTTTTTTGAGATGAACTTTCCACTATGATTTTTCACTATGATGATTCATCCGATGATTAATTTTTTCAAAGGAGCTAAAAATGGAGGGCATGTATGTTATCAATGGTTTTATCCCATAGTGAGTTATTTTATTTTAATATAATTTTCATTAAATAATTATAATATTTCTAGTTAATACTTAGAATACTTATTTATTAATTTATTACCTTTTATCATTAGGTATCTTGGTCATTTTAATTCTTATTTGAAAAATAAATTTCATCCATATGATTTTATTATGGAAGATTACCTTACCAAAGAGTTTCTAACCTTATGTTAATGATATTTGGATTTTATAAAGACAATATTCAATAGAGTGGGATGTTTTGATGATAATTAAATTCAATTTCAATATAATAAAGGGTCATCAATATTTCCATCTTTAGTTTGAGAATTTGGAAATGTCTCTTCATTTTCATTGATAGATATGTAGTTAGGACAAGAATAAAGATATGGTATATTTAATATTAATCTTATTAATATATATATTAAATAATCAAGGACACAAATAAAAATATGTCTTAAGATATGAACTCATAATGAGATAGTGATAACAAAATTTATTACCAAAGAAAATTTTGGATGGTTTTCACGTCATGTAAGTTATTAATCTAATACATAGTTTGAATATATATATATATAGAATATTCTAAATTATTTAAAAATTCTTTATATCAACTCTTTTATGTAATTAATACTGATAATCAATCCAAACTATCTAAATATTTGAAGTATTTAGCTCGAGTCCCTTTGAATCATGGAAGGAGATTCAATGCTTACAATATTGGTGGTTTCAAGTTTCGTACTATTGATCACCAAGAATGTTTGAAAACACAAAACCATAGTATATTCAAAGTTGTAGAGTAGGGTTACTATTGAAATTTGATTAATATTATAAAGTTATATTATCATGGTGAATTTATAGTTGTGTTATTTAAATATAATCAGGTTAATATTCATAGGGGTATAAAGAAAGATTCATTGAAATTTTATTATGTCAATTTCCCTTGGTAGATCGATATTGGTGAGCAGGAAGAACACAATCCATATTTTTTGTATTCCTAATAAAAATGGTATATTATGTCAATAATATAGTGGATGAATGGTGGAGTGTTATTTTTTACATGAAACCAATACACATGTATGATATTACTGATGAAGGTAATGTAATTTATGATAGTGAACTCCATCAACAAAAATATACTAAATTATTTATACCTAGAGATATTGGAAATTTTGGTCCTGTGAGGGAGAGTGAACAAGAAGAAGAAAAAGAAAGAGAATAAGTATAAGTAACATTAATAATGGAACATCATAACAATATGGCCAATTAGGAATAGAATATGTTTGTTATTTTTTTGATATTAATAAATGTGATGATTTTTTTTATTTATAGTTTAACCTTGTCAATATTAAATATAGTAGGTTTGTTTTACATATTTTTATAGGTATTTCACCTTAGAAGAGGTTTAGTGAAAACACTTAATCTATGTCACATGATTCTCATTCTTAGAAAAATGAGTTTTTTTATTCCAGGATAAATTTACTATCATCATTATGTATTCCTATATGATTGAATTAAAAATTGTTACTTAATGTGTAAATAATATATTATAATTTATGTATTAATTGTTAGATGATGTTTCATTTTTACATGTCTGATACAATTTCACATATATGGACATTAAAATATTTAGGCAAAAATGGAAAATTTTCAAGTAGATATTAGGGAATGAATTCAACAACACATCTCTATCAATGTCCCAAATTTATTAAAAGGTCCCCAAATGTGTGCCTAAGGACCAATGGAATTCATTAATTAACCATCATAATGCTAAATAATAAAATTTATTTTATCAAGTTTTAGTATATTAATAGAAATGTTTTAATAATATTTAAAGTTGTACTGAGATATAATTTATTTGGGTGATTTATATAATTAATTTTTTCATCAATGGAAGCAACTAATTCCACACACTTATGAGTTGACGAGTTTTGTTGGTAAGTGGCATCAATTAATTGGATATCTTGTTTTAGAGGATGATCATAAGCATTATAGAAGGAATAAAAACACTCATAGGGGGTTCAAGATCGATAAATTTCATAAATTTATACTTACATTATTTATTTTAGTAGTTACTTTTTGTTCAGTAAATATTGAAAAGGATTATTAAATTCTTTATTATTTTCCATTACATATTCAGTTATTGGATTAAAATGAAAATATAATAATTTAATTTCATTAAATATATTCATATATGTAACATTTCATTTTTAATATAATGGAATTTCACGATGGGATGGTAAAATTATTCCATTTGAGGAGGAAGTCAGGATTTCCAAATGAGGTAATGTAGTTTCATATTTTCTTTCCTTGAGAGTATCTCATAGTAAGTACAGTTCTAGTTATTTTTGGGTTATTTTTTGTTGAAATATTTAGTATAAGATAAACTAATTCAAGAGACAATTATTAGATCCTTGTGAAAGGCGGAGTCGAGTAGTGAGTCCCATGCATCATATAGTGGCTCATTATGTTTTCTAAGAATATATATAGATACCTATGATTAATTATTTTACCATTAGTAATATTTATTTTAGATTAAATAATATATCATTTGAATTGTACTTTATTTATTATTCATTGGATATTCTCATTACATATGTATGGTTAACTAATTTAAATACAGACACCAAAGGCATAAATTAGGGAAGAAGATGATGTGTAACAGAATAACTAGGTAATGGAGATTGTGGAACATTAATCTTTGTAGATTATATAAACTCATACTAATACCTTCATTTACATTGTGTGAAATATGGCATTTTTGTAAATTATACTGTAATCTTATGTTTTATAAAATGTAATGATGTTTGTTGGGGTATGGAAATTATTATTTTTCTTTTATTTTATTATCTGGATGATATTTTTATATAATTTTTGTGTATTGGTTTTTATAGGTTGGACTGAAATGAATTTTTACTTTTTTCATGGCATTCACACTTTTTTGTGGTTTTAACAACCATAAATAAAATAGTGGCGGTTAAAACCATTGATAAATATATTTTCTAAAAAACCCTATTTTCTTTTTAAAAAATCACTAATAAATATGAAATCATGGAAAACCACTGATAATAAACAAAAACCACCACTAAATATGAATTATTTGTATAAGAAATGGAAAGTGCTATGAAAAAACCCATAGTTAAATATTCAATGACACAAAATTTTGAGGTAATTAAAACCACTTCTAAAATGAAAAAAAACACCCCAATTTACTATAATTATTATATATCTATATTTAATAGAAGCCAAAATATATTCCATAAAAACTTTTCATTCATTCCTTACTATCATTTGATGCTATATATTCCGATGAAAATGAACTCCCACCGAAATCAAGATATCTTTAAGAGAATAAACCATAGTTGCTTGAACTATGTGTTCTTATACCAATTATTACTATTAGACACTAGAATGATAACCCTCTTTTAAACCACTTGTTGGGAAGACTATGATCCATGATACTAATAGAAACATCTAAATTAGAAAACACAGTTCACCAAAACCTCACACAAAGGAGGCTCTACACAGTGGAAATACAACCACTAGAACATCTACTCATCTTGACTGAGTGTAATGGAAGTAGATATACTTTCATCCTACTCACCAAAACAAATTTCCTTGGAATGCACCTGAAAACTCACATACATTCAAATAAAATATAAATATATAATGTAAGAAAGAATACAAATTATTATTTTCATTGGACAATGAGTCTTACATGTATTGGAGAAACACTATGGCCATCTTTCTCATTATAAACAGAAGATACAAGAGATTAAAAATAATATTACTAAGTAAAAGTAATCTACACAAGATTTTACTACTCTACTTAATATCTTCTTGATCTTATTTTGTCAAATCTCATCTTAGTATAGAGGTCCCACTCATGTATACATTAAGAACCATTTTTTAACCTATATTACATATTCTACTGAAAAAAGGTTACTAAACATGAATGTTTTATCTTTATTACTAACCCAATGAATCTTCAACTTTTCTTAACATTCAGACATTCAATGTTTCATTATAACATAATCAAAAGATATGAACTTGTGATTAACCTACATTCCTCAGAGAATACCATATACCATTGTATACACACCGCACCACTCAAACTTTAGGTAATCATAAATTTGGTGACCTGAATCCATTAAATGAACTTTTAGTGATATAGACTTCACCTCCAAAAACTTTTCTCTCCTCCTTATTCAACCAAGCATAAGGTGAAGAAATTAGGGGTCCTCCCTCCTCCTATTTTATTTTTTCCTTCTTCCCTTGATTTCATGTGATTTTCTCTAAGGTAATCCCTCATTTTGCCTTTTCTTCCTTACTCTTATATCTCTCCCCCTTTTATCTTGGTATGATTACCTCCACCAAACCCTAGGGGATTCCAAGGATAATAATAGGGTTTAGGGTGGTTTCAAATGTGATATTTGGATTTCTAGTTCTTTTGAAATACAACTTAATGATTTTTGTGAGCATTCTTTATCAAAGATGATGTGTAGAATATTATTTTAGCATGATTATTCTTGATTTAGGGTAGGTTTTTTTGTGCCTTTCCCTAAAACGGTGTATCATTAAATGCTTGGTAGTTTAAATGATTTATTTTTTTAAATGAAATGTAGATGTTATAGGGAGAATGAGTTTTAAAAATTCTTTAGCAGTTGCATACTTGGAATAAATGGGTTTTTTGGATTTTTCTCATTATCAAAATAGTTTTTTAAATAGAAAGTGTTTTTAAATGATTCCTAAGAGTCTTGTTTGAATTTAATTAAATAGTATACATTTTTTTCCTTGTTACATCTATGAAAAGGAAAATTACTTTATTAAAATAGACGTTTTAAATTAAAATAAGTGGTTCTAGAATCAAAATGATTTTGTATTAAAAAATTAAATTTTCCATAGAAATGGATTCTAAATGGATTCTAAATGGATTATAAGTTATGTTTTTAAGGAATGATTCAAGTGGTGTTTTATAAATTATATTTCATGTACAGTGTAACTTTTATTCCCAAAATTATATTTTTAAAAGGCTTTTTTGGAACCTTTAAAGAAATGATTTAAAAATATGTCAGACCCTTAGTTAATAACCACATGTTTGGTTTCATATTATGGATTGAACACACTATGGGGAATGTTTATATTGTTGAATGGTTATTTATTCTTATGAATGGATGTGATAAAATGGATTATTTCTTACAAGGGTGTAGAAGGTTAGTAGACATTTAGTATAACGATTTTATTTTGATAAATAATAATTATTTGGAATATTTTTTTCCTCGCCTCTATTATTTTGTAATGTGAGAATGGGTAGCTAATGGAAGGTTTGGATATGTATTACACTACTGCAGTGCACACACACTAGCTAGTTCCCTAGGAGATATTTTCCCTCTTAGGGGTTTATTTTGTACTCAGTGTTACCTAATGGGTGTTAAGAGGGATGTTTTCATTTCACTAAGGGTCCATAGATAGATTGAAAACAATGATACCAGGTTTGGTATCATTCATGTTAGATCCCTAGGATTTACCCAGGATACTTGATCTTTTTAGGATGATTTTGGGGATATAGATACCTATTCTTTATTTTTATCTCCAACCTTATTATTTCTCTTATCACTATTGTTATGGTCGGTGTTTTGGTATATTTTGTTGCTAGTTTAAGGTCATGTGTGTTTATTTTTTGTTCACATTAAAATTTAATTAAAAAATAATTTGGGAAGCGTGTTCCAAACTAAAAATGAATAATTTTCATAAAAATGATTTTTTAAATCATTTTGATTAAAAAGTTCGGATTCACCCTTTATTAGTCTAAAAAGGTGATATTTTATAAAAATAGTTTTTAAAATGATATTTTTTTTCTTATAATTTTTTTATGAAAATTATAATATATATATATATATATATTAAAACTAGTACCAATGAAATTTAATTTTAAAGTAAATAGAGAAACTCTTTAGTGAAATCCTATTAGGTGTGTTTTGTTCGCACCATGTACACATAGTTCAATGTATAAAACTATTGTTTTTTTAGGTTCCCTATTCTGGTATTTTTAAGATTTATTCTTGGGTTAGACCATTAATGGTTAGTTTAGATCTTGGTGAGTGATTTTTGGTAATGAGGAGGATTTTGGGTAGTGGTTTTGTTTTTTATTTTATCTTTTGGTATAGTTATATATATTCCTTATTATACCATACCTCTGTTTTGGTTTATTGTATATATGGATACTTTCCTCTATTCTATTTCTATGTTTGATTATTCTTATGGTTTATTTTTATTACTACTATTGTAGTTTAATATAGTTGTTTTCAATTTATATTGTATCTAATTATTTTGATGGCATGGATGTTAATTATCCAGATGGGTCTTGCTAGATTCTTGGGGGGATATTATATTTGGTTAACTATATTTAAAAGGTGGAATAATTATTATGGTTTTTTTTTCATGATACCTAGGAACTAATTTCCAGTCCACGGGGATCGAGAATGACCTTCAGACTATGTTGAAAGCTAGTTTAGGTGATGTTTCAATTCATTTCTGGACGTATCATTTTATTTGGGATGTCTTGTAGTATGGATATAGGATCATTTGAAATTAATAGGGAGGTACAGTGAAAGTGTATTGATATTTTTATCATCTTTAACCTTGTGTTTGCATGGGTTGTTTGGGTTTTAATCATGAATTTGAGGTTGTTCTTATTTATTCTTGATGTGTTTTGATATGGTATTGTATTTTTTTAATCCCCATTGAGCATACTAATGATCTTTTGGATCACTTTTATATTTTGGTGAGGATATAGAGAAATTTCCAAAGTTTCATGCTTAGATAGCATGGTCTAGAAAACCATGTGGAGCCCATGTGGATGGGTCTACAAACCTGGAAGAGGTTATTTCATAATTGGGGTAGGGTTTTCTAAATTGTGCGCCCAAAACAAGAATAGTTTTGATTTCCCTTGTATTTATTATATTTGCTCCCTTTATTTTTGAATTAATCCCAATGGTATCTACCATTGGTTTGAGGTTAATTAAGGGAGTATTATGGTGGTTTTATATTATTGGATGGTGTTCTTAATTGATTACTCATGACTTTTGTTTGGACTTGGGTTTTGAAAATTGGTTTTCTGTTATGGGAAGATTATTTATTTAATGGAAATTGTATTTTTTGTGAGTAATTTAATTTAAAAACCAATTTTTGTAAGGGAAAAAATAATTTTGATAGGTATGAAATGTTTTAAAATTATTGTAATCATTCATTAATTTTTATAAGAAGGATTTTTTTTAAAATTAAATGATGCATTTTATTAATTTTATATTTTTTATCAGTGGTTGTTTTTTATTATGAAATATTAGATAAATTTTTTATAATTGAGGAAATTATTTAAATAAGAAGTTGTTTTTTTAATTAAGTTGGTGGTTTTAAAATATTGTTTGTGTTTCATAGGAATTTTTTGAAACGTTTTTTATGGAAAAAAATTTTAAATTATCTATGTGAAATTTATTCAAATAAAGTTGATTTTTCAAATTGTTTGTGTCTTTGGAAAATTAATTTTAAGCTCCTTAATAAAGGATAATGTTCTAAAGGAAATATAATTTTATCAAAGATGTTGGTTTGTATGTTTCTCCCTTAGTGTACATAAAGACTATTCGGTATGATTGGGAAACATAGATGGGTTATATTCATGTTTTGTGTTTCTTAGTTGTTCCATACAAACACATCTTAAGAAAATGTGAAAGTCTATTTCTGAGGATGATCCTTATGGTGAATACCCTTATCACCTAGGTGTATCTCATTCTAGTGTTGAATCTGACAAGACTCTAAAGGGAGTGGTAGAGTTAGGATCTTCTTTATTTTAGGACTTCTCGTGTCATTGTTCTCTCTTCCATATTGATCAATCATATCTTAAGGTTTTGGAATGGTTAGAAAATTTTTAGGTTCCTGATGAGTTGAATTTATATAGATTACTTTTTTAAGAGATTATGGATTTTTGGGTTTATTCTCAATGAGGTAGGGGAAATTATTACCTTGAGTGTTTTAATGTGAACTCTATTGGGTTCATTCCTTGTTTTTTTAGTTCCTCTAAGTGATTTGTTGATTATGGAGGGTGTGTATATTCCACGATGTTTTATTTTTTTTGAATTTTTGTGTGATGATTTTATTATATGCATTTTTTCTAGATTGTACGCGGGTGAGTCTTGAGTGAGTGAGTTGGGTGACTAGAATGGACGTGGAACCAGTTAATATTATTCACTATCTGGTGTCAATTTAGATATTCTGGGGTTCTTTATGATATTGTGTCTGAGGTATAAGGTCCAATATTTTCCCTTATATTATGTTATGACTTGAGATTATGTCTCATGCCACTTCTTACCGAGTTACATATTGATTGAGATATTTCGTCCTTTTGGTGATATGGGATGTGATGGGATTTTGTGGCTTACCTTATGGTCTTTTAAAATTCATTTGGGTTATGAACTCTTTGTGTACTTTAGATATTTTTATAGTGTTTGGATGTGGTTTATAAAGTATTTATATTTCCATTAAGATCTTGGTGATGTTACTCTCTCTTTGGAGTATTTATTTTATTTTCCACTGCTTTATAGGAAGTCTATATGGTGAAGACACCTACAATAGGTCTTCATTTTCAGAGACCTCTGTGATTTTTAGTGATGAGTTAGATTGTTCTTTGAGATGTTTGGAATGTTTGAGGATTAAATCTATGGTTTTTTAGTGTCTTTTGTGTTCATCTAGTGTTCTATTTTCATTATATTTCTTTAAAATTACTCAAAACTCCCACCTATTATATAGGTATTGAGGCTTTTAGTTTTCCTTAGCTTCTAATTTTATTAATGAATTTCTAGGGGAAGAAATTGGTATGATAGGGAGAATTGTGACACCCAATTTTTACTATTGTTTAATATTTTATATTATTTTATCTAATTTGTGGGTAATTAAATGTTTTGAAAGTTATTGGCATGAGTTTTGAGTTTTCTGAAAAACAAAATCCTCAGTCCATGGTTTCAACATGATCAATACATGGTTTGGTAAACTGTGCAGATAACCTTTATTTAGGGGTTCCTTTTATGCATTTTTTAGTGTAAACCATATAGGGTTACTCTTATATAGGGGCCCTTCTCAGTTTCTTTTCTTTATTTATATTTTTTCTTTCATGGGAATATCTTGGTTTGATAAAACCATGTGAGTTTTAGTAGTAACTATACAAGCCCTTTGTGAATAATAGTGATGGTACACAACTTGTACACAGTTATTAAAAACCATAAAACAATCATACAAATATTTTTAGTTTTTAATAGATAAATTGAATATAGTTGGTGAAATTTAGGTAAACTATGCATCCAAACCATGAAATAAATGTTTTTCAATCTAGTGGCTTCTACATGATTAGTGCACGGTTTACCAAACTATGTATCTTAACCATGAGAGTTTACCAATTTTCATTTAAATCTTGAAATTAATCTTTTTATATTTTTAATTTAAATATAAAATCAGTATTTTCTCTCATAATTATTCCATAAATGGTAGTGCATATTATTGGATAGTTCTCCATACCTCTCCTATTTAATTTTTAGGCTTATTCCCTCATTTTTAGGTGAGTTCCTCCAAGTTAATCTCTCCTTTAGTCTTTTTCTTCCTTCATATTTTCTCTCTCTTCATTTCCTCTTAGTTCAGTTTTCTATCACAAACCCTAGGGGATTCCATGGTTGAGAATAGGGTTTAGGGTGGGTTCTAATGTGATCTATGGGTGTATAGAGCTTGAATAGGACATATTTTCACTTGTTTGAGTATTTATCATTGAATTTGATGCATTTATGACTGTTTTAGCTTGATTATACTTGATCTGAGGTAGGTGTTTTGTGTGTTTCCTTTAAATTCCATATCATTGAATTATTGGTAATTTAAATGCCTTATTTTTTTAAAATGAATTGTATATGTAATCTCCAAAATTAGTTTCATAAATGTTTTATGATTTTTTCACTTGGAATAAAGGGGTTTTATAGTTTTTCATCACTTAATATATAGTTTTTTTTAATTTCAAGTGTTTTTAAATTATTCCTAACTGGATTTTTTAAATTTAATGAAATTTTTTAAATTTTTTAAGCACAATGTGTCTATGAAATGAAAAAGTGTTCTATTCAAATAGATATTTTGGATTAAAATAAGTTGTTTCAAAATCTAAATGGTTTTGTTTTAAAATAGAAAATTCACCCTTGAGTTGATTTCTAAATGGATATTAAGTTATTTTTTAAGGAATGGTTTAAGTGGTCTTTTAGAAATTATATTAAAGATGAGGAGTAAATTGGAATCCTAGGATTATTTTTTAAGGCCTTTTTAGCACCTTTATAGAGTGTTTTAAAAATATGTGAGACTCTTGGTTAAGCTCCTCATGTTTTGTTTCACATTATGGATTTGAGAACCCATGGGTGATGTTTATATTGGTGAATGGTTATTTATTATTATGAATGAATGTGAAAAAATTGGTTGTTTCATGTGAGGGTATAGGGGTGAGAAGAGATTTACTATAATTTTTTTTATTTTGATAAATGATGATTTTTTGGAATATTTTTTCCCACCTCTATTATCTTATCATAGGAAACTAGGTTTCTAAAAGAATTTATATATTTGTGTTAAAATAGTGTATTTTTTACACAATAACAAGTTCCCTAGAAGATTTACACCCTCCTAGAGGTTTATTTTGTACTCGATGAGCCTAAGGGGTGTGGAGAGGGATGTTCCAGTTTCACTAAGGGGACCCTAGATATAGTGTTTCTAAGAATACTGAGTCTAGTATCATTCATTTTATATCCCCAAGAGTTACCAATGACACTTGATCCCTTTTAATATGGTTTATGGGATCTTGATACTTATTCTTTGTTTATATCCCCTACCTTATTATTATTATTGGAACCATTTTTCTGATTAGTTTTATTGGTGTGCTTTATTGATATTTTGGTTTCATTTGTGTTTAGTTTCTTTTCACTTTCAAATTTAATTGAAAATTAATTAGGAAGTGTGTTTCCAATTGAAATTGAAGCATTTTCATAAAAAAATATTTTTGAAAGTGTTTTGATTAAAATGATTGGATTGAACTTATCATATTCTAAGAAGGTGAATATTTTATAAAAAGTGATTTTAGAATGATATTAGTTTCTTATATATTTAATGTGAAAATTATATTTCCAATTTATATTTTAAACTAGAATTAATGAAATGTATTTTGAAAGGGAATGGTATAAAATCTTTGGTGAAATACTATGGTGTGTTTTAATCACATCCTATATATACATTTAGTGTATACAAATCTTATGTTTTCTCTCAGATTCCATATTCTATCCTTTGTGAGAGTTATTATTGTGTTATACCATTGATGGTCAGTTTAGATCATGGTGAATGATTTTAGGCCACAAGGAGGATTTTGGGTAGTGGTTTGGTTTTTATTTTACTTTTCAGTATCGTTATATTTTATCCCTATTGACTTGGACTACTCTTTTGGTTTATTGTCTATGTGGATACTTTCCAATGTTTAGTTTTTATATTTGACTCAACTTATGAGTTATCTTTATTATTTTGTTGTGGGTTATTCTGATTGTCTTACATTTATATTGTATCTTATTATTTTAATTGAATGGACATTCATTCTCTAGATGGGCCATGATGGATTTTTGGGTGGGATCCTAGATTTGGTGAATTGGGTTTATAGGGTGAAATCATTGCCAATTGTTTTTTCATGACACCTAGAAACTATTTTCCAACTCGTGAGGATTAGGAATTCTCTTTATGCAATGTGGTGAGTTGGGTCAAGTGATGTGTCAGGTCATTCCAGGATATTTTATTATAATTGTAGTTTAATAGACTAGTTTATGAAAAAGGATAATTGATAAAAAAACACTGAACAACACTATATAAAGAGATAATCTCCCCGTTTTTTGTGGCTACCCATTCTCCTCAATGTTCTACCTTACCCGAGGTAATCAATTTTTTCCTAATATTTTCTGTTAAATGTAAATCAAACAAACATTGATGTCTTTATTGTACTAAAATTCTATATGATGAAATTTATAATTATTTATATCTATAATCACACACTCACCACCTTGTTTTAAGGGGTATAATATACAATATCCATGTAGATATTCTACACAATAAACAACTTTCAATAGATCATATGAGAGTAGGTATTCACATATCTCATGAGATAAGCACCAAGCTACTTGTGCTCCTTGATGATCTCGATATTCATACAGTTAGACTTATTATTCAAACTTTCAAATCACATAAATTTAATCTTATAAATATACATTACTATAAAAAATTATCTTTTTTCTCGCTTATTTTTATGGAAAAATTAATAATTAATGAAAAAAATTCTAAACTGAGGAATTTTATTATAGACAAAAAATCATGGGAAAAAGGCTGAATCAAAAAAAATCAATAGGATCAACCCATAAATCAAAAATTATTTTTGAGATCACATTTATCCCACAAATATAATAGCTTCATCTACTAATATTACAAGTTCATGTGGATATAATATTCAAAGATAAAAATATAACCTACATTGAATTTAAAAAAAAAACCAATGTATATAGACTCCATTGTAGACATAATTTTCCTTGGGAATGTAAATTAAATTATCAAGCATGAATGGTTGGTAGATTTGGTTTTGAATGTATACATGTGGTAAATTTTCAAAATATATTTTCACAAAATTTTATCTACTGTGTTAATTAAAGTTAAATACAATTCATATTTTCTATAGGTGTATATATCACTACTATGTAAAGGGAAAACCCAATGAAGAAAAATTTGGACTCATTGTCCTCATATGACTTCCACACACACAAAATCATTGCAAGAAAATGAAATTTCATTAAAATTGTATCAAGTAGCTACAATATTTGAAAAGAAACTAACAAATGACAGAATCTTCTTAATTTTGTAGTTGTTTACCCAGAACCAACTTCTCTTTACTTTATGATAACTTATATTCATAGTTTTTGAATATCAATAAACTCCTTATCGCATCATGATTTTTCTTTTATGTAACATTGTATGTGATAATGTCCTAAGAGTATCAGTTTCACTAAAAGGTCATAGAATTTCCCCACTATGATGAGAACTCATAATTTCTATGACACTATTCTTATATATATGTTCTATGGTAGGATGATATAATTTGAGGGACCCAAATGATATAGGATATCAAGGGTGGAGACTCGTAGGACTTTGAGGCACCTTATAACGGTGTACACCCTTTGTGGTGACCAGTAGGATATTATGAGAACAAGACCTGATAGTAGGAAAATACACATTTATAAGTTTCATTGGATATTATTATCTACGGACGTGTGTATTGGTCCTTAGACTTTAAGATTATTATTAATGGATATTATGAGTCACGTACTTTTATGTATTGATGAAAACTGTGATGACAGATGCTCGTGGTGAGGTAGGATACGTTGGGTATGTCATGAGTAATATTTCATTAATGAATAATGTGGAAAAGGATTTATCCTTTATGTTCACTAACGAAAGTTAATATTTAAATCCCTTTGATGGAAATGATATAGCATAATTAAATTTATTTCCATTGTTTTCTATAGGCAAGTTCTATTTCCAAAAAGTCAAATAAAGTGATATTGAGCATATAAGTTGATGGAATTAGCATGTAACCTACTTGATTATAGATATTGTGATAAAGGGATTATATTACACGGTAAACATTCGTATGAGGTGACATGATTTGTGGCATTAACTTATTTCTCTATAGGTTCCTTTGAGTATTCTCAGTCTTGGTTTAATAATTATTCATTTATGCATGATCTCATTTATTTCATCACTAGTTATTCAATAGAATATATTGTGGGTGGAATAATTAATAAATATTGAGGAGGATTTGTTGACAGAGATTAATGGTCCAATGAGAAATAGTAATATTGAATATTATTTTATTAAATAATATTTAATTATTAATCACAATTAAAGTAAATGTCAGTAAATAATAATATTTATATTATTATTTGATATGGGGGTTTCTTTAGTATTAATGAAATAACTAAAGGCACTTGTGTAGATTATTTTATTATTACCCTAGTGAAATAAATGCATGGTTATATTATTCTATTATTATCCAAGGGAAAGCTGAGTGATTCCTATTGAGTTTTTCATAAAATTTGGAGAAAACCTATCAAGCCTAGATATTTCTTCCCTCCTTAAGAATTCTCTCAAGAACGAGAGAGATCCTCCTCAACCAGATCAGGGAGAACTCTTTGGAAGAGGATTTCAAGGAGATTGAAGATGGACGACGCAAGCACAAGGATCTTCTCTGCTAGCACTCAGAGACTCCTTCAGTGACATCCACATATTCTTAGAGCATGTGTGGATCGCCTCTATAGAAGATCTACCCTTAATCTCTATAATGAAATGAAGTCACACTATAGATCTATGGTCAGATGCATCAACGAAGAAAGAATAAACCATAGAGGTAATTATTATTTACTTAAATTAATTATAAACAATATATGTTGATCCTCTCACATGGTTCTGAGTTTCTATTCCCTTTTCTTATTTCATTGATTCAATTTTATGGATCAAAAACATTCATCATCGCATAGATCCTAGATTTTTCATTGAATATAGAGAAAAAAAAAGTCAGGCATCGCCCCTCCCATGCTTCCACTATACTTAGAACCTATAAGTGGTATCATAGGGGGAATATTATTGTTATAATTATTTAATAATTGATGGTTATTTTTTAATTTATAATTTAGTTTTTTAAATCATGTTTAATTATTCCTTTTAATATGAATAAAGATATTTTTTTCTTCCTCTATCGTTTCTCACAGATCTAACAAAAACGATTAATTTTATGATTAAAATTATATCGAGGATCTCATCTAGAGGTGTTGGGGATTTTTTCCAAGTAACACAATAGTGAACACTGTGTAATCAGAATTACATTCCATGTAGTTATATTCAATGCATTAGAGGTAGTTTAGAAATTACTTAAACCATGTTCGGTAAATACACATGGTGTAGTTAATTCTTACACCACGTATTGATTGGGACAAACTAGTGCACATTCTATCAGACTAAAAATCATGTGATCCACTAGACACAAGTTGTAGTCCCTTTTGGGTCAGGGCCAATCTTTATATATCATGCATGGCTTAGCTGACCATTGACCATGCAATATGGAATTAACACAGTGTGTGTCCCTCTGGACACACCATGTACTCCAATAATTCTAAATTATGCCTTGCACACCAAGACCTTAGGTATGTACTTTGGATAGACAGTGAAGTTAGTATACTCCATGTAGATAGGATCTATATTTTGTGTACTATTACCAAATTATGTAGAATTAAACCTTTAATAACTATATAATGTTCAGATCTTTATATCATGTATAAGTTGTATTACAATTATTATACTACATGCATTAAAGCATGACACATTACCAAAAAGTCATGTAATTCTTGTAATAATCTTTTAAGTAGACGTCATGAAAGTGTGTGATAAGTCATGCATGATATATTTCACAAATAATAAAATTTATACAGGTATAATACATGTTTATTATATTTGGATAGGTATTTACCAGGTTACCTTCAAAGTGAATTTATGTAAATGGTTAATTTGAAATGAATTTTAATTTGTTTAAAATTATAATGGATGATAATCTCAAGGAAATTCATAAAATGATTGATTAATTGATGATTATAATTAATCGATTCAAGCACAATTTATCTTAAATTATAATTATTAAAGAATTGAATGTGTGTTTTATTAAATGCGTAATTAGTTTCATACATGTGGATGCTCATAATCTAGATCCGACCATTGAATGTGATTTGTTTCCTTTTAATTTATTATTAAATTAAATTGATGGCTTAGATGCCTTCTCTCTTAATTAATATATAGTACATGTGTTCCCATGGTTTCTTTTATGTAAACACCCTTTTACCCCTCACCTGTGTGTGATTAAAAGCATATGCAATGGATGGAGATCCCAAGCTAGTGGAGTCGGTTCAAGTTAGGAGTTGAGGTGAAACTAATCCAAGGAGATATAAAGGTTTATTGGTGGAAAGCTGTAAAGATGAGACTTAAATGGTTCGAGGTGTTTCTCCCCTAGGTCAGCATTTAGTTTATCAACTTCTTGATAAACTATCCATTAGAATAAGCTCATGATCATACCCTTTATTTTATTTATGTCAATTTCATGGTTATTCATTATGGATGTTTTGTCATGATCACATAATTAATGAATTAACAAGCATATAATATGAAACTAAAATAAATTGTCTTATTCATAAATATTATCTACAAACACGGTTAATCAATTAAGTAATTCCACTTAATATTAACAAGCATGTGATAAAGATAACAAATGTAAATTTATGCATAAAAGAAAAAATCTCTCGATTAAATATTAAGTCAATATAGCCTTATATTACTTCAATTAGAATTGAACCATAGTTCAAAGTGCTTGACCAGCCAAAGTTGGGAAGCTTTCAATTATTGGATAATTCTAATTTGAGTTTTTGGTTTGACTTAACTTAGTTGACATCAAGGGTTGACTACTAAAGAAGGACTTGGTGTAACTGAGGGGAAAAGGTTGAAGAAATATAAATTAATGATTTCAGGATTTAGAAGTCAACTCAATGGATCTAGGAACTGTGAGTTAATGTAGTTTACATTTGAAATGCCTACCTAAAACCTTTCAAGTTACTCGACCAACCAAATTTGGGGTAATGAGAAGAGGAATATGGATCATTTCCACTTAAATGTCCAAGAAACAGGATATTCCAAATCCAATGGTGAGGGATATTGGGTTTTCATAAAATAGTGGGAGACTAATAAATATAATATTTATTTATTTTCCTAAATTTTATCAGATAATGGAATAAAATTATTCCCAACATATTTGTAGAAATAACATCAAAATTGACATCAAACATATCATTTCAATCCATACTTGAGAAGTAAAACCTTCTCACTGGTACTAATTTCTAGGATTTCAAAAGGAACCTATCAGTCAACCTTTCCCATTAAAGAAAATTTTATGTGATGGAAGAACCATTACCGGTTACACCTGGAAATGAGGTGAGTGATAAAGAGCTCTCTTTGTATAATAACATCTGAATGTTGCTATGAGTGTTTAGTGTTTCGTGCTATCATCCATGTCCAGTGAGATCTTAAATAAAAATGAGGATATGGATTCT
Source organism: Viscum album (assembly GCA_963277665.1). Classification (NCBI taxonomy): domain Eukaryota; kingdom Viridiplantae; phylum Streptophyta; class Magnoliopsida; order Santalales; family Viscaceae; genus Viscum; species Viscum album. The sequence continues at coordinate 1,073,770,039 of OY728160.1, forward strand.
TATAGCTTGATGTATCACCTTCTGAATCTCTATCAAGATATGGTGAGACAAGAGAGGTATGATATCTCTAATGCTCTGTTCATGACTAAGATTAGAGAGTATGTGCCAGTTGGGCCTCATGTAGTCAACCTTATCAGCTACATTGAGCATCTGTACATCTTAGGGATTAAATTTCTAGATGAGTTTCATACAGATCTCATACTTTCATCATTTCCCAGTACCTTCTCTAGTTTTATTTTGAATTATAATATGATCAATAATGAGAAGAGTCTATTAGAACTTCTAACCTTGATTCACCAAGTTGATAAGGACATGGTTCATGAAAAATCCATAGTCCTTATGGTGAATAGGAATAGGAAGGATAAGGAAAATGGGCCTAATGCTTATAAACATTATAAATACCCTGATCACCATCCAACCAAGAAGAAGAAGATCCAAAGGCAGGGTAAGTAAAGGGAGGCAGTATGTTTTTCTTGTGGAAAGTCAAACCACTGGAAGAGGAATTGAACCCATAGGAAAGGGGAATCCAAAGGTACATTCGTTACTGAGTGAATTCTTTCTATTTATACACATTGGGTATTAGATATATCTTGTGTTTCTAAAATTTTTATTCAAATGTAAGAACCAAGTAGATTTTAGAAAAAATTTAGAGGAGAGGCAGATCTATGATCTACCAATGGTGTGAGGGTAGATGCACTTGTCTTTGGTGACACAAAAATTTCATTTCCAACAGGAATGATTTTGTTTTTACATTATTATTATATACCTGTTATTACTAAAAACATAATTTCCATATCATGTTTAGATACTAATGTGTTTATTTTCAATTTTTTAAATAAAAGTTGTTTCTTTAATAAGTAAAATATATGTTATGGAATGGGAAATTTAAATAATTGTCTCTGTGTATTAAATTATGAAAACCAAGTGTTAGAAATCAATAATGAATCATGTTTACATGACTCATATAACACCGAGTTGTGGAATCACCATATTGGTCATGTAAACGAGAAGCACTAGACAAATCTCTGTTAAGATGGTTACTTAGACTCTTCCAAGCTGAAACAACTTGATAGATGTCATGCTTATTTACAAGGGAAAATGAACACACCACCATTCAGTGGACAGAGTTAAATTGCCATAGAGCTTCTAGGATTGGTACACACTGATGTATGTAGACCATTTACACTAGAAACTAGAGTTGGATATTCTTACTCCATAACTTGTATTCATGAACTGAGTAGATATGGATATATCTACATGATGAGGTATAAGCCCAAGTCCTTTAAAAAATTCAAGGAATTCAACAATGAAGCAGAGAATCATCTTCGTAAAAAGATAAATAATATTTGATTGGATTAAGGTGGAGAATATCTTAACCAAGAGTTCATCGCCTTTCTAAAAAATTTTGGGATTCTATATAAACTCACTCCACCTTATACACCACAGTGGAATGATCTCAGTGAAAGGAGGAAACATACCTTGTTGGACATGGTAAGGTCGATGATGAGTCATGAAAATATTCTGTTATCCTTTTGGGGATATACATTACAAACTACGGCATACACATTAAACCAAGTACCAACTAAAGAGGCAAACATAATTCCCTTTGAGCTATGGATTGGAAAGAAACTCGTTTTGTCACAAACATGTGTATGGGGATTCAAGTATTTTGTTAAGGATTTCTCAAGAAACAAACTAGCACCCAGAGGCATAAAGTGTATCTTTATAGGGTATCTTAAGGAAAAAATGGATACTACTTATACAACCCCTCGTACAAGAAAGTGAATGTCGCCAGACAAGCTATATTTATTAAGAGGGACCACATCCTAAAAAAGGATAGTGGGAGAAAGACTGAATTCGATGAAGTTTATGCTCAATATACACAGGATTTGGTATAGGAACAAGTTCCATAAGTCCCCATGGAAGAATACATTCCTGAAACACAAGTACTATGTAAGAGTATAAGAGAGGTAAGGGAACCATAGATATATGGTTTTTTAGTCACCATGGATGGTGAATCATTATTGTTATACAATGATGAACCCTTATTTTATAAGGAGGAAGTAGAGAGATCATAAGTTGCAAGATGGATAGAAGCTATGAATTCAGAGATGGATTCCATGTATCAGAACCAAGTTTGGGTTTTGTTCTATGTTCCAGTAGATGTAAATTATGTTAGATGTAAATGGGTATTCAAAAGGCAACTGGACATGAAAGGTAAAGTTATTACCTATAAAGCAAGGATAGTGGCTAAAGGGTTCAAACAGCATTAAGGAATTGACTATGATGAAACTATTTCACCAGTTTCCATGTTTAAATCCATTAGGATCATAATTTCCATAGCATATTACCATGACTATGAGATTTGGTAGATGGATGTAAAAACTAAATTCATTAATGGGAACCTTCTGGAAGATGTATATATGACACAACCAGAAGGGTTTGTGACATCAGGTGATTTCAAAAGGGTTTTCAAGTTTCAAAGATTCATTTATGTATTGAATAAATAATCTAGATCATAGAAAATTCAATTCTATTAATCCATAAGATAATTTGGTTTCATTAAAAATGAATGTGAGCCATGTGTTTACAAAAGGTTTAGTATGAATGTGTTCTTTATCCTATTAGTATATGTTGATGTAATATTACTTATAGGAAATGAAATACCAGTCATACAGTCAGTTAAGGAATGGTTGAATAAGTGTTTCTCCATGAAAGACTTAGGCAAAGTAGCCTATATTTTAGGGATCAAGATCATTCAGGATAGATCCAAGAGGCTACTTAGACTAAGTCAAAGTATGTATATTGACCATATACTAAAGAGATTTAGTATAGAAAAATCTAAGAGGGGATTGGTTCTAGTGTCGCATGGCTTACATCTTTCTAAGAAAATGTGTCCCTAGACACAATAATAGAAAGAGATAATGAGTAATATCCCATTCACTTTGATGATAGGATCAATCATGTATTCCATGTTATGTATTATACTTGATGTTACCTATGCACTGAGCATGGTAGGTGGATATAAAGATGATCCAGGAGAAAAAACATTAGACTGTTGTTAAGGATATCCTCATGTATCTATGAATAACAAAGGATATGTTCCCAGTGTATGGAGGATATGAGGAGCTTATCATTAGAGGGTATGCTAATGCTGGTTTTCAGATAGATAAAAATGATCTAAATTCAGAATCTGAATATGTTTTCTATCTTAGTGGAGGATCTTTGAGATGGAAGAGTTCAAAGAAGACAGTTGTCATTGAATCTATAGTAGAGTCTTAGTATATAGCATCTTCGGATGCAGCCAAGGATATTTTTTGGATTTGGAACTTTTTCTAGGAGATTTATGTGGTACCTAGTAGTAAAGACCCTATCACATTGTATTGTGATAATACTGAAGTGGTGGCTCTTGAAAAAGAGATAAGGTCACATCAATGGACAAAACAAATACTCTGAAAGTATCACCTATTGAGGGATTTTTATCAGATGGGTAAATTTTCAGTGAGTAATGTATCCATGGAAGAAAACATGGTGGACCCATAGACTAAAGGCATATCTCATAAAAATCATGAGTATCATGTGAGATCTAGAGAAATGAATGTTGTTAGAAATTGGCTCTATTGAAAGTTGGAGTCTGTTGGATTTGGTTCCCTAGAACCAACTTCTATGTACATTATGATAACTTATATTCAAGATTTTTTAATATCAATAAATTCTTTATCATTTATGGACATAAATGATATATTCTATTAGGGGTGGAGACTAATAGGACTTTGAGGCACCTTATCATAGTGTATTCCCGTGGTGATATCCAGTATGATATTATGATAATGAGACCCGACAGTAGAAAATCCACTTCTATAAGTTTCATTTAATGTTCCTATCTACGGATGTTTTTATTGGTCCATAGACTTTAATATTATTATTAATGGATATTATGAGTCACGTACTTTGAGGTATTGATGAAACCCATGATGACATATGTTCACGGTGAGGTAGGATATGCTAGGTTTGTCATGAGTAATATTTCATTAATGAATAATGTGAGAAAGGATTTATCCCTTATGTTCACTAACAAAAGTTAATATCTTAGGCCCATTTGATAGAAATGGTATAGCCTAATTAAAACCATGTCCATGGTGTTCTATAGGAAAGTTCTCTTTCTGAAAAGTCAAGAAAAGAGGTATCAAGCATATTGGTTGATGGTAGTGGCATGCAACTTGCACGATTAGAAATATTTTGATAAAGGTAATATATTACATGGTAAGAATTAATATGAGGTGACATGTCTTTTTGGTATTAACATCTTTATCTATGGGTTCCTTGGTGTGTTTCTAGATTCTAACCTTGGAATTTAGGATCCTCCGCCTAATGCCACTGAGAAATAGGCTTAGAGGGTAACACACTAAGTGTATCTAGAATCTAGGTTAAATAGTTTATTATTTAACAAGTTGAATAAATATTATTCTCAGCCATGGTTTAATAATTATTCATGTATTCTTGATTTCATTTATTCCATTACTAGTTATTATAAAGAATATATTTTGGGAAAAATAATTAATAAATATTGGGGAGGATTGGCAGACAAAGATTAATAGTCTAGTGAGAAATAATAATATTGAATATTATTTGATTAAATAATATTTAATTATAACTCGCAAGTTAAGAGAATGTCAGGAAATAATAATATTATTATTATTTGACATGGGGGTTTCACTAGGATTAATGAAATAATTAAAGGTACTTGTGTATATTATTTTATTATTACCCTAGTGAAACAAATGCCCAGTTATATTATTCTCTTATTATCCAAGGGAAATTTAAGTGACACCTATTGAGTTTTGGAAAAAAATTTGAGAAAACATCTGAATCCTAGAGAGTTATTCCCTCTATAAGAATGTTCTCAAAGAAAAGAGTGATCCTCATCCACCGAATCAAGGAGAATACATTGGAAGCGGTTCTCAAGGAGATCAAAGGGAGACAACTCAAACACAAGGATCTTTTTTTCTATCACCCAGAGACTCCTTTGGTGAGATACAAAGATTCATGGAGCATGTTTGGATCACTTTTAGAGTATATATTCTCTATATATCTATAACGCAATAAAGGCACACTACAGATTTGTGTTCAGATGAATTAACAAAGAAAGAATCAACCTTGGAGGTAATTCTTATTTAATTAAATTAATTAAAAACAATATATATTGATCCTCCCTCTTGGTTCTGGGTTTTTATTCCTTCGTATTATTTCTTTGATTCAATTTTGTAGATCACGTCATTTATCATCACATAGATCCTAGATTGTTCATTGAATATGGAAAAAATCAAGTTGGGCACCATCCCTCTCGCTCTTCCAATACGCCTGGAACCTATACTTAATACCAACATTGTAGGGGTAAAACCCTACAATCTAATCCTAAAAAGAATAATTTCATTTTTTTAATTATTTAATCCTTTTTTAGGAATAACCGGATTCTCATTATAATCAATTTGGATTCTCAAAAGATTTATTTTTTTGGATCCAAAGCATGGATATCCAACAAATTATCCACACATTATGTCTTATATCAATTTGTAATACACTACCTTCAAATTTTTAAAAATAATCTTCAAAATACATATTTTATCTTATATTTTAAAAAGAATTTTTTTATGAAAGTGTGGTGTTTAAATATCATTAAATTCATGGTATGCGGATAGTTAGTTAGCACAAAAAGCCTATGTATTTCTACAAATGTATAATTATTAATGTGTATATAATAATATTTCACTATCAAAACATATATCAAAATATATTAATTATTTTTCTAAATGTTTTTTCAGTGTCCAAAACAAAGGAATGATGATGATTATAGTTATTACATTTTTAAATTTATGAAAGATATCTGATTTCATCAACAAACTAGCATCCCAAAAGAGGTATTTTAAAGATAATAACAATATCATTAAAAATATCTATTAATAATTTTTATATTTCTATTTTTCTAGTATTAACTTTATTATTGACTGTCTATGTATTCAAAAGTAGAAGTACATTTTTATAGAAATAATTTTTTAGGATTAATGGTGTTATAATGTTTGCAGGCATCATGAAGAAATTAATTCCTATATAACATATCATTACATTTCTACCAGGTATGTCTCAAACCTAGTTGTGGTTTTCCTTTTTCGTTGTCTAGGTAGGGCTAACGAGGAATTGGGAGATAAACTATAATAGTGAAGTTAGATATTTTTTGGAGTCTCATCATAAAACATGTTGGTTATACAACATTTTTGGGATTTACAGGTCATGTAATATGGTTAAACAAAGTGTAAATTCTAAAATAATAATAAATCTATTTTTTTTAAATGCAATGGGTCTTTCAGTGATTTTGGGATTTGACAGTTACATGAAAGGTAATTGGGTTTCATGTCGTGTAATGTCCCAAGTGATTTTTAATAATAAAATCAACTAAAAATTATATTTCCTCCTCTATAAATTTATTTTCCCTTGACCCAAGTTCTATTCCCAAGTGATTTTGGAGACCTCACACCCTTAAGTGTAATTTATTTTACCAATTGATTATTTTTTTGGTTCCAATGTAACCCATTGGGTAAGAGTTCTCCCAATCTCTCTGTCTCTTTCAATTTCCCTTCTTAGAGTTTGATAGATCATCTTGGGATTGATGGATCTAAGATCTATGTTTTTGAATTGTGTTTATAGGTTTTGTTCCTAGATCTTCTACACATTCATTCTTATCGGTGGGTTTTGTTGCAGAATTTTTGTTTCTGTGAAAAAGGTAGGTGGTTCTGTTATGATTGCCAAATTTGATTAACCATAAATTTATCGATTTAAATTCATTTTTTGATTTAAATTCAATTTCTTGAAATTATATTCAATTAGTATATTAAAAATCCAATTCCATTGAATTGGGGGATTTGAATGTGAAATTGAATTTATGGCATGAAATTGGGGAAAACCCACATTCCATTGAATTGAGGTGTGTTTGAGAAATTGATGGAAAAGTATGGAATTTAAATTATTTAATTTAAATGATGAAATTTATTTTTTGAAATTTATATCAAATTAATATTTACAGAAATGTATTGAAATGGTTTTGATAAAAAAAAGGTGGTTTTATTTTGGAAAATGGTATGTTTTGATTAAAACCCCATGTTTTGATTTTTAAATAGAAAATTAGCACTTTTGGAATTAGGAAATGGGATAAATTGTATTTTGAAAATTTTTAAAATAAATTTTCCATCATTGATTATACTAGAGAACATTCAATCCAAGGTAGTTAGTGAATTATTGGGATAACATTCTTTTGATTATTTAGAACTAGAAAAAAAACATAGTGCAGCAGGTCACATCCCTGCTGGGATGGTGATGAGTCACCATTGGCCAGTGTCCAAGGGATTTGTATATACACATATTGTCATGATCACCTTCAAGTGTGTGAGGATCCCATAGTATGTAACTATCGTACCTTTTGGTAGATGACCATGTTTCTTACTTATTTATATATACGATATAAATGTTTGATAATTTTTGTAAAATATTTTACATGCTTAATGAATTTATATAATCTATTTTATTTAAGTTTTTTTTGAATCATTGGTTTAAAATATCTCCAAAATTTGAAATGTAAGGAATGAATTTTTTTAATTATTCTTGGAACTTCCATACCTATTATTTAAACTTGATACATTTAATTGGTTAATTAAATGTTGGAATCTTATTATGGAATTCTTGGTGAGACCCTACTTGGATTTTATCTCACACTCTACATGTGACTTTGGATGTTTGTATATTATATTCTTCTAGGTTTGAGTAGGGGTAAGGCACCACTTGGTTCTAGTAGATTTTGATCCTTGGGGCTTGGAGAGTTTAATTTGTTGGTATTTGGGTTTTTATCCTGTTTTTGGGTACTGGTCTATATTACTTTTGGATTGTTTACCTATTTGAATTTTGGTACAATACTCCCTAAGTAGTTTTCTTTTGTATTCATACTATCTTTTTTATCTTCGTTTGTAATGTTTGTGGAAATAATCATTCCAACTTTCATTTTGTATGATTCTATATGGTATTTTTCAACCCATGGAGATCGGGAATGAACTTTGGGCCATGTTAGAGTCAGCACCGTTATCTAGTTACCAGGGTACCAAGGCTGGTTCATGATAAAGTGGTATCAAAGATCTTGGTTTATCTTCTTGTCTTAATTTCAGTATGAATTTTTGTAATATTGTCGGGACATAATAGGTAGTTGAGATTGTGTTCCTGGATAGCTCTCACCAAAATGAACCATAAGTCACCAAGGTTGGTTAGATAATGAAGTCTTGAGGACTAGTTCTATCCTTTTATTTTTATTTGGATAAATTGAAATCCAAGTCTTGTTGTCAATCCATTGGTATTAATTTCCCTTGTTTCTCTATTTGAGTGTTAATATGATGTCTTAAATTTTGTCTGATAATGTTTTTTAGCATCACGCATCTAAGAAGAAATTTGAATCAGATCTAGGAGGAATTTACTGATAAACCATAATGAGAAAATCATCTCATGGACCTGAGTATGGTTGAGGTGATTGTGTATATTGTCCAAGATCTGGGATAGGCAACTACACTTGTTCTCATTTAGGCTCTAGTTGTGAAACTGTATAGGAATTTTCTTCAAGATTTTTCCTATGACTTTCTTCTATAGAAGACACTAGTATTCAATAGTTCTAACGATCTTAGAGAGGATGAGGAATGAATAAGAATAATTTAACGTATGTTTGAGTTCTTTGAAACACCTAATGAAATCGAGGTGATGTGTTCCAACTTCATACAGGAGGGACCGAGTAGGAGATGGTGGGACATGATGGTGATGGTGAATAATAACAAGGGAATAGAGTAGAAAGACTTTTAGGATCTTTTCACTTCCCATTTCTATCCAGATTCGATGTTGTTATCCAAGGCTTTAGAGTTATTCAAACTTGAGTAGGATGAAAGTACCGTGTCAGAATATGTGAATCATTTTGTTGATCTAGTTCACTTTGTGCCTAAGGTAGTATCAAATGAGAAGATTAAGACTTGAAGTTTTGATTTGAGACTTCAATCAGAATTTTCTTCTAAAGTCTTCTTTTTGAAGCTTCCCTCTTATTTTGATGTACAGTATAGATCATTGATGGTTAAAATAGACCCAGATGAAAATTCATGGATGGTGGGATTTTCTTCTCCTCTTAGTGGAAGTGTGTTTTCCTATCAGGGGAAGAGAAAATGTGATGATTCTTATGGTGGATCTCAATAGAATATATTTTCTAAACCTCCTGAAGTTCTTGGAAGAGGCTACCGACCAGTAGTGGGGGTGTAAATTGTATAGTGGGGAGACTATACCACTTGGTATGAAGTGTCATAGTAGATGAAACAATTCATAAATAAATAGAAACCAATCAATGTAAAGACGTTGTGGAATAAAATAATAAAAACCAATTGAATAATCCAATAAAAAGATAGGGAATAATTTAATGATGTGATGGAGTATAGATATATGATATGCTTGAATAATACAATAAAAGACTATAAGACTCAAATAAAAGACTCAAAGTGCTAGGTCCTGAACCCCACATCAATCCCATCTCCAAACTTCAATCCAATAGTAAATAAGAAAATAAAAAACAATTTCTTTCTCCCTTTTCTAAACCTAGATCCAAGAAATCTTCTCAGGTGAAAAACGGAGGCCCGAATAGGGTGTGAGTATAACTTAGTAGGTCGACACCACCATGTCTAAACAAAACCAATTTGATAAGATGTGTATGAACTAAATCAATAAATAAGTGTATTAATTTATTCAATAATTAATAAACTAGAACCATAACATGCATTGGCTTCATTCAAAAATAACTCTGATCATGTCTTATAACCATGCCAACCACACTCATAAAACCATGGTAGGATAACCTGTTTTGGAACCATGACGGAATATATGTGTACATGTCTTAAAATCATGCCAACCACCGCCATATAACCTTGGTATAGTCGCAAAAATAATTCCAGGTCAAATCCCTATAAGCATTACAACATTTCCAGGTCAAATCCCTATAATCATTACATCATGGCACAAGACATAACCTACTTTCGATAAGAATTACAGCATGGACTAGGCTGATCCCTCTCACTATTAGCACTACAACATATTTTTGTGTAAGTGTCTGGGCCTAGCCCACTATATAATCATTTCGTCATTTAACATATTTCCTATCATATATCATGGATATCACAATATCACATCACAATTCTAAATAGTTAATTATATGAATGACCATTGTTATTTAATATTCCACTTACAATTCAATTCACAAATTATTAACATATATATCAATAAGAAATAAGCTATAATTTAGGTATTTTATAACAAGAAATCACCCTAGGTCGCATGTCAATGAAAAAGATACTTTAATCCATTATCCAATTCAATTATTTTCAAAGTTTTTCTCATCCTACAGGTAGTAATAAGATAGGTAGAATTCAAATTGTAAACAAAAAAATTAAAGAATAATTCCATTTTAAATTTATTTAATTTGGGTGGACATTTCATTGGAGTGGTCCTGATATTTCATAAACTTGACAATAATCAAACCATACGGTTAATATTTAGACACCCCACCTTTAACTAACGATCCAACAATTCTTCCAACGAACAACTCCCAGGAGGAAAAATTTTTGGATGATTGCAAGGAGGTTCTTATATCAAAATTTATCAAGATCAAAACCAATAGTGAAATTATGCAAAGGATTTTACCACAACAGTTGGAGAACCAAGGGAAAGAAGAAATAAATAGGACCAAAACAACTTACCTAGGATTTATCACACAAATGAAATGTTTGGAAGAGGGGTTCATACTCCAAAATTTCATGGAGGGTTTCCATAGTTTTATAGGAGAAGGTATTAAATGGAAATATATGATAATCTTTCCACACAGCATGTTTAAAATAGCAGGTCGGGAATTTACATAGTGTGTAATATGGTTACACGTCGTATTAATGTTTTTAATGGTATTCTCCAAAAAACCCAACACATCAAATTTATTTTATTAAAACCCATGAACAATTACATGATCTGAAATCCCTTTAAATGAAGTTTAAATGTTATATAATTGATTTTCCATCCCATTTCCCTTTTAAACAAACCAAATCCCCTTTAAATATTCTCAATTTACCAAGAACCCATTTTAACACTTAGTACCATTTATAATCAGACTCCATTAATTTACAATGAGCATACATACCTAAAATTCAGGTCATTTTCTCAAAAAAGGATCTATATCTCCAAACAAGACTCACACACCAAGGATCAAATTAAAAACTCTAAGAGAAACATACCTAGAAAAAGATCATATCTTACGACCTCCCCACCTTATAATAGCTTATCCATGAGCTACTCCAAGAATACTATGTGGTCTTAGAAAAAAATTATGGCCACTATTTTCACATATAAGAATCCATCTCCCATGTATCCTCTCAAACTCTCCCATGCTTCCACTACACTCGAACCAATGATATAGTTCGTCCTCAAAGATATTTATCACTACGATTCAAAACTCGTATCAGATGATCCTCATGGGATGAATCGATAAAAAGCTAAAATTATGATAATTATATCAAATGGGAAGGGTTTGGATGATATCTTCATAGTTGGGACATGTGTAACATGTCGTTCAGGGCATTGTAGCATTGTGTAAAGTCCAAACGGTATGCCACTAGACTGACCCTTGCCACTATTTCAAAAGGCCTAACAGACTTGGGTGCTAGATTTCCCTATTTATTGATATGGAGCTACCCCAACCGTGGAGATACCTGAAGGAAAAACATGATGACCAACCTTGAATTCTAGAGTTCATCTCTAATGGTCAGCATATGATTTCTTCCTGCTACCTATGGTCACCAACCATTGTCTAATCAAATGAACCTATTAAGATGTATTCTATATGAGACTAGGCCTTATAATTGTTGAATCACATACCTATATCTAACAAAGAGGTTAATGACACCTACTTCCATAAAAATCCCCAAAATGTTCCATTTGGATTGATGCATGGATGATATTATTATATTCAAACTACATGAGTTCCATATATCACTCCCATGAACCATCAAAATCTAGAACACATGCTCATAAAATATCCTCCAGAACCTGAATAGTATACTCAGATTGACCATCAATCTATGTATGATAATTTATACTTAAAATAACTCATGATTCAAGGGATTTATGAAGACCCTACTAGAAATGTGATGTGAAATGAGGATCTCTATCTGAAACAATACTCCTTGAAAAACCATGAAACCTAACCACCTCACACATGTAAATATTACCCAGATATTCAACTATGAAGGTTTACCTAATAGGTAGGAAGTGGGATACCTTATTCATTTTATGCACAAAAAACCATACAACATCATTCTTATGGGTCTTCCTGGGTAATCCTATCACAAAATCCATTGTGACATCATCTCATTTCCACTCTAGGATGGGAAAAGGTTTCAAAAGCCTATATGGTCTCTGATGCTTGGATTTCACCTATTGAAAAGTGAAGTATCTAGCCATGAATCTTACCACATAATTCTTTATTAATAACCACCAGTACTATCTATGGAGATCATGATACATCTTTGTTAAACCAGGATGAATCGCCCATCTAGAAGCATGAAACTCCCCCATCATCTCCTTATGCAAGCCCGTATGAACCCATGCCAAGCCATGAAAAATAAGTGAATTTCCACTGCTAAGAGACTATCATGATAGAGTCTCCCCACCATATAAATTTTCTCTTAGAATTGAGCCCTTTATATTAGACAACAACTCAGTCTTAATCTGGTCTAGAAGCATGAGTATAACAGATGTCGAAGTCAGAGCTACTCTCACCTAAGATTCCTGAACATCTAGATGCTTGTCTACCAAAAGTTTCATTATCCACCACTCATCACAAGAATCTTATATTTCCTTTTTATATTCCTTTTGGATCAAAGTATCAGCAAAAATATTTCCCTTTCCTGGTGTATAATCTTATTCAAATTCGAAATACTGCAGATACTCGACCCACCTCCTCTACCAAAGGTTCAAGTCCCGCTGAGAAAATATGTACTTGAGGATCTTTTGATCCATGTAAACCAAAAACCTATCACCCATGAGCTAGTATCTCCAACATAATAGGGAATATACCACTGCTGCTAACTCTAGACCATGAGTAGGTTAATTCCTCTCATGCAGTCTCTGCTTCCTGGAGCTATAAGCTACCGCATTATCCTCATGCATTAGAACGGCTCTGAGTACAACTCTTGATGCATCACGGTACACGATATATGCTTTACCCAACATAGTTAAAGTTAGTATAGGTGTTGAGGTCATCCTACCTTTCATCTCTTGAAAATATTTATCATAAGTATTAGAACAAACAAACTTCACCCCTTTCTCGGTCCGCCTAGACATTACTACTTCCAAACAGGATAAATCTTGGATAAAACACCGGTAATAACCTTCCAAACCCAGAAAGCTCAAAATTTTGAAGATGTTCTTGGGATTTTCCCAATATATCAAGGATAAAACTTTATATGGTTCGACTAAAACTCCTACCTATGATATTACATCACTAAAAAAGTGCACTTTATTTATCCAGGAACTGCATTTAGTTAGCTTGGCATAAATATGATGATAACTCAATTTACTCAGGACGATGTTAAGACGTTTGGCATGATTGTCTTCTAACTATGAGTACACTAATATATCATCAATGAAATCCAAAAAAAAAAACTAATCTATAAATAGATGAATTATTCTATTCGTTAAGTCCATGAATACCATAGGCGCATTAGTCAGCCCAAATGGCATCACTAAGAATGCATACAAACCCTAATCTTTCAAAAACAAATTGAGGTATGTATGATAGTCTCACCCTTAACTGATGATATCATGATCTCAAATCAATCTTGGATAATATATTATCACCTCTCAACTAATTAAAAATATCATAAATGTGCGAAAGAGGATACCAGTTCTAAACCATAATCTAGTTCATCCTCTGAATATTCACACATAAGCATAAAGATCCATAAGCCTTTTGGTGAAGAGAACTAGAGACCGCATGGATATTTACTCGTTCATATGAAGCATTTATATTCTAGATCTTCCAACTGAACATTCAACTATAAAATCTCTACCAGTGTCATTTGGTAAGGTGGGATAGAAACTGACTCTACTCTTAGCACCAAATCGATCATGAAATCGATCTCTCACTCAGATGGTAATCCACATAACTCACCAGGGAAAACATGTCGAAAATGTTCTACCACTAGAGTTAAATAATCCTATTGTATTCCACCATTATCTAGAGAAATACTGGTGAATTGATCTATGAGAAAATCCAATCTGAACTGGATTGGACATGCATGACCAACTTGAAGATCCCACTCACCATAGTGATAATAAATTCCTTCTTCTAGATATAGGAAAGTAATTCTCTTCTTGTAAAAATTGATATGATCCTAATATAGAACCAACAAATTCATACCAAGAATCATTTCGAATCCTATCATTTCGAGTATGAATAGTTCCCAAAAGAAACAATAACCACCAAACTCTAGAGAACACACCTTACAATGTTTGATATTCTCTGACCACACTCCCAATGGTGTGTCAATGGTTAAAAAACCTTTTAATATTTCCGCATAAAATCCTGAACCATTTTCAAAAAGAGAAGATATAAAATCTTGAAAAGATCCTATATCAATAAAAACACTAGATAATGTAGATAATACAAGAATTGTACCTCTTATGGTAGATGGTTCTATATCCACATCATCTAGAGTAGTATAAATAACATGTAATTGACTTTTCCCACTGCCTTGGGATCTAGTCTGACTATCCTGAGATATTTCTCTTACTTTGTACTATTGATAATATAATGGGGTACCATGTTCTCTACCTTGGCCTGAACAGCCTATAGAACTCCACCTACCAACTTGTTGAGGGGTAGCTGAGCCCCTTCCCGAATCTAGTACTTGTCCTAATCCTCTACCACTATTATTTTGAAGAAATTTCACACATAACCTCTTAAGATGACCCGGTCCACCATATATGTGACACTCAACTATGGGGTAAGAACACTACAGGTGCTTGTGACCAAACTTTCCACACTGATAAAAATGGAACGGAACATGATCTTGAGATGGTAGTCAACTTCCCTAACTTCTCTTACCACTATTACTCTATAGGAAACTATAATAAAGGTTCTTATTACCCCTTGAAGATGAAATCCCAGACTACCCTGTTGAAAAAACCTAGTTGTTGGTTACAACCTCTCTCAAATTCCCTTCTGTGATGAGTGCATGATTCATCATGTCTTAAAATCTTGTTAAAAAAATGTTTATCTATGATTTAATATCTTAATGAATACCATCCTAGAAACATCTAACCCTAGAGATTTTAACAACTTCCAAAGATGGTGAAAAGTGTTGTAGGTTGATAAAACGTCGAACATAGTCAATCATTGAAAAACCCTCCTGCATTAGATGCATGAACTCACAATATTTTTCATCCCTCTAGTTATTGGGATATAAATGTATTAGGAAATTAATATATAAATCCTTATAAGATAAATCATACTACTACTCATATTCCTCTAGAATATCCCACCAATTTTTGGCTGGTCTATGAATAATACACACAAAAAGCATCACCCTCCTATTTATTGGTGTCTCGAGATTCTTGATGATTTTCTGAACTATCTCGATCCAGAACTTGGCTGCCTGGGGTCTCCCTTCACAAGTAAACATGAGTGGATACTAAAGATGAAACTATATTGTTAGCTTAGACATGAAAGGAATGGTATGAACAGTCTCTCTTTCCAATGATCACATGACCCTTAAGAAGTTGTCATGAAGCCGAGCATCCATCTGCTCCTCAAGAACTACAGAAAGTTCCAGTTCAGCTATGTTATAAGCGTGTTGATTTACAAATATTTTATCATGACATGAAAACTCATTTACTTTATCCAGTGAACAGATATATCATATTACTATTCAATCCCCAAGTATATATCACATTAAAAAATAGATATGTCCCTATCATGAACAATGCATGTCAATATATCCCTATGTTTCTATTATACAAATGCATACTGACATTAATACAAGAAGAACAACGTAGATCTCTAATACCACTTTTTCACAAACCAGTCTGAGTACCCTGGTAACCCAATAACCAAGCTAGCTCTGACATGGACCAAAGGGAATTCCCAATCCATACGGGTTGGTGACTATCACCTAGAATCATAAAAAATGAAATTAGGAATGATTTTTTCCACAAAAATTTTGGAATAAGATAAAAAATTAAATATTCATACAAAAGAAAACTCCATAGGAAGTAGAGTACTAGAAGTCAAAAAGGTAAATGATCCAAAAGTACTACAGATCAGTACCAAAAAATAGGATAAACCCCAAATTACCAATAGAAGAAACTCTAAATCTCCCAGGATTAAAAACTCCTACCAAAATTGTGGGGAAATCAGATGCTTCATGTACAAAGGGGTTCCATCCAAAAGCATCCAGAAAGAAGCTTCTCCACGCAGTGGAAGAGTCTCCAGAGGAAGAAAATATGGTTCCAATGACTGTGAGAGGTACCATCACTATAGCTTCGTCATTAGTGACTAATTTATTTTATAATAGTGCATCTCAATCATTTATTTCAAAATGAATCATTAATCTGCTAAATATTACAATGGAGATTTTGTCTTATGTGATGGATATTACTACACCCCTTAGAACGAAGAGGGATCAGGGCCTCTATAGTCTCTCATGTTCTTTCTCCTTACCATATATTGAGCTTTATTGTATTTTTTTGATTCTCAACATGAAACCTCTTGACTTCATATTCAGGATGGATTGGATCATTAATAATAAATCTCGGATTTATTATTATCTTCAATATGTATTCTTCACTAAAATTGATGTTGTGTGTCGTGTATTTAAAGGATAACGGGATCCAATGTTGAGTAGAGTTGTACCTTCTTATCTGAAATTGGGGAAAGTGATATATGTGCTCTACTTTGATCTGGAGTGAGAATATTTGATCAGTGATATCCCTATAGTTTTCATTGTTTTTTCTAACATGTTTCCATATAACTTCTATAGGATTCCCCCAGTAAGGGAGGTAGAGTTTTCTATCAATCTAGTACTAGTTACTCAACTAGTGTCAATTCCTTATTACTACTTGGAACCAGTTGAAATGAAATAGTTTAATATTCGGTTGGAAAATATTCTAGATAAAGGATTTATACACCTGAGTGTGTTACCTTGGGTGGTGTTGGTTCTCTTTTATAAGAAGGATGATGGTTCCCTTCACCTTTTCATAGATTACTAGGAACTCAATAGAGTCACAGTAAAGAATAAGTATTTGTTTCCATTTATTGATGATCTATTTGATTAGTTGAAACTGGAAAAGTGCTTCTCAAAGATTGAACTTTAGTCTGGTTACCATTATTTGAGAAGAAAAGAATATGACATTCAAAAAACTACCTTTTAGAGAAATTGTGGCCATTATGAGTACCTTTTCATGACTTTCAGTATAAAAATTCTCCTATAGTATTTATGGATCTAATGAATAGGATTTTACATGATTATCCTAATATTTTCATGGTAGTCTTTCTGGATGGCATCCCTATATACTCTAAGTCCAAGGAGGATCATGTGCATCATATGATAGAGTCCTATGATTGTTGAGAAATCATTTAAAATATTCCAAGCATTCGAAATTTGATTTTTGGATTTGGTAAGTTAAATTATTTGGACACGTGGTGTCGGAACATGTTATTTCAGTTGGTCATGAAAAGGTAAAGGATTTCATGACATTGGAACAACCATGAAATGTTTTTTATATTTATATATTCTTGAGTTTAGATGGTTATTATCACTAGTTCTTTAAGGACTTCTCAAAGTTTTATTCTACGATGACTGGCCTAACTAAGAAGGGAGTAAAGTTTTCTTTGGATGAAAGATTTAAAAATTATTTTGTTGAGATGAAACATCTTTTAGCTACTACACTAGTGTTGAATCTTCCTGAAGCTAGGCAGGGATATATGGTCTTTTATGATGCATCTAGTTTATTTTTTGGCTATGTTCTTATATAGGGTGATCATGTCATTTCTTATGGCTCTTTTCAGCTTATTCCACATGAGAAAAATTATCTGACCCCTGACCTTGAACTTGTAGTTGTGATGCATGTACTTAAGATTTGGAAACATTACCATTACAGAGAAATGTTTACCATGTCTTTAGACCATAAGATATTGATTTATATCTTCTCTAAAAAAATATGTATATCTCTAGAAGAGAAATTGGTCGGAATACCTAAAATCATTTGACATTGAAATTTCCTATACCCTAGGGAGAGGGAATGTTTTCATATATTATTTGAGAAGGAAAATTCTGACTCATATCATGAAAAAACCTTCAGAATAGTGTAAGTTGATGGATGTAACATCCCCAAATGATAAAGGGTTAAATGATTAAATGATATGACTCATGTCAACAAGGTGCACCTTCCTTTTCGGGAACCTACCTGATTAGAACTTCATAGTTAAGCGTGCTTGGCCTGGAGTAGTGATCAGGATGGGTGACCTCCTGGGAAGTTCCCCAGGGTGTGTGCGAGTGAGGACAAAGCACACTAGAAAGGACATGTGTTGGCCTGTGGGGACTATCATTAGTCAGATGATCCTTTCAGGCACATGGGTGGACCCTTGGGTGGGCCCCACGTGTCTGCGGGGCAACTGGGGGTACCGGGTAGGTCAGGACCCGATGACCATGTTAAGGCTGGGTGGTTGTGCTTTCACCGGGACCCGGTTGTCACATTTGGTATCAAAGGAGGAACCCAGCCTTAAGTGCGCGGTGCACTGCCTGGGTTGAGATGTAGGGCCCACAACGAGGGCGTTGTGCTCTAAAGGGGGGGGGGGGTGATTGTAACATCCCCAAATGATAAAGGGTTAAATGATTAAATGATATGACTCATGTCAACAAGGTGCACCTTCCTTTTCGGGAGCCTACCTGATTAGAACTTCATAGTTAAGCGTGCTTGGCCTGGAGTAGTGATCAGGATGGGTGACCTCCTGGGAAGTTCCCCAGGGTGTGTGCGAGTGAGGACAAAGCACACTAGAAAGGACATGTGTTGGCCTGTGGGGACTATCATTAGTCAGATGACCCGTTCAGGCACGTGGGTGGACCCTAGGGTGGGCCCCACGTGTCTGCGGGGCAACTGGTGGTACCTGGTGGGCTAGGACCCGACGGCCATGTTAAGGCGGGGTGGCTGTGCTATCACCGGGACCCGGTTGTCACAATGGATCTCTTTGAAAAGTTTCATATTGGAGTCCAAGAATCAGGGGATGAGATTGCTTTGGCCAGTGTTTAGATTAAATCCATCCTTAATGAAAATATTCTTTAGAAACACCAGTCAGATGATGAGTTTCATAGCATTAGAAACTATCTTTATTGTGGGGATACCTTGGTTGATGAGAAGTTATCTACTGAGGGAATTTTATACTACCAAAATCTCTTTGTTTTGTTATTAGAGGAAAGGAAATATGTGGTGGTGGATTTATATAACTCTCAATGGGTAGTGCACCCAAGAACCATGAATATGTTCTATGAAATGCAGCATGGATTATAGGTTCCAAGTATGAGATGGGGAATTTATGAATTTTTCTCCCATTGTTTTACATGCCAATAGGTCAAGGCCAATCACTAGAAACCTTCGAGTTTCCTATAGCCACTTCTAGTTCTGACTTGGAAGTGGGAAGATATCTCTATAAAACTTATGGTTGGGTTTCTGTGTACTTAGATGAATAATAATGTGATATGGGTGTTGATTAGTAGGTTGACCAAATCATCTCTCCATTTACCAATTTGTGATACATCCAAATTTAAGGATTTAGGAAATATTTTTGTTAAAGAGAATTTTTATTTTCAACGAGTTCCATCTTCTATAGTCTCTGATAGGGATCTTGGATCACATTTTTGCTTTTAGAGAGGCCTTAAAGAGGCACTGGGATCTCAGGTCCATTTGAGAACGACATAACATCCATATTCATATGTCTACAGAGAAAGAGCTATAGAGATTCTTGTGGATAATATCAACTCTTATTTCCTCTACTTTAGTAGATCTTAAGACAATCATATGGGTCTTGTTGAGTTTTATTATAGCAATAGTTACCAATCTGTGATCAGAATGGATCCTTTTGAGGCCTTGTATGTCCATCCTTGTAGATCTTCATTAGGTAGGTTGGAGATTGGTGAAAGTTCCTTGGTTGGACCAGGCTTGGTCCAAGATATGATCTAAAATATTCAGTTTATTTTTCAAATAATATTGATGTTAAATAGCTGGTATAAATCTTATTTTGATTGTCATCATAGATATTTGGAATTTTTAGTTGGTGACCAGGTGTTCTTGAAATTTTCACCTCAGTTGGGTCATCGATGGATTGGGAGGAAAGGGAAACATTCTCATTGTTTTTTGGTTCCTTTTTAAGTTTTTTAGTAGGTAGGGAATGTTGATTACCATTTAGCACTTCCACAAATTATTTTTATGCATAATGCGTTCCTTTTATCTCAACTATAAAAGTATCTTTCTGATCTATCTCATGTTCTGAGATAGAGTGATATCGATGTCAAGCCTGATTTATCTATGATTGAATGGCCATTCAGGATAGTTGATTATGAAATCAAGGTAGTTTGTGGGAGGATGATACCATTGGTTTGATTGATATAGAATCATGTTTCATATTATCAGGATACAAGGGAGCGTGAGGCATTAATGAGAGAGCAGTGGCCTCACCTTTTTTGTATAGAAGCTTCTTGATAGACTTTGTGGTGAAAAAAAAAATTATGGCAGGGAGGTTGTAACATATCATTACCTTTATATCAGGTACATCTAAAACCTAGATGTGGTTTTTCTTTTTCATTGTTTGGAAAGGGCCAAGAAGGAATTGGGAGGATACCTATAATGGTGAAGTGAGATATTTGTTTGATTCTCAGAATAAAACATGTTGGTTCTATAGCCTGATAGGGATTTACATGTCGTGTGATGTATTACATGATGTGTAACTTCTAAAATAATAATATATTTGTTTTTACCAAAAGGTGGTGGGTTTTTTTTTTTGGTGATTTCTGGATTTTAAAATTATATGACATGTAATTGGGTTACACATTGAGTAAAGTCCCTAGTATTGTTTTTTAAAAAGAAACTCGACTTAAAATTCTATTTACTTCTATCCAAATTTACTTTCTCTCGACCCAAGTGCCATTCCTTGGAAATTTTACATCCCTCAATGCCTTTTGCGTCATTTTTTTCATCAATTGATCGTTATTGTGGTTGTGGTGTGACTCACTGAGTAAGTGTTCTCCATGTATCTCCGTCTCTTTCTCTTTCCATTCTTGGAGTTTGATAGATCATCTTGTGATTGATGGATCTAAGCTTCATGTTGTTGAATCGTGTTCCTAAGTTGAGTTCCTAGATATTTTGTTCCTTTATTCTAATCGGTGGGTTCCATTTTGGGATTTTTTTTCTTTCATGAAAAAGGTATGTGGTTTCTGTTATGAAGGAAAAAATTTATTAACCCTAAATTGCTTTATTTAAATTCAATTATTTGATTTAAATTCAATTACTTGAAACTAATTTCAATTATTTTATTAATAACCCAATTCTATTGAATTAAGGTATTTGAATGTGAAATTGAAATTCTGGCACAAAATTGGGGGAAAACCCCAATTCCATTTAATTGGGGTGTGTTTGAGAAAATGGTGGAAATTTTTGAATTTAAATTGTTGAATTTAAATTATGAAATTGATTTTTTGAAATTGATTTCAAAGTAGTATTTGATAAAAATGTCTTGAAATGTTTTTGATAAAAAAAACTAGTGTTTTTATTTTGGAAAATTTCATGTTTTGATTAAAATCCTATGTATTGGTTTTTAAATGGTAAATTGGAACTTTTAGAACGGGAGAATGGGATGAATTGTATTCTGAAAAGTTTTAAAATAAAATTCTCATCATTGATTGTACTAGATTACATGAAAGCCTAGGTATTTATTGAGTAATTGGGATAACACTCTTTTGAATTACAACAGAAATGAAACATGGTTTATCATGTCACATCTTTAATGGGATGGTGATGATTCACCTTTATCTAGTGTCAGAGGGATGTGTGTATACACATATTGTTGTGATCACCTTCGAGTGTGTAGGGATCCCATAGCCTAGAACTATCGTACCTTTTTATATATGACCATGTCACTTGCTTATTTATATATGAGATATAAGTGTGTGCTAATGTTTTTAAACTTTTTTACATGCCTACTGAATTTATATAAACTATTTTATATAATTTTTTTAAATACATTTGTTTAAAGTATTTCCATCATTTGAAATGTAAAGTAAAAATTGTTTTAAATATACTCTAAACTGCTATACCTATTTATTTAAACTTGAAACCTTTAATTGGTTAATTATGTTTTGGAATCATATTACGGGATCCTTGGTGAGATCCTAATGGGATTTTAGATCACACCCTACCTATGCCTTCAGGTGTTTTTAGATTATCTTCTTCCAGGTTCGAGAAGGGGTAAGGGGCCACTTGGTGGTAGTTGTTGTTGGTCCTTAGGGCTTGGAGAGTTGTGTATGTTAGGACTTGGATTTTTATCCAATTTTTTGGTAATATTATGTAGTAATTTTGGGTTGTTTATATTCATGAATTCTGGTACACTACTCCCTATGGAGTTTTCTTTTGTATGCACACCGACTTTTTTATCTCCTTATGCAATTTTTTTGGAAAACATTATTCCTACTTTATTTTTGTATTATGTTAGGTGTTAGTCACCAATCCATGGGGATAAATAATTCCATTCAGGCCATGTTAGAGCCAGCTTGGTTATCGGGTTACCAGGGTAACTAAGCTGGTTTATGACATACGATCACATTTGTAATTTTTTATTTCACAGAGATCATGGTGAGTTGATTTATCTACTATTTATTTAAAAATATTACCATTTATTGATTTTTGAAATGTAATAATAGATTACACATAAATATAAATTATGGTTTAAAGGATAAAATCATTTACCCATCATAATCCCACTTTATGAGTTATTTTATGTCTATGAAGAGCACAAAAGGCCTCTATACAGAGTTCAGGGTCCTTCATAATGAAATCATTTCCCATTCAGACTCCCACATCATGTAGACTCATAAAGTGTAATTCTAAAGTGGAAATTATTTTATCATTCAAGAAGGAACTTGAACTCTATATGGAGGCATTTTGTTCTCTTCATAGGCACAAAATGATCCAAGAATAATCAATTATCTACAAATCCATAAATAAGGATGATGCATTCAGTTACTATTTCATGTTCTCTCTCTATATTTATTTATTATTTATTTTATTTTATTATATTTAGTATTGAGTTAATGCATTCCCTTTTAGGTCCAAACCCTTTTAATAACAAGTTGGTGAGATAATTTTGTGTTTTATTAATTTAAAATAAAGTTATTAAACTCAATATAGTAGGTGATTTGGACATGAAACTATTACTTGTATACATTTATTCCCACTCCCTTTGCAGTAATTTCATTCATTTATACCTAATACCTTTATTATTGTCCAAAAATATTTGAGGTTATCCATTCCCCTCAATGTATCATTTTAGTTCACAACATTCATCACATACTCAAAGTTGATCAAATATGTTTGGATTATCATTATACATTAAGAAAATGATCCATGATTCATTTTATACATGTATGAATTAACCACATATAAATATGATACACAGTGTAGCTAATATAACTAAAATTGCATGTTTTAATTTAAAATTGATATTTTAGCTCAAAACACATGTTACGTACTCAAAACTAATTAAAAAATATCAAATTTTATTAATAATTTAGAATAATGATTATTGATTCATTTTTTATGTATAGGAATCAACTAAATGTCAATTCAACACATAGCGTGGCTGGTATGACTTAAAGTGCATTTTTTCAGTACAAAATAACATTTTAGCTCACAACGTGTGTCGCATAGTAAAAACCAAGAAAACATGCTTATTTTTTATTGATACTTTAGTTTTGATGATTTTTTATTAATTTATAACATATAAGAGTCAAAAACACATAAATCTAACATATAGTGTGTCCAGTATGACTCAAAGTTCATATTATTACTATAAAAGTAACATTTTTTGCTTATAGCATTCATCACATAGTCAAAATCAAGAAAATGAATTTATATGGTATTGATAATTTAGGTTAATTATATGTGATTAATTTTTTATGTGTAATAATTAACATCACATAAATATGACACACGGTGTAGTCGGATTGAGTAAAAGTGCATGTTTTTAATTTTAAAGTTACATTTTAGTCTAAAACATGCATCACATACTCAAAAATAAGAAAACTCATTCAAATTGTCATGATAATTTAGAAAAATAATTTTAGATTCATTATATGTATATATATATATATATTAATATTAAGTAAATCTGACACATGGTGTGGCTAATATGATTGAAAGAGCATGTTTTCATTTAAAAATGACATTTTAGTTCTAAATGTGCATCAAATACTCAAAACTAAGAAAATCACTTGAATTTCCTTAATATTTTATTGATTTTATGAATTTATTTATGGCCAGTATGGATCATTTTATCAAACACTCTATGGTCGATATTATTGAAAGTGTTTTTTTTCATTTAAAAGTTGTCTTTTAGTTAAAAACATTTTTAGCATACTAAACACATAAAAAACATGCTTATGTTGTCTTGATACTTTGTAAAAATGATCTATAACTCATTTGTTATATATATGAATCAACTTCACTTCAATTGAACCTATTTTGTGGCTAATATGGGTGAAAGTGTGTGTTTTCATTTGAAAATTCCATTTTAGTTCAAAACATTTACTACATACTCAAAACTAAGAAAAATTCTCTAATTGACTTTACATTTATGAAAAATGATCTATAATTAATTTTTTATGTATAGGAATTAATAATTTATTAATTTTATACATGGTGTGACTAATATGACTAAAAGTTTGTGTTTTTATTTTAAACTAACATTTTAGTTCAAAACATGAGTCACATAATCAAAACAAGAAAACATGATCATATTTTAATTATACTTTATAAAAAATATCCATAATTCATTTTTATGTGTTAGAATAAAAAACATGTCAATCTGATACATGAAGTGGTCAGTATGACTGAAAATGTTTGTTTTCATTTAAAATTGAAATTTTAGTTCAAAACACTAATCACGTACTCACAACCAAGAAACAAATGTTCTGATTGTCTTGATACTTTAAGAAAATTATAGGTAATCCATTTTTGAGGTTTGGTAATTAACCAAACATTAATATGACACATGGTGTGTCTGGTATTATTAAAAGTTTTTCTTTTCATTTAAAAGAACATTTTAGTTCAAAACACATGTTTCATTCTCAAATGTAATAAAAAACACTATGATTGTCTTGATACTTCAGGAGAAATTGATTCATTTTTTATGTATAGGAATAAACCTCACATCAATTTGACACATGTTATTTATAGTATGACTCAAAGTGTGTTCTTTTAGTATAAAAGTTACATTTTATCTCACAACAAACATCATATAATCAAAATCAAGAAAATGAGCTTAAATTGTATTGATACATTAGGATAATGATTAGTTTTTACTTTATGATGTGTAACAATCCATCACACGTCAATTTGATGCATGGTGTGGATGGATTGATTCAAAGTTCATGTTTTCAGTTTAAAAATGATATTTTAGTCTAAAATTCATATAACATACTCAAAATGTACAAATGTAAATGGATTTTCTTGATACTTTAGGAAAATGATCCCTATTTCATTTATAAAATTTTAGAATTAACCTTTGGTCAATCTGACAAATAGTGTGGCTAGTATGATTAAAAGTGTGTATTTTCATTTAAAATTTACATTTTAGTTTAAATCATTCACTATATACTCAAAACTAAGAAAACAAGTTCTTATTGTCATAGTACCTTAGAACAATATTTTTTTTTCAGTTTTGACTTATAGAAAGTTATTGAATATAATTCCAATTGAAATTTACAATGGATTATTTAAAATTTCAATTATAATTTGTTTTTATTATTTATATATTACTACTAAAATAAACATTGTTTTTATTATAGGCACATGATACTTTTGTACAAGGTTAGGTTGACTATTTGAGAAGGCCTGATATGGGATTTTTTTTGTATCATTTGTAATTATTTTGGTTTGTAATTGAAATTTACATTAATGTAATTTTATTGTACTAGGATTTTTTATGTAATATTTTTATTGTAATGATATTGAAATATAAATTTTAACTTATTTTTATGTTTAATGTAATATTTTTACTGTAATTTAAATATTTTTTATGTTTTTTATCAGCTACTACATATTGATGAAAACATAGATTCTAGTATTCTGTAGTGGATAGGAGGGGGTTTTGTCAATGCTAGAATTAGTGCTAATGAATTTCCCTTTTGTCAGTATTAATTCTAATTCAAATAAAGTTCCCTATTATCATCATTAAATGGTGCACTAATAAATGCACCTATCATTTTAAGGTGCACATAACATCATTTAATTTTATCACTGATAGAAGTGTATTCCATAGTAGTGTAGTGACTCAAATATAAGGATAATGTGATTTACTGATGCAATTGTAATTTGATTTGTTCTCCTTGTCAAGCAGTCATATTTTAGAGTACTAATAGAGATCAATAGTTATTATTCTAAATAGAAGGACCTCTACAAATGTAGAAGGTTAGTGTTATCAGTGTTACAGGATAAATAATTCCTTAAAATGAAGGTGGGGACCTTATGAACATTGATTCAAATATTAAATTGATCAATTTATTATATAGGAATTAATCTTTGTGATATATCATTACTATCTAATTTTTCAGTTAAAGTGTAAATTCATGTAACTTATAATTGTAATGGAAATAACAGTCATGTTTCTACCATGGATGTAGGACACATTGTTTGAACCATGTAAATATCAATTTCATTTTCTTTATCTTTATACACTTGAATTTTTGTGAGGTGTGAGTTTACATATATTTTTGTGAGGATCGAATTTTTGTTGTGATTTGGGTGTGAGGCTTCCTATCTTACGATACACTAAGACCGTGAGATTAATTTAAGATATACTAGTTTTTTTACTATGTGGATTCATCTAGAGATATTTTTTATGAATTGGATGATAGGGGATGGATTCCCAAAAATTGGTATAAAAGCTTGTGGTATGTATGTCTCACTCAAAGCACACTCTATTGTATCTCAAGAAACACTCACTCCTTTTTTGATTTTATTTTTATTTTCAGTAGAATTTTACTATTATACGAATGTATACAATCAGGAAAAGGTAAGGTCTGAATATGTTTTTCCCTTGACCAAAAAAACCTATAGTCAGTGACTTACTTTTTCAAATTTTCATAAGATAAAAATAACATCATTCTAAAGGATTTAATATTTTATAAGTATTGTAAAACTAGATACATTCATGAGTATTTCATTACATTTGAATATATAAATTGAAACACATTTTTTTTTAGAATAACATTACTCCCTCTAGCATATCCTTGAATATCATTCATAGTACACATGGATTCCTGATAAAGGAAACAAAATAAGGTTGATCTCAAATGCTCAGAAAGGGTTAAGCACAAAAAAAATTATTATTAGTCAATAAATATTAATCAATATGGAAAGGTAAATAACTGAACATGTATGTCAGGTAATTAATAAACTGAGAAAAAGTACATCCATATATAATATCTATGTGAAAATCTCAAGGATAATAATCAATATAGAAAGGTAAATAACTGAAAATAGACCATTTAATCAATAACCTAACTGTCATAACTAGATAAGTTATAATCAATATGGAAAGGTAAATAACTAAAACAATATTTCATTTATTAAAAAACTGAGAATGAAATGCATCCAGATATAATATCATTGTAAAAATCTCATGGATAATAATAATAACTGAAATATAGGAAATGATTAGTTAGTGGACTTCATGTCTCAGGAACATGGTACCTCTACCGTCAATACCTTTCACAATATGGTTTAAAATTATGGGTAAAACCCATTTAATGCTAGCTTACTTATTTTTCTCATGAGACCTACTGATGCATTGAGGGGATATATAATATAAATCTCTACCCGTCACTTTAGGTCTAAATAATTCCTTGTATATCAAATAATCAATTTAATTCATGAGTCAATATTACCTAACATCAAATATCTCTATTGAGTAAAGGATACAAATTTATCAATATTTCCTCAGTCACTCAAATAACTTTCAAAATAAAACACCATATTTAGAAATGAGATGTGATTTAAGTAATAAGTATATCTAAGATAAATAATATATATTTTAGG
The DNA here is from genome assembly GCA_963277665.1 of Viscum album. NCBI lineage: Eukaryota > Viridiplantae > Streptophyta > Magnoliopsida > Santalales > Viscaceae > Viscum > Viscum album. The sequence goes on from OY728160.1 coordinate 1,073,798,506, forward strand.
TGAAATTTAAAGTCTGATGATTATAGGAAAATGAATATTTCAAAGGTAGGTTAATGACAAAAAAATGAATCAAGGAAGTGAATGTCAATACTTTCCTTGGTCAAAATGATCATAAACCATACATATAAATAATAAGGATAGTATCCATCCCAAAAATACCCATTAGAGAAAGAATAATGGGTTGTTTTGATAATTAATATAAATAAAAATATCTTTTTAAAACATTTCTTAATAAAATACTCTTTCTATTTTGAAAATATACTTTTAAAACCTAAAACTCTTTTAAAATACTTTTCATTGAAAATCAATTTTAAAAGATAAGGATTTAAAAAATATTAGGAAAAAATTCTCTTTAAAAATATCCTTGTAAAATTTCAAAGTAATATTGAAATAAATGATGGTGGGTAATTTCTTACATGTTGTACAAGTTAAAAAAACATTTCTTTTGCATTGTGAAACGGTTAGAAAAGTTCCATGTTTAGAAAAAAATAAAAATATTACATTCAAAACATTTTTTCAAAAGTAAAAATGGGTAAAAATATATTTAATAAATCATTTCTAAAAGGTTAAAAAATTAAAACATTTTTAGAAAACATGGTTTTGAAAGAAAATAGATTTCTAACTGAAGCAAGAAATAAAGTTAGATATTTTAAAAAACATTTTATCAATTATTTTAAGTACAAAATATTGTAAAAATTGTACTATTACATGAAAATATCATTAATAGACATAGGATAATACAATTAATTGGTTTTATTAGATAATTAAAAATAATTAACCTCAATTAAATTTCAAGAATAAACAATCTCGATGAGAATGAGATTGTGAAATAAACCCTTACAATGATCATAACGTTGAAGTGAAAATTATTCAATGAATTGATTATGTATATAAAATTCAAATACACATAAACAAGTGGAAACACAACATAACATAATAAAAAATCATTACACACATAATATTATAATATCAAAGATGTTGAATAATTAATATAACTCAATGTAAAGAAATTGAGTTACAAAATTATTTACCACTTGGTAACCCTTAAGTAAAATCCACTTAGATTTATTAATTCTAATTGAAGCTTAAAATATCATTAATAATTAATTATTCATGATATTAAATGTCATAGGGGTATTATATAAACCATATAAAAGAAACCAGGTGAATAACATTGTAATATACCTTAATGAAATGAAATTGAGACGAAATACCTTACTTCATGCTTCCTTTTGGTTGAACATGATTTAACCTCATGTATAGTGGTTTTAAACATGTCATTAAATTATAATAGAACCATATTAATAATTATAATATCACATATACTCATTTTATAACATATTATTACCCATTGGTTAATATTTAATTGTCTTGTTTTCTCATGTGTGTTTGGTCATGAAACATTTGATTCTTGTTCATATTATATAGTTTCCTTATCTCCAGAATAATAGTAATGAAATAATTATCATATTTTTACATAAATTTTACTTTTAATAATAATTATGACATGTGGTTATGAAAAATAAAGTGTTATGATCATAGAGATGGTAGGTTCTACATACGCATGAGTAACGTTTCCATTTTTCAATTATCATTATGGAAAGGAGTTAAGTGATATTTTATCCTTAAAAAATTAAAATAATATCATATATATAATATTATTTCGTTAATTATACTTATATATATCATCCATTCAGTTTGGTGATGAAAATAGATTCACATTGTTTCATGAAGGTGGTAGTCCACACGTGCACAAAAGACGTTATCATCTTTCATTTAGTGAAAATGTAAGAAAGAAAATGCTATATATTATATTTATATAAAGATAAATATGTAATTAATATCATACTTATGTCATTTATATCAAATATAATCATTAACCTTTCCATTATCACCTTCCTTTTAAAGCTTTAGTGAAAGACAAACCACATCGCTTTGCAAGGCAGTAGCTCACCGTACATACGAGCGACATTATCTTATCTCATACATAATGGAAAGTAAAAAAGGAATATATGGTATAATGAATAAATAGGTATAATTATTTTATGAATAATATATATATATATATAATTTATATCCATAATCAAACCCAACCTTGATAGTTTGTAATGGAAAAAAATGACATCGATTCACGAGGTAGTAGCCGCCATACCCACAAGCGATGATTTCATAACCCATTTTCCAGAAGTGGAGATAATTTTAGATCATAACCATATTAAAATTACATCCCAATATATTTAATATAATAAGGTAATTATATCATCATGTTTTAATAAAAATTGAAGGAGTTAGAGAAAGAAATAAAATAAAGATGCTTATTGAGGAACATTACCTCTTCTTCGGGTATCCACCTTATGTTTACAATAAATTATTCCTAGGTTGGATTTATGATAAAAATAAGGATTATAATATGATTTTATGGAATTTGGGAAGTAATATAGGTATGTATTTTCTTAAAAAAAGTGGTTTCAAGTTGTGACAAAGATAAAAGAGGGGGTGGCCTTTTATAAGAGAGGTGAGTGGAACACTTGTAATTTTTTGAAAAGATTCAATCATACCCACATTTTTATCAGGAAAAATGACTCCATAATGGTCCATGTTAATAAATAAAATATAAATGTAAAAAAATTTCCATAAAATGGGTATTTTAAATTTTTATTTGTTGTTTTTAACCATTGTCTTCTTAGTTTAACCCCTCGGTAAATCATTTTTAC